>CM040435.1:73848391-74448391 GCA_022702705.1 Papilionanthe hookeriana x Papilionanthe teres | reverse complement strand
TTTTAACTCTCTCTCCCTCCCTCCCTTCTTTATCCTTCTCTCCCCCTTTCTCCCCTCTCCGCCTAGCCACACCTCTCTGCCTCTTTCTCGTTTTCTCGACTATCTCCCTTCTCTTTCTCCCTCTTCACATCACTCTCTCACAATTCTTTCTTCTCCCACACTCTTTTCTCCATGTCATTGTATTTGTCATCTCTCATTTCTTCTCTCTCAAGCTCTCCCCATTTCAATCTCTCTCCTTTTCTTCTAACCCCTTCTAAACCCTCTCTTAATCCCTCTCTCCCTCTTTCTTACTCCCTCTACCCTCTCTTCGAAGCTCTCCCTCATTCTACCACTCATTCCTCTCTTAATCTCTCTTCTCTATCTCTCTCTACTCTATCTCACTTCCCCCACTCAATCTACTCTTTTTCTCATTGTTCTCTCACATTGACTCTTTATATTACTATCTCTACCTCTCTTTTACACCACTACCTCCTCTCTTTCCTCCTGACTCTCTTAGTCACACTCTCTACCTTTCTTTTAATCTCTTTTTCTATTTAACAACACTACCTCTCTCTATCTCTTACATCTTCTCTTACACTTTTCTTCATTCTCCATCTCACTTTTCCTCTAGCTTATGCTCTTCTCTCTCTCCTTCCCTCTACAGCACTTGCTCTCTTTTACTTTCTCACCTTTCTACGACTTACCTTCTTCTCTCCTCCCTCCCTCTCTCCTCCCCTAACACCCTCTCCCCATTCTTTAGGTTCCCCTCCCTCACTCTCATTAGCTTGTTATCTGTCTCCATCTATCTCCCTTATGCTTCCTTATCCTTTCTCTTTGTCTTTCCCGCTCTCTGCCATCTCTCTCCCTTCCTTCTCTCTCACCTCTCTTACTCTTCCCTTACTAGTTTTTCTCTCTCTTTCTCTCGTTTACTCTCTCACACACACACTCTCTCCTCCCTTTTCTGCTTACCTGTCTTGCTTTTCTAGTTCTCGCTCACTCCCTTTTTCCTCCTATTTTTTTATCCCCACTCTCACCCATTCACTCTCTTACCCTTTCTATCTCTCTATCTTGCTTACTCGCTATCTCCCTCACTCTCTCTTACTCTCTCTATCTCACCTTCTTACTTTCACTCCCTCTCTTCCTCTCTCTCCCCTAACACATGATCATTCCCTCTCCTTCCCTCCTTAATGCTCTTCTTCTTTAATGTGTATATATATTTCTCTCCATATCTCCCTTTTTCTCTCTCAACTCTTTCCCTCCCTCTCTCTCGCTCAATTTATCACTCTCAATCCCTCTCTTGTCTCTTCTCTCTTTTCACTCACTCTTCCTTTTTGTCCTACTAGTGGTATCACTCTCCTCTCTCTCATCCTCTCTTTTCCACTCTCTCCATAGATCTTTCTCTCTCTCCTATTTATCACTCTTACACTCTCTCTTTGCTTTTTGTAACTATTTCTCTCCTCCACTCTATCAGTCTCTATTTCCCCTTATCTCTGTTTCTCTGCCTTTCTCCCCCTATTCTCAGTAACTCTTTCTTCTTTTTGCTTCCTTATCTTTAAATCTACCCACCTCCCTCTAGCTCTCTCTATATCTACACTCGCTCTCCCTCTATCACTCTCTCTCTCCCCCTCTCTCTTCTTGATTAAGCTCTCTCTCCTTTAACTTTATTACTCCCTCTCTCTCTCTTCCTGTCTCTCTCCCAATTACTTCACTCTCTCCTTTATCTCGCCCTTCTCCCCCTTTATCACTCTCTTGCTTGTTCCTCACTCTCTCTCTCTCTCTCTCTTTTCTATACCCCTCTTGTTTTTTTTTAGCTCTCCACTAGCTCTCTCCTCTTATATGCTCTTTCTCCCCTCTTTCTCCAATTCACTCTCCCCTCTACCTCTATCTATCGCTTCCTTGTTATCTCTCTCACTGTACCATCCTACATCTCACTTACACTTTTCTCCCTCTTTCAAATCCCTTAATCTCTCACTATCTATTTTTTTTCCAACTCACTCTCTACACTCTCCCTTTCTTTCTTTCTGTATATTCACTCTTTTTATCTCTCTTTATCACTTTGTTTTTCTCTCTCTACTCCTCCCTCTCTTCCCCTCTCTAAAACCTCCTCCCTTCTCTCTCTGCCCTCCTCTTTTATTTACTCTCTACCATCATCTCGCTTTTTATATCTCTCGCACTTAATTTTATCTCGCTTCATCATCTCCATCTCTCATCTCTCTCTTGCTCCCTCACTTACTCTTTCTCCCTCACTCTTCCCTCTTGCTTTCTCATACTACATTTTCTCTCTTTCTTTCTCCATCTCTTATCTCTCTCTCTCCCACTTTCCATCCTTATCTTTATCTTTCTCTCTCTTCCTCTTTTGCCTTTATGTTGCACTCACATTATCTTCTTTATCTCTCGATCAATTACACTCTCTTATATCACTCGCTCTTCTCTTTTTTCTCAATCTCTCTCTCACGCATACATGCAAATCTTTTGTAACTCGGCTCTCATCCTTTCTCGCTCCCTCTCTCTCTCTCTCTCTCTCATTTGTCTCTTCTTCATGTCTGTCAATCTGTCCCTCCCTCACTCCTTCCATCTCTCCTTTATCTTTCACGAACACACTCTCTCTATCACTTCTCTCTCTCTCTCTTTTTCTTTTTATCTCACACTCTGTCTCTCCAAAACTCCATTTTCTCTACGTATACATATCTTCTCTCTTTTTTGTCGACTCCTTTTATCTCTCTCTTCTACTATGTCTCTCTCTCTCTCTCTCTTCCTTTCTATCTCCCACCCTCCCCCAAATATTACTCTCTTTCTCAGTTTAGCTCTCTCTCTCCTTTTTGCTCTTTATTCCCCTCTCCCTTTGCGCACTCTTTCCTCTCCCCCATCTCTCCCTCTCTTCGTCTCTCTATCTCTCTCCAATCGACTCCCTCTCTCATCTCTCTTAATATCTCGTTCCTTTGCTCTCCCTCTCTTTCTCTGTTATCCTCTGTATCCAACACTTTCTACATTCCCTCTCTTTCCCTTCCATCCTATATATCTCATCTCGAACTCTCTTTTGCATCTTATTACTTTCAGTCGCCATCCCTCTACTGTTCTCTCTTTATTTCTTTTTATCTCCACATCCTTTCCTTTCTTGCGCTCTCCCTCCCTCCCTCTTTTCGTTTATTGCTCTCTCTCCTTGCCTTCCTCTCTCCGCTTTCTCTCTGCTCCTTCCATCGCTCCTTTTCTCGAACATCCTATATCTTCTCTCGCACTTTTCCTCTATTCCCCTCTCTTTCCCTCCTATCTATATATCTCTCACTCTCACACTCTCTTTTGCATCTTATTACTCGATCGTAAGCTCCTACTCACCCCTCTCTCTATCTCTTTTTATCTCCGAAGCTCGCTTTCCTTTCTTGCGCTCTCTCCTCACCTCCCTCTTTTCATTTAACTCCCCGTCTCACTGCCTTCCTCTCTCCTTGCCTTCCTCTCTCCCTTTCTCTCCCTGCTCCACTTCCTTCGCTCCTTTTCTCCATTTATCTATATCTTATCTCACATTCACTCTCTTCTCATGCTTTCTATAATCGAGTCCCTCTCTCTCTTATCGATCCCTCCCTCTCGATCTTTTCTCATCCCCATCTCTTTTGTCATCCTCTCCCTTCACCCACTCGAAGTTCACTTTACTTTAATTCTAGCTGTCGCTCTCCCTCCTTAAATGCTCTTGTGCCCTCGCCTCTCTTGCTCTGGAAATCTCTCGCCCCCTCGCTCACTCTCTCTCCCTCTCTTTCTCTCTTTCTCTTTTAATACATCATTCCTTCTATCTCACTTGTGTTCTCACTCTCACTCCCCTCTCTTTTTCAATCTCTCCATCTCTCTCCATTATCCATATCCTTCTCTCTCTCACACACCCACCTTCCTTATCTATCTCAATTTCTCCCTCTCTCTTGGCACACTTTATGTTTTGTTCTATCTCTCCCACTTTCTTGCTTCCCCATCTCATCATGTATATATTTCTTTCTTTTTATACCTCTCTCATTTTTGCTCTCTCTCCCTTGTTCTCTCTCTCTCTCTCTCTCTCTCTCTCTCTCTCTCTCTCTCGCTCTCTCTCTCGCTTTCTCTCGGCCTCCCTCTCTACGTAACCCTCTTGCCTCCCTCTCTTTCCCCCTTCTCGTTCTCTCTCCCCTCTCAGATTTCACAATCTCTACATCTAATTCGGGGCCTCTTTTACTCTTTAGGTATCATTCGATCCTCGTCATCTTCTTCATTTTTCTCTCTCTCTTCTCTGTTCACACTTCTTTGTCTCTCTCTCCCTCTCTCCACTAGCTCTTCTTTCTTTTCCTCTCTCTCTTCTTTATGAGTTTCTCCGACAATAGCTCACTTTCTATCTATTCTTTTATTTATGTATCTCTTTTTTTTTCGATCTCCATCTCTATCTAGCTCTTCTGCCTCTCCTCCCGATTAGTCACTCTACATCTCTCTTTATCTTGAACTCTCTCTTCTCCAATCACTCTTCTAGCTTTTTTTCTCGCTCTCTGTAATGGTCCGTCTTCTCTCTTTCTTCTCCCCATCTCCTTATCCTCTTCTTTGACCATTTTAGTCTTTTTCCTCCTTCCCCTGCTAGGTCTTTTTCTATTGATCTCGATCAGCATCACAATTTCTCTCTCTTAATCTTAACTTTAATTCTCTCCCGCTTTTCTCTCTAGCTATCCCTCTCTCTTTATTTATCTCTCTTCCGCTCTTCCTTGCTCTCTCTCTTTATGTCTCTCTTCTTGCTCTCACTTCTCTCTTATATTCACCTCTCTCTCTCCAAACTCTCTACACTTCACTGTCTCCTTAATCTTACTCGATTTTCTCCATCTCCACCTCAGCCATTATCTTACTCTTCTCTTTTCTCTCTCTCCTCATTCTCATGCTCTTTGTCCCGCCTTTCTCTCCCTCTTATGCCTTTCTCTCTCTCTCACTCTCTTCTCACTTTCACACTTTTCATGCTTTTTATTCTTCTTTATATCTCTTTCTTTTGCATTTACTCTCTCTCACACATTTTGTCTCTTAAATCATTCTCTATCTTTCTTTCTCGTTTACTCGCACATTCTCATTTATTATCTCTATCTTTTGTCACACTTTCTATCTTATATCTCTGTTATCTTACCCCCTCTTTCGATCTCTTGTTCTCCTTATCTCTCTTAATATCATTGTATCTAACTCTTTCATGCTTTCTTATTCATTCACTCTCACAACTCGTCTCTCACCATCTACTATGCTCTCACTCTCTCTTATTTTTTATATTTCTATGTATTATTATCTTAACTCTTTTTCCATTTCTCTTGCAATCTCTCCTTCCATTCCTCTCTTCTTTTCGCTCTCTATATTGTAACCTACTCTCTTCGACCCCTGATCACTCCCTCTCTTCCTTACTCACTCTCTCCCTCCCTGGAGCTCTCTCACCCTCTCTCTCTCTCTCTCTCGCTTCTCTCACTCTCACCTTTCTTTCCCTTCCTTTCTCACTTTCTCTCTCTCACTCTTATCTCTCCCTTCTCCCTCACACTCTCTCTTTTGCTCTCTCCTCTCTCTCCTCTCTCTCTTACTCTTCCCTCTCGTTCTCACTCTTACAATCAATTTATATATCTATCTATCTCTCCCACTCTTTTCTCTCTATCTCTCTCACTCTGTCCATCTCTCCCTCTCTCTTCATCCCTCATTTTCTCATTATCTTTCTCTTCCTCTCTCCTTCTCTCAGTCTGTTTCTATCTTTTATTTTCTCTTTCATGTCTTTCTCTCTCACCTTTCTTACCTGTCTCCTCACATTCTCCTTCTCTTCTTCTTTTGTTTCTCTCTCTCTTCTCTCTCTATTTTTCTTTATCTACTCTCTCTGTCCTTCCTTATCTCGCACCATCTCTCTCTTACTCTTTCTCTGTCTGTCTATTTTTACTCACACACCGTTGCTCTCTGAATCTCTCCACCTCCTCACTCACTCTCTCTCTTTCTCATTGTTTATCTTTCCTTCTATCTCTACGTATTTCTTACTCTCACTCACTCTCCCTCTCCCTCTCTCCATCATTCTTTATATCTATCTCACACTCTCACTTTATCTCTCTGTCTCTCTCTTATCTCTTTGTTCTCTCACTTGTTCTCTCTCACTCTCTCAAACAAATTCTCTCCCCCCACTCCCCTCCCCTTCCCCTCCTCCCTCTCTATCTTTCATGCTCTATCTGTCTCTCTCTCTCTTTCTCTCTCCCTCACAATCGCACTGCCCTCTCTCGCACCTTCACCATGTTGTCTTAATTCTCACAGATCTATTTATATCTTTGTCTCCTTTCTTCCCTCAATCTCCCTATTTCTTTTTGCCTCTTTCTCTCCAGCTTTCTCTATACGCGAAGCACACTCTCTTGCTGCTCTCCTCTCTTACCCTCGCTCACCACTCACTCTTCCTCTCTCTCTCCATATCTTGTTCTATCTCTCTTACTCTCCATTTTCTTTTCTCTTTATTTTCCCCCATGCGCTCTCTCACACATTCTTTTTATTTTTTCTCTCTATCTCCTCTTTCCATCATATTTGTCTAGCTCTCTCACTCTCTTCTTCTCTCTTTAAATCATTCACATTTTTATCTCTCTTTTCATCATTCCCTCTCCCCCTCTATCTCCCCTCTATGCAACTCTCTCTCACTCTCGATATCTCTCATAATTTGCTCTTAGTCTCTCAGTTAATCTCTCTACACTCCTCACACTCTCTCTATCTCTCTCCCTCTCAATCTCTATTGCCCTCTAGCTATGTCATTCTCAATCTCTCTCACTCATTCCTTTTCACTTTTCTCTTTCTCTTCCTCTCTCTGTCCATTTTCTCCATCTCTCATCCACTCTACTCTATCTCTTTATTTCTTCACCAACTTTTATTCTTTCTCTTGATATTTAATGTCACAAATTGTTTCTCATTCTCTCTCTTTTCTCTCTTTCTCATTGATATTCTTTCTATCTTTTTAATATTCTACTCTTTTCTTTGTCTCTTACTCTTTCCACATCACTCTCATTCTCTCGTCTTCCAATCTCTATCTTGATATCTCTCTCTGTCTCACTCTTTCCTTTCCCCTTCTCACTCTCTCCTCCCGTTCTTACTCTCTCTTATTCTCTCAATTTCCTTTGTCTACATCATTATCCCTCGCACTCTCCTTCCTTCTCTCTCTTTATCTCCCTCTCATTATGTCTCTCCTTTGTCTTCTCCTCTCTAACTCTCTCTTCCTCCTTTCTTACACCCACTCTCTCTCCCCCTCTTTTGCTCGTACTCTCTACTCTTACTTGGTCTCTCCCTTCTTGTCTATCTCTAACTCTCCAACATTTCTACACGCACATGCTCATAGCTCTCCCTCCCTCTTTCTTCTTTCTCTACATCCTATCTCTCTCGAACTTTATCTCTCTTTTTTTCTGCATTTTTTTGGCTTTTTATGTCTCTTTCCACTCCCTCCTTTCTTTATCCTTCTCTCTCCTTTCCTCTCCTTCTTCTACCTCTCTACCTCTTTATCTCTTTCTCTAACTATCTCCCTTCTCTCCCTCTTCCTATCCTCTCTCAACGATTATTTTCTCCCGCTCTCTTCTCCATGTCATTGTATTTTTTCTCCTTTCTATCTCTCCCATTTCTTCAGCCCCCTTCACTCACCCACTCTCTTGATCCCTCTACCTCTCTCTTTCTCCCTCTACTCTTGGCGACTCTACGTCATTCTATATCTTTATCGCTCATTCTTCTCTTAGTCCTTCTTCTGCAGCATCTACATCTAGTACATCTCGCCCCACGTCGATCTAACTCTTTCTCTCAACTAAAACTCTCACTTTGACTCTTTATATTAGTCTCTCTATCTTTCTTTTGCTCCCCTACACGGCTCACTTTCCTGCACCTCTCTAATTCACCTTATGTCCCTGTTTATTTAATCTCTCCCAATTTCCCCATCTTAATAACCTTACCTCTCTCTATATCTCGCATCTTCTCTAGCTTACTTTCTTCGCTCTCTATCTCACTTTTCCTCTAGTGCTTTATTATGATTTTCTCTCTCTCCTTCCATCGCTATCTCTTGCTCTCGCATACTTTCTCTTCAAGTTGTATCTCTCTATATTTCTCTCTTGCTCTCGCCTTGTGCTTTCTTATCCTTTCACTTTATTATTCCCACTCTCTTCTTTCTCTTTCCCACTTCACTCTCTCCCTCCCTCGCCTTTCTCTTACTCATTGTTCTTTCTCTTTTTCTCACTTGCTTGCTCTCTCACTTCTCTCTCGGCCCCTTTTCTATACTCTCTTGCTTTTTCTAGCTCTCCTGAAATCTCTCCCTCTTTCTTCTTTTGTTATCCCCCTCTTTTCTCCCAAATCCTTTACTATCTCTTTTACTTTGTGTACCTCTTTCCATCACTTTATCAGTCATTATTTCTCATCTCTTTTTTAACTTTCCCTCTCTACTCTCTCTCTAACTCTTCCTTTGTTTGCTTCCGCTCTCTACGAATTCCTACACGACACTCCCTACAGCTCTCTCGAGCATCTGCCCCTCCTTTTCCCTCCCCCATCTCTCTCTCCCATCACTCTTTCTCCATATTATGCTCTCTCATCATTTAACTTTATTACTCCCCCTCTCTCTCTCGGCTATCTCGCTCCTTACTTCACTCTCTCGATCTCTCACTCTTCTCTCCTTTTATCACTCTCTTGCTTGTTGCCTCCCTCTCTCCATCTTTTTGTACCTCATAGTTTCTTTTTATAGCTCTCCCCCGAAGCTCTCTCACTCTCTACTCTTTGCTCTTTCTCCTTCTTTCTCCCATTATCTCTCCCGTATTTGACCTCATCTCCTCTCTCCCTTGTTATCTCCCTCACTCTTATTACCATCTATATATTACTTTTTATACATTTTCCCTCTTTCCATCCTATCTCTCTCACTCTCTAATTTTCTACTTTCAATCACATGTCCCTTTCTTTCTGACTCTCTCGTTCCTCACTTTATCCTACATATACACATTCTCTTTCTCTCTCCTCCCCTGCCTTTCTCCCCACTCTCCCCAACTCTTCCCTCGCTCTCTTTTCTCTCACTGCTCACCTTGCTTCCTTCAATTTTCTTCTCTCTCTCACTCTCTCTCGCACTCTCTTGTTCGTTGTCTTCATTTCTCTATCTCTCTCTATCCATCCTCTTTTCCTTACTCTTTACACTTTGTCTCCCATTTTATCTCTCTCCTTTATCGACCTCTATCCTACTCTCTTCATCTCTCCCTCTTTTTATCTCTCTTCATCTATCTCGCTCTCTCTATCTCTCTATCTCTCTCTTGCTCCCAATGTCCTTCACTCTTCCCTCTTGCTTTCTCCTCTCTCGTGCTCTCTCTTCCACCCCTCCCTCTCTCCCGCACACACTCTCTCGATCTACAGCCTTTCTATTTTTCTCTCTCCGCAATGCCTTCTCCCTCCCTCCTTCTCTCCATCTCTTATCTCTCTCTCTCCCCACTTTCCATCCTTATCTCTATCTTTCTCTCTTTCTTCCTCTTACTATGTTGCCTCCCATTGTTCTCTATCTCTCTAGCTCCAACTGCACTCTCTTATATAACTCTTTCTTCTCCTTTTTATTAATCTCTCTCTCTCTCTCGCACACACGTACAAACCTTTTTCCTCTCTCTTTCATCCTTTCTCTTCCTCTCTCTCCCTCCCTTAATCCCATTCTCCGTACCTTCATCTCTTCTTCCCTTCCTCCCACTTTATCTAGATCTCCCTTCTCATCACTCTTTTATCCTTCCCTAACTCCCACATTCCTTTCTCCCTTACTCTCCTTTCATTTGAATCTTCTTTATTATCTATCGAAACCGTCCCTCCCCTCACTCCCTCTTACCACTCTCTCTCCTTTATCGTTTCTCTTATTACTCTCTCTATCACTCCTCTCTCTTATTTTTTCTCTTTATCTCGCGCTTTGTCTCTCTGACACTGCTTTTCTCTTATCTATATATTCTCTCCCAACTCTGTTTATACACCTACATTGCTATTTCTCTCTCTTCTTCCTGATCCTCCCTCACACTCTATATAGTATCCTCTCTTTACCCTTTACATCTCTGCTCTTTTTAGCTCTCTATCATTTGCTCTTTGTTCCCTCTCCCTCTCTCTCCATCTCTGTCTCTCGCTCCTTCCTTTCCCTCTCTGTCTCTCATCTCTCTCTCCCTTTGTCTCCTCTCTTTATCTCTCTATATCTCGCTCCTTGCACTCCTCTCTCTCTCTTGTCTCTCTGTCTCCCTTTTTCCATATTCCCCTCACTTTCCTCCCATCCTTATCTCTCTCTCTCTCGCTCTCACACTCTCTTTTGCTTAGCTATTACTTTCAATACATCCCTCTCTATCTCTCTACATCTCTTTTTATATTCACCCTCTCCCTTTTCTTGGCTACTCCCTCCCTCCCCCTCTTTTCGTCAATTTTCTCTCCCCTTCTCTTTGTTCCTTCTTCCATTGCTCATTTTCTCCCTTTTTACTTATTTTTCTCTACATTCACTCTCTTCTCACATACAGCAATCGGTGAAGATAAGAGTGTGTATTGAAAAGAAACAATGGTTTGGTGGGAGTGGGGAAAGTAAATAGAAGAGTAAGAAAGTTAGAGCAAGAGTGATAAAGAGGTTGGGTGTAATGAAAGTAGAGAGAGCTGGGTACAGAGAGTGAAAAATGGAGGAGAGATGGACATAGAAAGTGGGAGAGAGATAGATAGTGGGAGAGAAAGAGATAATGAGAAAAAGAGAGAGGAGTAAATATTGCGAAGAAAAGGAAGGGCGATAAGAGAGATTAGGAGAGGAAGAGGCGAGGAGAGAGTGAGAGATAGAAAGAGAGTGAGAGTAAAAATGAAGAGAGTGAGAGGAAGGGAAAGGAAAAGTGGAGAGGAAGAGAGGGGTAAAAAGTTGGAGTAAGGGTTTGAAAAAAAGCATGAATGGAGTGCAGAAAAAAACCCGAGAGGCAGAAAGATGTAGAGTAGGAGAGAGCGGGAGCGAGAGTGAGGAAGCGAGGGAGAGAGTAAGAGTAAAGAGATAAGACCAGGGGTCAGAGTGTAAGAGAGGATGAGAGAGACTGAAGAAAGAGCAAAATAAAGTTACGGAGAGAAAGCGAAGATAGAGAGATATGCGGTCGACGGAAGAGAGTGAAAGATAGAGGAGGTAGGAGATTAAGAGAGTGTGAATGTGTGTGAATGGTGATAGAGATAAGAGAGCAAGAGATGAAAGGAGGTAGAACAGGGAACGATAAAGGAGAGAGTGAAAGGGGAAGATAGATGGAGAAAGGGAAGAGTTACGATATAAAATTGAAGAGAGAAAGTGGGAGGTGGAGAAGAGTTGGAGTGCACGGAATGGAGAGGAGAGAATAATAGAGAGCATGAAAATTATAGAGAGTGATGAGTAAGAGAGATAAGAGAGATTGGGAGAGTGAGAGAAAGAGAGATGAGTAAGATAGAAGAGTGAGGGCGGGAGAGAAGGAAAAAGAGACACGAGAGAAGGTAAATGACATTATAAGATTATAAAGAGAGTGAAAGAAATGATGAGAGAGAGTTTGATAAGAGAGAGAGAGAAAGAGAGAGTGTTGAAGAGAGAGTTGTTGAGTGGGAGAAATAGGGAACAAGGAAATTGAAATGTAGAGAGATTGATAATGAGAGAGATGGGGTTGGAATGAGGGAGAAATAAAGTGGAAGAAGGAGTAGAGAGAGGTAGAGATTGAGTGGTTGTGAGAGCATGAGAGACAAAGAGAGGGCGAGAGGAAAGAGGGAGAGAGAGAGAGAGAGAGACAGAGACTGAAGTGACAGAGGGAGGGCAGGAATGAGAAAGAGAGAAGGGATAGAGATAAAGGGAGAGAGAGTGAGAGAGCAAGAGTGAGAGAGGGATGAGAGCGTGAGTGAGAAATGAAAAAAAGAGGAGAGAAAAATTGAGGGGGAGAGAGAAATGAAGGAGGAAAGAGATGGAAAGAGATGATGAGGGAAAGAAGAGAAAGAGAGAGAGGGGAAGAGAGAGAAGAGATAAAACGAAAGAGAGAAGGGAGAATGAGAGAGAGGGGAAGAGGGGAGATGGAGAGAATGAGAGCAACGAGTGGGAGCAACGAGTGGTAGAGACATGGAGTGAGTTGGAGAAGATGAGAGAGAGGAAAAGAGGGTGGGAATGAGGATGAGAGTTAGAGAGATAGAGAGAAGTTGAGTCGAAAGGGAGTGGAAGAGGAGTGAGCGAGTGAACAAGAGAGAGGAGGAAGAGAGGGAGAGAGGAAGAAAGAGAGATATAGAGGAAAACAGGAGGGGAAGAGAGCGGCTGAAGAGAGAGGGATGAAGAGTTAGAGAGATAATGATAGTGAGAGATAAGGTACAACGAAGTGAGGTGAGAGAGAGAAAGAGCATGGTAGAGATAGAGATAGAGGCATATCAAGAAGTACGATGAAAAAAGAGACTAAAAGAGGAGGTGAGATGTTAAGGGAGAGGGGATAGGGAGTGAGCTACAAATATTGAAGAACAAAAAGACAATTTGTGTCGAAGAGAAAATGAGAGAATAAGGGTAATGCAAAGTGTGCATATTAGAGGGAGAGTGAGAGAGAGAAGGTGAGAGAGAGGGAGATAAAGTGGCGAAACGGAATAATAGGACGAGAAGGAGAAGAGAGAAGGTAATATAGAGATTAAGAGGTGAGGAGACAAAAAGAAGAGAGAATGAAGAGAGATGGTGGAGGGGCGCAAGTGTGAAAGAAAGTGAGAGAAATACAGAGAGAGAGAGGTAGGAAAAGATAGAGTGAGTGAATGAGGGAAGGAGGGTAAGAGAGGGGAAGAGTGAGAATGATAAGAGAAAGGGGAAGAATGAGAGTGAGATAAAGGTAGAGAAGTGAGTGAGAGAAGAAGAAACTAAGATAAAGGGTTTATGGAGAGAGAGAAAGAAGAGTTCCACGAGTAAGAGAGGGAAGTTTGGAGAAAGTAGAGAATGAAAGCGTGAAGTAGAGGAGTAAGTGAATAGAAGGTGGAGTAAGAGAAGAGGGCATAAGAGTACAAAGTGTGAGGAAAGTAAGAGAGTAAGAAAGAGCGAGAGAGAGTGAGAGGAGGGAGGGAGGGAGAGAGGAAAGCATGGAAAGAGGTAGCGAATATGTAGAGAACAAAAGAAAAGTAGACGAGAAAGAGAGAAGAGGGGGTAGAGATGAAGAAGGGTGTGAGAAAGAGATGAAAGAAAGTGAGAGACGACGAGAGAGTGTGATGAAGAGTCCGAAAGAAAGTACATTGAGAGACCGAGATATTGATGGATTAAGTGAGGCAAATAAAAAGAGAATAGAGGAGGAGAGGAGAGAGAAAGAGGGAGGGATTGAGAGAGATGGGGAGTGATTGAGAAGAAGAGAAATAAGAGAGGCGGGAGAGAGAAAAAGAGTGAGAGAAAGAGATATATTACATAAGACGAGTGATAAGAAAGGTGAGGATAGTAAAGGAGGAAGAAAGAGCAAATGAAATGGGTGAGGAAGAAAGAGATAGGAGAGAATGAGAGTAAGAGAGGGAGATGGAGAGAAAGAGAGAGAGATAACGAGTGAGAGTAAGAGAAATGGAAAGAGATACACAGCAAGAGAGAGAGAGAGATGGGAGAGGCACGAGAGAGGGAGAGAGGACGAGAGAACGAGATGAAAGAGTGAGAGGGAGAGGGAGAAGAAGAAGAAACGAGGGAAGAGAAAGATAAAGAGAGCAAGAGAGTTGTAGATGAAAGATATAGGGTTATAAAGAGAGGGCAAAATAGAAGTAAAGAGATGGAGGTAGAGGGAGTGAGAAGTGTATGAGAATAAACTTTAAAGAAAGAAAGAGAAAGATGAAGAGATTGGTACAGTATGAGAGAGATTGAAGGTAGAGAGAATTGAGCGAGATAAAAGAGAGATGGAGGAGTCTGGAATGCGAGGACTGGCCAGAGAGAGAGGGGAGTGAGTGAGAAGAGAGTGTGAAGTGAGAATGAGACAGAGGACAAGACTTAGATAAAGAGAGAAAACATAAGGGAGTACGGAAAGGAGGGAAGGTGGGTGAAAGCGAGGCTCTCTCCACAATGCACACACACACTCTCTTCCTCTTTCTTCTTTATCTCTGTCTTTATCTTTCTCTCCAACTTTATCTCTCACTCATTTCCCCATCTCCTTTGCCTCTTTCTCTCCAGGCTCTTTCTCACTCTTTCTCTCTTTATTACCTTATCTACTTATGCTCTCTAATCTCTGTCTCTACTCTTACATCACCATATCTTCTCTCGCTTCCTCTTTTTCTCGCACACTTCTCTGCGGCTACCCTCTCACTCTTTCCTCTTGCTCCCCTCTTCGTTGTCTCTTCACTTTTCCTTTTATCTGGCTCCTATCATCTTTACTCTTGTTCTCCCCTCCAACTATGCCTCTCTCTCTCATAGACTTTCCACTTTTCTCTCACTCTCCACTCCTTTTTCTCTTCTCCTTCTCCTCTCACTCTCTCCCTCTCTTTTACTCCTCCACTTTCTCTCCCTAGTCTCTCCTTTGTTCTCTCCCCCTCTAACTCTCACTTATCTTTTATTTTGTCCCCCACTATTTGCTTTCTCTCGTACTCTACCTCCCTCATTCTCTCTCATTTTCTCTTCTCTAATTCCACTTAAGCTCTCTTTTTTTCTCTCCACCCACTCCCTCCCATCATCTTATTTTTTTCTCATTTCCTCTCTCACTCTATTAATTTGCATCTTTTACATGCTCTCTCACCTCTCGCTATTTTCTCTCTCTTCTCTTTGTCACTACCCACACTATCTTTCTCTCTCGTTCCCTTCCCTTTATCTCCATTTATTATTCTCTTTATAGCTCATATCTTCCTCTCCCCCTCCACTTTTCTCTTTCTTCCACCATCTTGGTCTGCGTCCTTTATCTATCACTTCTAACTCTTTTGTATCTTACTCTCCCTCTATTTCTCACAGTAAGCTCTTTCACTTGCATGTTCTTTCTTCTCGCGCTCTCTCTTGTTCTCTCTTCTCTTTTCTTATCTCCCTCCCTTTCATCCCTTCTCTCTCTCTCTTCAGCTCCTTCTTTCTACATCTTACCTTCTCAACCCTCCTAGTTCTATTTCTTTTACATTATGTACCTCCGCACCCTCGCCCTCATTGTCTCCCTCCATCTCTCTCTCACCCTTATCTCTCCTTCCTTTTGTCTCGCATTCACTCTTTCTATCTTACTTACATTTCTTCTCTCTTCCATTTAGTCATATATATATAGCGAGATTGAGGTTTCGGAGAGAGAAAGGGAAGGACTAAGGGAGCGAAAAGATGTTGGGCCGGAAAGAGATGGAGAAGTGTGAAAGAGAAGAGAATGGATAGATTGAGGAAGAAGTAGTAGAATGAGTGTGAGAGTAGGCTAGAGATAGAGTGAATGAGATGGAGAGAGAGGGAGAAAGTGAGAGACGAGAAAGTGGGAGTGAGGGTGATTAATAGATTGAAGGAGGAGAGACAAATAGAAAGAGAAGGGAGAGTGAGGAGCGGCCAAAATAGAAAAAGTGGGGGATAGATTTAGAGAATTGAATAAAGATTTCGAGGGAGAAAGAGAGCTGAGTGTAGGACGAGGAAGAGAGTAAGAGGAATGGAGGGAAGAGAAGGAGAGAACGAGGAGGGAGATAGAAATTGAAGGAGAGTGAGAGAAAAAACAAAACAAGACGTATATTGTAAGGAAGATGGAGAGACGGGGTGATAAAAGAGGGAGAGGGAATGTAGAAGGGGTTGGGGAAAGGGAGATAGATGGAGGGATGGAAAGAGCAAAGAGAGGGAGAGGTAGCAAGAGAGGAGAGATAAAATGTGTGAGAGAAAGAGAGAAATAGTGAGATAGAGAGGGAGGCTTTGAGAGAGATTAGAAATGAGGTGAGGTAAAAAGAGAGAGAGAGAGAGCAAGGCAATTAAATGAGAGAGAGAGAGATAGATAGAGATAGTAATAAGACATATAAATAAAGAGTGTTGAGAGACCGAGGGAGAGAGAAAGATTGAGAGAGGATGAGAAAAAGATTGAGAGAGTCTATCCCTTTCACTCTTCATTCTTTCTCCCTCACTCCCCCTTTCGATCTATTCATCTCTTTATCTCTCCCGCTTTCTCTCCCTTCTTCCTCGCTAACATACATATTATATCTCATTCTCTCCCTCTCTCTCCCCTCTCACACTCTCTTTTCTCTATCTTATCTCGCACACTCTTTTATTCTTATCCTCTCTCCTCCCAACATGCTTTCATTATCCGTATCTCTCCCCATCACATTTAATCTTCTCGCTCTTATTTCCTTCTTTCTCTAAAACATTTCTTATCTATATCTCCAATTCTAATCCTCCCTCTTTCTCTATTCCCCTCTCCCTCTTTCTCTCATCCTCTCTTCATTTTTCACACACTCTTTTTCCTTATCCATCTCTCTTGTGTTCTCTTTATTGCTTTATCCACACTCTTCTCTTGCTTTCTCTCAAAACATTTATTTCTATCACTTTCTCCCTCTTTCTCTCTATCTTTGTCTCTTTCTTCCTCTCTCTCTTCACTTTAATTATCTCCCTTCCTCCTACGATCAATCACTCTCTATCTTTCTCTCTCCCCTCCTTTCCCTCCCCTACTCCTCTCTCCCTCTCCTTCTCTCTTCCTACGCACTCTCTATCTCCCTCCATCCCCTTCTTCTCTCTCTTCCCTCTCTCTTGCATCACTCTCTTCCCTTCCCTTTTCGCTCACCGTCATTTGTGATATATCTTCCCACCTTTAGCTCTCTCTTATCTATCTCTCTTTCTTTCTTCCACTTTCTCTCACTCTCGTCACTCTCTTTCTTTATCCCTCCTCCTCTCTCCCTCTCCCTAACTCTCTCTCTTGCTCACTCTCCCTCTTTCTAGATCTCCTCAATTGTGTCTTTGTCTCACTCTCTCTTCGTACCTATCTCGCACTCTCTTTCTATGTCTCTATCTTTCGATCTCTCTCTCACTGCGGTATATATTTATCCCCCTTTCTATATCTCTCTTGCTCTTGCTCTCATTCTCTCACTTTGTCCCCTAATCTTCGTTTTTAACTCTCTCCCCCTCACTCTTCCTTTCTCTTTATCTCACTCTCACTTACTCTCTCCCTCTCTCTCACACCTCTTTATACCTCATACTTCCCTCTCTCTTTTGTTCACTTACTCTTTGCTTCTCTCTCTTCTATCTCTCACCCTCTCTCTCTCTCTCTCTTGATCTCTTACACCTTCTCTATGTCTCTCTCTAGCTCTCTCACTCACTCTTACACGCACCCCTTCCATATCTCTATCTATATTTTCCCTCCCAATATTTCCCTCCACCATCTCTCTGTCTCTTCTTTCTTTCGCACATTATGTATCCCTCTTTCTATCTCGCACCCTCTCCTTGCTCTCTCTCCACCTCACTCCCTCTCCCTCACCCTAACACTCTCTTTACCCCCAGCTTAATATCTCTCACTCTCTCTTCTTTTACCCTCTTTCGAGTCCTCTACAGTTTCATCTCTATTTTTTCTCTTGCTCTCTCACTCTTCTCTATCTTTCTCCCCCTTTCTATCTCTCTTTCTTTTGCTCATTCTACTTTATCCTTCCCAATCTCTTTTTGAACTCCTCGATCTTCATCTCTCTGTCCCCTTCTCTCTACATCTCACATTATTTCTATTTTCTCTCTCACCTCTTCTCCCCTCTTCTTTTTGGTCTATCTCAACAAACTTTTGCTCCTATTATGTAGCTATCTTTCCCTCTTACTCTTCTCTCTCTCACACCCTCACCATCACTCTATATCAATCCATTTATCTCTCTCTCTCTCTCTCCCTTTTTCTCAATCTCTCTCTATCTCTTTCCATCGCATCACACCATCTCCATCTCTCTCATTTTCTCATTACCTCTCCTTTTTCTCTCACTCTCTCTATCTGTTTCTCTCTTATTTCTATCTCTCTCCTACCTTTCTCGCATATTTTACTTATCTGCTCTCCTTCTTCCTCTGTTTACCTCTCTCTTCTCTTTCACTTCATCTACATCTCTCGATCTCTCTTTCCCTCTTACTTCCTTTACTTCCTTCGACTCTCTCTCCCTTATTCTCCCTCTCGATTTCTACGTACACACTCTCTTGTTCACTCGAATCTCTCTCTTCCTCTCTCGCACCTCATCTCTCTCTTTCTCTCTTTTTCTCTTTATTTATATTTCCTTCTTTCTCTTTTGTGATCTCACTCTCTCCCTCTCTCTTTCTATATCTCTCTCACACAAATACCTTCCCATCTCTATCTCCATTTGTCCCTCTCTCTAGAACTCTTTATGATTCTACTTCCATCTACTTATTTATCTCGCTTCTCTAACTTACTCTCATCCTCGATATCTCTCTTTCTCTCTCACTCGCTCCATAATCATCTCTTTCTTATTATATCTCTCTCATTTTAGCTCTCCCTATCTCTCTCAATTGTGCACTCTCTATCTCTTTCTCTCTCCCTCCCACTCTCTTTCTTACCCTACTGCCTCCTTTTCTTTCCTACTTCTCTCTGTCACCCTCGCTCCAGAACTCCCCTGGCTGTCTCTCATCCCCCTCCCTCTCTCCCTCCCACCGATCTACTGTCCCTCTCTTTTTATCTCTTGGTGTCACTCACCCTTCATCACTTTCTCGCTCTTTTCTCACACTCTTCTCTATTTGCTTTTCTGTATCTCTCTCTCTCTCTCTGACGCTTCTCTTTTTCCTGCTTTCTCTCGCGTGAGTTCTCTTACAATCATTCATTTTATATTTCTCCTTTTATTTCTCTCTTTTTCCCTTTGGTCTTCATCTCTATCTTCTCTCTTTCTCTCTTTTCCCTCACCCTCTGATCACCCTCTCTTGCCATCTTGAACTCTCTCTCCTCCCGCTCTCTTTTTTGGTACATTTCTCACTCTGTTATTCTGTCACCCTCTATTCTCACAATTACCCGTTTTCCTCATTTATCTTGCTCTCTCAGTCTCTCTCTTTCTTTATATCTATCTCACTCTCACTTTTTCTCTTGATCTCTCTCTTATCTTTTTTTCTCTCATATTGTTCCTTCTCTTTGTTTGCTCTTCCTCTCTCAAACACATTCTCTCGCCTCCCACTCCCGACCCCTTTCCTCCCCTCTCTCTATCTTTCATGCTCATATCACTCTCCTTCCCTCTCTTTTCCTACTCCCTCACAATCACACCTTCACCCTCTCTCACACCTTGACTATCTCTGTCTCAATTTCTCACTCATTTGTTTATCTCTCTATCTTCTTCCCTCCCTCTTTATCCCAGCTCTCATATCTTCACGCACACTCTCTTGCTCACTCTCCTCTATTACTCTCTCTCTAACTCTTCTGTATCTTACTCTCCCTCTATCTCTCTATTAATCTCTTTCACTTGCATGTTCTTCTTCTCACGCTCTCTCTTGTTCTCTCTTCTCTTTTATTATTATCTCACTCACTTTCATTCTCTTCTCTCTCTCTCTCTCTCTCTCTCTCTCTCTCTCTCTCTCTTCATCTCCTTTATCTATCTTATCTACACAACCCTCTAGCTCTATTTCTTTTACATTATGTGCCTCTTTCCCCTCGCCGTCACATTGTCTCCCTCCCTCTCTTTCTCGCACTTGTCTCTCCTTCACCATTGTCTCGCACTTCACTCTTTCTCTACATCTTACTTACATTTTTCTCTCCCTTTTGATACATACACACAGATATATATATATATATATAGATATATAGATATATATATATAGATAGATTGAGGTTTCAAGAGATAAAGGGGAAGGACTAAGGGAGGGAAAGAAGATGTTGGGACAGAAAGAGATGGAGAGAGAGAAGTGTGAGAAAGAGAAGAGAATGGAGAGATTGAGGAAAGAAAAAGATAGAATGAGTGTGAGAGTAGGTTGGAGATAGAGTGAATGGTGGAGAGGAAGTAAGTGAGATAGAAAGTGGGAGTAGAGGAGTGATAAATAGATTGAGGAGAGACGAATAGAAGGAGAAGGGAGAGAGTGAGACGTAGCGAAAATAGAAAGAGTGGGGGACGAGTTAGACGATGAGATAGAGATTACGAGGAAGAGAGGGAGAACACTAGGTCATGGGAGAAAGGAAGAGACTAAGAGGTATGGAGGAAGAGAAGGAGAGAGAACGAGGAGGGAGATATAAAGTGAGAGAGAGGGAGAGAAAAAAATGAACATATATTGCGAGGCAGATAGAGAGTCAGGGTGATAAAAGAGGGAGAGAGAATGTAGAAGGGGTTGGGGAAAGGGTGATAGACGGAGGGATGGAAAGAATAAGAGAGAGGAGAGGTAGCAGAAAAAGGGAGAGAGATAAAATGTGTGAGAGAAAGAGAGAAATAGTGAGAAAGAGAGGGAGGCTTTGAGAGAGATTAGAAATGAAATTGAGGTCGAAAGAGAAAGGCAGTTAAATGAGAGAGCGAGAGAGATAAATACGTGGCAAGACACCAGATAAAGAGTGTTAGTGAGGAGAAAGATTGAGATAGAATGAGAAAAAGATTGTGAGTCTATCCCTTTCACTCTTCATTCTTTCTCCCTCTCTCCCTTCGGGCTATCCATCTCTCTATCTTTCCCCTTTCTCTCCCTCTTCCTCACTTCTTATACCTATTCTATCTCATTCTCTCTCTCTCTCTCTCTCTCTCTCCCTCTCACACTCTCTTTCTCTGTCAGCATCTCGCCCGTTCTTTTATTCTTATCCTCTCTCCCTCCTACTACTATGCGCTCATCATCCATTTCTCTCTATCACTTTTAATCTTCTCACTGTTCTATTTCCTTCTCTCTCTCACACCATTCTTATCTATATATCCAATTCTAATCATTCCCTCTCTCTATTCCTCTCACCCTCTCTCTCTCTTCCTCAATTCATTTTTCACACTCTCTTTTATTCACTATCCATCTCTCTTGTGTTCTCTTTCTTACTTTGCTCATGATCTTCTCTTGCTTTCTCTCGAAAATTTATCTCTATCACTTTCTCCCCTTTCTCTCTATCTATGTCTTTTTCTTCCTCTCTCTCCTCTTCACTTTAATTATCTCCTTCTCTCCCACAATCAATCACTCTCTTTCTTTATCTCTCTCCTCCTTTTTTTCCTCCCACGCTCCTCTCTCCCTCTCCGTCTCTCTTCTTGCCCTCTGTATCTCTCTCCCTCCTTCTTTTCTCTCTTCCCTTTCTCTCTTTTCTCTCGCTCTCTTCCCCTCCTTTTTGCTCACCATCATTTGTGATGTATCTCTCCCACCTTTAGCTCTCTCTTCTCCATCTCTTTCTCTCTTCCTTTATTTCCTCTTGTCACTCTCTTTCTTTATCCCTCCTCTATCCCTCTCCCTAACTATCTCTTTTTGCTCTTTCCCTCTTTCTAAATCTCTCTAAGCTTTCTTTGTCTCACTTTCGCTTCGCTACCTTATCTCACACTCTCTTTTTATGTCTCTCTATCTTTTTTTTTCGATCTCTCTCTCACTCTGCTATATATTTCTCCCCCTTTCTATCTGTCTCTTGCTCTTGCTCTCAATCTCTCGCTTTGTCCCCCCAATCTCGAGTTTTTAACTCTCTCACTCTCAACTCTTCCTTTATCTCTTTATCTCACTCACTCTCACTTACTCTCTCCCTCTCTCTCTCACTCCTCTCTATATATCATACTTCTCTCTCTCTCTCTCTTTTGTTCACTTACTCTTTGCTTCTCTCTCTCTTTCCCCTTTTTTCAATCTCTCTCCCTCTCTTTCCACCCCTCACACCCTCTCCATCTCTCTCATTTTCTCATTACCTCTCCCTTTTTCTCTCACTCTCTTTATCCGTTGCTCTCTTATTTCTATCCTCCCACCTTTCTCTCTCGCATATTTTACTTATCTCTCTCCTTCTTCTCCCGTTTACCTTTCTCTTCTCTTTCACTTCATCACATCTCTCGATCTCTCTTTCCCTCTTACTTCCCTCACTTCACTTCGACTCTCTCTCCCTTATTCTCCCTCTCGATTTCTCTATTACACACTCTCTTGTTCGCTCAAATCTCTCTCACCCTCATCCTCTCTCTTTCTCTCCTTTTCTCTTTGTCTATCTTTCCTACTTTCTCCTTTGTGGTCTCACTCTCTTCCTCTCTCTTTCTATATCTCTCTCTCACACAAATACCTTCCCTATCTATAACTCCATTTCTCCCTCCCTCTAGAACTCTTTATGATTCTACTTCCATCTCACCTTATCTCCCCGCTTCTCTAACTTACTCTCATCCTCGATATCTCTCGTTCTCTCTCAGTCACTCACAATCTATCTCTTTCTTATTATATCTCTCTCATTTTAGCTCTCCTTTCTCTCTGTGTGCACTCTCTATCTCTTTCTCTCTCCTTCCTCTCTCTCTTTCTTCCTCTCTACTCTTTTCTTTCTACTTCTCTCTGTCATCCTTCCTCGAAGCTCCCTTACTATCTCCTTGTCTGTCCCCTCTCTCTCACAATCTTTATCCCTCTCTTTTATCTCTTGGTGTCCTCTTCTCTCATCTCTTTCTCGGTCTTTTCTCACATTCTTCTCCCTATTTCGCACTATATTATCTCTCTCCCTCTCTACGCCTTTCTCTTTTTACTACTTTCTCTCACCATGAGTTCTCTTACAATCATTCACTTTATATCTCTTCTTTTTTTATTTCTATCTCTTTTTCCACTTTGGACTTCATCTCGATCTTCTCTCTCTGCCTCTCTTTTCCCTCACCCTCTTAGTCACCTCTTTCACTATCTTGAACTCTCTCTCCTCCCACTCTCTTTTGAGTTTATTTCTTTCACTCTGTTATTCTCACTCACCCTTTATTCTCTCCTTCCCCATTTTTCTCCTCATTTATCTTGCTCTCTAAGTCTCCTTTCTTTATATGTATCTCCTTATCACTTTTCGCTTGATCTCTCTCTTATCTTTTTTTTTCTCTCATATTGTTCCTTCTCTTTGTTTTCTTTTCCTCTCTCAAACACTTTCTCTCCGCCTCCCATTCCCAACCCTTTCCTCCCTCTCTATCTTTCATGCTCCTATCACTTTCCTTCCCTCTTTTCCTACTCCCTCACAATCACTCTCTCACCCTCTTTCACACCTTCAACATCTCTGTCTCAATTTCTCACTTATTTGTTTATCTCTCTGTATTCTTCCCTACCTCTTTCTATCTAGCTCTCACTATCTTCCAAACACACTCTCTTGCTCACTCTCCTCTATTACTCTCTCTCTAACTATCCCTCTACCTCGCCATATATTTTTCTATCTCTCTCTTTACTTTCTCTCTATCTTCCCCATTTTGCTTTACTTTCTCTCTATCTTCCCCATCTTGCTCTCTCGTACATTCTCTTTATCTCTTTCTTTTATTTTCTCTCCGCCTCCCTCTCTCTCTCTGCCTATAATCTTTCCACCATATCTCTCTGGCTCTCTCACTCTCTTCTTCTCTCCTTCTCTCTCTATCATTCCCTTTCTCTCTTTCCAACATTCACTCTTTATTTCTCTTTTTCCATCATCCCCTATCCCCCTCCATCTATCCTCTCTGCTTCTCTCTCTCTCGCTCTCTCGATCTCATTAGCTCTCATAATTTCACTTTGAGACCATTAGTTACTCTCTCTGCCTCACTCTTTTTCTCTCTCTCTCTCTCCACGATGTGAATATACACAAGGCAGATGCATGGGGATTGATGTTAATTAGAAAACCTTAGGTGCTATGCAAAAACTAAGAGTAGTTGATAGACATTCGAATGAGATGCCTTAAAAACATAAGAAAACCATCCTAAACCTAGAACAAACCAAAAATAATGGTAGGATAGAACTTGACGGTTAAATGGATGGAGATAAACCTTGACCCAATGCTCAATGCAAACAAGAACGAGGTAGAGAGGGAGAGAGGGAATTATATACCTCTTTCTCTCTCTTTCTTTCACTCTATCTCGCTCCCTTTAAAGATAGAATGACGGAGAAATGGCTGAGATAGAGTGAATGAGGAGGTGAGAGGGAGTAAGTGAGAGATAAAAAGTGGGAGTGAGGGTGATAAATAAATTGAAGGAGAGACAAATGAAAAGAGAAGGGAGAGTGAGTGAGCGACGAAAATAGAAAGAGTGGGGGGATATAGTTAGAGAATGAGATAGAGATACGAGGAGAAGAGGAGCACGGCATGTAACGAGAACAGGAAGAGAGTAGGAGGAGATGGAGGGAGAAGAAGGGTGAACGGAGGCAGATAGAAAGAGATAGAATGACACCGAATAAGCCATATTGATATTCTCCCATCTTTTATTTTCTCGATATTTAATGACACAGAATAAGCCGTATTGATATTATCTATTCTCCACTTTTTATAATCGATCTTTTCGCTCTTCTTCTTGATATTCTCTCTTTCTTTTCATATTCTCTTTTTCTCTCTCTTACTCTCTCCTCGATCACTCTCATTCTCTCATTCTTCTCACTCTTTATCTTGATATCTCTCTACCTCTCTTATCCTCTTTTTCTTTCCTTCTAACTCACTCTCTATTCTCATGCTCTCTCTTGCTTTGTTTTCGCTCTACTCTCCTGCTCTTCTCTCTCTCTTATTCTCTCAATTTCCCTTTCTCTATATCGTTGACACTCACACTCTCCTTCCTTCTCTCTCTTTATCTCCTTCTTACTCTGTTCTCCTTTGTCTTCCCCTTTCTCGCTGCTTCCTCCCTTTCTCCCATCCCTCTCTCTCTCCCCCTCTTTCCTTCATTCTCTATCTTATTACTTGGTCTCTTTCCTTAGAGGCTATCTCAAACTCTCCTCTCTCTCCACCACATATACACACGCTCTCTCCCTCTTTCTTCTTGCTCTCTATTTTTATCTCTCTCTCAGGCATTATCTCCCTCCATTCTCCATCTCTCTTTTTGCCTTTTTTTGTCTCTTTCTACCTTCTTTATCCTTCTCCCTTGCTTTCACTCTCCATGTTCTACCTATCTACCTCTTTCTCTCTTTGTCAACTATCTCCCCCTCTCTTTTTCCCTCCTATCTAACCTCTCTCACCCTTCTCTCTTCTCCCACTCTCTTTTTCTCCATGTCATTATATTTTTCAACTCTCCTTTTCTTCTTTCTATCTAGCTCTCACCCCTTTTATCATCTCTCCCCCTAACCACATTCCTTCTCTCCCCCATTCTCTGTCCCTCTCTCCCCTCATAGCCTCCTTCTCTCTTCCTGCCTCTCTCTCTCTCATTTTATACATTTTACTACTTACTCTTCTTTTAATCTCTCTCTACTCTAACTCACTTCACTTCCCACTCGATCTATCTCTATTCTCATTACCTCTCTCATTTTTACTCTTTATTTAACTCTCCTAACTCACTTTTGCACCCCCTTCCTCCTTCTACTTGCCCTTACACCTCTCTTATTCACACTCTCTCCCGGTTCTCTTTTAAAATCCCTACCTCTCTTATCTCTCGCGTCTTCTCTTACACTTTCTTCGATCTGTACCCTTTTCTCTAGCTCTTTATTATACTCATTTCTCTCTCTTCCCTCTCTTCTCTTACCCTCTCTTACTTTCTCGCCCTCTCTACCTCTTACTTCCTCTCATCTACTCTCCCTCTCTTCCTCCCTCTCTCCCTCCCTCTCTATACTCTCCTGTGCTCACTCTCGTTTTACTTTCTCTGAAAAAAAAAACACACACACACACACACACACACACTCCTCATTTTCTCTTGCTCTTTTCTTTCTTTCCCTTTCTATCTCTCTCTCTTTCATCTATCTCACTGAAAATAAGTACGAGAGACTGAGAGAGTGTGTGTGAGAGAGCGAGAGGGTGAAAGGGAGAGCGAGAGAGAAAGTAAGAGGAAGAGTGAGGGAGATGGAAAGCGAGTGAGGGAGCAAGAGAAGAGATTGAAAAGAGGAAGTGAGATTGAAAGAGGAGATAAATGAAGAGAGATAAAAAGTGGGAGAGATGGAGAAAGATTAGGGAAAGGTTGACGATGAGAGAGAGATAAAAAGGAGAGAGAGCGTAGAGAGTAAAGAGAAGTTGGAGGATTGAGAGAGGAGACAACAAGTGAGAGAGTGTGAGAGAGAGTTAGAAAAAATATAAGCAAGGGAACGGAGAAAAAGAGAGCGGGGAGCAAGTTATATAGAGGGGAGAGAGGGAGGAGTGAGAGAAAAAGAAAGTGATAAAGAGTGAAAAGGAGAGGGAATGGAGAGAGAGAAGAAGGAAAGGAACATGTAGAGTGTGAGTAACAAAAAAAAACAGAGTGAGAGATGATATGATGGAATTGAGGGAGAAATGTGTAAGAAAGTGAGATAGAGATGGTACTAGAGTGGGAGGGAGATAACAAGAGAGAGAGAGAGAGAGATAGAGGTAGAGGAGTAGAGCTAATGTGAGAAAGAGGGGAGAAAGAGCAAGAGGAGAGGAAGAGAGAGCCCAGGGAGAGAAGCCAAAAATAGTAACGAGAGGTATAGAAAAGAGAGAGTAAGGGAGGCAACAAGCAAGAGAGTGAGAAAGGGAGAAAGAGTGAGAGAGTGAGAGAGTGAAGTAATTGGTAGCGAGATAAGCTGAGAGAGAGGGAGAAATAAAGTTAATGGGTGAGAGATCATAAGATGAGAAAGAGAGAAGGGGAGAGAGAGATAGAGGGAGTGGGAGGGTAGACAAAAGAGAGGAACTAGGGGAGAGGTGGGTAGAAGAGTGGAAGCAAAAAAGAATGAGTTAGAGAGAGATGAGAAGAAAGCTAAAATAAGAGAGATAGAAAGAAATAGAGACTTATGAATAGAAGCAATAATAAAAGAGGCATGAACGAGGAGAGAAAAAGGGAGAAGGAGAGAGAAAGAGAGAGAGCGATAGAGTGGTAGATAAAGATAAATAAAGAGAAAAGGAGAGAAAGGAAGAAATAGGAAAAGATAGAGAAAAAAGGAAGATAAAGATAGATTTATAGAGAGTGCATGAAAGAGCGGTGATAGACCAAGAAAAGAGAGTATAAGCGAGAGCAAGAGAGTGTGTAAAATAGAGATAGGAAGAGACAAAGAGGGAGAAAGGAAGACAGAGAGAGAGATAGAGCTCTCTCTCGTTCCGTCTCCCTCTCTCTCTCTTTCTCTCTTAATCTAACTCTCTTCTCTCTCTTCTCTATTTATCTTTCCATCTCAGTCTCTCTCTTATTCTCTCTCTCTTATTCTTGTACTTCTCTCTTCTCTATTTATCCCTTGTAATTCTCAATTAATCTCCTCTTACTCTCTCATTCTTTCTCTCTCCCCTTCTCACGCTTATTATCTCTCAGACTCTACATCTTCTCTCTCTTCCAAGCTCTTCAGCTTTTATCCTCTCTCTCTCTCTTATTATTTTATTTGTTTCTCTCTCCTATCTCACCTCTTCTCAGTTCCCATTTCTTCTTCTCTCTATTATCTCACTATCATTCTCTGTCTTATATAAACTTATCTCTCACCTCCCTTCTCTCACTCCTGTCTCTCTTGCTCTTATCTCTCACCCTTTTTCTCTCCATCACTTTTATCTCTCTCTCTCTCACCCTTTCTCCCTCTCTCTCTCCCTCTCTCGCTCTCTCTCCCTTTTGCCTACGGCTCTCACCCTTTCTCCTCCCTCTCCCTCCTTTTACTCTCTTCCCCTCTCTGCCTCCCAGCACCCTCGACTCATCTCCCGACCCACAGTAACTCTCCGCTCTCCCTCTATTTCCCTCCTTTTATCACATTATCTTTCTCTCCTTTCCTATCTCTTCCACTCTCTCTCGCACTCTTTTTTTCTCTGCTTGCACGCTCTCTTGCCTCTACATCTCCTCTCCTTATAACTTCATCCTCTCTCTTGCCCTCACCCGCTCCTCCCTTGTTATCGCCATTTCTCTCTCTTTATCCCTCTTTTTTGTGTTTTTGGTTCTCTCCCTCCTTTTCTCTCCCACTTTTCCTATTCTTATTGTCTCTCCCTCTTTATCT
Source organism: Papilionanthe hookeriana x Papilionanthe teres (assembly GCA_022702705.1). Lineage (NCBI taxonomy): Eukaryota > Viridiplantae > Streptophyta > Magnoliopsida > Asparagales > Orchidaceae > Papilionanthe > Papilionanthe hookeriana x Papilionanthe teres. The sequence continues at coordinate 74,420,700 of CM040435.1, read as the reverse complement.
CTATCACTCTCTTTCTTTCTCCCCTCTCTTGATCACTCCATTATATCTCTCCTACTTCGCATCCCCCTTCCTCTGTCCCCCTCTCTTACTCTATCACCTTTATCCTCACTTTTTTTTCCCTCCCTCTCTTCTTGTGTCGCTCTCTCACAAAAACTCTCTCGTCTCCCTGTCACATAATTTCTACTTTTATTTCAATTCTCTCATATTCTTACTCCCTCCTCCGTTCTCTTTCCCTCCCCGCTAATTCCTCGCACACTCTCTTTCCCTCTCTTTGCCTCTCTTTCTCTCTCACTTCCCTCTTTTTCTCTCTTTTGTAATCTCTCTCAATTTTCTTCTCTCTTTCTTTCTTTTCACACTTTATCTCTCTTAAATGCTTTTCTCTATCTGCCTTCTTGATCATCTCTTGCTTTCGCTCTTAGTATCACCTCTCTTGCACTCCCTTTCATTCTCATTTTAGTCTCGTCATCTCTCTCATCTCATTTCCTAACTCTTATTTTCTTTCTCCTCTATCTCATCTACTCTCCCTTCTCTCATGCTCTTAGCTTATATCTCTTATTTTGTTCTTATTATGTTCGTCTTACCCTCTCTCTCTGCAACTCATGTCAAATTCTCTCTTTTACCCTTCCCCAGCTCTCTCTCACTCTAACCTTTCTCTTTGTATCTCTCACTCACACCCACACACACTCTATCTTACTCTTAGTTGTCTCTTATTCACACTCTCAGCCTCTCTCTCTCACCCTCTTAGTCACTCTCTCTCATACCTTTTCTTCCTCTCTTTCCCGCACTCCCATTTAGTATCTCGCACTCACTCATGGTCACCTTCCTTCCTCCCTCTCCTCTCTCTGCGGCTCCTTACTTCCCTATTCTTGCCTCCCACATTTTCACTTCATCTCTTTTCTTGCCTCCTTTCCTCCCTCTGCTCTCAGCCCTCTTTCTCCTACTCTATTTTTTCCCTTTTTTTCTTTCTTCCCACTCTTTTGTTTCCTCACTCTCCCTCCTCTCTTGCTTTCTCGACTCTCTCTAGCTCTTTCGCTGTCCTCTCTCCCCTCCCTCGCTCCCTCATCTTGATCTCCACACATCTCTTTATCAGTCACTCACCTTCCTCTCTCTCTCTCCATTCTCTTTAACACTTTATTGCACTCCCTCTGTCTCTCCTTCCTCTCTCTCTTGCTTTCTCTCTCTCTCTCTCTCTTTATATCTCTCTTACTCTTACTCTCTACCTCCATTACTGTCTTTACCTCTCTCTCACTCTCTATCTCTCTCTCTCTCCCTTTATCTCTAACACTCTATCTCTCCACCTCCCTTTATCTAACATCACTGACTTCTCCCTCTCTTCCCCTTCCTCCCATTCGCACTCTCTTAATCTTCCCTCACTCTCTTCTTTGTCTCTCTCTTTTTCTCTCCTTCTATCTAACTGTCGCACTTCTCTCTTCCTTGCTCTCACTCTTTCGGTTGTTCTTCATCCTCCTATCTTATCTCTACATCATACTGTATCCTCTTTCTCCTATCTTATCTCACCAGCTCCTTGACCCATATACCTCCTTTTTACTCTTCTCTCCATCCTTTATCTACATATCTTTATCTCTCTCATACTTTCTACCCTCTCTCTCTACCTAACTCACCCTCTCTCCCGCTATCTACCCTCTCTCAGTCTCTCTTCATAGTGTGCTTCTCTCCTGCCTCTCGCTTGCTTAACTCCTCAACTGCAGCACCCTGTGTGCACCATGCCTCTCCCAACCTCCCTTTCTTTCTTGCTCACACATATATTTATCTCTCATATTATATTTTTTTCCTCCCTCTGCCTCCCTCCCCTCCCTCCCTCCCTCCCTTCCTCCCTCCCTCTCTTTTCTTTACCCCTCCTTTTTTGCATTCTCTGTTCTCATTTTTATACACTTTCCCTCTCTTGATGTACGTTTCACTCTGCTTTTCTCTCTATCACTCCCTCCAAATGCTCACTCTTCTCTCTCTTTATCTCTCCTTTCTCTAGCCTCCCTCCCTTCAATATCTCTCACTCTCACTCCTACCTTCCCTCTCTCCTTATCTCTCACCCTCGCTTTCTTGCTCTTTCTTTCCCATCCACCTGCCACTACCTCTTATCTGTCTTCTCCCTCCCTCGCTCCCTTTCTCTCTCTCTTTGTCTCTCTCCCCTTCTCTCCCTCTCTTACACTCTTACTCACTATTTCTCATACCACCCACTCTCGCTTTCTCTTCTTTGACTCTCTCTTTCATCTCTACACACTCATGCTCTCTGTTAATTTCCCCATAAATCTTTATCTCTTACTCTCTTCTTTTGCTCTTTCGTCACTCTGTTATCCTCTCTCTCACTATCACATTCTCTCTATTTTTTTATTTTTCTCTTCTCTCTCGGTGTCCCTCCCTCTTTCCTCTCTTTCTCCATCTCTCTACACATCTTCTTCATCCCTCTCTCTTTCTATTTCTCTCTCTCTCCATTCTTCTCTCTCTGTCCCTCTCCCAATCTTCAACTCCTTCCCTCCCTCTTCCTCTCTTCATTTGTCTCCCCTCATCCCTCCCTCTTTCTCCAGCTTGTCACTTGCCTCTCTCACACCCATCTCTCTTTTTCTCTTTCTCCCTTACCTCTTGTCTCTCTTCTCTCTCTTGCTCTCTCACACTCTCCCCACAAATTATTTATCTCTTCCCCTCTCTTTCGTGATGCATCTATCCAAACTCTCTATCCTCTTAGAAAAGTCTACCTCTTTCTATATCTCTTTCTCCCTCTCTCATACTCTCGCACCTCACTCCACGCTCTTAGCTTTTTTTTTTCTCATTCCATCTCTTCCCTCCACATATATATTTATCTCCCTCTCTCCTTCTCTCTCGATCTACTTCTTCTCCCTGTCTCTCTTATCTCTCTCTCTTTCTTCACACTTCCTCTTACTCACGCTTTTCCTCTACACCTCACACACCCTCCATCTCTTTCTTACTCTCTAGCCACTCTGTCTCTGTCCCTCCATGCTCTCTTTTTTTCATTCCCTTCGTCCCTCCCTCTTTTGACATCTATATCTCTCTCTCTCATCTCCCTTCTCTCTTGCTGTATGTTTATTCTTTTCTATCTCTCACACAACGACTTTATGTTATATCACTCCCTCTCTCTCGCTTCCTTCTACTATCTTTTTGCATGCTCTCTTTTCCACATGCTCTCCCTTCACATGTTCCTTCTTCATAAGCACTGCGATCTCTCTCTCTTGCACCTACTTGCTCTTCCTTCTCTTTCTCGTCTCTCCTTCGTTCCTCCTTCATCACTCTATCATTTCTTCTTTTAGTTTCTCTCTATATCCCTTCCATTCTGTTTATGCCCTCCATCTCTCTCTCCCTACTCTCTCTTACCACTTCTTTCTTTCTCTTCTCTATCTTGCTCCCTTTTATGCCTCCTCTTCCCCCTCTCTCCTTCTCCCCCTTTACACACTGCGACACTTTCTCCCATCTTGTCTTCTCTTTATATCGCACTCTCCCCCATCCCTCCCTCTGTTTCTCTCTCTCTCTCTCTTCTCTAGTTATTTCTCTCCCTCTTTCTCACTTTCTCTCTCTCTCACTCCCTCTTCTCTCATGCTCTCTCTATCCTTTCATTTTATGTTCTTGATCTCATAAATTAACCATTTCACTCTCTCCCCAACTTACAGATTCGTATCTACTATCTCCATTTCTCCCTCCCTCATCCATCCTTTCTCCCAAATCTCTATGAGACTATCTATATTTCTCTCCCTTTCTCGCTATATACGTCCCCCTCTCTCCTTTTATCCCTCTTTCTTTTTCGCTATATTCATCTTCTCTCTCTGTCTCTCTCCTTATATTTCTCTCTCTTCCTCTCTTGCTCTCTCTCACTCACTCTCCCTCCTTCACTCTCTCTCACTCTTTCTCCTCTCTCTACTTCTCATGCTCCCTCTCTAAATATCCCTACCCCTCTATCTTCCATCTCTTCTCTTGCTCTTTTATTTCTCTCATTTTCTCTCACCATCTCACATTTTCTAAGTGCTTTATTTTCTAATCACCCTGTCTCCCTCCCCTCTCTCTTTCCTCTCTTTTTCTCTCTCTACATCTTTCTTTCTCTCTTTCTCTCTTATTATTACTCACTCCTTTCCTCTCTCTATAACTCTCAATCTCTATCTACCTCCCTCTCTCCTCCCTCTCTCCCTCCCTACTCTCCCTCCTTTCCTTCCTCTCTCCATCTCTTATGCTCCTCTCTCACTCTCAGCTCTTTCTCTCCCCATGCTCTTCCCACTCTTTCTCTTTCTCTCTCTCTCACTCTCTCACTCTTAATACTTCTCTCTCTCCCTTTCTCTCACACACTCTAACATCTCCATCTTTATCTCTAGTGCTGTATTTTATCTCCCCCTTCCTACTCTCTTTTCTCTCTCTCTCTCCCTCTTGCACTTATTTATTCTTTTTTTCTATCTCTCTTCCTCTCTTACTCTATGTTTTACTCTACTTATGTCTCCATCTCTCCTAGTCAAAAGCTCTCTCTTTTATCACTCCCTTCTTGGTCACACACTTCCTTTCACTCTCTCTGATCTCTCTCTCTCTCTTACATCTCTTGTTCATATCTTCTCTTTTTCTCATTCCTCTCTTCTCACTTCCTCTCTTCTCTTACTCCCTCGTATTTTATCATTTTTTCTTTTATCTTTCATCCATCTCTCTCCCTTCCTCCCTCATGGCCTCTCTCTCCCTCCATCCATCACTCTCTTCCCTCTTTCTCTCTCCTTCTCTCACTTTCTCTTCTTTCTCTCTCCCAATCTCTCCTTCTCTCTCACGCACTCCCTCCTCTCAAACTTTTCACTCCTTTCGTCTTGTCCCCATCTTCTTTCTCTCACGCTCTCTCCCTCTTCTCTCTTACCATCACTTATCTTTCTCTCTCTTCTATTTGTCAATGCTCACTCTTGACCCTCTTCCCCATCTTTCCCTCTTTATTCCTGATACTTTCTCTCTTTCCAACTCTCTTCTCTCTCCATCCCTCTCTCTCATTCTCTCTTCGGTTTCTCACTTTCCCCCTCTTCTTCTATCTTATATATCTCTCTCTCTATCTATCCTCATATTACTCTCTCTTACACTAACCCTACCTTTATTTCCATTCTCTCTCCCTACATTTCCCTCCCTTTCCCTCTTTCTCTCTTTCTTCCTCGATCTCGTACACACTCTCTCTTCCTTTCTCTCTCGCTCTCTCCCCATCTCTTTTGCTTGCCCTATGTCTCTGATTTTCTCTTCTCTCTCGATTTATCTCTCTCTCCATAACTCTCTCTTCCATCTCTTACGCTCTACATGGCTTTTTATCTTTCTCCCTCTCTCGGCTGGCTCTTTAAACTCACTATAGCACCTCTCTCCCTCTCTCTTTTCTAACACTCCTCTCTCTCCCATCTTGATTTTTTTTATGATTTTCTCTGGCTCTCTCTTCCTCTCTATATCACTCTCCATCTTTTAATATCTATTATCTTCTCTCTCACTCTCTCTTTTTATCTTACTTTTAATTATCTCTCTTCCATCTCTCTAATCTTCATTTCGTTCCCTCTTTTTATCCTTGAATTTATTCTCTATCTCTCTTTTAATATTTTTTGTCATGTTCTTATCTTGATACTTAATCTCACTCTCACCATCTCTCGCTCTATCTATCTTTATCTTCTCTTGTCTCTATTTGTCTCACTTTCTCTATTCTCTTAGCTCCACTTAAGGTTCTCTCTCACACACACTCTTTTGCTTGTGCCCCTCTTTATCTACATCTCTTCACCCTCTCCTACTTATCTCACCTCTCACTTGCTCTCTAATTCTCCCTTTCTCTTTATATCTTCCTCTTGCAGTCCTTCTCTTTCTTGCACTTCTTTCTCCTCTCTACCTCTTTCTCTCCATGTCTAAGTCACCTCTCTCTCACCCTTCTTCTCTCTCGCTCTTGCCATCTCTCAGCGACCTCTCTTATCTTTCTTTCTCACTTTTTGTTTTCCTTTCTCTGACTCTTATCTCTCTCTCTTCTATATCTTCCCCTCCACCTCTCTCTCTCTTGCACTTTTCTATCATTCTCCATCTCTCTAACTCTCACTTTTGTATTCTTAGAGAAGCAAGAAAATGGATGAGATAGAAGTAGAATCATAGAGTGCCGAAGAAAGAGGGAGAAATAGAGATGGATAAGGAAGTTATTTGTGTGAGAGAGAGAGATATAGAAAGAGAGAGAGGGAGAGTGAGATACGAAAGAGAAAGAATGAAAGATAGACAAACAGAAAAGAGAAAGAGAGAGGGGCGAGTGAGAGAAAAGATGAAGAAATTTGAGTTAACGAGGCGTAAGAGAGAAATCGAGAGGAGAACAAAGAGAAGGCGAAATTGATAGTGGAGAGCCGGGGAAATCGGAGTGAGAAGAGATGTAGAAGAAGTGAGAGACAAAATGAGTGAATAAGAGATAGAAAGAAGAGAGGGAAATAGAGGAAAGAAGGAGAATGGATAAGTAAATGCGACGAGAGAACGGCGGGGAGGGAGAAAAAGAGAGAGAAACGAACGGAGAGAGGGCGAGAAAGGAAGACGGGAGAGGTAATGAAAGAAAATGAGAGAAAAGAGGGTAGGAGGGATGGAAGAGAGGAGAGTGATTGAAGAAAGAGTGATATTGAGAGAGATAGATGGATTGATATAGAGTGATAGTGAGCGCGAAAGAGAAGAGTAAGGGGGCGGGAAAACGGCATAATAGGAGCATACGTATGGAGAGATAGACCAAAAAGAAAAGGGGAGAAGAGGTAGAGAAAATAAACATAATGCGAGAGAAAGAGAGAGAGGGAGAAAGAAATGAAGAGTGACGAGAGAGAATGAGAGTAAGGAGATAAGTAAAATGAGGGAGAAAGATAGAGAAGAATGTGAGAGAGAGAGAGATAGAAAAAATAGAGATGGAAATAGATAAAAGGCGAAAAGGGTAAAGAAGAGAGTGAGATATATTGAGCTAGGTAGAGAGTGTTGGGGAGGGAGTGTGGCGAAGATAGACCAAGTGAGAGGGTGTGAGATAGGGGAGAGGAAGGGAGAGATAGAAGTGCGGAAAGGAAATATTGGAGAGGGAAATGAAGATAGAGATGGAATATGCGCGTGTAAGAAGAGAGTGAGGGAGCTAGAGCGACATAGAGAGAGTTAAGTGATGAATAGAAAGAGAGAGAGAGATGATAGATAGGTGAGAGAGAGAAGCATAGAGTCTCTGTGAATGATAGAGAGAAGAAGGAGAAAGTGATAGAGATAAATTTTCGAAGAGAGCATGAGAAGACAGAGGATAGAGCAGAAAAGAAACACAGAAAAGGCATAGAGAACAAGAGAGAGTGTGTGAAAAATGGAGATAGTAAAAGAGAAAGAGGGAGAATTAGAATTGGAGATATAGATAAGAAAAGTGTGAGTAAGAGAATGTATATGAGAAAGAGAAGAGTGAATGTGAGAAAGATTAAAAGTGATAGAGAGACATTGATGAGAGAGGATAGAATAAAAGAGTGGACAAGATAGTGATAGTGAAAGAGGAAGGGCGAGAGAGAGAGAAGGGAGAGCATGAGAAGGAGATAGAGATGAGTATAGAGTGAGGAAGAGTGAGGAAAGTGAAGAGAAAGGAAGAGAGAGAGAGAGGAATGAATCGAAAGGGAGAGAGGGAGAAATTAGTAAAAATGAAAATGAGAGGCTAGGGGAGGGTTGGAGGGAGAGAGAGGCAGTGTAGAGAAAGAACGATAGAGAAAAAGAAATAGATAGAGAGGTATGGTGAGGGAGAGAGAGAGTAGAGAGAAGAAGAAGAGTACGCTAGAGAGATAGGGAGAGGAGAGAAGAAAAATTGAGAAAAGGAAGCAAGAGAGCTTAGTGTTAGAGTAGAGAGAGATGGCGGGGAGTCAGAGTAGCGAGAGAGCGAGTGAGCAAGATAGAGGAGAGAGATAGAATGATGGAGAGAGGGAAGGAGAGGGAAGGATGGGCGAGTGAGGGAGAGAGGGGATGAGAGTGAAGAGGAAAAGGAGAGGGAGAGAAAGAAAGGGAAGGAGGGGTTATCCAGTTTTTCTTCATCCTCAACATTTTCTCGCTCTCTCTACGACTCTTTCTCCCTCTACGCCAATCTCACACTTCTTCCTCTCTTTAAATTTATATACCTTATTCTCTCGTTCCACTTTCATAGGTCTCTTTTTCCTTATCTCTCCATATCTACTCTCTCTCATCCCTTTGTTCTATCTATCACTCTCTCTCTCTTTGTAACTCTTTTATTCTCTTCTCTCTTTAAATATATCCTCCTATTCCTCTAGCTCTCGTGTACGCCTCCCTCTCCCTCTGTCTCTCTCTCCTTATCTTGCTCACTCACTTAACAATTTTTTTTCTCGTTTCTCTCTCCACATTAACTATCTCTAACACCTTTGCTCTACTATTATTCGTTACGATCTTTATATATCTCTCTCTCTCTCTTACATTTATCCAAATTTCTCTCTTCTTTACCTGCCCTCATTTTCTAGTCTTTGTCATAGCCTCCCTCCCTAACTTTCTCTCTATCTCCCTCCCTCCCTTTCTCACTCTTTCTCTATTTCTCTCTTTCTCTAACACATTTTATCTCTCTCCCCTCATCTTGTTACCCCTCCCCTCTCTCTTGTTTCCCTCCATCCCTCCATCTTGATCCATTTCCTCCAACCCACTACACTCCCTCTCCCTCTTATGTCTCCTGACTCTCTACTAATTTTCCTTGTAATATCCATCCTTGTTTTGTTTTTTCTCTCACTTTACATCTCCCTCCTCGTTCTCTCCTTCTCCCCTCCATTCTACTTTCATTCCTTGTTCATTTTATGACCTCACGTTCTCCCTCTCATCCATCATAATCTTTTATCTCATTCTCTAACTCTATCCCTCGCTCTTTATTTTCATAAACTCAATCGCACTCCTTCTTTCTCTATTTGTCTCTCATTCACTCTATTTATCTCGCTCTCTCGCTCCCTCCACCTCATTCACTCTATCTCTAACCTACTCTCTTACTCATTCTATCTTCTTCTTCTTCTTCCTCAATCTCTCCATTCTCTTCACTCTCACACACTTCTCTCTCTCAGCCTCTTTCCATCCGACGATCTCTCTTACCCTCCGTTAGTCCTACCCTTTCTCTCTACGAAACCCTCCTCGTCTCTTTCTCGTACTTTCTCCCTCACTCTCGGACATGCTTTCATCCCTCTCTCTCTCTCACTCACATCATCTTTCGCTCTCTCCCTGCATCTCACTCTTTTTTTAGCTTTCTCATGGATAGTTAGAGGCAGAGAGTGAAAGGGAGGGGAGAGAGGAACATAAGAGGGTGGGAATGAAAGAGATAATGAGAAAGAGAGAGAGAGAGAGAGAGAGAGAGAGGGTAAAGATTACAAGAGAGAAGAAAGGGAGGCTGACAAAGAAATGAAGGAAGAGGCTGAGAGAGAGAGAGATAGAAGAAAGTGACAGCAAAGTGAGAGGGAGTGAGAGAAAAGGGAAGGGAGAGAGTGCGAGAGGAAGAGAGGGGTGAAAAGTGGGAGTAAGGGTTTGGAAAAAGAAAGCTTTTGTTGGAACTAGAAAGAAGACAAGGGACAAGGAGATATAGAGTAGGAGAGAGCGCGAGAGAGTGAGTAAGAGATGAGAACAGAGAATGAGAGTTGAGAGAGGATGTTAGAGACTGAAAGAAAGAAAAATAAAGAGAGATTGATAGAAAGCAAGATAGAGAGATAAACAATGATCAACGAAGAGAGTGAGAGATAGAGAGAGGTAGGGAAATTAAGTGAGTGCGAGAGAAGAGATAACAGATAGATTGTGAGTGATATAGATAAGAGAGCGAAAGAAAAGGTGGGAGAGCGAGGGGAAAGCGGAAGGAGAGAGTAAAAGGAGAGAGAGAGAAGATAGATGGAGAGAGGGAAAGCGGGAGGAGAAGAAGAAGAGTTGGAGCACAAAAGATGGAGGGAGGAAGAGAGAGAGAGAGAGTAAAATGAATGGAAGTGAAAGTAAGAGAGAGAAGAGAGTGTGTGAGAGAAGAGAGAGTATGAGAGAAGAGTGGTAGGGAAAGGAAAAGAGACACGAGAGAGAAACATAAAATGGCATTAGAAGATTGTCTGAAAGAAAGAAATGATGAGAGAGTATGTGATAGAAGTGTGAGAGAGAAAGAGATAGGAAAATGAGAGAGAGTGTGATATTGAGTTGGAGAAATAGAGAGGCAAGGAAATTGAAATGTAGAGAGATTGATAAATAGAGAGATAGGGTTGGAATGAAGGAGGAAATATAAGAGATGGAGAGAGTGAGTAGGAAGAGAAGTAGGGAGAGAGAGGTAGAGAGAGTGAGTGTATGTAAGAGGGAGAGAGAAAGAGAGAGCTGGAGTGATGGAGGGAGGGTGGGGAATGAGAAAGAGAGAAGGGAGAAAGATAAATGGAAGGAGAGTGAAATAGTAAGAGTGAGAGAAGCCGAAGTGAGGGAGGGAGTGAGGAGTGAGAAATAGGAAAAAGAGGGAGGGAAATATGGAAGGGAGAGTGATGGAAAGAGATGAAGAGGGGAGGAGGAGAATGAGAGAGAGGGAAGAGAGATAAGAGAAGAAATAGAAGAGAGAGAAGGGAGAATGAGAGAAAGGGGAAGAGAGGAGAGATGGAAGAAAGAGAGAGTGCGGGCGACGAAAAGTGGGGCGACGAGTGGGAGAGAGATGGAGCGAGTTAGAGAGGATGAGAGAGTGGAAGAGTGGGTGGGAATGAGGATGAGAGTTGGAGAGATAGAGGGAGAGTTGAGTTAAAGGAGGGAGAGAAAGTGAGAGCGTGAACGAGAGAGAGGGAGAAAGAGAGAGGGAAAGAGAGGAAGAAGAGAGAGATAAAGGGTAAAAAGGAGGGATAGAGTGTGGAAGAGAGAGGGAGCAAGAGTTACGGAGATAATGATAGAGAGAGATAAGGGAGAGCAAGTGAAGAGAGGTGAGAGATAGAAAGAGCGAGTAGAGATAGAGCGTGTAGAAAATTACGACGGTAAAAGAGGCCGAAAGAGGAGGTGAGAAGTGAAGGGAGAGGGGAGGGAGTGAGCCGGAGTATTGAAGGAGAATAAAGAGATAGAATTTGTGTGTGGAAGAGAGAAGAGAATACGAAGCATGCGAAGTGTGAAATTTTGAGAGGGAGAGTGAGGAGCGAATGCGAAGGAAACCAGTGGCGGAGAGGAAAGCAGAGGATGAGAAGGGAGAAGAGAGAAGGTAATATAGAGGGCGAGTGGTGGAGAAACGGAGAAGAGACGAAAAGAAGAGAATGAAGAGAGAGCTTGGAGGGGCGAGAGAGTGAAAGAAAGTGAGAGAAATACATAAGGTAGAGAGGTAGCAAAAGATAGAATAAGTGAAGGAGGGTAAGAGAGAGGGAGAGAGTGAGAACGGCCGAGAGAAAGTGGGGAGAATGAGTGAGATAAAGAATTATGAGAAGAGTGAGAGAGAGCAAGAAAGAGAGAGAAAAGGGTGATGGAGAGAGAGAAAGAGAAAGAGGTTCACGAGCAAGAGAGAGGAAGTATGGAGAGAGAAAGAATGAAAGAGATGAGGAGAGAAAAATTCGAGTAAGAGAAGAGAGATGGCAAGAGAAATGCAAGGTGTGAGAGAAGAGATTAAGAAAGAGCAAGAGAGAGTGAGGAGGAGAGAGGGAGGGAAAGCATGGAAAGAGGTAGTAAGAGATATAGAGAGAGCAAAAGAGAGAGAAGAGGATAGAGATGGAGAGAGAAGAGTGTGAGAAAGAGCTTGAAAGAAAGAGAAGAGAGAGTGTGATGAAGAGATAGATAGAAAGAAAGTCTGTGTGAACGAACTATTGATAGAGTGAGTGAAGCAAATAAAAAGAAAAAGGGGAGGAGAGGAGAGGGAGAAGAGGGGAGGGATTGATTCAAGATTAGAGGAGAGAAATGGGGAGTGATACGAAAGAGAGAATCGAGAGAGTGGGAGAGAGAACAAGAGTGAGAGAAAGAGAGATGTCATGAGAGTAACAAGAAATGTGAGAGTGAGGAAAGGAAGAAGAAAGAGCAAATGAAACGGAGGAGGGAGAAAGGGAGAGGAGAGAAATTAGAGTAAGAGGGAGATGGAGAGAAGAGAGAAAATAGAGAAAGAGATCCATGAGAGAGAGATGGAGGGCACGAGAGAGAGAGAGAGAGAGAGAGAGAGCATGAAGGAAAACAAGGCGAGAGGGAGAGGAGAAGAAAGAAGAGAAAACGAGGGAAGAGAAATAAATAATAGAGCAAGAGAGTTGTGGGATGAGAGATATAGGGTTATAAAGAGGGCAAAATAGAAGTATAGAGATGGAGGTAGAGGGAGAGAAGTGTAAAGAGCTTGAAAGAAAGAGAGAGAAAGATGAAGAGAAACTATTAGAGAGTGCGCGAGAGAGATAGATAGAGAGAAATTGAGGTAGATAAAAGTGAGAGGTAGGGAGAGTTAGTTCGGAAAAGAGAAGAAAGGGGGAGTGAGTGAGAAGAGAGAGTGAGAAGAGAGAATGAAAGAGAGAGGAAAAGAATTAGATAAGAGAGAAAACAATAAGAGAGAGTAAGGAAAGGAAGGAAGGTGGGCAAAAGCAAGGGGGAGAGATTGTACGGGAACGGGGGAGGGAGGGAGGTTGAATGTGAGTGAGATATAGGTAAAGAGAAGGATAGAGTGAGAGAAATGATTATGTGAGTTAGAGAGAGAAAGAAGAGATCCATAATAAAAAGAGAGAGATGAAGAGCACAAGAGTCGTAGGGAGTAGAATTGAATAAGAAAGAAGAGTGAGAGTGAAAGAGAGAGAGGAAGAGAGAAGAAATTGATGAGAGCGAAGAGAAATGATCAAGGGAATTGGAGGGAGAGAGAGAAAAAACAAGAGTGTAAAAGGAAGATCGAGACTGAGAGAGTGGAAGTAGAGTGAGAGAGAAGAGTGAGATAAGGAGCTTGAAGGAAAGAGAGAGAAGAGGGACAAAGATATGAGGGATAGATAGTGAGTTTTTTAGAGAGATTGATATAGGGAGGGTGACGTAGTTAGAAAGGGACGTAGAGGAGGGGAGGGATGATAGATGCCACACCGGATATGGAGAGAAGGAGAGAAGGGGTGAGGTGAGAAGAAAGAAGAGAAAGGCAGAGAGGGCATAAGTGAGACAAAGAGAGAGAGAGAGAGAGAGAGAGAGAGAGAGAGAGAGAGAATACACATAATAGACATAAGCACAAAAGGAGAGGTTGAGGGAATGAGGGAGTGGGCAACAAAGAGGAAAGAGAGGGAGAGGGAAAATGAGAGTGAGATGGAGGTATAGAGGAGTTAGTGAGAGAAAGAGAGAAAAGATTAACACGAGAGAAGAGAAGGGTGCCATAAAAGTGAAGAAAATAGGAGACATTGAGAAGTTAAGCAAAATGGTGTTAGTTGGAGAGAAGAGGCTAAATGCAATGGGGACAGAGAGACAGAAGCAGAAAGAGAGTGAGAAAAGCGAAGAATGGGAGAGAGGGAAGAAATAGAGTCGGGAAAATTATGAAAGATACAACAAGAAATAAAATGAGGAGAAAGCAAGAGAGTGATTGCATAAGAGAATGAAGAGAAAAAATTAAAGTGAAAGAAATTGAAAAGGAGTGAGTGTGAGAGAGGGATGGAGGCCACAGAGAGAGGGAGGGAGGGAGTGAGAATGAGATAAAAAAGAAAGCATGAAGTCGGAATCTAGAGAAGAGAAAGATTAGAGGAAGAGAGAGCCACAAAGTTGAAGTGTGAGAGAGATGTAAAGAGAGGAAGGAAACGAGCGAGAGAGGCGAGAGAGTGAGATAGAGATAGTAATGGAAAGGGAGAGTATGACATATAGAGAGAGAAAAATAAAAGTAGAAGGAGATAGAGAGAGGGAGAATCATGAGAGACGGTGAAGAAGAGAAAGATTAGTGTGAGAAGAGCTTGAACGAAGAGGGGAGAAGAGGGAGAGAGGGAGTGATGAAGGCGATTGAGAGTAAGAGAGATAGATAGATAAAGATGTCGATTACACTGGTAGAGAAGAAAGTATAGAGAGATGGTTTTAGATAGGTGGAGAAAGGAGAGCTAGCGAAGTGCGAGAAGAAAAAGTGTATGTGAGGGAGGGAAAATGGGAGAGAAATAGAGAGATACAGAATAGAGAGTGAGGAGATCTTCATTCACATCTTCATCTGTTCATTCTCTGCCATACATTTCCTTATTTTCTCAGTCTTTCTCTCTGTCTCTCTCTCTCTCTCTTCTCACACTTTGATTTGTAGCTCTCGTTGCTCTCTCTGTCTTTCCTCACTCACCCTCTCCTCTACTCTTTTCTCCCCACTCCCTAGTTCCCAAACTCTCTCCATCTGTGTCTCGCTCTCTCTTCTTTCCCATCTCTTTCTCTTGTGATTCTGCCTCTCTCACTTACTTTCTCTCCCTCTCCCTCTCCCTCTCCCTCCGTCTCCTTTCTCTTTCTTTTTTTTATCTCTATACCTCTCACCTCTCTCTCTCTTTCTCTCATCTAACTTACTTTCTCACCCTCTCTCTTCTCCCTCTCTCTCACAGATCTCTCACTATATCTTGCGCTCTCTCTCTTTCTTTCTCTCTCTCATCCTCTCCTACTCCTATCTCCCTCACTCTTACTCGCTCTTTCTCTTTATCCAGTACACTCTCTGTGCACACACTCACTCTCTCCCTCCCTCCTTCTTTCTCTCTCTGCTCTCTGTTTCTCAGTAACTCTCTCTTCTCCCGCTCTTCCTCTCCCTCTCCATCACCCTCCCTTCCTTTTCTAGCTCTTTCCCTCTCTCCACCTCCCTCTCTTTTTGTATCTCTCAGAATCTCAATATCTCTCTACACTCTTTTTCTCACTCACGCTCTCTTACACAAACTCTCTCTCGGATTCTCGCTCATCTCTATCTCCCCGACCTCCTCTTTCTCTTTCTCGCACTTTTCTATCTCTCTGTCCTCTTCTCTCCCATGTTCTCTCTACTCTTGCTCTCAATCCTATCATAATCTATGTCTCGTTGTCTCCTCTGTCTCTCACACACTTCTCTCTTTCTATTTATATCTTTCTTCCTTTCCCTCTCTCTTTCTCTACCTTTATTTCTCTCTCTCTCTCTCTCTCTCTCTCTTGCTCTCTCTTCTCTAACTCTCCTTTGGCTAGCTCACTCTCTCTTGTATTCTCTCTTTTTCTCTCTCAACCTCTCTTGTAGTCCTCTCTCCCCCTTGTTCTCTAACTCTCTTTATCTCTCGAGTCTCGGTCCATCTGTTCTCTGTGATCTCCTACTGCCTCTCGAACTCTCTCTTCTCTAACTCTCGCTCTTCTCTCTCGTACTCTTCACTCTTTTCCCTCCTCCCATCTTGTGCTCTCCGCTCTTCTTCTTTCCTCCGCTTTCTCTCTCTTATCTTTTATCACGCCAACTCTTCCCTCTCTTATAAGATAGATAAGGAGATAGTGTCAAAATTGAGCGAGAGGTCGCCAAAGACGAAGAGAGTTAGGGAGCAAAAGAGACGGTGATAGAGGAGTTGAGGGAGAGTGTGAGAGAGAAAAAAGAGTGAGAGAGAGATAAAGAGGAAAAAGAGAAGACGAAATTTGTGTATCACTATACTTTTTGCTTACTCTCAAATCTTCCTCTCTCTCGATCTCTGTACTTTTTCTCGGTCTTTATTTTCCTACATGTTTTTTTACCACTACCTTTTATCTCTCTCCCTCCATCTCTCTTGCTTTCTATCCTTGCAGTCTCCTCTCCTCACACTTTGATAATCCCACTCTATCTCTTCCTCCCTCTCCCTCTTCCATCCCGTTGTTACTCTTATCTCGCTCATTGTTCTCTCTCCTCTCTCTCCCTCCTTTCTTCATTTTCTTGCTTGCCTCTCTCCATCACCCTTCTCTATACCTCCTTAATTTTTTTTAGCTCTCACTCTCTCCTCTTTTATGCTATCGCCTCTCTTTTGCTTTCTTTATTTTCTCACTACTTGTTCTCTCTTTATGTTTGCCTCCGCACATCCTCTTTCTCAACATCTCTCTTTACTCTCTCTAGATGCTTCTCTCTCCACTCGGCTTCTTTCATCTTTCTCTCCATTTAGCTTTATCTCTCACTCCTTCCTCATCTCTTTGCCTCTTCTTCTCTGCTCTCTCTCCCTCTATCCTCTATCCCCTCACTCTCCTTATTTTGCCTCTCTAACTCTTTCTGTCTCTACAACTCTCCCTCCCTCTTTCTTTCACTCTTCCTCTCTCCTCTCCTACACTCTCTTATCCGTGTTGTCTCTTTTGCTCTCTTGTTCTTACGTCTGGCTCTCGGCCTCATTATCTCTCTCTCTCTCTCTCTCATGTCTTCCCCCTTTTCTCACCCTCTTTGTCCGTTCGTCTCTCCCGATGCTGTCTTATTCCCTCCGTCTCTCGCCTGACCTCTCTCTCGTACTCTATCTCTTTCTCACTCTTCTGTTGCTCACTCTTCTTTATGCTTATTTCCTCTTTTCTGTCTCATGCTCCCCGTTTCTATCCATCGGTTTCCCTTACTATCTCTCTTACTTTGATTATTTCTCTCGGTCTCTTTAACTCTCTTTCTCACCGTCACTCTCCTTCATTCTCTCTCTTCATTTCTTAATCTCTTCCTGTTTATCTCTCTTGAGAAAGGAGAGAGAGAAGAACGAAAGAGCGAGTGAGAGATAGAAAGAGGTAGGGAGATACAGGAGAATTTGGTGGAGGAGAAGAGAGAGTGAGGGTGAGAAAGATAAAAAGGAAGCAAGAAGAGAGGAGAGATTAAGAAGTAAAGAGAGAATGATGGGAAAGGGTGAGAAGAGGAGGGAGAGGGTCGGAAAGAGGTAAAGGGGCGAGAGAAAGTCAAGTGAAGAGATTGTGAGAGAAACATAATGATAGAGATGGGAAGAGTGAGTCGGAAAGAGAGAGACGGATAGAGAGATAAACATAAAGAAAACGAGCATGAGGAGAGTGAGTTAAAGAAACAGTAAGTGAGAGAGGTTGTGACTGGGGGAGAATAAAAATAAAATGAAAGGATGAAGAAAGAGGTTGAGGAAGGGTAGAAGAAATGATAGTGAGAGAGAGATAGAGAGGGTGAGCTAGATAAAGAATAAGAGAAAAAACTAAAGAGATGTGGAGAAGAGAATGCGGGGAGAAGGAAGAAAACGGGAGAGTGAGAGAAAGGAGGGAGATTTAGAGAGAAGAAGTAGAGAGGTAGAATAACAGAGACGAAGGATGGAGATTGGAGGGAGAGAGAGTAGGAGAGACAAAGAGACTAAGAAAGAGGGAGGAGTGAGAGATAAAGGCATAGAGACAAAGATAGAGAGAATGATGAAGAAGGGAAGGGAGAGAGATGTTGCTGGAGAGAGTAAAGAGTGATGGTGAGAGGGTGTGGTGAGAATACTCTCTTTCTCTCTCTACCTATGTATCTCACATCTCTATCTATCTATATCTCTCTTAATCTCAATCTGCCTTCATTACTCCCTCTCTCCCTCTTCTACCTCTTTCGTTCTGACTCTTCCTACTCATCTTTCACCTTCTTCCCCATCTCTCTGAGTCTCCCTGTCTATCTCCTTCTCTAATTTTATTTTTATCTCTCTATATGTCATACTCTCCAATTTCATTACTATCTCTATCTCACTCTCTACTTCTCTCGCTCTCTCTCTCCTCCTCTCTTTCCATCTCTTTCACCCTTCAACTCCTTAGCTCTCTTCTCTCCCTCTAATCTTTCTCTTCTCTATATCCTCTCTCTCACTCTTTCTTTATCTCATTCTCTCTCCCTCCCTCCCTTTTATGTGGCTTCTATCTCTCTCTCACTCTCACATCTCCAATTTCTTTTGCTCTAATTTTCTCTTCTTTCTCTCTTATGAAACAACTCTCTTGCTCTCTCTCCTCTTATTAATTCTTTTTGTATCTTTCTTACTTTCCTGACACTCTTTCTCCCTCTCTCCATTTCCCGCCTCTCTCTCCCTTCTATTTTTCTTTTCTCACACTTTCTCTCGCTCTCTTTCTCCCAATACTAACACTATTTTACTCTCTATTTATTTATTCCTCTCTCTCCAACTAACACTATTTTACTAACTCTCTCAATCTCTCTTAATTTTTCTCTCTGCTCTCTTTTGTGGTGCTCTTCCATTTCTCTGTGTTACTTTTTTCGCTCTTGCTGTCATTTACTCATCTGCCTCCATCTCACTCTCATTTTCCCTCTCCCTCTCTTTCCTCTTTGTTGCCCACTCCCTCCTTCCCTCACCCTCTCCTTTCCTACCTATCTATTGTATTATCTCTCTCTCTCTCTCTCTCTTTATCTCACTCTTGCCATCTCTCTCACTCTCTCTTCTCTTTCTTTTTCTCTTTTTGCTCACTCACCCCTCTCTCTCCTTCTCTCCGTAATCATGCATCTCCCTCCCCTCTCGTTTACCTCCCTTCTCTGTCCACCTCTTATCTCTATCGATATCTCTCTCGAACACTCCATCTATCTCTCTCCCTCTCTCTCTTCTCTCTTTCCTTCAGCTCTTCTCTCCCTCCTACCTCCTTTCTCTCAACCTCTTTTCTTTCTCATATCTATTTCTATCTCTTTCCATTCTTAACTCCCACTCCCTCCCTCCTCTCTCTCACTCATTATCTCTTACATCTTGTCTTTTCTCTCTTGCCCTCCAATTCTCTTGATCCTCTCTCTGTTCTCTTTTATCATTTTCATCTCTTGCTCCTCTCTCTCTCTCTTCAGCTCTCACTCTTTCTTTCTCGTATTCTCCCTCCTCACACACTCTTGTACTCTTCATCTCTCTCTCTCTCTTTATTATGAAGATATTTAACTCTCTTTACTATACACACGCCTCATTTCTTTCACTCCCTTTCTCTCCCTCCCATCCTTCTCTTTACCTATATCTCACTCACATTCCCCTCCCCTCTCTCTAAGAAAATCTCTCCCCCACTTTCGCCCACCTTCCCTCTCTCTAAGTCTTGTCCCCTCTCTCATTCTCTCTTCACTCGCTCTTCGCACTCGCTCCCCTCTCTCCTTCGGTCTGAATCCGGCCCTCCTCTCTCTCACTTTTATGCGCCTCGATTTCTCTCTATCCATCTCACTCGCTCATTCTCCACCAATATCTTCATCTTTCTCTCTTTTTCAAGCTCTTTGTCATACACTTCCCTCTCCCTCTATCTCCATCTGTCTTCTTTTATCATCTCTATTCCTTACTCTATTTTTCTTTCTTCCTCGTTTCTTCTTCTTCTCCTTCTCCCTTACTCTTTATATCTCTCATTCTCTCTCCTCTACCTCTCTCATGCCCTCCGCTCTCTCTCTCTGATGGATCTCTTCTATTTCTCTCTCTCCTTGTTTATCTCTCTCTTTCTCTCTAGTCTGCTCTTATTCTCGTTCTCTGTACTCTCTTTTCTCCCTACTCCATTTCATTTGCTCTTTCTTCCTCCTTTCCTCACTCTCACCTTTCTTCCTCCTTTCTTCCTACTCCCTCTCTCACTTTACTCTCACTCTCTTCTATCTCTCTTTCTCCCTCGACCCATCCCTCTCTTACTCTCTCTTGTCAGCTCTCTCCCTTTTCTCTTGCAATATTTACCCTCTCTCTCTCTTTTTCATTATCTCTTTCTCTCCCCACATTCATCTCTCTACCACTCACCCTGTCTGTCTCTTTCACTCTCTGCCTCCGACTCTCTCGACCTCAGTTCCGCCGACTCTTTATCGCTCTTACTCCCCAGCTTTATCACCTTATTTTGCTCTCTCGCTCTCACCAAACCTTCATTTGTCTTCTCAACACAAACTCTATTTCTCACTAATTACGAGGAGCTGAGAAGAGAGTGAATGTGAAGAATGATAGAGGACGAAGGGAGAAAGGGTGCGGTGGAAGGAGCGAGAGAGGACGGAGAGAAATAGGCAAAGAGATAGGGTAGGGAGAGTGGGCAAAGGAAAGGAGAGGTGAAGATAAAGAGATAGAGAGATATTGGAAGGGATGAGCTTTAGTAATAAGAAGCAAAGGTAAGTGTGAGTGAGCGAGAGAGAGATATAGGAAGGGAGGGAAAGAGAGGGGAATAGAGAAAAAGTGTGAGATAGACATGAGAGAGACAGTATAAAGGGGAGCGAGATATATAAGATGGAGAGAGGGAGAGAGAATGGGAGGGAGGGATAGATGAAGATGGAGATAGACTATCTATATTTCTCTCTCTTTCACGCTATATTGTCCCCTCCCACCTTTTATCCCTCTTTCTTTTTTGCTATATTCATCTTCTCTTTTTGTCTCTCTCATTCTATTTATCTCTCTTCCTCTCTTACTCTCTCACTCACTCTCCCTCCTTCACTCTTGCTCACTCTCTCTCCTCTCTCTACTTCTCATACTCCTCTCGAATATCTCTCACCCCTCTTATCTTCCACTCTCTCTTCTCTTGCTCTTTCATTTTTTCTCATTTTCTCTCTCTTTAACTCTCCATTTTCAATGATGCTTTATTTTGCTTTCACCATCTCCCACCCCTCTCTCTTTCCTCTCTTTTCTCTCTCTACATCTTTCTTGCTCTCTTTGTCTCTTATTATTACTCCCTCCCTCCTTTCCTCTCTCTACGCGCTCTCGATCTCTCTCTGCCTCGTCTCTCCTTCACTCTCTCCCTCCCTACTCTCTCTCTCCTTTCCTTCCTCTCTCCATATCTCATGCTCCTCTCTCCCGCTCTCATCTCTCTCTTCTCTGCTCTTCCCCTTCTTTCCCTTTCTCTCTCTCTCTCTCTCTCTCTGTCTGTCTCTCTCTCTCTGTTTCTATTGCTCTCCCTCCCTCTCTTTTTCTACTCCCTCACAATCACTCTTGCACCGTCTCTCACACCTTTACCATCTCTGTCTGAATTTCTCACTCATTTATTTATGTCTCTGTCTCCTTCCCTCCCTCTACCTCCCTATTTCTTTGTCGCTCTATCTCTCTAGCTCTCTCTATCTTTCAAACACACTCTCTTGCTCACTCTCCTCTCTTACCCTCTCTCTCTCACGCTCACTCTGTCTTTCTATTTCTCTATATCTTATTTTATCTCTCTGAATCTCTCTTCTCTTTCTCTTTGTCTTTCCTATCTCGCTCACTCACACATTCTCTCTACCTCTCTCTTTTATTTTCTCTTTGCCTCCCTCTCTCTATCTTCCTTTCTTTCCACCATATCCCTCTAGTTCTCTCACTATCTTCTCCTGTCTTTCTCTCTATCATTCCCTTACTCTCTTTCAATCATTCACTCTTTATCTCTATCTCTCTTTCCATCAATCGCTCTCCCCTCTATCTCCCCTCTCTTCTACTTTCTCTCACTCTCAATATCTCTCATAATTTCACTCTCAGTTACTCTCTCTACGTCAATCTTCTCTCTCTATCTCTCTCCCTCTCCATCTCCATCGCCTTCTAGCTATGTCATTCTCAATTTCTCTCACTCATTCCTTTTCACTTTTTTCCCTCTTCCTCTCTCTTTCCCTTTGTCTCACTACTCATCAATCTTTCTTTATCTCTCATCCGCTCAACTCTATCTCTTTCTTTCTTCACCTCTATATATCTCTCATTTCTCTCTCTCTCTCACTCCTTTTTTTAGCTCTCTCTCTTTTCACTCACCTCTCTCAAACTCTATTGTTTTCCTTATTTTCCAACCTTCTATTCTTTCTCTTGATATTCATTGACACACACTCTTTCTCAGTCGCTCTCTTTTTGGTCTTTCTAGCTGATATTTGCTCTCTATCTTTTTCATTTTCTCTCATTGCTCTCTCTTACTCTCACTCTCATACTCTCATTCTTCCCATCTCTATCTTGTTATCTCTCTACCTCTCTATGTCACTCCTTTGCTATCTTTCTCACTGACACTCTAACTAATGCTCTCTCTTGCTTTCTTCTCACTCTTCTCTCTCTTATTCTCTCAATTTTGCTCTCTCTCTCTCTATTGTTATCCCAGACACTCTCCTTCATTCTCTCACTTTATCTCCCTCTTACTTTGTCTCTCCTTCGTCTTCCCCTCTCTCACTCTCTCTTCCTCCTTTCTTACACCCACTCTCTCTCCTCGTCTTTCGCTAGTACACTCTACTATTACATGTATCTCTCCTTGTATTTCTCTAACCTTCACTCTCTCTCTCTCTCATTCTTTCTTCATTCTCTCTATCTTTGTACTTCTCTCGAACTTTATCTCAGTATTTTCTCCATTTATTTTTGCCTTTCAATGTTTGTCTCCCTCTCTCCCTTCTTTATCCTTCTCTCTCCCTTCTTCTAACTCTCTACCTCTTTCTCTCTTTCTTCAACTATCTCCCCTTCTCTTTCTCCCTCTTCATATCACTCTCTCACAATTCTCTTTTCTCCCACTCTCTCTTCTCCATGTTATTGCATTTTTCATCTCGCCTTTTCTTCTCTCTCTCTAGCTCTCACCCTTTCTATCTCTTTCCCATTTCTTCTAGCCCCTTCACTCTCCTACTCTCTTGATCCCTCTCTCCCTCTTTCATACTCCCTCCTCTCTTCGCATGTTCTCTCTCATTCTATATCTTTCTCTAATTCTTCTCTTAATTACTCTATCTTGCTTCGACCCACTCAATCTAACTATTTCTCTGACTACCTCCCTCACTTTGACTCTTCATATTACTGTCTCTACCTCTCTTTTGCAACCCCTATCTCCCTCTATTTCCTCACACCTCTCTAGTTCACATCTTCTCTTACACTTTCTTCGCTCTTTATCTCCCTTTTCCTCTAGCTCTTTATTATGATCTTCTCTCCTTCCTTTCCTCTCTATCTCTTGAACTCTCTTACTTTCTTACCTCTATACCATTTACTTACTCCCTCTATCTTACTCTCCTCTCTCCCTCCCTCTCCCATTCTATATCTCCCCCTCGCTTACTTTCTCTTTAGCTTTTTATCTCTCTCCATCTTTCTCTCTTGCTCCATCTTATGGTTTCTTATTTTCTCACTTTATTATTCCCGCTCTCTCTCTGTCTCTCTCACACTTTCTTCACTCTCTCCCTCTCTCACTCTTCTTTTGCTCATTGTTCTCTCTCTTTCTCTCACTCTCTCTCTCTTCTCCCTTTTTTATACCTCTCTTGCATTTTCTAGCTATCCTTAATCTCTCTCTCTTTCCTCTTCTTTTATTATCCCCTTCTTTCTCCTATTCACTCTTCGCCCTCCCTCCATCTATCTGTCGTGCTTCCTCGTTATCTCCCTCCCACTCCCTCACCCTCTCTATCTCAGATTCTTACTGTTTCTTCCCCCTCTTCATGTCTCTCCCTTACTCTATCATTCCCTCCCCTCTCCATCCCACCTTACCGGTCTCTCACTTTAGTTTGTATAAATATTTCTTTCCATATCTCCCTTTTTTCACTCTCAATCTGTCTCTTGCCCGTTCTCTCTCTTCACTCACACTTCCTTGTTGCCTTCTTGGTGTCACTCTCCCTCTCTCTCATCCTCTCTATCCCCCTTTCTCTATAACTCTTTCTCCCGCTCCTCTACTCTCACTTTTACACTCTCTCATTTTCTTATGTACCTTTTTCTGTCATCAACTCTATCAGTCTCCTCCCCTTGTCTCTCTATTCTACCTTTCCCTCTCTATTACTCTCTCTCTGTAACTTTTTCTTTTTTGCTTCTACTCTCTCTAAATCTACCCAACTCTCCCTCTAGCTCTCTCTATATCTACCCTCTCTCCCTCTCTCTCTTTCTCCATCTTATGTTCTCTCACCCATTAACTTTATTACTCCTCTCTCACTCACCCTACCTCACTCCTACGACGTCACTCTCTCACTCTCTCAATCATCTCTCCCTTTCTATCTCTTTTCTACACCTCTGTTGCTTTTTGTAGCTTTCCCTAGCTCTTCCCTCTTTCCTCTTTAGTCTTTCTCCCCTCTTTCTCCTTCTATTTCTCCCATCTACCTCTATCTCTCTCTTGCTTCCTTGTTATCTTCCTTCCATTCTATTACCGTCTTTATCTCACTTTCTTACACATTTCTCCCTCTTTCCATCCTATGATCTCTCACTCTTTGTTTTTTTCCTACACAATCTCTACATGTCCCTTTCTTTCTATCTCTCTCTCCATTCCCTCTCTTTATCACTCTTTATCACTTTCTCTTTCTCTCTCTTAGTCCCTCCCTCTCTCCCCTTTCCAACTATTCTCATGCTCTATTTTCTCTCTCTTGCTCTTGCACTCTCTCGCTTGTTGTCTCCCTCTCTTTATCTCTCTATATCCCCTTCTCTTTTCTTTATTCTCTACCCTCTTCTCCCATTTTATCTCTCTCACACTATCAACCTCCCTCTTACTCTTTCTCCATCTCTCCCTCTTTTATCTTTGTTCATCTATCTCCCTCTCTCAATCTCTCTCTTTCTCCCTCACTTACTCCATCTTCCTCACTCTTCCCTCTTGCTTTCTCTTCTCTCTCGCTCTCCCTTGCACCCTCCCTCTCTCTCACACACACTCTCTCATACTCTATATTCTCTCTCACCATGCCTTCCCCTACCTACTCTCCATCTCTTATCTCTCTCTCTCTCTCTCCCACTTTCCATCCTTATCTCTATCGTTCTCTCTCTTCCCCATTACACTATGTTGCACTCCCATTGTCTCGCTATCTCTTCCACTCAACTGCTCTCTCTTATACCACTCTCTCTTCTCTTTTTTCTCTGCCTCTCTCTGTCTCTCATACTCAATCTTTTATCACTCGCTCTCTCTTCCTTTCTCACACTCACTCTTACTCTTCCCTCCCTCTTCATTTTTCTTCTCATACTCTGCAATCTCTCTATTCTCTTTCCTATTGCATATGTCACTCTGTTCTCTTTTACTCATTTTTCTCTTCTGTCACCCTCTCTTCTCGTGCTCCTACATTGCCCTCTCTCATTCTTTCTTCTCCCCTCTCTCTCCCTCCCTCGTACCCTTTCAATGGCCTTCAACTTTCCATCCCTTCCTCCCACTCTATCTCGATCTCCCTTTTCCATCACCGTTCTGTATCTTACCCTCACACCTCATTCCTTTCTCCCTCTCTCTCTCTTTTATTTATCTCCTCTTCCTGTCTATCAATCCATCCCTCCCTCTCTCCTCACCCCCTTTATCATTTCTCATATACTCTCTCTATCACTTCTCTCGTTTTTTCTCTTTATCTCATGCACTGTCTCTTCAACACTCCATTTCTCTCTATATTTATATATTCTCTCTCTTTTCTCTAACTTTCTTTATTTTATCTTTTGCTATTTATCACTCTCTTCTTCCTCACACCCTCCCTCACTCTATATAAGTATCTCTCTCTATTTAGCTCTCTCTCTTCTTTTTGTGCTTTGTTCCCCTCTCCCTTCCACTCTCTCTCCCTCTCTTTATCTCTCTATCTCTCCCTCCATCTCTTCATATCTCCATCTCTCCATCACCCCCTTTATCATACTCACAAACTCTCTCTATCTCTCCATCACCCCATTCACCCATCTCACCATCTCCCTTCCACGCTCTCTCATCTCTCCATCCCTCCCATTCTCTCTCCCTCTCTCCATCTTTTATATCTCGCTCCTTTATACTCCCTTTGTCTCTCTCATGTTCTCTCTATCTCACACTTTTTCTCTATTCCCCTCTCTTTCTCTCCCTTCCTATATCTCTCTCTCTCACCTCACACTCTCCTTTGCTTCTTATTACTCAAGCCTATATCTCTCAATCTCTCTCTATCTCTTTTTATCTTCACCTCCTTTCCTTTCTTCCACTCTCCCTACCCTCCCTCTTTTCACCTATTTCCCTCTGTCCCTTCCTCTCTGCTCCTTCCATTGCGCTTTTTCTCCCTTTGTCCCTCTATCATCTCTCACATTCACTCTCTTCTCATGCTCTGTAATTAGTGAGAAATAGAGTGTGTGTTGAGAAGACAAATGAAGGTTTGGTGGGAGAGCGAGAGAGCAAAGTAAAGGGTGAGAAAGTTAGAGCAAGAGTAATAAAGAGTTGAGCGGAACAGAGGTTGAGAGAGTTGGAGGCAGAGAGTGAATGAGAGATGGATATAAGAGAGTGGTAGAGAGATGGATAGTGGAGAGAAAGAGATAATGAGAAAGAGAGAGACGGAGAGAGACGACAAGATGCGAGAGGGAGAGAGCGACAGAGAGAGTAAGAGAGGAATGGGCCGAGGGAGAAAGAAAGATAGAAGAGAGTGAGTAAAGTGAGAAAGGGAGTGAGAGGGAGGGAAAAGAGATAATGATAAAGAGAGAGACAGAGAGAGAGACGACAAAGATTGCAAGAGAAAGGGAGAGAGCTGACAAGAGAGAGTAAGAGAGGAATGAGCCGAGGAGAAGAAAGATGAAGAGAGTGAGTAAAGTGAAAGGGAGTGAGAGGGAGGAAGGGAGAGATGGAGAGGAATAGGGGTGAAAGTGAGTAAGGGTCGAAAAGAAAGCTTTTGGTGGGGCTAGATAGATGGCAAGAGACAAGGAGATATGGAGTAGGAGAGTTCGGGAAAGAGCGAGAGTGAGGAAAAGAGGGAGAGAGTGAAGAGTAGGAGATGGGACCAGGGAGTGAGAGTGCAAGAGAGGATGAGAGAGACTGAAAGAAGAGCAAAATAAAGTGCTAGATAGAAAGCAAGATAGAGAGATAAACGATCAACAGAAGAGATAGTGAGAGATAGAGGGAGTTAGGGAGATTAAGTAAGTGCGAGAGTGGAAGAGATAACTGAGAGAGTGTGAGAGTGAGTGATAGAGATAGAGAGCAAGAGGAAGAAAGGGAGGGAGAGCGAGGTAGCTAGAGAAGGAGAGAGTGAAAGGGGGGAAGATAGATGGAGATAGGGAAGAGTTACAATATAAAAGATAAGAGAGAGAAAGCGGGAGGAGAAGAAGAAGAGTTGGAGAGCACAAGATGGAGGGAGGAAGGGAGTGCGAGAAAAATAGATAGAGTGAAGAATAAGAGAGTGATGAGAGAGAGAGTGAGACAAGAAAGAGAGCTGTAAGGTAGAAGAGTGATAGGGAGAGATGGAAAAGAGACGAGAAAGAGAAAGATAAAATGACATTATCAGATTGTGCAAAAGAAAGAAATGATGAAAGTGTGTGATAGAAGAGTGAGAGAGAAAGAGCTAGGAAAATGGAAGAGAGTGCGATATTAAATGGGAGAAATAGAGAGATAAGGAAAGCGAAATGTAGAGAGATTGATACAAATACATATAGGGTTTGAATGATGGCGGGAAATATAAGAGATGGAGAGAGGGAGAGTGAGAGAAGTAGGGAGAGAGAGGGAATATAGAGAGGTAGAGAGTGAGAGAGAAAAAGAGGGCGAGAGGAAGAGGGAGACTGAGAGAGAGATAGAGAGACTGGAGTGATGGAGGGAGGTTGGGATTGAGAAAGAGAAAAGGGAGAAAGATAAATGGAAGGAGAGTTAGATCGTGAGAGCGAGAGAGAAAGAGAGAGTGAGAAATAAGAAAAAAGAGGGAGAGAAAAGTAGGGGCGAGAGATAGAAATAAATGAAGAGGGAGGTAAATGAGAGAGAGGGTAAGAGAGAGAAGAGATGAAATAGAAAGAGATAGAAGGGTGAATGAGAAAGAGGGGAAGAGAGGAGAGATGGAAGAGAAAGAGAGAGAATATGTGTGGGAAGATCGAGAGCAAGAGAGTGAGAGTAATGACTGGGAGAGAGATGGAGCGAGTTGGAGAGGATGAGAGGGAATGAGGATGAGAGTTGGAGAGATTGAGGGAGGTTGAGTCAAAGGGAGGGTGAGAGAGTGAGAGAGTGAACAAGAGAGAGGGAGAAAGAAAGAGGGAGAAAGTGGAAGAAAGAGAGAGATAGAGGGAAATAAGGAGGGAAATAGAGTGTGGAAGAGAGAGGGAGGAAGAGTTAGAGAGATAATGATAGAGAGAGAAGGAAGAGCAAGAGAAGAGAGGTGTGAGAGAGAAAGAGCTAGGTAGAGACAGACATAGAAGCATATCAAGAAGTACGACAAAAAAAGACTGAAAGAGGAGATGAGATGTTAAGGGAGAGGGGACAAGGAGTGAGCCAGAATTATTGAAGGAGAACAAAGTAGGGGACAAGGAGTGAGCCAGAATTATTGAAGGAGAACAAAGTAGAATTTGTGCGTGGAAGAGAGAATGAGAGAATAAGGAGCATGAGAAGTGTAAAAATTAGAGAGGGGAGTGAGAGAGAAGATGGGAGAGAAGGAGACAGAGTGGCAGAGAGGGAACGAGAGGATGCGAAGGGAGAAGAGAGAAGGTAATATAAAGACTAAGAGGTGGAGAAAGGGTTAAAGAAGAGACAAAAAGAAGAGAGAATGAAGAGAGAACTTGGAGGGGGCGAGAGTGAAAGAAAGTGAAAGAGGTAGGAAAAGATAGAATGAGTGAAATAAGGAAGGAGGGTAAGAGAGAGGGGAAGAGTGAGAATGACATAGAAAGTGGGGAGAATGAGAGTGAGATAAAAGTAGAGAGAAGTGAGTGAGAGAGAACAAGAAAGAGAGAGAAATGGGTGATGGAGAGAGAGAAAGAGAAGAGTTCCACAAGCAAGAGAAAGGGAAGTATGGAGAGAGAGGAGAATGAAAGAGATGAGGAGGAGATATAAACTTGAATAAGAGAGGAGAGAGGGCAAGAGAGTTTCAAGGTGCTAGAGAGTG
Source organism: Papilionanthe hookeriana x Papilionanthe teres (assembly GCA_022702705.1). NCBI lineage: Eukaryota > Viridiplantae > Streptophyta > Magnoliopsida > Asparagales > Orchidaceae > Papilionanthe > Papilionanthe hookeriana x Papilionanthe teres. The sequence continues at coordinate 74,392,343 of CM040435.1, read as the reverse complement.
AGGAGGAGAAAGGGAGGAATGCATGGAAAGAGGTAGTAAGAGATACAGAGAGAGTAAAGAGAAGTACAGAGAAAGAGAGAGAAGAGGGTAGAGATGGAGAGAGAAGAGTGTGAGAAAGAGCTTAAAAGAAAGAGAGAGAAGAGAGAGTGTGATCGATATATATATAAAAGTCTGTGTGAGAGAACGAGATATTGAGAGAGTGAGTGAAGCAAATAAACAGATAAATGGGAGGAGAGGAGAGAGGAAGAGGGGGAGGGATTGATTCAAGATTAGAGGAGAGAGATGGGGAGTGAGAAGAGAGAACCAAGAGAGAGTGGGAGAGAGGGCAAGCATGAAAGAAAGAGAGATAATACATAAGAGTGAGTGATAAGAAAGATGAGAGTGAGGAAATGAAAAAGAAAGAGTAAATGAAATGGAGGAGGGAGAAAGAGAGGAGAGAGTAAGAGGGAGATGGAGAAAAAGAGAGACAAATAGGTGAGAGAAATAGAAGAGATCCATAAGAGAGAGAGATGGAGGGCACGAGAGAGGAAGAGGAGAGAGAATGAGAGAAACAAAGAGTGAGAGGGAGACGGAGAAGAAGAAGAAATGAGGGAAGAGAAAGAAAAATAAAGCAAGAGAGTTATGGGATGAGAGATATACAGTTATAAAGAGAGCAAAATAGAAGTAGAGAGAGATGGAGGTAGAGGGAGAGAGAAGTGTATGACAAAGAGCTTGAAAGAAAGAGAGAGAAAGATGAAGACATTGGTAGAGAATGCGTGAGAGAGAAAGATAGAGAGAAATTGAGGCAGATAAAAGTGAGAGGGAGGGGGAGTGAGTGAGAAGAGAGAAACAAGAGAGGGTGTGGGAGAGGGCAAGAGTGAGAGAAAGAGAGATAATGCGTAAGAGAATGTGATAAGAAAGGTGAGAGTGAGGAAAGGAGGAAGGCAGAGCAAATGAAATGGAGCAGGGAGAAAGAGAGAGGACAAAGAATGAGAGTAAGAGGAAGATGGAGAGAAAGAGAGAGATAAACATGTCAGAGAGAGAAATAGAAGAGATCCATGAGAGAGAGAGAGAGATGGAGGGCACGAGAGAGGTTTAGAGGAGAGATAATGGGTGAAATAAAGAGTAAGAGGGAGAAGGAGAAGGAGAAGAAGAAGAAAGGATGGAAGAGAAAGAAAAATAGAGCAAGAGAGTTGTGGGATGAGAGATATAGGTTATAAAGAGGGCAAAATAGAAGTAGATAGAGATGGAGGTAGAGGGAGAGCGAAGTGTATGACAAAGAGCTTGAAAGAAAGAGAGAGAAAGATGATGACATTTGTGGAGAGTGCACGAGTGAAATAGAGAGAAATTGAGGCAGATAAAAGTGAGAGAGAGGGAGGGCTAGATTCAGGACTAAAGAAGAGAGGGGGAGTGAGTGAGAGGAGAGAGTGAAGAGAGAATGAGAGAGAGGACAAGACTTAGATAAAGTGAGAGAAAGAAGGAGTTAAAGAAATGAGTATGTGTGATAGAGAGAAAGAAGATCTTCATAGTGAAGAGAGAGAGAGAGAGAGAGAGAGAGAGAGAGAGAGAGATGAAGAGCACAAGAGTGGTAGGGAGGATGGAGAATAAGAGAAGGAAAGAGTAAGAGTGGAAGAGAGAGAGGAGCAAGAGAAGAAAATGATAAGAGAGAACAGAGAGGATCGAGAGAATTAGACGGTGAGAGAGAAAAGACAAGAGTGTAAAGTGATAACGAGTGAGAGAGAGGAAGGGAGGGAGGGAGACAAGGATGGAAAGAGATAGAAATAGATATAAAGAAAGCAAAAGAGGTTGAGAGAGAGGGGTAGAGGGAGAGAGAGGAGGTAGAGAAGGAGTTTGAAGGAAAGAGAGAGAAGAGAGGGATATGATGAGATAGATAGTGAGTGTTTGAGAGAGTTGTTGATAGAGAGAGGGTGAGGTGGATAGAAAGGGAGGTAGAGGAGAGGGAGTGATGCATGGATTATGGAGAGGAGAGAGAGGGTGAGAGTAAGAAAAAAGAGAAGTGAGAGCGAGAGAGATAGCAAGAGTGAGACAAAGAGAGAGAGATAATACATAATAGACATAGGTAGGAAAGGAGAGGGCGACGAGGGAAGGATAGAGTGGGCAACAAAGAGGAAAGAGAGGGAGAGGGAAAATTAGAGTGAGATGGAGGTATAGATGAGTAAGTGACAGCAAGAGAGAAAAGAGTAACACAAAGAAATAGAAGAGCACCACAAAAGTGAGCAGAGAGAAAAATTGAGAGAGATTGAGAGAGTTAGTAAAATAGTGTTAGTTGGAGAGAGAGGAATAAATACATTGAGTATAGGGAGATAGAGAGCGAGAGAGAGTGTGAGAAAAGAAAAATAGAGAGGAGAGGGGGGAAATCGAGAGAGGGACAAAGAGCATCAGGAAAAGTAAGAAAGATACAAAAAGAAATAACAAGAGGAGACAACAAGAGAGTGATTGCATAAGAGAGAAAGAAGAGAAAAAATTAGAGCAAAAGAAATTGAGATGTGAGAGAGAGAGAGATGGAAGGCAAATAAAAGGGAGGGAGGGAGAAAGAATGAGATAAAGAAAGAGTGAGAGAGAGGATATAGAGAAGAATGATTAGAGGGCGAGAAGAGAGCTAAGGAGATGAAGGGTGAGAGAAATGGAAAGAGAGGAAGAGAGAGCGAGAGCGAGAGAGGCAGAGAGTGAGATTGAGATAGTAATGGAAATGGAGAGTATGACATATAGAGAGAGAAAAATAAAATTTAAGAAGGAGATAGAGAGGTAGAATCAGACAGACAGGGAAGAAGGAGAAAGATGAGTGTGAGGAAGAGCTTGAATGAAAGAGGGAGAAGAGGGAGAAGAGGGAGAGATGGAGTAATGAAGGCAGATTGAGAGTGAGAGAGATATAGATAGATAGAGATGTGAGATACATAGGTGGAGAGAGAAAGAGAGTATAGAGGGATGGTTTTAGGTTGGAGGAGAGAAAGGGGATCTAGTGAGAAGTATGGGAAGAGAAAGTGTATGTGAGGGAGAGGGAAAATGGGAGAGAAATAGAGAGATAGAATATACATAATAGAGAGTGAGGGAATTCTTCATTCTATCTTCATCTCTATTTCATTCTCTCTACCACTCTATTTCCTTATTCTCTTAGTCTCTCTCTCTGTCTCGCTCTCTCTCTCTTCTCACACTCGATTCTACACTCTCTCTCTGTCTCTTTCTCTCCGCTCTCCCTACTTTTTCTCCCCTCTCTAGTTCTCACACTCTCTTTCTCTCCATCTCTCTCTCGCTCTCTTCTTTCTCACTCTTTCTCTTGTTATTCTATCTCTCTAACTTACTTTCTCCCCTATCTCACTCTCCCTCTCCCTCTCCCTATCTCTCCTTTCTCTTTCCTTTTTTCTCTCTAGCTCTCATCTCTCTTTCTCTTTTTATCTCTCAGTCTCAGTCTCTCTATTCACTCACTCTCTCTCCTGGCTCTCTCACTATATCTTGTTCTCTTCTCTTTCTCTATCTCTCACCCTCTCTACTCCTATCTTGCCCTCACTCTTACTCTCCAACTCTCTTTCCCTTATCCATCACACTCTCTATTTCTCTCTTATCTCTCTATTCTCTCTTGCTCTTGTTTCTCTCTCACTCTCTTCCTATTTCTCAATAACTCACCTTCTCCCACTCTTCCTCTCCCTCTTCATCCCCTTCCCCCTCCTTTTTTAGCCCTTTCCCTCTCTCCCTCCCTCACTCTCTTTTTTGTATCCCTCAAAATCTCAATATTACTCTACACACGTTTTCTTACTCACCCTCCCTTACACGATCTCTCTCCCAATTTCTCTTTCTCTCTATCTTCTCTACCCCCTATTTCTCTTTTGTCACGCTCTTTTCTATCTCTCTGTCCTCTTCTCTCCCATCTTCTATCTTTCTTGCTCTCAATCACTATCACAATCTATGTCTCATTGTCTCCCACTCTCTCTCTCTCACTTCTCTCTTTTTATTTATATCTTTCTCGCTTTCCCCCTCTCTATGTCTTTATCCCACTTTATCTCTCTTTTTCTTTCCTCTCTTCTCTCACTCTCTCTTGTGTTCTTTCTTTCTCTCAACCTCTCTCTAGTCCTCTCTCTCCCACCCTTGTTCTCTAACTCTCTTTATCTCTCAGTCTCGGTGTCTTTCTACTCTCACTCTCTCTCCTGCCTCTCTCACTCTCTTCTCTCTCTTAATCTTCACTCTCTCTCCCCCTCCTCCACCTTGTGTGCTCCAACTCTTCTTTTCCCCTCCCGCTCTCTCTTTCTTCTCTTTTATAGTAACTATTCCCTCTCTCCATATATATTCCCCTCTTTTGCACTCTCCTTCTCTCCCTCCCTTTCTCTCTTGTTCTCTTAGCTCTTTCACTCATGCGCACACTCTCTTCTATCTCTCCTCTCTCGTACTCTCTTAATCTCCCTATATCCCTCTATCTCTCACTCTCTTTTCTATTCATTATTTATATCTCTCTATCTTGATTTCTCTAACTCTTTCTTTTGCTCTTCTTTGAGTCTCTTTCGTCCTCTCTTGCACTCTCACTCTCTGGTCCCATCTCTTACTCTCACTCTCTCCCTCGCTTTCTCACTCTTGCTCTCTTCTGCTCTTTCCTACTCTTTATCTCCTTGTCACATACCCTCTCTCTAGCCCCATCTCATGCTTTCTTTTTTTCAAACAATTACTCTCTCTTCTCTCACTCTCCCCTTTGGCTAGACATTCTCTCTCCATCTATCTTGTTGTCTCTGTCTTTCACTCTCTTAGAGCAAGAGTGATAAAGAGGTTAGGCGAAACAAAAGTAGAATGAGTTGGAGGGAAAGAGTGAGAGAGAGGGGAGAGAGTGAGAGGTAGTGGAGAGATGGACTCGAGAGTGTGAGAGAGAGATAGATAGTGGGAGAGATAGAGATAATGATGAAGAGAGAGAGAGGGTAAAGATTGTAAGAGAAAGGGAGAGTGGTGACAAGAGGGAGTAAAAGAGGGAGAGGGCGAGGGAGAGAGAGAGAAATACAAGAGAGTGAGAGTAAAGTGAAAGAGGGAGTGAGAGGGAGGGAAGGAAGAGAGTGGGAGAGGAAGAGAGGGGTGAAAAGTGGTAGTAAGGGTTTGAAAAAAAAGAAAGCATGAGATGGGACTAGAGAGAGAGTAAGAGACAAGGAGATATAGAGTAGGAGAGAGCGGGAGAGAGCGAGAGCGAGGAAGCGAGGGAGAGAGTGAAAGTAAGAGATGGGACCAAGGAGTGAGAGTGCAAGAGAGGATGAGAGAGACTAAAAGACAGCAAAACAAAGAGCTAGAGAGAAAGTAAAGTAGAGAGAGAGATAAATGATCAATAGAAGAGAGAGTGAGAGATAGATGGAGGTAGGGAGATTAGGAGAGTGCGAGGGAGGGAGATATAGGAGAGAGTGTGCGACTTAGTGATAGAGATAAGAGAGCAAGAGAAAGAAAGGGAGGGAGAGCGAGGGATCGAGAGAAGGAGAGAATGAAAATGGGGAAGATAGATGGAGAGAGGGAAGAGTTACAATATAAAAGAGAAGAGAGAGAAATTGTAATGGGAAGAAGAAGAGTTAGAGTGCACAAGATGGAGTAGGGAGGGAGAGAAAGAGTGAGAAAAAGAGAGAGAGTGAAAAGTAAGAGAGAGTAGAGAGAGTGAGAGATGAGAGAGAGTGAGAGAAGAGTGATAGGGAGAGAAGGAAAAGAGACGTGAGAGAAAGAAAGATAAAATGGCATTAGAAGATTGCACTAGGGAAAGAAATGAAAAACTACATCAAGTTGATAGGCAAGCCATTATTATAAAAGACGAAGTATCCAGCCATAATAATATGACTCCTTTATCCTTAGGCTTGATATAAGATGACAAATCTTTATGACTCTTTCTCCTTAGACCCCATGAATTTGCTTGAGTCCACGTGGAACTTGAATTAATTCTTCTCTTGAAGTCGTGTCATTGTCATCCATGCTATCATTTGCATCAGCATCAATAGAGTCTAAATGAAAGAGATATGGAGAGAGAGGGAATGAGAGTGATTGTGAGAGAGTTAAGAAGTAGAGTGAGAGAGAGGGATAGACAGTGAGAGAGAGAATAAAATTTAGAGAGTGAGAGAGAGAAAGATAGAGATAAGATAGTGAACAAGAGATAAAGATAAGGAGAGACTGTGAGGGTAGAGATAATATGTTTGAGAGAGAGAAAGTAAGAAGAGCGAGAAAGCAAGAGCAGAGAGAGAGAGTAGGAAATAGAGTGCAAGAGAGAGGATGGCAGAGAAAGAAGATTGAGAGAGGGAAACTGAGAAAGGGAGGGAAAGAGGTGAATGAGTGAGAGAGATTGAAGGTGGGTGAGTTCGAGGAAGGGGGAGAGTGAGTCAAGGAACATCAAAGGGGGAGAAAGCAAGAGGGTGGAGCTGGAGAGAGCTGGAGGGAGAAAGAGAGGGAAAGAAAGAGTACAAGAGAGAGGGAGGAAGGGTTGGAGAGGATGATAGAGAGAAAGAAGTGCGAGAGAATAGAGATGAGAGAGGGGGAGGAAGGTAGATATAGAGATATATCAAGAAATATAGGGAGAAAGAGATACCGATAGTGGGTATGAGATAGAAAGGAGAGGGAAGAGGGAGTGAACCTGATGCAAATGATATCATGGATGGCATGGATGACAATGGTACGACTTCAAGGGAAGATTTTACTAAAGTTCCATGTGGGCCAATTACTAGATGTCATGCAAAGAGGTTGAAAGAATCCCTTAATGGATTAGTCTAGGAGGCTTGGACTCAAGCGAATTCATGGGATCTAAGAAGAAAGAGCAAAGAATAATTGTTAACTTAATTAAAGCGCAAGGATAAAAGAGTTAACTTATTATGACTGGATATTTCTTCTTTTATTGCAGTTTAATAATGGCATGCATGCCGCTTCATGTAGTTCTTTTTTTCATTTGTTTTAGAAGATATTTTATCTTCTCTTATTTGCTTGTAAACTTTGACCAATATATAGGCCTTATTTGATATGAGAAAGGGACTTTTGGTCTTTTGGCAATACAACTTTTGGGTTTTTACTTTGGTTTTCCTTGGGATTCCAACCGGACTCTTGGACATCGCCCAAGGAGTTCTTCCCTCACTTATCAAGTGGATTTTCACCCCGTTTGTGGCGTCTACTACTGTACCAAGGTTCTTTCCTCATGTCAAGCATAGGGTGAAGGTTTCATACCGACATTCTTGTTGGCGTTGAGTATTGGGTCTAGGTTTATCTCCATTCCATCCTGAACCGTCGGGTTCTACCTTTATTTCGGTTTGTTCCAAGTTTTCCAACGATTTTCAAGAGTTTTTTTCAAGCATTTCATACGAATTTGCCTTTGATTCTTTTCAATTTCATCTTAGCCCATCAGTTTTCTAACTAGAACATCAATCCCCACGATCTTGTCTTGATTCGATTCACATCAGAACCAATAAGATAGAACAAGAGCAAAGAGAGAGGATGTCTGTGACAGAGTAAAGGGCGAGTGAGACAGTTAAATAGAGAATAAAGAGCTTGAGAAGTATGAAAGTGAGATTAGGAGAGTGAGAGAAAGTGAGGGAGAGAGAGTGGCAGAGACTACAAGAGTATGATGAGATTGAAGTGAGAAGTAAGATAGAGACTAAAAGGATGAAAGAGGGATCGAGAAGAGAGAGAGGTGTGTGAGACTAAGTTAGAGTTAAAGTGAGAAAGAGAGGGTAAGGGAGTAAGAGAGAGAGAAGATAGTGCAGGAATATATACAAAATAAAAAGAGAGGGAGAGGGAGAGAAAGAAAAGGAAAGGAAAAGAGAGAGAGAAAGAGAGAAGAGTGTGTGTGAGAGAGAGAGGTATAGAGCAAGAGAAAAGTTGTGTAAGTGATTGAGAACAAGATAGAGAGAAAGTGGGAGAGAAAAAATAGAGAAAGAGAAAAGTGTGTGGGATAGAAGGGAAGAGAGCGATACATATAAGAGAGAGTGATCTTGCGAAAGGCGAGAATGAGAGAAGAGGGACAGAAAGAGGGGAGAAAGACTGAGAGAGTGAGAGGGAAAGCAATAGAGATATAAAAAAGAAAGAAGAGGGAGAGAGAGGTAGGGAGATTATGAGAGAATTTAGTGGAGGAGAAAGAGAGAGAAAGGTTGAGAAAGATAAAAGAGAGTAAGAGAGCGAGAGAGGGAGAGATTAAGAGCTAAAGAGAGAGAATGATGGGGAGAGAGGTGAGAGAAGAGGAGGGAGAGGGTCAGAAAGAGAGTTAAAGAGACTGAGAGAAAGAGTCAAAGTGAGAGAGATTGTGAGGGAAATATAAGGATAGAGAGGGGAAGAGTGAGTCGGAGAAGAAAGAGAGAGAGAGAGATAGAGAGATAAACATAAAGAAGAGAGAGCATGAGGGGAGTGAGTTAAAGACGTAGAGCAAGTGAGAGAGAGGTTGTGAGAGAGGGAGGGAATAAGAAAATATAATAGAGGGATGGAGAAAGATGTTTAGGAAGGGTAGAAGAAATGAAAGTGATAGAGAGAGAGGGTAAGAGCTAGATAAAAGAACAAGAGAGTAAAATAGAAGAGATGTGGAGAAGGGAATGTGGGAGCGAGAGAGTGAGAGAAAGTGGGAGGGAGATTTAGAGAGAAATAAGTAGAGAGGTAGAATAAAGGAGAAAGAAGGATAGAGATGGGAGGGAGAGAGAGTAGGACAGACAAAGAGGCCAAGAAAGAGGGAGAAGGAGTGAGAGATAAAGCTATAGAGAGACAAAGATAAAGAGAATGATGAAGAAGGGCAGGGAGAGAGATGTAGCTAGAGAGAGTAAACAATGATGGAGAAAGAGGGTGTGGGGAGAATAAAGAAAGAGAGAGAGAGAGAGAGAGAGGAAAGATTTAAGGAGATTGAGAGATAGAGAAGGAGAGAGAAAAGAGATAAAGCGAAGAGAGATTGAGAGAGATGGAACATTAGTGAAAGCGATAAGGAAAGTAAGACAGAAAGAGAATAGATAGCTAGAGAAAAGAGAAAAAGAATGAATGAAAGAGAGAGTGATGAACATAGAGAGGGAGTGGGAGAGAGAGCACGTGAGAGAGAAATTATGGGAGCCATTAAGAGCGTGAGAGAAAGAGTGAGACAAAGGGGGAAAGTGAGATATAGGAGGGAGAGAGATAGAGGGAGAAGAGAAAGTGAGAGTAGTGAGAGGGATAGAGAAAAGATATCTAGAGAAATTAAGGAAAAATAAGCTAGCGAGAAATGGAGAATGAGAAAGAGAGAGACATAGTGAGATAAAGATTATGAGGGAGAGACATAGGAACGGAGGGATAGAGAGAGATATAAATGATAGAGATGGAGAGAGGGAGTGTAAGAGAAAGTTGAGAAATTGTGTGAGTAACTCGAGAGAAGAGCGCGAGAGAGAGAGAGAGAGTGGGAGACTTAAAGAGATCTAGAAAAGAGCGAGAGAATTAGATAATGAGAGAGAAATATTAAGAGGAAAAAGAGAAAGAAAGAGGAGGAAGAGAGAGGTAAGGGAGAGGGAGTAGGAGAGAAAGTACGAGAGATAAAATAAAGAAAAGAGTAAGAGGGAGACAATTGAGAGAGCAAGGGAAGGGAGAGACATATATAGAGTTATAGAGAGGGCTAGAAAGTGGTAGAAAGAGAGAGATAAAGAGAGTTATAGAAAGAAGAGAGAGAGAGAGAATACAAGTGGGGAGAGAGGAGAGATTAATTGCAAGAAAGATTTTGATAGTGAAATCATGAGAGATGGAGAGACAGAGACGAGCATGAGAGGGGGGAGAGGGAGATAGAGAAGAGGGAGGGGAAGGGAGAGAGAAGAATGAGTAAGAGGGGGTGAGTGAGGGATAAAAGAAGAGTGATGGATGGGAAGGGTGATGTAGAGGTAAAGCGAGAGATGGAGGAAAAGTGAGAAAGAAAGATAAGAGAGAGTTAAAAAGAGAGAGAGAGGGAGAGAAAACAAGAACGATAACAATGCAGAGAGAGAGAGAGCCCAAAAGATAGTTTGTGGGAGAAATTCATGTTGAGACAAAAAGAGACACACATGAGAGAGTGGAAGATAATGATGAAGAAGAGGGAGAGCAAGTGAGATAGAGGGAGATAGAAAAAGTGGGAAAGAGAGAGTGAGTGAGCAATCTAGATGCAGCAAGAGTAAGAGGGATGGAGCTTGAGAGGGAAGAGAAAGAGAAAAAGAGTGAGAGAAAGTGAGTGGTGAAAGATAAATAAAGAGAGAATAACAATTGAGAGAGAGGAGAGAGAGACAGAGAGTGAGATTACGATTGTGAGGGAGAGACATGTAGTGGGCAGAGAGTGAGGTTACAAAATTAGAAGAGAGAGTGAGAGAGTTGGAGGGTGGTAAAGTGAGAGAGAAAGTTAGAATGGAGGGGAGACAGATAAATCGAGATAAAGAAAGATGAAGTCTGAGAGTGGGAGGGGGAGAGGGTGAGGGAGAGTAAGGGTGAAAGTGTGGGAGAGATTGAGATGAGTGGTGAAGGGAGGGAGAGGGAGCCGAAGAGAGGAAGAAGGAATAATGTTGAGAGAGAAAGGAGGGGATAGAGAGCGAGATAGAGCATGATGTACATAGAGAAAGAGTAGTGAGAGGGGGAGAGAGAGAGTGAGAGCAAGATAATAGAGAGTAAAGGAGAGGGAAGGAAAGATAAGGGTAGAGAGAGGGGAGGGAGAGAAGTGAGACTAAGAAGAGGGTGAGAGGGAGGCAAGGAGGAAGAGAGAAGGTACATAACGTGAGAAAGAGAGAAAGCAGGAGTGAGAGGGAGAGAGAGTGAGGGAGGGAGGGAGAGAGAGAATATGAGAGAGAGTAAAAGAGAGAGAAAGAGAGAAGAGAGATAGATTGAAAATAAAGGGAGGTAGAGAAAGTTTCAAATAAAGTGATGGTCGATTGAGAAAAGAGAGAGAGTGTGAGAGAGAGAGGAAAGACAGAGGAGTACAAAAAGAGAGAGGGAATGAGTTATAGACTGAGATAGGAGTGAAATAAGTGAGCGAGGGGGACTGAGAGAGATGCGGAGAGAGAAAAGAGATGGAAGAATATGTGAGAGATAGTAGGTGAGAGAGAGAGGTCAGAAAAGAAAATAGGAGGGAGGGAGGGAAAGAGCACAATAGAAAGAAAGAGTGAGAGAGTGGAGAGGGAGCGAGAAAAGAAATAGTGAGATAAGAGAGATGAGTAAAGAAATGCAATAGAGGGAGCTTGAGAAGTGAGAAAGAAAGATTGCAAGATAAATGCAATACAAAGAGGGAGAGAGAAAGATTAGATATCATGAAAAGATAGATTAAGAGATTATAAAGGAGGAAGAGTGAGAGTGAGAGTAGGAAATGATGAGGGAGCGAGTGATATAAGAGTGAGTGAGAGAGAGAGAGAGAGTGCTAGGGAAAAGAGAGAATAAAGAGTGATAGCAGTTAGACCAACTGAGTTTGAGAGATAGAGAGATAAACTGAGTGAAACATATATCAAGAGAAGATGAGAGATACAAAAAGTGAGAGATAAGGATGGACAGAAGAAGAGAGGAAGGGAAGGAGGAAAAGAGATAAGCTAGAGTGAGCAAGGGAGCAAGAGAGGTGAAGAGATGAAGAGAGGTAGGTTGGGAGAGAGATAAGGAAGTAGAAAAACAGCTAGTGAAAAAGCAAGGGAGTGGGAAAAAGGAAGAGAGAAATTGGTTTTCCCCAACTAAAGCTCTCTCTCTCGCACTTTCCCCAACTGAAGCTCTCTCACTCTCTCCTTCTCTATTTCTCTGCTCTCTCTCACTTTTATCTTGTTATTTCTCCCTCTCTTGTGCCCTCTCTATAGTTTAGTCTCCATTTCTTTATCTATCTCTTCTCTCCAACACATAAAGTCCTATGGGGTTCCTTTTCCCAAAATACAACTCCACACCAAAAATAGTAAAAGGAAACACAAAAGAGAGTATGAAACCCAAAAATTCATACAAGTAACCCTGTATACCAATTAAAAAGTTTACCAAACTCTAGCATGTACAAAGAAGACCCAAAAATTAAGCTCCATCAATTTAGTAAGAAGAGCAGGTGTAGAAGCAGTTCCATGAAGTTGTCCAGATAAAGGAGGTGACCATCTGTATCTATCCCCTTGTCAAACATTAGTGAATGAAAATAAGGGAGAAAACTCCAAATGATAAGAAGAGCAATAAGAAGCATCCAAAAAAAACTCTCATCAAGTTGAAAGAAAAGGAAATGCTTCAGATTCCAGCAGCAAGTGGGGCATAACAGATTCCAAGAACATAACATGTTCCAGCAGAATGACAAAGGAGAAAACAGTTTCCCAGGCCCATAAACCTTCCAAAGTTGAACAGAACCATCTAGGCAATCCACAACATAAAAGTAAACCTCAGTTGAAATATAAATAACATAAAGAGAGAGAGCAAATGAAATAATCCCACCACACCACCACCATGCGGTGGAAAACATTGCAGCTTGCAAGAATATAGTAACACCTCCCTCTTTAGATGAATCAGCATAAAATAAAGAGCTGCAATAGTAAATGCATGGGAAAATCTGTAAACCAAAACAGTGACCCAATTTTCTTATGTATTCAAATAGAGTAACCCAAATCAAAAGGATTAGCTTCGAATAAAAGGTATGTCTAGCAAGTCCTCATTTAGCAGAGTAAGGAGGTAAGGAGGGGGTATAGTGCCCAGAATAATATCAGAGTGACCAATTTTAGAAAACTAGTCTGCGGAAGCATTACCTTCCATGTGTATAAAATTATACTTGATATTGAGAGAACGTGTAGTGATGAGATGATGTATGTGCTTCAACAAGTTAATGATGTTCCAAACTGGTTTCATAATACTATTAAGAATATTAAGTAAAATTTTGGAATCCAACTCCACCTCAACAAACTTATAATTAAAATTAATTGAGATTTGGATTGCTAATAACACTGCCCAGGTTTGAGCTTCCAGAGGGGAGGAAGCACGGGTGACAGATGCAAAATAAACAAGAAAATTGCCACAAGGGTCCCTAAAGTCCTTGCTAGCCCATCAGCATTGGGAGTATAACTTCCACAAACATTTATTTTAATCCATCCAGTAGAAGGAGGATGCCAGCTAAGTAAGGTAGGTCTTTCTCGTCCAAACAGATGAGGCACCACCTACTATGTTAGCCTTATAAAAGTTTGCTAGAATAAGAGAGACAGTAACAGAGGGAGTACAGGTAGAATTCTCTCCAGATAAACCACAAAACCATAAGTGTAAAATAATGTAAATTAATAGGTGTGGAGCTTTTATTTTTCCAAATAAGTAAGATGATGCTCAAAGCTAAAGAAGGAAAACATGAGATGCCAAAGCATGACCCAAAGATCTCCCAAACCTTCTGTGTAAATGAGCAACCATAGATAGAATAAATGGTTAATAGACTCGCTTCCCTTTTACAGAAATAGCAGCATGAAGCAAGTTTCAACCCTTTAAGCTTAAGTATATCATCAATAGGTAGCAGCATATGAAAATATCCCTGAAGAAAGAAAGAAACAGGAGGAAGAAACTTGTGATAGATAGTAGAACTCTACCTCATGGAAGGGAAGTTATGCATATGAGAATAAATTAGCTTAGTAATAGAGGTTAGATTATGAAACTTCCAATGGGCAGTATCCCCTTTTTCAGTATTAATAGGGATTCGAGATAACAGGGGCAGCAGTACCAACTAATGAAACCAGATGATTAATATTCCAATTACCACCAGTCCAACATTTCTTGATAAGTAGATCACCCTCATTTAGAGAGTTGGAAGTAGGTGAATAGCTTGGGGCCCCCCAATTATCATTCAAAAAGTAGATGTTACCTTCCCCCACATCCCAGAAGATAAATTGGAAGGCAATGGTCTTAGCTTGTATAATAGCCTTCTAGATTTTGGAGTCACCTACCTTCCAATTAACAATAGAGGGATGTATATGCGTACAGTATTTATGATTCATAAATTTGGCCCATAATGTGTCACCAGCTCTAAATTTGAACAATTGCTTGCATATATTATTATCAATTATCTGCTGCATAGAGATCTCTATTCCTTGGATGAAAGCAAATTGATTTGGAGAGATGATCTTATAAAGATGGGGTTGTATTATCAACTTGCTTAAAACTTTAGATATAATAAAAGAGAGAGATAGGATAGAAATTGTCCCAACTGAGCCTATCATTATCCTTAGGTATAAGCACAATTAATGCAGAAGTGAAGTACATACCTGGATTCTCCCCAAGAAAATAACATGTTTAGCCAATGTAACTTCCTTCTTAATAATGTTCCAGCACTGCACATTAAAAGTAGAGGAGAAGCCATCATGTCCATTGCACATAAAAAGAGGGAGACAGTTAAAGAGATAGATAGAAGATTGAGAGAGAAATTGTGATAGCGTTTGAGATCAAGAGAAAAAGGAAGCCGGAGAAAGGAGGAGGAGAAGAGAATGAAATAGCCGAAGAAGGGGATAAGGAGATAGAGAAGGAAGAGAGAAGAGAGAAGAGAGAGCATTACAAAGAGCAAGAGAAATAGCTATAAGAGAGAGTTCAAGATTGAGAGAGGGGTGTCTAATTGAGTGAGGGAGATAGAGAGGCAGAGGAGCAAGATAGAAATGGAGACTGAAAGAAAAAAGAGATATAAATTAGAATGGATAGATAGAAAGTGAGCTATTGTTGGAGAAACTCATAGCAAGGGCGAGCAGGGAAAAGAAAGAAGGGCTAGAGAGAGGAAGAGAAATAAAGAAGCTTGAAATAGAGAAGGGAGTGAAAGAGGACTGAGTGATACCTAGAGAGTAAAATAGGGGAATAGAGAATGTGATAGAGATTTTGAGAGGGAGAGAGGGAGAGGGAGAGGGAGAAAGAAAAAAGGGGATAGTGATGGCGCTTGAGTAGGGGAGAGAGAAAGACCTGAGGGAAAGAGAGGAAGGTAGAGTGGAAGACAGAGAGAGGGAGGCAGAGAGAAAGCAAGAGAGAGAAGTAGAGAGAGAAAAAATGAGAGAGATATAAACAGAAAGAGAGATATAGATGATGAGAGTAAGATAGGGAAGTGAGAAAGTGGGTGAGATATAAGTAGAAACATAAAGTGTGCCAATGAGAGAGGGAGAAATGGAGATAGAGATAGGGAAGGTGTGAGTGAGAGAAAGAAGGATAGAGAAGATGGAGAGAGAGTGGAGAGATTGAGAGAGGGAGAGGGGGAGCGAGAGTAAGAACACAAAGAGATAGAAGGAAAGATAAACAACGAGAAAGAGAGAGAGTGAGTGAGGAGGTGAGAGAGATTTGAGATAGCAACAGAGTGGGTGAGTAAAATAGACGGAGACAGAGAAAGAGTAAGAAAGAGATGGAGTGAGATAGTGGAAGTGACAGGGAGAGAGAGTAGATAAAGAAGAAATAGAAAGAGAAGAAAGTGGGAAACAAAAGAAGAAGAGAAGGAGCAAGATAGAGATGGAGATTGAAAAAAAAAGAGATATAAATCAGAAAGAATAAATAGAAAGTGAGCTATTGTTGGAGAAACTCATAGCAAGAGAGAAAGGAAAAGAGAGAAGGGCTAGGGAGAGGGAAAGAGAGACAAAGAAGCGTGAAATAAAGAAGAGAGTGAGAGAAAAATGAGGAAGAGATGAGAATTGAATGATACCTAAAGAGTAAAAGAGCCCCCGAATTAGATAGAGATTGTGAGTGGGAGAGAGGGAGAGGGAGGAAGAAAAAGGGAGATAGTGATGGAGCTTGAGGGGGGAGAGAGAATGAGAAGGGGGAAAGAGAGGGAGGCAGAGTGGAAGACAGAGAGAGGGGGGTAGAGAGAAAGCGAGAGCGAGCGAGAGAGAGAGAGAGAGTAAGACGGAGCGGTAGAGAGAGCCAAAATGAGAGAGGTATAAAGGGAAAGAAAGATATAGATGATGAGAGTAAGATAAGGAAGCGAGAAAGTGGGAGAGACAGAACAAAAACATAAAGTGTGCCAGAGAGAGGGAGAAATGGAGATAGATATAGGGAATGTGTGCGAGAGAGAGAAGGATAGGGAAGATGGAGAGAGAGTGTAGAGATTAAGAATAAGAGAGGGGGAGTGAGAGTGAGAACACAAGGGAGATAGAAGGAAAGATAGACAAAGGGAAAGAGAGAGAAAGAGAGGGAGAGAGTGAGCGAGGGGGTGAGAGATTTGAGAGAGCAAGAGAGTGGGTGAGGGCACAAGAGACAGAAGGAGGGAGATGGACAGTTAGGGAAATAAAGTGTGAGAGAAAGTGAAGTAGGAGTGGGTGAAGGGAGAGGATGACAAAAGAGATAGATGAGAAAAAGATAAGAGAGGAAGGGATTGATAGAAGAGAGAGAGGGACAGATTATAGAGCATGAGAAGAGAGTGAATGTGAGAGAAGATATGGGGATAAATGGAGAAAAGCAGCGTTGGAAGGAGCAGAGAGAAAGGGAGAGAGGAAGGCAGGGAGAGAGAGCAATAAACGAAAATAAGGAGGGAGGGAGAGCACAAGAAAGGAAAGGAGGTGGAGATAAAAAGAGATAAAGAGATATAGAGAGGGATGGCGATTGAGTAATAAGATACAAAAGAGAGTGTGAGAGGGAGAGATATATAGGATGGGAGGGGAAAGAGGGGAATAGAGAAAAAGTGTGAGATAGAGAGGATAACAGAGAGAGAGGGAGAGCAAAGTGGCGAGATATAGTGGGATGGAGAGAGAGAGGGAGAGATAGAGAGGAAGAGAGCGTGAAAGGGAGAGGGGAACAAAGAGCAAAAAGGAGAGAGAGCTAAAAGAGCAAGAGAGGTAAACTGGGAAAGAGAGTGATATTTATGTAGAGTGTGAGGGAGGTAGTGAGGAAGAAAAGAGAGAGAGAGATAGACATAGTAGAAGAGAGAGATAAAAGGAGTTAGAGAGAAGAGAGAGAAGATATAGATACAGAGAGAAATGGAGTTTTGGAGAGACAGAGTGTGAGATAAAGAGAAAAAAAAGAGAGAGAAGTGATAGAGAGAGTGTGTGAGAGGAAAGATAAAGGAGAGAGTGGAGAGGAGTGAGGGAGGGACAGATTGATAGACAGGAAGAAGAGACAAATGAGAGGGACAGAGAGGGAGTGAGAAAGGATGAGAACTGAGTTACAAAAAATTCAGTCCCTCTACCTCCATCTCTCTCTAGTTCTATTTTGCCCTCTTTACAACCCTATATCTCTCATCCCATAACTCTCTTGCTCTCTTTATCTTTCTCTTCCCTCGTTTCTTCTTCTTCTCCCTCTCCCTCTCACTCTTTCATCTCGTTCTCTATCCCTCTCTCCATCTCTCGTGCCCTCCATCTCTCTCTCTCATGTATCTCTTCCATTTCTCTCGCTCTCACTCGTTATCTCTCTTTCTCTCCATCTCCCTCTTACTCTCATTCTCTCTGCTCTCTCTTTCTTCCTCACCCATTTCATTTGCTCTTTCTTTCTCCTTTACTTACTCTCACCTTTCTTATCACTCTATCTTATGTATTATATCTCTTTCTCTCACTCTTTCCCTCTCTCCCAGTCTCTTATTTCTCTCTTCTCAATCACTCCCCATCTCTCTCAATCCCTCCCCCTCTTTCTGTCTCCTCTCCTCCCTGTTCTTTTTTTATTCGCCTCACTCACTCCATCAATATCTCGCTCTCTCACATAGACTTTCTTTCTGTCTGTTCATCACGCTCTCTCTTCTCTCTCTTTCTTTCATCTCTTTCTCACACTCTTCTCTCTCCATCTCTACCCCCTTCTCTCTCTTTCTCTCTACTTTTCTTTCACTCTCTACATATCTCTTGCTACCTCTTTCCATGCTTTCCTCTCTCTCTCCCTCCCTTTCTCCTCCTCACTCTCTTTGCTCTTTCTTACTCGCTTACCTTCTCTCTCACACTTTGCAACTCTTATGCCCTCTCTCTTCTCTCTTACTCAACCTTCTCTTCACTTACTTCTCTACTCTCTCATGCTTTCATTCTCTACTTCACTCTCCAAACTTCCCTCTCTCTTGCTCGTAGAACTCTTCTCTCTCTCTCTCTATCAACCCTTTATCTTAGTTTCTTTCTCTCTCTCACTCACTTCTCTCTACCTTTATCTAACTCTCATTCTCCCCACTTTCTCTTGTCATTCTCACTCTTCCCCTCTCTCTTACCCTCCTTCCCTCATTCACTCACTCTATCTTTTCCTACTTCTCTCTCTTGTGTATTTCTCTCACTTTCTTTCACTCTTGCCCCCTCTAATGTCTCTCTTCATTGTCTCTTCTTTTTGTCTCCTCGCCTCTTAATCTCTATATTACCTTCTCTCTTCTCCTTTCTCATCCTATTATTCCCTCTGCCACTCTATCTCCCTCTCTCTCACCTTCTCTCTCACTCTCCCCCTCTAAATTTCACACTTCACATACTCCTCATTATCTCATTCTCTCTTCCACACAAAATTCTCTCTCTTTGTTCTCCTTTAATATTTGTAGCTCACTCCCTATCCCCTCTCCCTTAACATCTCACCTCCTCTTTTAGTCTCTTTTTTTCGTTGTACTTCTTGATATGCCTCTATCTCTATCTCTACGGTGCTCTTTCTCTCTCTCACCTCACTTCTCTTGTTGTACCTCATCTCTCACTATCATTATCTCACTAACTCTTCATCCCTCTCTCTTCAGCGCTCTCTTTCCCTCCTTTTTTCCCTCTATATCTCTCTTTCTTTCTCTCTCCCTCTCTCTTTCTCCCTCTCTCTTGTTCACTCACTCACTCTCTCCCACTCCCTTTGACTCAACTTCCTTCTATCTCTATAACACTCATCCTCATTTCCACCCTCTCTTTCTCTCTCTCATCTTCTCCATCTCACTCCATCTCTCTACCACTCGTTGCTCCCACTCTGTTGCTCTCGGTCTTCCCACTCTCTCTCTTTCTCTTCCATCTCCCCCCTCTTCCCCTCTCTCTCGTTCTCACTTCTCTCTTTCTGTTTCATCTCTTCTCTCTCTTCTCATCTCTCTATTTCTCTCTCCCTCATCATCTCTTTCCATCTCTCTCCTCCCTTCATTTCTCTATCCCCCCTCAATTTTTCTCTCCATCTTTTTTCTATTTCTCACTCACGCTCTTAGTCCCTCTCTCACTCTTGCTCTCTCACTCACTCTATCTCACTCTCTTTCCCTCTATCTCTATCCCTTCTCTCTTTTTCATTCCCACCCCCTCCTTCACTTCAGTCTCTCTGTCTCTCTCTGACTCTCCCTCTTCCTCTCACCCTCTCTTTCCCTCTCATGCTCTCACAAACACTCACTCTCTACCTCTCTCTATTCCTTCTCTCCTGCTCTCTCTCTCCATCTCTTATATTTCCCTCCCTCATTCCAACCCCATCTCTCTCATTATCAATCTCTCTACATTTCAATTTCCTTGTCTCTATTTCTCCAACTCAACAGCTCTCTCTTCAACACTCTCTCTTTCTCTCTCATCATTTCTCTCTCTTTGATAATCTTCTAATGTCATTTTATCCTTCTCTCTCATGTCTCTTTTCCTTCTCTCCCAATCACTCTTCTTACTCATCTCTCTCTTCTCTCACTCTCTCACTCTCTCACTCTCTCACTCTCTCTTGTCTCTCTTACTCGTCACTCTATAATTTTCATGCTCTCTCTATTCCTCTTTCCTCCATCTTGTGCGCTCCAACTCTTCTTCTCCACCTCCCGCTTTCTCTCTCTTCAATTCTATATTGTAACTCTTCCCTTTCTCCATCTATCTTCCCCTTTCACTCTCTCCTTTTATCGCTCCCTCGTTATACCTTCCTTTCTCTCTCTTTCTCTCTTATCTCTATCACTCACTCGCACATTCACACTCTCTTAATCTCCCTACCTCCCTCTGTCTTTCACTCTTTCTTTTGTTGACCTTTTATCTCTCTCTATCTTCCCTTCTCTCTAGAACTTTATTTTGCTCTTCTTTCAGTCTCTCTCATCCTTTCCTGCACTCTAACTCCCCAGTCCTATCTCTTACTCTTACTCTCTCCCTCGCTTCCTCACTCTCGCTCTCTCCCACTCTCTCCTACTCTACATCTCCTCATCTTGCCTTTTTTCTAGACACATTCATGCTTTCTTTTTATCAAACCCTTATCCCACTTTTCACCCCTCTCTTCCTCTCTCACTTTCTCCCTTCCTTCCCTCTCACTCCCTCTCTCACTTTACTCTCACTCTCTTCTATCTCTCTCTCCCTTGGCCTCTTCCTCTCCTACTCTCTCTTGTCAGCTCTCTCCCTTTCTCTTGCAATATTTACCCTCTCTCTCTCTCTCTTTCTCATTATCTCTTTCTCTCCCACTATCTATCTCTCTCCCACTCTCTTATGTCCATCTCCCCCCTTTTCACTCTCTGCTCCAGCTCTCTCTACTTTCGTTATGCCCAACCTCTTTATCACTCTTGCTCTAACTTTCTCACTCTTCACTTTGCTCTCTCCCACTCCCACCAAACCATTGTTTCTCTTTTCAACACACACTCTATCTCTCACTGATTACAAAGCATGGGAAGAGAGTAATTGTGAGAGGTGATAGAAATAAAAAAGGAGAAAAGAGCAATGGAAGAAGGAGCAAAGAGGAAGGGAGAGAGAAAAATAGACTAAAAGAGGCAGGGAGGGAGAGCGGAAGAAAGGAAAGCAAGTGAATATAAAAAGAGATAGAGAGAGATAGAGAGGGATAGGTATTGATTAATAAGAAGCAAAAGAGAGTGTGAGAGTGAGTGAGAGAGAGAGAGATAAGGATGGGAGGGAAAGTGAGGGGAATATGGAAAAAGATATAGAGGACAAGAGAGAGAGAGGGAGTGCAAAGGAGTGAGATATAGAGAGATAAAGAGAGGGAGAGAGTGTGGGAGGGAGAGATAGGGAGATGGAGAGAGGGTGGGAGGGAGAGATAGAGAGATGGAGAGAGGGAGAGGGGAACAAAGAGCAAAATGGAAAGAGAGCTAAAAAGAGCAAGAGAGGTAAAGTGGTAAAGAGAGAGATACTTATATAGAGTGTGAGGGAGGGATTGAGGAAGAAGAGAGAGAAATAGCAATAGATAGATAAACAGAGTTAGAGAGAAGAGAGAGAATATATAGATAGAGAGAGAAAATTAGTGCTGGAGAGACAAAGCGTGAGATAAAGAGAAAAATAAGAGAGAGGAGTGATAGAGAGAGTATGTAAGAGAAATGATAAAGGAGAGAGTGGTGAGAGGGAGTGAGGGAGGGATGGTTTGATAGACATGAAGAAGAGACAAATGAAAGGGAGAGTAAGGGAGAGAGGAACGTGGAGTTAGGGGAAGAGATTAAAGAGTGATAGAGAATGGACATCAAGATAAAGTGGGAGGAAGGGAATGAGAGATGAATGCAATGAGAATGAGATTAAAGGAGGGAGAGAGAGGAAGAGAAAGGATGAGAGACTGAGTGACAAAAGTTTGAGTATGTGTGTGAGAGAGAGAAAGACATTGATAAAAAAGAGAAGAAAAGGGGATATAAGAGAGTGCAGTTGAGTGGGAGAGATATTGAAACAATGGGAGTGAAACATTGTGCAAGGAGGAAGATAGAGATAAGGATGGAAACTGGGAGAGAGAGAGAGAGATAAGAGATGGAGAGAATGAAGGAGGAGAAGACATGGTGAGAGAGAAAATAGAGTATTAGAGATTGAGAGAGTGTGTGGGAGAGAGGGAGGGTGGAAGAGAGAGCGAAAGAGATGAGAAAGCAAGAGGGAAGAGTGAAGGACAATGGGAGCAAGAGAGATAGAGAGAGGGAGATAGATGAAGAGAGATAAAAAGGGAGAGATGGAGAGAGAGTAGGATAGAGGTTGATACTGTGAGAGAGATAAATAGGGAGACATCGTGTAGAGAGTAAGGAAAAGAGGATGGGTTAGAGAGAGATAGAGAAAGGGAGACAACAAACAAGAGAGTGCGAGAGAGAGTGAGAGAGAGAAAGAAAAGTGATGAAGCAAGGGAGAGCGAGAGAGAGAAAAGAGAGGAAGAGAAGAGTTAGAGAGGGGGAGAGAGGGAAGGAGTGAGAGAGAAAGAGAAAGTGATAAAGAGTGATAAAGAGAGGGAATGGAGAGAGTGAGAAAGAAAGGGACATGTAGACGTGAGTAGGAAAAACTTTGATAGTGAGAGAGAGTATGGAAAGAGGGAAAAAATGTATAAAAAGTAATATAGAGATGGTAATAGAGTGGGAGGGAGATAACAAGGAAGCGAGAGCGAGATAGAGGTTGAGGGGAGAGATAATTGGAGAAAGATGGGGAGAAAGAGCAAAGAGTAGAGTGAGAGAGCTGGGGAGTGCTAGAAAAAGCAACAGAGGTATAAAAAAAGAGGGGGAGAGGGAGGCAACAAGCAAGAGAGTGAGAAAGGGAGAGAAGGGTGAGAGATTGAGAGAGTGAAGTAAGTGTGAGCGAGATAGGCTAAGAGAGAGAGGGGGAGTAATAAAGTTAAATGATGAGAGAGCATAATATGGAGAAAGAGTGATGGGGAGAGAGAGATAGAGGGAGAGGGAGGGTAGATGTTGAGAGAGCTAGAGGGAGTGGTGGGTAGAATTAGAGAGAGTGGAAGCAAACAAAGGAAGAGTTAGAGAGAGTGATAGAGACAAAGGTAAAAAAGAGATAAGGAGAAATAAGGACCGATAGAGTGGATGATGGAAAGAGGTACATAAAGTAAAAGAGAGAGTGTAAGAGTGAGAGTAGGGGAGAGGGAGAAAGAATTATAGAGAGAGGGGGATAGAGAGGGTGAGAGACAGGGAGAGTGACACCAAGAAGGCAACAAGGAAGAGTGAGTGAAGAGAGAGAACAGACGAGAGAGGGATTGAGAGTGAGAAAAAAAGGGATATGGATCACACTAAAGAGAGAGGCTAGTAAAGAGGGAATGAGAGGGGAGGGAATGATAGAGTGAGGGAGAGAGAGGAAGATAGGGAAGAAACCGTAAGAAGATGGGTAGAGAGTGTAAGTGAGTGGGAGGGAAAAGTGAGGAAGCAAGTTAGAGAGATGAAGGGAAGGTGGACATTGAATGGGAGAAAGAGGGGGATAACGAAAGAACAATGAGTAATAAAAAGGGAGAGAGAGAGATATAGGGAGAGCTAGAAAAAAGCAAAAGAGTATAGAAAAGGGAGAGAGAGAGAAGTGAGAGAGCAAGCAAGTGAGAAAAAGAGAAAGAACAATGAGTAAGAGAACAGTGAGGGAGGGAGAGAGTGAAGTGGGAAAGAGACAGAGAGAGAGTGGGAATAATAAAGTGAAAGGATAAGAAAGCACAAGGCGAGAGCAAGAGAGAAAGATAGAGAGATAACAAGCTAAAGTGAAAGTAAGCGAGACCAAGAGATAGAGGGAAGGAGAGAGAGAAAGCATAATAAAGCACTAGAGGAATAGTGAGATAGAGACGAAGAAAGTGTCAGAGAAGATGTGAGAGATAGAGAGAGGTAGGGTTCTTAAGATAGAAACTGGGAGAGATTAAATAAGGGGGACAGAGTGTGAATATAAAGAGTCAAAGTGAGAGTGGTAGTGAGAGAAAGAGTTAGATTGAGTGGGGGAAGTGAGATAGACTAGAGAGAGATAGAGAAGAGGGATTAAGAGAAGAATGAGTGATATATATAGAATGAGAGAGAGCATGTGATGAGCGGAGGAAGAAAGAGAGAGGGAGAGGGATCAAGAGAGTGGATGAGCAAAGAGGCTGGAAGAAATGTGAGAGAGATTAATGGGTGAGAGCTAGAGAGAGAGAGAAAAAGGAGAGAGAAAAAAATACAATGACATGGAGAAGAGAATGCGGGAAAAAATAGAATTGTGAGAGAGTGATGGGAAGAGGGAGAAAGAGAAGGGGAGATAGTTAGAGAAAGAGATAAAGAGGTAGAGAGGTAGAGGAAGGGAGAGGGAAAGGGAGGGAGAAGGATAAAGAACGGAGGGAGGGAAAGAGACATAAAAAGCCAAAAAAAAGATGGAGAAAAGAGTGAGAGATAAAGTTTGAGAAAGATATAAAGATAGAGAGAAAGAAGAAAGTGGGAGGGAGAGTGTGTATATGTGGCGGTGAAATAGTGAGAGTTAGAGATAGACAAGAAGGGGAGAGACTAAGTAAGAGTAGAGAGTACGAGCGAAAGAGTGGGAGAGAGTGGGTCTAAGAAAGGAGGAAGAGAGAGTTAGAGAGGAGAAGACAAAGGAAAGACAGAATGAGAGGGAGATAAAGAGAGAGGAGGGAGAGTGTGAGGGATAATGATAGTGAGAGGGAAATTGAGAGAATAAGAGAGAGAAGAAAATGAGGAGAGTGAGTGAGAAGGAAAGAAAAAAGAGTGAGATAGAGAGGTAGAAAGATATCAAGATAGAGATTGGAAGATAAGAGAAAGAGAGTGATAGGGGAAAGAGTAAGAGAGAAAGCAAAGAGAGAATATGAAAAAGATAGAGAGAGAATATCAACTACAAGGAGAGAGAATGAGAAACAGTTTGTGACATTAAATATCAAGAGAAAGAATAAAAGGTGGGGAAATAAAGAAAATGAGAGAGAGAGAGGGAGGGAGAGATCTAAAAAAGGAGAGAGAGAGAGAGAGAGAAATGAGAGATATATAGAGGTGAAGAAATAAAGAGATAGAGTAGAGTGGATGAGAGATGGAGAATAATGGAATAGTAGTGAAACAAAGGGAAAGAGTGAGGAAGAGAAAGTGAAAAGTGAAAAGGAATGAGTGAGAGATATTGAGAATGACATAGCTAGAGGGCAATAGAGATTGAGAGGGAGAGAGATAGAGAGAGGTGAGTGAGGTAGAGAGAGTAACTGAGAGACTCAGAGTTAAATTATGAGATATTGAGAGTGAGAGAGAGTAGCATAGAGGGAAGATAGAGGGGGAGAGGGAATGATGGAAAGAGAGATAAAAATGTGAATGATTTAAAGAGAGAAATGGAATGATAGAAAGAGAAAGAGAAGAAGAGAGTGAGAGACCTAGACAAATATAATGGAAAGAGGAGATAGAGAGAAAAAATAAAAGAGTGAGATAAAAAGAATGTGTGAGAGCAAGATAGGGAAAATAAAGAGAAAAGAAAAAGAGAGTAAGAGAGATAGAACAAGATATGGAGAGAGAAAGAGGAAGAGTGAGTGTGAGAGTGAGGGTAAGAGAGGAGAGTGAGCAAGACAGTGTATTTGACAGATAGTGAAAGCTAGAGAGAAAGGGGCAAAAAGAAATAGGGAGATAGAGGGAAGGAAGGAGATAGAGATATAAATAGATCAGTGATAAATTATGACAGATGGTTAAGGTGTGAGAGAGGGTGAAAGAGTGATTGTGAGGGAGTAGGAAAAGAGAGGGAAGAAGGGGAGTGGGAGGGGGAGAAAATTTGTTTGAGAGGTGAGAGAGAACAAGTGAGAGAACAAAGAGATAGGAGAGAGATAGAGAGATAAAGTGAAAGTGAGATGGATATAAAGAACGAGGGAGAGTTAGAGAGCAGGATAAATGAGGAGAAATTAGTAATGCGAGAACAGAGGAAGGGAGAGCATAACAGAGAGCGAGAGAAATAAACAAAAAAAGAGTGTGAGAAGAGAGAGTTCAAGATAGAGAGAGGGTGAATTAGAGAGTGTGGGAAATAGAGAGGTTGAGAGAGGAAGACTGAGATGAAGACGGAAAGGGAAAAGAGACAAATAAAAAAAGGAGAGATAGAAAGTGAATGATTGTGAAGAAACTCATAGCGAGAGAGCGGGGAAAAGTGAAGGGCTAGAGAGAGGAAAAGAGATAAAATAGCACAAAATAGAGAAGAATGTGAGAGAAGAGATGAAAGTGAGTGATACCTAAAGAGTAAAAGAAAGTGAAAGGGAGATAGTGAGGGAGCTTGAGTGGGGGAGAGATAGAGAAGAACAAAAGAGCGGAGGTTGAGACAAAGACGGAGAGAGGGACGGAGAGAGAAATACATAGAGAGAGCACATTATAATGCGCCAGAAAGAGACAAAATGAGAGAGATATAATGAGAAAGAGATAGATTATGAGTGAATGAGATAGAAAGAGTGATATTGAGGATGAGAGTAAGAGAAGCGAGAAAGTGGGTGAGATAGAAGTAGAAACATAAAGAGTACCATAGAGAGGGAGAAATGGAGATAGAGATTGGTAAGGTATCTGAGAGAGAGATACAGAAACTGAGAGGGAGAGAGAGTGAGAGAATAAAAGAGAAAAAAAGGAATGATAGACTAAGAGAAAGAGAGAGAAAGAGAGAGGGAGATTGAGAGAAAGGGTGATAGATTCAAGTGAGCAAGAGAGCGTGTGAGTAAGAGAGAGATCGAGAGAGAGAAAGAGGTAGAGAGAGACAAAGTTATGTAGAGGAAGTTAGAGGGAGAGAGATTGAGAGGCGTAGAGGAATAGAAATGGGGTGAAGAAGAGAGAGAAAATAGAGGGAAACAGAGAAAAAATGAGAGCAGATAAGTAAAAAAAGCGAGAGAAATGCGGGAGGGAGAGAAAAAGGGAGAAAAAGACAAAGAGAGTGAGAGAAGAAGGAGAGATAATGAGAAAATGAGAGAGAGGGAGAGGCTGAGAGGGATGGAAAGAGAGGGAGAGATAAAGAGATAAAAAGGGAGAGATAGAGAGATAGAAAGATAGATCAATAGAGAGTGACAGTGAGGGTGAGAGAGAGAAGAGTAAGAGGAAGATAGAGCTCATAAGAGGAGCAAAAGTATGGAGAGATAGACCAAAAAGAAGATGGGAGAATAGGTTGAGAAAATAGACATAATGTGAGAGGGATAAGGAGAGAATGAGTGCTAGAGGGAGAGAGAGATGGAGAGCAAAAAGTTCAAAAAACAGATTGGGAGAGATAGAGAGAACGAGAGAAAGAGCGAGAGAGAGAGAGATAGAAAAGGGTGAGAAAGATAGAGAAGAGTGAGAGAGAAAGAGAGATAAAAAATAGAGAGAGATTGAGAGAGGGTAAGTGGAGAGAGAATATATTGAGCTTGACAAAGAGGGTGCTAGGGAGAGGGAGAGGGAGAGAGAAAGTGAGAGGGTGAGTGAAATGGAGAGATTGATAAAAAATGAAGGAGAGGGAGGGAGGGAAATATAGGGAGGGGAAATGAAGAAAGAGATATGGAATGTGTGCTTGAGAGAGAGAGAGAGAGAGAGTAAAAGAGAGAATAGATAGAAAGAGCAAAAAGATAAGGAGATATATGAGAGAGAGTGAGAGAGCAAGAGAGAGACAGAGAGTGTAAGAGATTAAGAGAGAGAGAGGAGAAAGAGAAGTAGAGAGTACGTGAGCGATAGAAAAAAAGATAGAAAGAGATGCAAGATAGGAAGAAAGATGGAAGACAGAGTGAGAGAAAGATAGAGGAGAGATATTATAAAACATGAGAAGATATAACGAGAAAGGAAAAGGAAAGAAGAGCGAGAGTGAGAGTAGGAAACGATGAGGGAGCGAGTGATAGAAAAGTGAGTTACGAACAGCTACTGAAAAGAGGGAAGAAAGTGATAGAAGAGAGATCTATTGAGCTTAAGAGGAAGAAAGATAGAGAAAGAGAGAGACAGGGATGGAAAGATGTTGAGAGAAACAGGAGGGGAAGAGAGCAATGGATTGAAGGAGAGGCAAAGAGAAGAGTAAGAGTGAGAGATGGAAAGAGAGCGAGAGAGACAAGAAAGGAAGAGAGGGAGGGATGGAGGGAGAGAGAGGTGAGAGAGATGAGGGAAAGAAGCAGATAGTACTTGAACGATAGAGGGAAAGAGAGAGAGAGGGAGAAAGATAAAGGAAGAGATATTTTAGAGCATGGGAAGATATAGCAAGAAAGAAATAGGGAAGAAGAGTAAGAGTGAGAGTAGTAAATGATGAGAGAGCGAGTGATAGAAAAGTGCGTGAGAGAGAGAAAGATACTGAAAAGAGAGAAGAGAGTGATAGAAGAGAGACTTATTGAGCTTGAGGGATAGAGACAAATAGCATGCAACATAAAGCAAAAGAAGATGAGAGATATAGAAAGAGAGACATATATAAAAATGGTGAGAGAGACAAGAGAGGAATACAGGGAGGGAAGGAGGGGAAGAAAGAGAGAAATTTAGTGAAATATCTGTTTTCATCATTTCTTACTCTCACTCTCACTCTCACTCTTCCTCCCTTTTCCTTTCTTGCCCTATCTTCTCATGCTCTATTGTTTATCTCCTATCTTTCTCCCTCTCTCTTGCATCTTTTTGCTAACTTGAATCTCTCTCTCCTTATTTCTTTTGTAGCTCACGTACTCTCTGCTTCTCTCTCGCCCCTCATACCTTCCTCTCCCTCTGACTTGATCTCTTACACTCTTCTCCCTCCATCCCTCCCTCTCTTCTTCTCTTATCTCTCTCACCCTCTTTCCATCTCTCCTTTTTACTATTCTCTGTGTCCCTCCCTCCATCCCTCCCTCTGTTGCACTCTTGTCTCTCTTACCCTCTTTCCATTCCTGTCTCTCTCTTGCTCTATCTCTCTTTTTATTTCGCTTTATGTTTCATGTTATTTGTCTCTCTATCTCTTAAGATCAGTAGGTCTCTTCAATTACTCTCTACTCTCTTTTTAGTAGGTATCTGTCACTCACTCACTTTTTAATCACTCACTCTCTCATAATTTTCTACTATCACTCTCACTCTTCCTACATTTTCCTTACTTGATATATCTTCTCAGCTCTACAGTATCTCTCCCTCTATCTTTCTCCCTTTCTCTCTTGCATCTTTCATGCTATCTTGCAATCTCTTTATCTTTTCAGCTCTATCTTTCTCCCTCTTTCTCTCTATCGCTCACGTAATCTATGCTTCTCTTTCTCCTCTCTCTTACCTCTCTCAATCTCTTACACTCTCTCTTCGTCTCTCTTGCTCTCTCACTCTCTCTGCCCCACTCAAGCATAACGAAGAGCTTGAGAGAAAGTGACATAGAATGAGATGAAAGATCAAAAGAAGACAGTGTGAAAGATTAAGAGTGCAACAGATATTTATTGAGGAAGCTGGAGAGAGAGAGGAAAAGTGAGAGTGAGAAAAGGGAGGGATAGATAGGGAGGATAAGAGCTAGAGAGGGAGACAGGTAAAATGAGGGAGAGAGGGAAAATGAGAGAGATATATATATATAGGGATAGATTAAGATGGAGGGATTGAAGAAAGTTATGTAGAGGATGGGAAAGAGAGGTAGAGAGTGAGAGAAAGAGTCAAAAAGAAAGAAATAGTGAGAGAAAGAGAGAGATAAGTGTGGGAGAGTGAGATAGAGAAGAGAGGGAGATAAAAAATAGAGGGCAAGAGAAGTGTGAGTGATAGAGAGAGATTGTAAGAGAGAAGGAGATTTAGATAGAGGGAGAGAGGCATGGAGAGAGAGGGAGAGAAGGGGAGGAAGAAATGGGAGAAAGATAAAGAGGGTGAGAGCTAGAGAGAGTAGAAGAAGAGAGAGCGAATGAGACATAAACATGGAGAAGAGATAATGGGAGAGAAAAGAGGGGAGAGAGTGAGAGAACATGGGAGAAAGGGAGTGGGAGAAAGAGAGATGCGCAAGAATGATAAAGGGATAAAGAAGGAGGGAGAAGTGTGGGAGAGAGAATGAGCTAAAGAGAGATGGAAAAAGGAGGGAGAGATAAAGTTAGAGAAAGGAAAAGGAAGTGAGAAAAAGAAAGAGGGTGAAAGAGTTGTGTGGTGGAGGGAGAGTAGGAGCTAGAAATAGAAAAGCAAGAGAGAGAACAAGTAAATGAGAGAAGAGAGTGTGGGAGATAGAGTGTATGTGAGAGAGATGAGACAGAGAGAGTGTGTGTGTGTGTGTAAGAAGGAGAGGAAGAGAGAGTGAGGGAGGGAGAGAGGGAAAGATGAAGATGTAGTGAGAGAGAGTGATAAAAAGAGAGAGGGAGGGGGATGGAGGGAGAAGGATAGAGTGAAGGAGGGAAATAGAAAGAGCGAGGGGAAGTAGAGAGGGAGATGAGAGACGAGAGAAGAGAGAATGGGTGAGAAGGAAAGCAAGGGGCAGATAAAGAGGTTGAGAGATATCAAGATAGAGATGGGGATAAAAAGAGAGTGAGAGAGAGTAACAAAGAGGGAGCAAAAAGTGAGAAAAGAGAAAGAATACAAGAGACAGAGATATAAAACTAGTGTGAGAGGGCAAAGAGAAAGAATGAGAGAGAGACCATGTGGGTAAATATCTAGAGAGAACAAAAAGTGGGAGAATAAAGAAAGTGGGTAAGAGGGAGGAGATAGATAAAGGGATAGCGGGCTAGAGAGAGAAGTGACAAGTATGAGGAAATATAGAAGTGGGGAGAGATATAGAAAGATTGGAAGAGAGAGATGAGGCAACAAGTGAAGAGAGATTGAGAGAGATGGAATGGATGTAAGAGAGAGAAATTATGAGAGAGATTGAGAGCAAGAGAATGGGAAAGAGGGACAAAGAGAAGGAT
Organism: Papilionanthe hookeriana x Papilionanthe teres; assembly: GCA_022702705.1. Classification (NCBI taxonomy): domain Eukaryota; kingdom Viridiplantae; phylum Streptophyta; class Magnoliopsida; order Asparagales; family Orchidaceae; genus Papilionanthe; species Papilionanthe hookeriana x Papilionanthe teres. The sequence goes on along the minus strand of CM040435.1, from coordinate 74,362,220 downwards.
TTTTGTTTAAGGAGGGGGAGAGATAAAGAGAGCGGGAGAAAGTAAAAGAGCAAGAGAGTTTGAGGAAGAGTGAGCCATGCAGAAAGATAGAATGAGAGAGTGAGATAGAGATTATGAGGGAGAGAGAAATAAGAGCGTGTGTGAGGCATAAAATAAGGGAGTGGGAGGGAGAAAGAGACATGGAGAAAAGAAAAGTAGGGAGGGAGTGTGTGTGTCTGTGAGACAGATAGAAAGTAAGAGGATAGAGAGATATAAAAGGGAGAGAAAGTAAGAGAGCAAGAGAGGGAGAGAATGAGAAAACAAGAGAGTGGGAGATAGAGGGTGAGAGAGAAGACAGAAGAAGAAGAGTGAGTAGTTGAGCAAGAGAGGACGAGGGAGGAAGAAAGAGAGAAACGAGAGGTAGAGGGGGAGAGAGAGGAAGTGAATGAGAGAAACTTAAAGAGAGATGAGAGAAAAGAAAAGAGCAGGAAGATAGAGATGGAGTGGGGGGATAGATCGACCAAGTGGGGAGCGAGAGAGAAATAATGAGAGAGATTTAGAGCGGGAGAGAGAGAGTGGGAGAGATGGAGAAATGGAGTGGGAGAGTGAGAAGAGGAGGAAGAGAGATATTTAGAGAATAGGAGAGAAGGAATAAGACAAGGAGAAATTGAGTGAGCCAGGAGTAAAGTACAATGAGAGGTGTAGATGTAGTGAGATAGAGATTATGAGGGAAAGACATGAAAAGGAGAGAGAGTGAGCAAGAGATGGAAATGTGTGTGAGTGAGGGTAAGAAAGTGTTTGTGTGTGTGTGAGAGAGAACAACAAAGTCGGAGAATTAAGAAGAGAGTGAGAAAGATAGAAAATTGGAAAGAGAGTAAGAAGAGATAAAATAGATAAAAGAGAGAGGGAGAAAAAGAGAGATACAAAAATAGAGATAGAGAGTGCAATACCAAAGAGGGAGAGGGAGAGGGACAAGGAGATAAAGTGGTAACAGGAGCGACATTGAGATATATAGAGAGAGAAAAGTGAGAGAGATAACAAGAGAAGGATAGAGAAGAAATTAACTATCGGAGATTATGAGAGAGTGAGAAAGCAGGAGAGAGGCAGAGAGATAGGGAAGACCAAGAGAGGGAGTGGAGAAAGATAGGGGAGGGGGAGAGAGACAATAGAGTGAGAAAGAGAGGGAGAGTGAGCTATAAAATTAGGGTGAGAGGGGGTGTGTGATAGAGAGGGGGATGACAAAGTGGGAAAGCAAGAGATAAAGGGAATGTGAGAGAAAAAGATGGGAGATAGAGCAAGAGATAGATAGCAAGAGTGAGAGATAGAAAAGGAGAGTGTTAGAGAGACTCAAAATCAAAGAGACAGAGCGTGTGACATAAAAATGGATAGGAGTGAGAGAAGAGGAGAGGGAAAAAAAGGAGAGAACAAGAGAGATAGAGAAGATAAAAAAATGCAAGAGAGTAAGGGAGCAATGGATAGATAACAAGAGTGAGAGGGAGGAGTTAGAGAGGGAAGCAAGAGAGAGAGAGAGTGAATGATAGGAAAAGAGGTGAGAGAGAGAAAGAGAGAGATGAAATAGAGAATAAGAAAAAGTTGAGTGAGAGATAGGAAGTTAGAGTGAAAGATAGGGAAAGAGGTGTGAGAGAGAAAGAGAGAGAGAGATGAAATAGAGAATAAGAGAAAGATGGAGAGAGTGAGAGATAGAAAGAGTGAAGAGGTAGGGAGAGTGACAATGAGATTGCTAGGGAATGGCATATAGAGGGAGTGAGAGTAAGGGAACATGAGTAAAAGTGTGTGAGAAAGAGTTGGAGTGTTGTAAAGTGTGAGAGAAAGTTAGAGAGTGGAGGGAAGATATAGACTAAAAGAAATAGAGAGGGAGGAGTGAGAGAGTGACAGAGTGAGGGAGAAAGATTAAGGGAGAGAGAAAGATCGATAGAGGGAGGAGGGAGATAAAGGCGCATGGTGGGAGATAGAATAAGATAGAGAAGGAGAGAAAGAGGACGGGATATAGAGAATGAAAGAGAGCAGGATGTTGATAGAGAGAGAGATGTTAAAGGCAGAGAGAGAATTAAGAGCAAGGTAATATAGAGTAAGAGAGAGTGGGAAGAAGAGAAAAAAGGAAGGAGAGATAAGGGTAGAGGGAGGGTGAAATGGAGGGAAGAATAAAGAGAGAGAAGAGAGTGGGAGGGATTGAGGGGGAAGAGAGAGGCATAGAAACATAGACTGAGAAAGGAGTAAGATAAAGAAGAGTTTGAGAGGAGAGAGAGAGAGAGAGATAGAATGATCAAAAGTGCTAGAGGGGATGAGAGCATGAGAGCGTGAGACAGAAGAGAAAGAGATGGAGAGTCACAACAAGAGAGAGAAAGAAAGTTAAAGAAGAGAGAGAGTACACAAATAAAGTAAATTAAGTGAATGAAAAGATAGTGGGAGAATGGTAGAAAGGGTGAGATATATATACTAAAGAGAATGATGGAAGGAGAGAATGAAATGGATAGAGAAAGGGAGAGGAAGAAAGGGAAAGAGAAAGATAAGAAGAGAGAAATGGAGGTATGAAAGGGAGAGAGAGAAAGAATGGGAATGAGTTAGAGAGTAAGAAATATAGATAGATTGGAAGGATGAGAGGGTGAGAGAGATTGAGTGAGCGATTGAGAGAGAGAGAGAGAGAGAGAGAGAGAGCGAGTGTGCAAGAAGGGAGAAAAAGAGAGAGAGATATAGATTGACTAAGATGGTTAAAGAAAGAAGGGCTAGAGAGAGGGAGAGAGAATAATGGAGTGATAGAGAGAGAGTGTGAGGGAGGGAGAATAAGAGAGAAAAAGGTTGAAAAATGTGTGAGAGATATAGAGTGGGTGAGAGGAGGAAAAGAGACAGAGTAAGAGAGAGAACAAAGATATGGAGAGATAAAGAGAGGGGAAGAGTGTAAGAAAATTAGAAGGGAGAGAGAAATAGATAGTGTGTGAGAGATAATAGACCTAGAGAAGAGAAGAGAAAGTGTGAGAGATATGGAAGGATATACATAGATACAAGAGAGAGCAATAGAAGAGGGAGCTAGAGAGTGGTAAAGAGAAGCGAAAGCAATTGAAGTGCAAGCTAGAGAGTGGAAGAGGCACATATACAAGAATAATGAAACTTAGAGTGAGAGTAACATAGAGAAAGATGCGTTAGAGAGAAGGAGAGAGAGAAGAGGAGATAAAAAGGAAGGGAGGGTGAAAGGAAAGTAGAGACATGATGAGAGTGAAAGGGAGGGGGTGGCAGAGGAAGAGGGGGAAGAGAGACAGAGAAAAGAATGATGTGAGAGAGAGGATCAAATTGTGAGGGAGTTTGAGTAAGCAAGGGAGCGAGAGAGAAAGAGATTAAAAGATGGACCAGAAGAGATAGAGAGAATGAGAGTGAGAGCGAGAGATGGAGTGATATAGAGTGAGTTAAGAGAGAATGAGATAAGAGAGAATGAGATAAGAGAGAGAGAACAGAGTTAAGAGAATTAGAGATATAATGTGAGCAAGAGAGATTTCGTGATAGAGAGAGAGAGAGAGAGAAAGAGAGAGAGTTAGAAATGGTGAAAGAGTAAGTAAGAGAGATCAAAAGAGCCAAAAAGGAGAGCAAGAGAAGATATAAAGAGAGAGGGAGAGAGAGAGACAGAGGGAGATAGAGATGCAAAGTGAGCAAGCTATAGAAAGAAATACAAAGAAGAGCTACAGAGAGATAATAATAGGGGAGAGAGAAAGAGAGTTATTGTGAGCATGATTTAAAGCAAATTAGAGCTAGAGAGAGAGAGAGAGTAGAGCAAGAGAGAGAATCATAGAGATATCGAGCCAGAGGGAGAGAGAAGAAATAGCGAGGGATTGAGAGAGGGAGAGAGGAAGCGTGAGAGATAGACAGAGAGAAAATGAGATAGAAATTGTAAGGGAGAGAGGGAGAAAGAGTTACAAAAGAGGTAAGATAGATGAAGGGAGGAGTGGGACGGAGAAAATGAGAGAGAAAAAAGAATGTGGGAAAGCAAGAGGGATAAGGAGAGAGAGAGATTGCGAGAGAGAGGCAGGGAGAGAGCGAGGGAGGGCGATTGGGAGAGGATGAGAAATGGAGGGATGGAGAAAGCAAGAGAGACTGAATGTACGTGTTTGATAGAGAGATATAGAAAATAAGATATAGAGATTGAGATAGTGAGATAAAGAGAGAGATGTGTGGGTGAGATTTAGAAAGAGAGAGAAAACTGAGATGGAGAGGAGGTAAGAGGTGAGACAAAGGAGAGAGAGCGGGGGAGTAGGGGAAAAGAGAGAGGCAAGAGAAAAAAGGGAGAGGAGAAAATTAAAGACGAGAGATTAAGAAAGAGAGAGAGAGAGTGAAATAAAGAGAGAGAAGGGAGAAAATGAAGGAGAGAGAGCATAAGAGAGATAGTGAGAGAGAGGGTGATGAAGAGATTGAGAGTGGGAGAGAGAATGATAGGGATAAAGATAGAGAAATTATGGAGAAAGTGAGAGAATAGGAAGAGTGAGAGAGAAAGAGAGAGCTATGAGAGGAAGAAGAAAAAGAGATAGAGGGTGAGATAAGAGAGAAATAGAAAGAGACTAAGAGAGGGTGTGAGGGAAGAGAGAGGGTGAGACATAGTTGAAGAATGGGGGCATAGGGGAAAGAGAGGAGAAAGAAACAATAAAAAGAGGAGAAAGATAAGAAAGAGGGAGGGACAAAAAGAGAGAGAGAGAGGAGAGAGATGAAGGGGGTTATGAGAGAAAGCAAGTGGGAGCAAGTTATATGAGAGAGAAGAAAAATAGAGACAAGAGAGAGAGTAAGAGAGAGGGTATGAGTTAGTAAATGAGACATAATAGAGAAGAGAGAGGTAAGAAAGGAGGGAACGAGGGGTGAGATAGAGGGAGGAAGGGTGAGAGTTTGAGAGGGATAGAGTGAGATAGAGAGTATATGGAGGTGGAGAGAGTGAGAGAGAGAAAAGAACGATAAAGAGTGAGAGAGAGAGAAAAAAGAATGAGAATTAGAGAGGAGATCCATGAGAGAGCTAAAAAAAGTGAGCTAGAGGGAGAGAGAGAAAGATGATGTGTGTGAGAGAGAGAGGGTTGAAAGAATGTATAAGAGTGAGAAAGAGGGAGAGCGAGTGAGGGATGAAGTGTGAGAGAGAGACGGAGTAAGGGTTTCAAAGAGAGAAAGGGAAGGACTAAGGGAGGGCAAGAAAGATGTTGGGAAGGAAAGAGATGGAGAGAGAAAAGTGTCAGAGAGAGAAGAGAATGGAGAGATTGAGGAAGAAGAAGATAAAATGAGTGTGAGAGTAGGCTGAAGATACAGTGAATGAGGCGGAGAGAGGGAGTACGTGAGAGACAGAAAGTGTGAGTGAGGGCGATAAATAGATTGAAGGAAAGACCAATAGAAGGGAGAGTGAGTGAGCGGCGAAAATAGAAAGAGTGGGGGATAGAGTTAGAGAATGATATAGAAATTACGAGGGAGATAGAGGGACAACACCAAGTCACAGGAGCAAGGAAGAGAGTAACATGAATTGAGGGAGGAGATGGAGAGAACGAGGAGGGGGATAGAAAGGGAGAGAATGCTAGAGAGCATGAGAGAGAAAAACAAAACAAGACATATTGCAAGGAAGATAGAGAGAGTTAGGGCAATAAAAGAGGGAGAGGGAGTGTAGAAGGGGTTGGGGAAAGGGTGATAGATGGATGGATGGAGAAAACAAAAGAGAGGGAGAGGTAGCATGAGAGAGGGAGAGAGATAAAATGTGTGAGAGAAATAGAGAAATAGTGAGAAAGGGAGGGAGGCTTTGAGAGAGATTAGAAATGAGGTGAGGTAAAGAAGAGAGACAAAGGTAGTTAAATGAGAGAGAGCAAGAGATAAAGATAGTAACAAGACATAGATCAACAACATTAGAGAGAGTGAGGGAGAGAGAAAGATTGAGAGAGAATGAGAAGAAGATTGTGAGAGTGAGTGAGCAAGATAGAGAGATCGAGGGAGAGGGAGGGCTGGCATAGAGAGAGCTATAGGGAGAGGTGGATACATTTAAAGAGAGTGGAAGAGAAAAGGAGTTAAAGAGAGAGAAAGAGAGAGTGCGATAGAGACTGAAGGGAGAGAGAGAGAGAAATGTAGATATGGAGAGATAAGGACAAATGGAGACTGATAAATGGGATGAGAGAAAGAGGTACATAAATCTAAAAAGAGAGAATAAGAGTGAGATAGAGTCGTAGAAAGAGCGAAAAAATGTAGAAGATGAAGGAAAACCTGGAAGAATCCTTAGCATCCTTCTCTTTCTCTCTCTCTCCTCTTCCTCTTCAGTCTTCTTTTCCCATTGTTCCTCACTCTCCCTCACTCTATCCCTCCCTTTCCTCTCCTTCCCTCTCTCTCCATCACTCTATCTCTCTCTTCTACCTTGCTCACTCACTCTCCCGCTGCCTTTTACTCTCCTTAAATCTCTCTCTTATCTCTCACTCTAAGCCCTCTTTACTTCCATTTCTCAATTTCTTTCTCTCCTCTCCCTACTTCTCTCTCACGTATTCTCTTCTACTTCTTCCTTGCTCCCTCTTACTCGCTCTCTCTCGCTTACTCTTCTCTCCCATCTCTCCCTTTCTCCTTTCTCTCCCACACTCCTCACTCTTCCTCACTTCTTATACCTATCTCTATCTCCTTCTCTCTCTCCCTCCCTCTCACACTCTCTTTTTCTCTATCACTATCTCACCCACTCTTTTATTCTTATCCTCTCTCCTCCCACTATCATGCTCTCTTATCCATGTCCCTCTATCACTTTTAATCTTCTCACTCTTCTATCTCCTTCTCTCTCTCACACCTTTCTTATCTATATCTCCAATTCTAATCCCTCCCTCTTTGTCTCTTCCTCTCTCCCTCATTCTCTCTTTCTCTCTTCCTTTTTCACACACTCACTCTTGTTCACTATCCATCTATCTTGTTCACCTCACTCTCTCTCCCTAACACTCTCTCTCCCTCATTCTCTCTTTCTCTCTTCCTTTTTCACACACTCACTCTTCTTCACTTGCTTTCGCTCAAAAAATTTATCTCTATCACTTTCTCCCTCTTTCTCTCGATTTTTGTCTCTTTCTTCCTCTCACTCCTCTTCACTTTAATTATAACCTTCTCTCCCACTATCAACCTCTCTCTATCTTTCTCTCTCCCCCACCTTTTTCCCTCTCATGCTCTCCCTCTCCCTCTCCCTCTCCCTCTCCCTCTCTCCCTTCTACGGCCTCTCTATCTCTCTCCACCCCCTTCTTCTCTCTCTTCCTTTTCTCTCTTGCTCTCACTCTCTTCCCCTCCCTTTTTGCTCACCTTCATTTGTGATATATCTCTCCCACCTTTAGCTCTCTCTTCTCCATATCTCTCTTTCTTCCACTTTCCTTCACTCTTGTCACTTTCTTTTTCTATCCCTCTTCCTCTCTCCCTCTCCCTAACTCTCTCTCTCTTGCTCACTCTCCCTCTCTCTAGATCTCTCTCGCTTTATTTGTCTCGTCTCTCTTCTGTTGCCTTATCTCACACTCTCTTTCTATGACTCTATCTCTTTTTTGAACTCTCTCTCACTCTGCTAGATATTTCTCCCCCTTTTGATTTCTCTTCCTATTTCTCTCATCCTCTCGCTTTGTCTCCCAATCTCTATTTTTAACTCTCTCCCTCTCACTTACACACAAAAAAATTCTCTCTCTTCCTTGATCTCTTTATCACACTCTTACTTACTCTCTCCTACCTCAAACTTCCCTCTCTCTCCCTCTCTCTCTTTCGTTCACTTACTCTCTACTTCTCTCTCTCCTATTTCTCACCCTCTCTCTCTCTTAATCTCTTACACTCTCTTTATGTTTCTCTCTAGCTCTCTCGCTCTCTCTCACACGCACTCCTTCCATATCTCTATCTATATTTCCCGTCCTAATATTTCCCTCCTTGCATCTCTCTCTCTCTCTCTCTCTCCCTTTCTTTCGATCATTATGTATCCCTCTTTCTATCTCACACACCCTCTCACTTGCTCTCTCTCCACCTCACTCTCTCTCCCTAACACTCTCTTTCCCTAGCTCAATGTCTCTCACTCTCTTCTTTTACCCTCTTTTTTGAACTCCTCGATCTTCATCTCTCTCCCCCTCTCTCTCTATCTCGCATTATTTCTATTTTCTCTACCTCTTCTCCCCATTTCTTTTTAGTCTATCTCTCCATACTTCTGCTCCTATTATGTAGCTCTCTCTCCCTCTTATTGTTCTCTCTCGCACACCCTCACTATCACTCTATATCAATCCATTTATCTCTCTCTCACTCTCTTTCTCAGTCTCTCTCACTCTCTTTCCATCCCTAACGCCCTCTTCATCTCTCTCATTTTCTCATTACCTCTCCCTTTTTCTCTCACACTCTCTATCTAATTCTCTCTTATTTCTATCCCTCCTGCCTTTCTCCTCTCATATTTTACTTATCCGCTCTCCTTCTTCCTCTATTTACATCTCTCTTCTCTCTTACTTCATCTACATCTCTCAATCTCTCTCTCCCTCTCACTTCCTCTACTTCACTTCGTCTCTCTCTCTCTCCCTTATTCTCCCTCTCGATTTCTCTCTTACACACTCTCTTGTTTACTCAAGTCTCTCTCACCCTCTCTCACACTCGCCCTCTCTCTTTCTCGCTTTTCCTCCTTGTCTTTCTTTCCTTCTTTCTCTTTGTGGTCTCACTCTCTCATTCTCTCTTTTAATATCTCTCTCACACACAAATATCTTCCCTATCTTTATCTACATTTCTCCCTCTCTCTGGCACTCTTTATGATTCTACTTCTATCTCACCCACTTTCTCATTTTTCAAACTTACTCTCATCCTCAATATCTCTCTTTCGCTTTCACTCACTCATACTCTATCTGTTTCTTATTATATCTCTCTCATTTTAGCTCTCTCTATTATGCACTCTCTATCTCCTTCTCTATCCCTCCCTCTCTCTTTCTTCCTCTCTACCTCCCTTTCTTTTCTACTTTTCTCTATCTATCCTTCACTCAAGCTCCCCCACTATCTCCCTATCCCCCTCCCTCTCTCCCTCTCACAATATCTATCCCTCTCTTTTACACTCTTGGTGTCACTCAGCCTTCATCTCTTTCTCCCTCTTCTCTCACAAACTTCTCTATTTCACACTATATTATCTCTCTCTCTAGCCCTTCTCTTTTCCCTGCTTTCTCTCATCATTAGTTTCTCTTACAATCATTCAATTTATTTTCTCCTTTTTTATTTCTATCTCTTTTTCCCTTCAGAATTTATTTCTATCTTCTCTCTCTACCTTTCTTTTTCCCTCACCCTAATAGTCACTCTTTCTCACTATCTTGAACTTTCTCTTCTCCCACTCTCTTTTTAGCTATTTCTCTCACTCTCTGTTATGCTCACTCACCCTCTATTCTCTCATTACCCATTTCTCCTCATTTATCTTGCTCTCTATCTCTCCCTCTTTCTTTATATCTATCTCACTCTCACTTTTTCTCTCTATCTCTTTCTTATCTTTTTTTCTCTCTTATTGTTCCTTCTCTTTGTTCGCTCTTCCTCTCTTAAACACATTCTCTCCGCCTCCCACTCCCCCTCCCTTTCACTCTCTATCTTTGATGCTCCTATCACTCTCCTTCCCTCTCTTTTCCTACTCCCTCACAATCACTCTTTCACCCGTTCTCACACCTTCACTATCTCTGTCTCAATTTCTCACTTATTTATTTATCTCTCTGTCTTCTTCCCTCCCTCTTTCTCTCTAGCTCTCACTATCTTCCAAACAATCTCTTGCTCACTCTCCCTCTCACCCTCTCTCTAACTCTCCCTCTACCTCACCATATATTTTTCTATCTCTCTGACACTCTTTATCTTCCCCATCTAACTTTCTCTCTATCTTCCCCATCTTGCTCTCTTGTACATTCTCTTTATCTCTCTCTTTTATTTTATCTCCACCTCCCTCTCTCTATCTACCAATCTTTCCACCATTTCTCTCTAGCTCTCTCACTCTCTTCTTCTCTCTTTCTCTCTCTATCATTCCCTTTCTCTCTTTCCATTATTCACTCTTTATTTATTGTTTTCCATCATTCCCTATCACCTCCATCTATCCCCTCTTCTTCTCTCTCTCCCTCTCTCTCTCTCTCAATCTTAATAGCTCTCATAATTTCACATTGAGACTCTTAGTTACTCTCTCTACCTCACTCTTTTCTCTCTATCTCTCTCCCTCTCCATCTCATCACTCTCTAGCTACGTCATCCTCAATCTCTCTGCCACATTCCTTTTCACTTTTCTCTCTCTCTTTATTATATTTTTCTTCCTCTCCCTTTCCCTTTATCTCACTACTATTCAATTTTTCTCCATCTCTCTTCCACTCTACCTTATCCCTTTCATTCTTCACCTCTATATATCTCACACTCTCCATTTCTAGCTCTCTCTTTATCACTCTCCTCCCTCTCTCTCTCATTTTCTTCATTCTCCCCTCTTTTATTCTCTCTTGATATTTAATGACACAGTATAAGTATCATTGATATTATATATTCTCCCACATTTTATAGTCAATCTTTTCTCTCTTCTTGCAGATATTCTCTCTTTCCTTTTCCAATTCTGTTTTGCTCTCTCCTACTCTCTCCTCGATCATTCTCATTCTCTCATTCTTCCCATCTCTATCTTTATATCTCTCTACCTCTCTATCTCACTCTTTTCATTCCTTCTAACACACTCTATATTCTCATGCTCTCTCTTGCTTTCTTTTCACTCTTCTCTCCCGCTATTCTCTCTCTTATTCTCTCAATTTCCCTCTCTTTATATCGTTGATGCTCGCACTCTCCTTTCTTCTCTCTCTTTATCTCCTTCTCACTCCGTCTCTCCTTTGTCTTTCTCACTCTCACTCACTTCCTCCCTTTTTTACACCCACTCTCTCTCCCCCCCCCTCTTTTCTTCATTCTCTATACTATTACTTGTTCTCTTTCATTCTGTCTATCTCGAACTTTCACTCTCTCCCTCATTCTTCTTGTTCTCTATCTTTATTTCTCTCTCAAACATTATCTCACACCATTCTCCATCTCTTTTTGCCTTTTCCTGTCTCTCTCTACCTTCTTTATCCCTCTTCCTCGCTTTCACTCTTCCCTCTTCAACCTATCTACCTCTTTTTCTCTTTCGTCAACTATCTCCCCCTCTCTTTCTCCCTCCTATCACTCTCACACCCTTCTCTCTTCTCCCACTCTCTTTTCTCCATGTCAGTGTATTTTTTGACTCTCCTTTTCTTCTTTCTGTCTAGCTCTCACCCTTTCTATCTCTCCCTCATTTTTTCTAGCCCCTTCTCTCACTCATTCTCTTCATCCCTCTCTCCCTCTTTCTTACTCCCTTCTCTCTTCACATACACTCTCTCTCTCATTCTATACCTACTACTCACTCTTCTTTTAATCTCTCTCTACTTTAACTCACTCCCACCCACTCAATCTATCTCTTTTCTCATTACCTCTCTCTCGTTCCAAGAGGGAGAAAGAGGAACAAGAGAGAGAGAGAGATAGAGCTCTCTCTCGTTCCCTCTCCCTCTCTCTCTTTCTCTCTCATTCTCACTCTCTTCTCTTTAGTCTCTATTTATCTTTCCGTCTCGGCCTCTCTCTTGTAATTCTCTCTTCTTTCCTCTCTTCATTTTTGTTATTCTCCTTTAATCTCCTCTTACTCTCTCATTATTTCATTCTCTCGTTCTCACGCTTATTATCTCTCGTACTCTACATCTTCTCTCTTCCAAGCTCTTTATTCTTTACCACTCACTCTCTGTCTCTTATTCTTTCCTTTCTCTCTCCTATCTCACCTCTTCTCTCAGTTCCCATTTCTTCTTCTCTCTTCTTATCTCTTTATCATTCTCTGTCTTCTTTGAACTCTATCTCTCGGCTCCCTTCTCTCGCTCCCTTATCTCTCTTGCTCTTATCTCACTCAGCTTACTTTTTCTCTCCATCACTTTTTATTTCTCTTTCTCTCTCACTCTTTCTCTCTCTCACTCTTTCTCCCTCTCTCTCTCTGTCACTCTCTCTCTCCCTTTATGCCTACGGCTCTCACTCTTTCTCCCTCCCTCTCCCTTTTTACACTCTCTTTCACGTACTCTTCAACACCCTCCGACTCATCTCTTGTTCTGAAAACTCTCCCGCGCTCGCCTCTATCTCCCTCCTTTTATCACATTATCTTTCTCTCTCACAAATTATCTCTCTCTTTCCTATCTCTTCCACTCTCTCTCGTACTCTTTTTCTTCTCTCACTTGCACCCACTCTCTTGCCTCTATCTCACTCTCACTATAACTCATCCACTCTCTTGCCCTCACCCCTCACTATCTATTGCCATCTCTCCCTCTTTCTTCCTCTTTTTTTGTTTCTTTGCCTCCCTCCTTCCTTTTTTCTCCCACTTATCCTATTTCTTATTGTCTCTCCCTCTTTATCTCTATCACTGTCTTACTTTTCCCCTATCTTTCCATCACATCCATTATCTCTTTCCCTCTCACTCTCCCCTTCCTCTCTCTCTCTCCCCATCACTCTCTATCACTTTATTCCTCACTTTTTTGCCCTCTCTCTCTTATTGTGTGTCTCTCTCACAAAAACTCTCTCATCTCTCCCTATCACATAATTACTACCTTTATTTCAAATTCTCCCTCTTTCTTAGTCACTCCCTCATTCTCTTTCCCTCCCATAATTCATCATACACTCTCTCCCTCTTATTGCCTCTCTGTCTCTCTCACTTTTCTCTTTCTTTTTCTCTCTATTGCTTTATATCTCTCACTTTTTCTTCTCTTTTTTTTCTTCTTTCACACTTTATATCTGTTACTCACTTTTCTCTATCTCATCGCCCTTCTCGATCACTCCCTTACTCTTGCTCTTGGAATCTCTCTTGCACTCCCTTTCATTCTCATTTATACTCTCTCCCTCTCCATCTCCATCTCCATCTCTCTTTCTATATTCTTATTTTTCTCTTTCACTCTATGTCTCATCTTCTCTCGCTTCTCTCCTCGCTCTTAGTTTATATCTCTTATTTTTGTTCGGACTATCTAGTTCATCTTACCCTTTCTCTCCCTATCACTATCTAACTCCTTCTTTTACCCTCCTAACTCTCTCTGGCTCTAACTTTTTCTCTATATCTCTCACTCTCACACACACACACACTGTATCATACTTTCAATTGTTTCTTATTCACTCTCTCAGTCTCTCTCTCACCCTCTTAGTCACTCTCTCTCTCACCGTCTAATTCTCTCTCTCTCACTCTCTCCTCCCTCACTCTCCCACCCTACCTTTTACTATCTCACTCCCTCCCATAGTACCTTCCCATCCTCTCTCTCTCTCTCTCACTCTCTCCTCGCTCCTTACTTCCTTATTCTAACTCCCACATTTTCACTTAATCTCTTTTCTTGTCTCATTTCCTCCCTCTCGCTCACTTTATCCTCTTTCTCTCTTTATTTCTCTCCCTTTTTCTCTTTCTTCCCTTCTTTTACTCCCACTCACTCTCCCTCCCTCTCTTGCTTTCTCAACTCTCTCTAGCTCTTTCTCACTCACTCTCTCTCCCCTCTCCTGCTCCCTCTATCATAATCTCCATACATCTCTCTATCACTCACTCTACCTTTCCTCTCTCTGTCTCTCTCAAATCCTCTTTAACACTTTATTGCACTCTTCCTTCCTCTCCCTCCCATTCTCCCTCCCTCTCTCTTTCTCTCTCTGTTTTTTCTCTCTTTACATCTCTCTTACTCTTAATCTCTCCCTCCCTACCTCTCTCCCACTCTCTATCTTCCTCTCTCTCCCTTTCTCTCTAACTCTTTATCTTTCTATCCTCCTCTCTCTATCTCTCTCTATCATACTCTCTATCCTCTTTCTCCCATCTTATCTCTCTATCACTCTCTCTACCACTTTCTACCTCCTTTTACTCTCTCTCACTCTTTATCTACACATCTTTATCTCTCTAATACTCTCTACCCTCTATCTCTCTTCATAACTATCTCTCTCTCCCCCCCACTATCCACCCTTTCTCAGTCTCTCTTCACCCTTGTGCTTCTTTCTATCTCTCACTTACTCTAACTCCCTCACGCTTTCCTCTTGCTATCTTTTTTCTCTCCCACCCTGTCCCACCCTCCCTTTCTTTCTTGCTCACACATATCTTTAACTCTCATACTATATTTTCTACCTCCCTCTCTCTCCTCCCCCTCCCTCCCTCCCTCACTCCCTCCCTCTCTTTTCTTTACCCCTCCCTATTTGCATTCTCTATTTCTCCATTTCTCTATCCCTTTTCCTTTCTTGATCTATTTTTCACTCTCTTTTTTTCTCTTTCTCTCCCACTCAAATGCTCAATGTTGTCTCTTTCTCTCTCCCTTTCTCTAGCCTCCATCCCTCCTAATATCTCTCTCACTCCCACCCCTATCTTCCCTCTCTCTTTATCTCTCGCCCTTACATTCTTGCTTTATCTTTCCCATCCCTACTTCACTACCTCTATCTCTCTCTCTTTCTCTCTATCACTTCCCTCCCTCGCTCCATCTCTCCTCTCGTTTTGTCTCTCTCCACTTTCTTCTCTCTCTTTCTTACTCTCTTACTCACTATTTCTCCTTCACCCACTCTTGCTTTCTCTTCTCTCACTCTCTCTCCTCTCTCTACCACTCATGCTCTCTCTCTTAATCTCCCCACCAATCTTTATCTCTTACTCTCTTCATTCGCTCTTTCATTACTCTATTTCACACTCTCTCTCACTCTAACATTCTTTATATTTGTTTATTTTTTCTTCTCTTTATGTCCCTCCCTTTCTCCATCTCTCTCTACATCTTATTACTCCCTCTCCCTTACTATATCTCTCTCTCCCTCCATTCTTCTCTCTTTGTCCCTCTCCCAATCTTTATCTCCCTTCCTCCTTCTCCCTCCCTCTCTCTCAGCCCATCTCCCACCCTACATTCCCTCTTCCATCCCATCCCTCCCTCTCTCTCCAACTCGTCACTTGCCTCTCTCGCTCTCATCTCTCTTTTCTCTCTCCTTCACTCTGTCTCTCTTCTCTCTCTTGCTCTCCCTCACACTCTCTCCTGTTATTTATCTCTTCCTTTCTCTCTCCTCATTTCTCTATCAAAATATCTATCCTCTTAGAAATGTCGTCCTCTCTTCATATCTCTTTCTCCCTCTCTCATACTCTCTCACCTCTACATCCTTAGCTTTATTTCTTTCTCTTTTCATCTCTTACCTCCCTCTAAATATATTTTTCTCTCCCTCTCTCCATCTCTCTCAATCTCACAATCTCCCCATATCTCTCTTTCTCTCTTGCTCCGTCACATGTCCTCTTACTCTCACCCTTCTCTCACTCTCTGTCTCTATCTATCTTGCTCTCTTTTCTTTCATTCCCTTCCTCCCTCCCTCTATTTTGTCTCTCTCCCTTTTTTAACTTCTATCTCTCTCTTTCTCTATCTCCCTCCCTCTCTTGCTTTATGTTTCGCTTCATTTTCTCTTTATCTCTGACACACAACAGCTTTATGTTCAATAACTCCCTCTTTCCCACACTTCCTTCTACTCTTTCTTTTCATGCTCTCTCGTCACATGTTCTTTCTTCATATGCACTCTGATCTCTCTCCCTTGCACCTCTTGCTCTTCCTTCTCTTTTTCATCTCTCTCTTCGCTCACTCCTTCATCACTTTATACTTTCTTCTTTTGGTTTCTCTCTCTCCCGCTTCCATCATCTCATGCCCTCCATCTCTCTCTTCCCTCTCTCTTACCACTTTTTCACTCTCTCTTCTATATCTGCTCTCCTTTATGCCTCTCTCTCCCCCTCTCTCCTCCCCCCCTTTCACACTCTGACACTCTCCAATACTTTCTCCTCTTTATCTCAAACTCTCTATCCCTCCCTCTATTTCTCTCTCTCTCTTCTCTAGTTATTTCTCTCGCTCTTTCTCACTTTCTCTCTCCCTCACTCCCTCTTCTCTCGCTCTCTTCCCTCCTTATCATTTTATGTTCTCGATCTCTCAAATTATCCATTTCACTCTCTCTAACACTATTCTTATCTCTATCTCCATTTATCCTTCCCTCTATCCTTAACAAACTACCAATATCTTTCTCTTTCTTGATATATCGTCCCCTCCCTCCCTTTCTCCCTCTTTCTTTTTCCGCTATCTTCATCTTCTCTCCATGTCTCTCTCCTTCTATTTCTCTCTCTTCCTCTCATGCTCTCTCACTCACTCTCCCTCCTTCACTCTCCTCGCTCTCTCTCCTCTCTCTACTTCTCATGCTCCCACTCCAAATATCTACACCCCTCATCTCCCGCTCTCTCTTCTCTTACTCTTTTCATTTCTCTATTTTCTCTCTCTTTCACTCTAACATTTCTCTAGCTCTTTATTTTGCTATTCTTTCTCTCCTTTCCCTCTCTCTTTTCTCTCTTTTTCTCTCTCTACATCTTTCTTGCTCTCTTTCTTTATTATTATTACTCCCTCCCTCCTTTTCTCTCTCTATAATTCACAATCTCTATCCGCCTCCCTCTTTCTCTTCTCCACCCTCTCCCTCCCTCACTCCCACTCTCTCCCTTTCCTTCCTCTCTCTCCATCTCTCATGCTCCTCTCTCGCTCTCATCTCTCTCTTCTCTGCTCTTTCCTTCTCTCTCTTTCTCTCTCTCACTCTCTCTCTCTCTCTTTATTACTTCTCTCTCTCCTTTCTCTCATACACTCTACCATCCCTATCTTTATCCCTCCTTAGCTCTAATTCTCACTATCTACCACTCTCTTTTCTCTCTCACACTTCCACCCTTCCTCTCTTCCTTGCTCTCACATACACTCTCTATCTTTATGTCTAGTGCTCCATATTTTATCTCTCCCTCCCTCTCCTTTCTCAATCTCTCTCCCTCTTGCCACACTTATCTATTCTTTTTCTATCTCTCTTCCTCTATTACTCTATGTTTTGCTCTATTTATCTCTCCATCTCTCCCAGTCAAGAGCTCTCTCATTTATCACTCCCCTTCTTGCTCCCACGCTTCCTTTCACTCTCTCTGATCTCTCTCTCTCTCTTGCATCTCTTGCTCTCCTTTCTTTCTCATCTCTTACTTCTTTCACTCTCTCTCTTCTCTTACTCCCTCATCACTGTCATTTTTTCTTTCTCTTCATCCCTCTGTCCCTTCCTTTCTCCCTTGTAGCCTCTTTCTCTTTCCCTCCATCCGTCGCTCTCTTACCTCTTTCTCTCCTTTCACTTTAACTTCTTTCTCTCTCCCCCATCTCTCCTTCTCTCTCAATGCCTTCGTCCTCTCAAACTTCTCACTCCTTTCGCCTTGTCTAAGTTTCCTTCTCTCACGCCCTCTCCCTCTTCTCTCTTACATTCTCTCTTACCATCACGTCTTTCTCTCTCTTATATTTGTCAACGCTCACTCTTCCATCCTCTTTTCTATCTTTCTCTCTCTACTACTATTCTCTCTCACTTTCGTACTTTCTCTCTCCATCCCTCTCTCTCACTTCCCCCCTCTTCTTCTCTCTTATATATCTCTCTATTTATCTTCATGTTACTCTCTCTTACACTAGCCCTAGCTCTATTTCCATTTTTCTCTCCCTCTATTTCCCTCCCTTTCCCTTTTTCTCTCTTTCTTCCTCAATCTCATACACATTCTCTTTTCCTTTCTCTCTCACTTTCTCTCCATCTCTCTCGTTTGCCCTATCTCTTTGACTTTCTCTTCTCTTAATTTATCTTCTCTCTCCATAACTCTCTCTTTCCTCTCTTACGCTCTACATAGCTTTCTATCTTTCTTCCTCTCTCACTCGCTCTTTCCACTACAATATCTCCCTCTCTCCCTCGCTTTTCTAACACCCCTCTCTCCCTCTTCATCTTTTTTCATTTTCTCTTCCTCTCTCTTGCTCTCTAAATCACTTACTCTCCATCTTTTAATATCACTTCTCTTCTCTCACTCTCTCTGTTTTATCTTACTCTTAATTATCTCTCTTCCCATCATTGTAGCTTTTCTCCTACGTTCCCTCTCTTTTATTATTTGAATTTGAATCTCTCTATCTCTCTTTTAATATTTATCTCTCTCATTGTTCTTTCCATCTTCGTCTTAATTTCACTCTCACCATCTCTGCATCTCTGTCCATCTTTGTTTTGTCTTCATCTCTATTTGTCTCACTCTCTCACTCTCTCTATTCTCTTAGCTTCACTTAAGGTTCTCTCACACACTCTCTTTTGCTTGTGCTCTCTATCTCTTTCTCTCCACCCTCTCCTTCTACTTATCTCTCCCTCTCACTCCCTCTAAAGAGGGATGGACCGAGGGAGAGACAAAGAGATGAGTAAGAGGGAGAGATGGAAAGAGGGTGACAGAGACAAGAGATGGATGGATGGGGGGATAGATAGTGAAGAGGTCGAGAGAGAGGGAGAGAGAGGTGAGAAAGATGAGAGAGAGAAGCGATAAGTACATGAGCGACAGAGAGAAAGAGGGAGAGAGAGGGAGAAAGATAAAGGGAGAGATATTATATATCATGAGATGATATACCAAGAAAAGAAAAGGGAGGAAGAGTGAGAGTGAGAGTAGAAAATGATGAGAGTGCGAATGATAGAAAAGTGAGTGAGAGAGCAGCTACTGAAAAGAGAGAAGATAGTAAAAGAAGAAAGACTAATTGACCTTGAGAGATAGAGGAACAAATAACAAAAGCGGAAGAGAGATAAAGAAAGTGAGACACAGAAAGAGGGTGAGAGAGACAAGGAGGGAAGAGAGGGAGGTAATAGAGCAATATATTATCTCATCATTTCCCACTCTCACTCTCACTCTTCCTCCCTTTTCATTTCTTGCCATATCTTCTCATGCTCTATTAGATCTCCCCTCTATCCTTCTCCCTCTCTCTCTTGCAACTTTCTCGCTAACTTGAATCTCTCACTCCCTCTTTCTCTTTATAGCTCACGTACTCTCTGCTTCTCTCTCTCCTCCCTTTCACCTCTCTCTCCCTCTCTGTTGATCTCTTACTCTCTTTAATGTGCATAAAATAAAGTAGGACTGGGGGTATTGTTGTTCTAATTAGAAAAACCTCACGTGCTAAAAAAAAATTGAAAGGAATTAATGGAAATTCATATGAAATGCATGAAATAACACAAGAAAATCATCCCAAAGCTAGATCAAACCGAACTAAAAGTAGAACTTGGCGGTAAAATGAATCGATGGAGACAAACCATGACCCAATGCTCAACGCAAAAAGAACTTTGGTATAAGACCTTCACCCTAGGCCCGACATGAGGAAAGAATCTTGGTATAATGGTAGACGCCACAAATGGGATGGAAATCGCTGATAAGTCGGGAATGAACTCCTTGAGCGATGGCCAAGAGTTCAATTCGAATCCTTAGAAAATCATGGGGAACAACCCAAAAGCAAGTTTCTGCCAAAATCCAAAGTCTTTTTCTCATTTGAAGTAATGCCTATATTTAGGCTAAAGCTTACAAGAAAGAAAGAGAAGATAAAAAATCTTCTAGAACAAATAAGAAACTACATCAAGTTGGCATGCAAGGTATTATTAAATTGCAATAAAAAGACGAAATATCCAGCCAAAATAATATGACTCATTTATCCTTGGGCTTTGATTAAGTTGACAAATGTTCATGGCCTAGACTAATCCATTAAGAGCTTCTTTCATCCTCCCTCTTTCCATCTCACCTTTTTATTATTTTTTGTGTCCCTCCCACCATCCTTCCCTCTGTTGCTCTCTTGTCTCCCTCACCCTCTCTTCATTCTGTCACATTTTTCGATCTCTCCCTCTTTTGCTTTATGTTTCATGATATTTGTCTATCTTTCAAGCTCAGTAGGTCACTTTTACTCTCTTCTCTCATTTTAGTAGGTGTCTCTCTGTCAGTCACTTTTCTGCACTCGCTCTCTCATAATTTCCTACTATCACTCTCACTCTTCCTCCCTTTTCCCTTCTTGCTAAATTTCTTATGTTCTATAATATCTCTAATTCTATCTTTCTCTCTCTCTCTTTCATCTTTCCTGCTATCTTGCATCTCTCTCTCCCTCTTTCTCTCTATTGCTCACGTACTCTTTGGTTCTCTCTATCCTCTCTCTCACCTCTCTCCCTCTCTCAATCTCTTACACTCTCTCTATCTCTCTCTTGCGCTCTCAGTCTCTCTCCCCACTCAAGCTTAATAAAGAGCTAGAGATAAATTGAGATAGAGAGAGATGAAAGATAGAAAAAAAGACAGATTGAAAGATTAAGAGTGGAAGAGATTAATTGAGGAAGTTGGAAAGAGAGAGAGAGAAAGTGAGAGCAAGAAAAGATAGTGAGAAAGATAGGGATAAAGAGGGATGGAATGAGCAAGAGAGGGAGAGAGAGATATAGGAGAGATTAAGATAGGGGAATAGAAGAAAGGGAGGTAGAGGGTGGGAAAGAGAGCTAGAGAGTAAGAGAAAGAGTCAAAGGGAAAGAAATAATGAGAGAAAGAGAGAAATAAGTGTGGGAGAGTGAGAAAGAGAAGAGATGGAGATATAAAATATAGAAGGTAAGAGAAGTGTGAGTGATACAGAGAGAGATTGCAAGAGAGAGGGAGAGATTTAGGTAGAGGGAGAGTGGGATGGAGAGGAAGGGAGAGGAGGGGAGGACGAAATGAGAGAAAGATAGAGAGGGTGAGAGCTAGAGGAGTAGAAGAAGATAGAGCAAATGAGACATAGACATGGAGAAGAGATAGTGGGAGAGAAAAGAGGGGAGATAGTGAGAAAAAAAAGGGAGAAAAAGAGCAGGAGAGAGGAAAGAGGGAGAGAGAGAGAGATGTGTTAGAACCACAATGAGATAAAGAAGGAGGGAGAAGTGCGGAAGAGAGAATGAGCAAATGGGAGAGGGATAAAGGAGGTAGAGATAAAGTTAGAGAGAGGATAAGGAAGTGAGAAAAAGAAAGAGGGAGAGAGATTTGTGTGGTGGAGAGAGAGTGGGAACTAGAAATATAAAAGTAAGAGAGAGAATAAGGAAATGAGAGAAGAGAGTGTGAGGGATAGAGTATGTGAGAGAGATGGGACGGAGGAGTGCGTGTGTGCATGAAGGAGAGGAAGAGAGAGTGAGAGCGGGAGAGAGAGGGAAAGAAGAAGGAGATATAGTGAGAGAGAGTGATAAAAAGAGAGAGGGAGAGGAATGGATGAATAAGGATAGAGTGATGGGGGAAATAAAGAGAGCTAGGGGAAGTAGAGAGGGAGAGGAGAGAAGAGAGGAGAGAGTGAGTAAGAGAGAACACAAGGGGGACAGATAGATAGGCTGTGAGATAACAAGATAAAAATGGGGATAAAGAGAGAATGAGAGAGAGTAATAGAGAGGGAACAACAAGATAGAAAAGTGAAAGAAAAGAGAGAGAGGGAGAGAGATAATATCAGTGAGAGAGGGCAAAGAAAAAGAGAGAGAGAATGCGATTAAATATCAATAGAGAGAACAAAAAGTAGGAGAATAGAAAGTGAGTGAGGGAGGAGTGACATAAAGGGATCGAGAGCTAGAGAAGAAGTGACAAGAATGAGAGATATATAGAGGTGAAGAGAGAGACGAAGGATCAAGTAAAGAGAGATTGAGAGAGATGGAATGGATGTAATAAAGAGAAGAAAACAAGAGAAGAGAAAAATGGAAAGAGAAATAGAGGAAGATGTTTAGAGAGGGCGATCAAGATGGAGAGGGAGAAAGATAGAGGAGAATAGTGAGCTAGAGAGCCAATGAGGGGCCGAGAGAAATTGTGAGAGAGATTGAGAGCAAGAGAGTGGGAGAGAGGGAGAAAAATCAAAAGAGCAAGAGAATTTTAGGATGAGTGAGCCATGGAAAAAAGTAGAATGAGAGAGAGAGAGAGACAAGTAAGAGTGTGTGTGAGCATAAAACGAGGGAGTGGGAGGGAGAAAGAGAGATGGAGGAAGGAAAATGCAGGGAGGAAGAAATAAAGAGTGTGCGTGCGTGTGAGACAGATAGAAAGTAAGAGGATAGTGAGAAATAAAGGGGAGTGAAAGTAAGAAAGCAAGAGAGGGAGGGAATGAGCGTACAAGAGAGTGGGATATACAGGGTGAGAGAGACGAGGGGAGAAAACGTGAGACTAGTTGAGCAAGAGAGAGAGGGAGGGAAAGAGGGAGAAAGAGAGAAACGAGAGGAAGTGGGGAGAGGTGGGAGAGAGAGGGAGTGAGGGAGAGAAACATAAAGAGAGACGAGAGACATGAAAAGAAAGAGGGGTTATAGAGATGGAGTGGAGGGAAGATTGAGCAAGTTGGGGAGCGATAGATAAATAATGTGAGAGATTGAGAGCGTGAGAGAGAGAGAGGCGAGAGATGGAGAGATGGACGGGGAGAGTGAGATAGAGGATGAAGAGATAGATAGAGATAAAGGGCGAGAAGGAATAAGAGAAAGAGAAATTGAGGAGTGTGAAGACGAGAGAAAAGGAAAGAGAGATAAGGGTATAGGGAGGGCAAAATGAAGGGAGGAACACACTGAGACAAGAGAGATTAAGAAAGGAGTTGGCGGGAGTGAGAGGGAAGAGTGATGTATAGAAACAGAGAGTGAAAAAAAAGTAAGATAAAGAAGAGAGAGAGAGAGAGAGAGAGGAGAGAGGAGAGAGGGAGAGTGATCAAAAGTGCTCGAGGGGGATGAGAGCATGAGAGAGTGAGACAGAAGAGAAAGAGATGGAGAGACACAACAAGAGAGAAGAGAAAGCTAGAGAAGAGAGAGAATACACAAATAAGGTAAATTAAGTGAATGAAAAGATAGTGGGAGAATGATAGAAAGGGTGAAATATATATACTAAAGAGAAAGATGGAAGGAGAGAATGAAAGGGATAGAGTAAGAGAGAGGAAGAAAGATATGAAGAGAGGAATGGAGGGATGAAGGGGAGAGAGAGGGAAAGAAAGGGAAGGAGTCAAAGAGTAAGAGATATAGATAGAGTGGAGGGATAGGTGAGAGGGTGAGAGAGATATATGAAGATAAATTGAATGAGCGATGGAGGGAGAGAGAGAGATACATCAAGTTTACGAAAGGGTGAAAGAGAGAGAGCTAGTGTGTGAGAGCAGAGAAAGAGAGAGAGCTAGATTGAGTAAGATAGTTAAAGAAAGAAGCGCTAGAGAGAGGGAGAGAAAATGATGGATTGATAAAGAGAGAGAGTGAGGGAGGGATAAAAAGAGAGAAAAATGTGTGTGGAATATATAGAGTGAATGAGAGGAGAAAGAAGACGAGTAAAAGAAAGTAGAGAGACATAGAGAGACAAAGGGAGGCGATGAGTGAGAAAATGAGAAGGGAGAGCAAGAGAAGAGAGAGAAAGAGATAGTGTGTGTGAGAGATAATAGACCTAGAGAAGAGAGACAGAAGAGAGAGTGTAAGATAGGGAAGGATAGACATAGATACAAGAGAGAGCAATAGAAGAGAGCTAGAGAGTGGAAGAGAGAAGCGAGGGAAATTGAAGAGCGGGCTAGGGCGTGGAAGAGGCACAGATACAATAATAATAAAACATAGAGAGAGGGTGACATAAAGAAGAGAAGATAAAGTTGGAGAGAAGAGAGAAAGAAGAGGAGATAGAAAGGAATGGATGGTGGGAGCAAAGTAGAGAGATGATGAGAGCGAGAAGAAGGGGTGGCAGAGGAAGAGGGGGAAGAGATGAAGAGAAAGAAAGATGTGAGAGGGAGGGACAAAAAGTGAGGGAGTTAGAGTAAGCGAGGGAGTGAGAGAGAAAGAGATTAAAAGAGGGACCAGAAGAGAGAGAGAGAGATAGAGAGAAGGAGAATGAGAGGGAGAGATGGAGTGATATAGAGCGAGTTAAGAGAGAATGAGATAAGAGAGAACATATTTAAGAGAATTACAGAGATAATGTGAGCGTGAGAGATTCGTGATAAAGAGAGTGAGAGAGAGTTAAACATGGTGAAAGAGCAAGTAAGAGAGTGGAAGAGAGATGGAGAGAGGAAAAAGGAGAGTGAGAGAAGATATAAAGAGAGAGGGAGAAAGAGAGAGATAGAGGGAGAGAGAGATGCAAAGTGAGCAAGCTAGAGAAAGAAATAGAAAGAAGAGCTAGAGAGAGAATAATTGGGGAGAGAGTAAGAGAGTTATTGTGAGCATGATTTCAAGTGAAAGAAAGCTAGAGGTGAGTAGAGCAAGAGATAAACACATAGAAAAATAGAGTCAGAGGGAGAGAGAAAAAGAGAGAGAAGAGATGGTAAGAGATTGAGAGAGGAAGAGAGGATGAGTGAGAGATATACAGAGAGAGAAAATAAGATAGAAATTGTAAGGGTGAGAGGGAGAAAAGTGGTGAGGGGTAAGTGAGATGGAGGAAGAAAAGGGAGAGAGAAAATGAGAGAAAAAAAAGAATGTGGCAAAGCAAGAGGGATAAAGGGAGAAAGAATACAAGAGAGAGAGGCGGGGGGGAGATCGAGGAGGAGGATTGGGAGAGGGCAAGAGATGGAGGTATTGAGAAAGCAAGAGAGATGGAGAGAATAAGAGAGAGGGAGATTGAATTTGTGTGTTTAAGAGAGTGAGAGATATAGAGCGAAAGTGACATAAATAATATTAAGATAGTGAGATAAAGAGAGAGAAGTGTGAGCAAGATTTAGCAAGAGTGAGAAAGCTAAGAGGGAGATAATAGGGAGCCAGAGAGAGGGAGGGTAACGAGAGAATATAGTTTGGGAAGTAGAGGGATAGAAGAGACGGAGAGGAGGTTAAGAGGAAAAAGAGAGGAGAGAGAGCAGAAGAGTAGGGGAAGAGAGAGAAGAAAAAGAGAAAAGAGTGAAGTGAAAATTAAAGAAGAGAAATTGAGAAAGAGAGAGTGAAATAAAGAGAGAGAGAGAGGAGGGAGAAAATGAAGGAGAGAGAGCATGAGCGAGATAATGAAAGAGAGAGGGAGAGGGACAGAGTGAGATTGGGAGAGAGAATGATTGGGATAGAGAATATGAAGAGTGAGGGAGAAAGAGAGAATAGAAAGAGTGACACAGAAGAGAGAGATAAGAGAGGAAGAATACAAAGAAATAGAGAGTGAGATAAGTGAAAAAGAAAGAGACTAAGAGAGGGTGAGAGATAGTAAGGAGGTAAGAGTAGGGAAAGAAAAGAGAGGAGAAAGATAAGAAAGGGAGGGAAAAAGAGAGAGAGAGGAGAGAGATGAAGGGAGTTATGAGAGAAAGCAAGTGAGACCAAGCTAGATGAAAGAGAGAGAAAAAGAGAGAAAAGAGAGAGTAAGGAGAAGGTAAGAGTAAGCAAATAAGACATAATAAAGAAGAAAGAGGTAAGAAAGGAGGGATGGAGGGGTGAGAGAGAGGGAGGAAGGGTGGGAGTTTGAGAGGGATAGAGCGATAGAGAGAGTAGATGGAGGTGGAGAGAGTGAGAGAGTAAAAAGCTTGAAAAAGACGGAGAGAAAGAAAAGAATGAGAAGTAGAGAGAAGAAATCCATGAGAGAGCTAAAAAAAGATTGAGATGCAGGGAGAGAGTGAAAGATGATGCGAGTGAGAGAAAGAGGGAGATGAAAGCATGTCTGAGAGTGAGAGAGAAAGTATGAGAAAGAGATAGAGGGAGGGTTTCAGAGAGAGAAAGGGTAGGACTAACGGAGGGTAAGAGAGATTGTTGGGATGGAAAGAGACTGAGAGAGAGAAGCGTGTGAGAGAGAAGTGAATGAGGTGGAGAGAGGGAGAGAAGATAGAAGGAGTGAGAGAGTAGGTTAGAGATAGAGGAAACGGGTACAAAGGGAGAGAGTGAGAGAGAGTTTCGAGGGAGAGAGAGGGAGAGAGAAACGAGAGAAGAGAGGGATGGAGCGGAGTGCAAAGAGTGAGTGAAGGAGATAACAGAGTGAAGGAGAGATACATGTAGAAAGAAGGGAGAGGAGTGGGAGCGTGCCGAAAATAAAGAGTGAGGGATAGAGTTAAAGAATGAGATAAAGATTATGATGGCCGTAGAGGGAGAACGCGAGGTCATAGGAACAAGGAAAGAAACCAGAATGGAGGGGGAGAAGGAGAGAACGAGGAGGGAGATAGAAAGTGAGAGAGAAACAAAATAAGAGCGTATATTGCAAGGAAGATGAGAGTCGTGGAGACATAAGAGGGAGAGGGAGGTGAAAGGTGATCGGGGGGAAATGGATAAAGATGAAGGGATAGAAGAAATAAGAGAGAGGGAGAGGTAACAAGATAGAGGGAGAGAGATAAAAGGTGAGAAAGAGAGAAATAGAGAAAGAGTGAGAAAGGGAGGGAGAGAGAGAGAGAAAGTTATGGAGGGAGGCTATGAGAGAGACTAGAAAATGAGGGGAGGTAAAGAAGAGAGAGAAAATTAGATAAATGTGTGAGAGAGATAGAGATAAAGATAGTAATGAGACAGAGAGCAAAGGTGTTAGAGATAGTGAGGGAGAGAGAATGGTTGAGAGAGAATGAAAGATTGTTAGTGATGTAGCAAGATAGAGGGAGAGAGGGCAGACATCGAGGAGAGCTGTAGGAATAGGTGGATATATTTAAAGAGAGTGGAAGTGAAAAGGAAGAGTTATAAAAAGAGAGAGTGATAGAGATAGAACGAGAGTGAGAGAGAAAGGTAGATATGGAGAGATAAGGAGAAATAGAGACTCGAAAGGAAATTATAGAATAAGTTACATAAATTTAAAGAGAGAAGAATAAGGAGATTGTCTTAGGAAGGAGAAAGAGTCAGAGAGAGTGAGAGAATGTCGAGGATGAAGAAAACCGGATAAATCCTCACCTCCTTCTCTTTCTTTCTCTCCCCTCTCCTTTTCCCCTTCACTCTTCTCTTCCTCTCATCCCCTCTCTCCCCACTCGTCCATCCCTTCCCTCTCCTTTCCTCTCTCTCCATCACTCTCATTCCCCTTTCCTCTATCTTGCTCACTCGCTCTCTCGCTACCTTGACTCTCCCCGCCATCTCTCTCTACTCTAACACTAAGCACTCTTTTCCTTCCTTTTCTCAATTTCTCTCTCTCCTCTCCCTACCTCTCTCTCTCGTACTCTCTCGTTCTTCTCTCTCTCGCTTCTCTCCCTCACCATACCTCTCTCTCTATCTATTTCTTTGCTCTTTCTTTCTTTTTCATACTTCGTCTCCTCTCTCCTCCAAAGCTACCCTTCTAGGTCTCTCTCGTTTTCATTTTTATTTATTTCTCCTTCTCTCCTTTGTGTCTCTATCCTTCTCTCTCTCCTTTTCTCTTTCTCTCCCACTTTCCTCACTCTTCCTCACTTATACCATATCTATCTCCCCTTCTCTCGCTCTCCTTTCTTCTCTCCTCGCCTCTCTCGCCCTCTTTTCTCTATCACTATCTTGTCCACTCTTTTTATTCTCCTCCTTTCCTTCTTATCCCCTCCTCCTCCCACTATCACTTCCTCTCTCATCAATGTCTCTCTATAACTTTTAATCTTCTCACACCTCTCGCTCTTTCTTTCTTCTCATACACATTCCTCATCACACCTTCTTTATCTATATCTCCACCCCGATCCCCCCTCTTTCTCTCTTCCTCTCTCCCTCTTTCTCTTTTACTCGTCTCCATTTTTCACACACTCTCTCTTGTTCTCTTTTCCTTTTCTTGTGCTCTCTTTCTCGTCTATCCCCACTTCTTCTGCGTTCTCCGAAAAACTTATCTCTATCACTTTATCCTTCTTTCTATCTATCATTCACAGACTCTCTTCTTCTCTCTCTCTTTCTATTGATCACTTAACTCTTTCTCACACTCGCACATTCAATATCTCTATCTTCATTTCCCCTTCCAATATTTCTCTTCTTGCATCTCATTCTCCCTCTCCCATCTCACACACCCTCTCACTTGTTCTATCTTCACCACTCCCCTCCCCTAACACTCTACCTAGCTCAATACCTCTCACTCTCTCTTCTTTTAGCCTCTCTCAGTCTCTATCTATTTCCGTCTCTATTTTTTTCTATCTCTCTCTCTCTCTCACTCTGTCTATCTTTCTCCCTCATTTTACTTATCTTTCCCTTACTCCTTGGTCTTCCCTCTGCTCCCCTCCCAATCTCTTTGTTGAACTCCTCACTCTTCATTTCTTTCTCTCCTTTCTTTCTCTCTCACATTATGTTCATTTTCTACCTTTTCTCCCCTTTTCATTTTGGTCTCTCTCCACACTTATGCTCCTATTAGTTGCTCTCTCTCCCTCTTACTCTTCTCTCTTTCGTGCCCTGACTATCACTCTATATCAATCCATCTATCTCTCTCAATATTTCTCTTTTTCTCAATCTCTCTCCATTTTCCATCCCTCCCACCCTCTTTTTCTCTCATTTTCTCATTACCTCTCCCTTTTTCTCTCACTCCCTCTCTCTCTTTCTCTTCGTCTCTCTCCATTCTCTCTCATAGTATTTACTTATCCATTCTCCTCCTATGTTTCCCTCTGTCTTCTCTCTATCTTTCGTTCTTTCTCTTTCGTGGTCTCACTCTCTCCCTCTCTCTTTCTATATCTCTCTCTCACACAAATACCTCTCCTTATATCTCTATCTCCATTTCTCCCTCTTCTCGGCACTCTATGATCTCTACTATCTCACACATTTTCTCGCTTCTCTAAGATTAAGTCAGAGTTAGAGAGATGGAGAATCATAGAAAAGTGCAAGAGAGAGGTAGAGAAGAAGATAGAGAAGAGAGAGAGGTAAGAATCAGAGAAAAGAAAAAAAATGTGAGAAAGAAAGATAAGAGAGGTAGTTGGAGAGATAAGGGTATTCTGTGAGTGAAAGGGTGAGAGAGAGTAAGATTTAGACATGGAGAGAAAGAGGAAGTGAGTGAGAAAGAAGTGCAAGAGAGAGATATAAAAGAAAGATAGTTAGAGAGCAAGTGAGAGGGGTGAGATAAGTAGGAGAGGGTGGAGAGATAGAGATAGAGGGCGCAAGGAAAAGAGTATGTGTGAGAGAGAACCTTGGCGAAGCTAAGTGAATAGAGAAAGTAGACAACAGAGATGAATAGAAGACTAAGATAGATAGAGATGCAGAGATGGTGAGAGTGAAATTAAGACGAAGATAGAAAGAACAGTGAGAGAGACAAATATTAAAAGAGAGATAGAGAGAATCAAATTCAAAGGATAAAAGAGAGGGAACGAGGGAGAAGAGTAGAGAGATGGGAAGAGAGAGGGAGAGAAAATCATAAGAAGATAAAGATGGAGAGAGAGGGAGTGTTAGAAAAGAGAGGGAGAGAGGATTCTATGTAGTGGAAAGAGCGAGTGAGAGAGGGAGAAAGATAGAAAGCTATGTAGAGAGTAAGAGATGGAAGAGAGAGTTATGGAAAGAGAGATAAATTCAGAGAAAAGAAAAAATCAGAGAGATAGGGCAAGCGAGAGAGATAGAGAAAAAGTGAGAGAGAAAAGATGAGAGAGTGTGTATGAGATTGAGGAAGAAAGAGATAAAGAGGGAAAAGGAGGGAAATAGAGGGAGAGAGAAATGGAGATAGAGCCAGGGATAGGGTAAGAGAGAGTAATATGAAGATAGATAGAGAGAGATATATAAAATAGAAGAAGAGAGGGGGGCAGTGAGAAACCGAAGAGACAGTGAGAGAGAGGGATGGAGAGAGAAGAGAGATGGAAAGAAGGAGCATTGTAAAAAAGAGAGAGATAGAAAAGAGGGTGAAAGATAGAGTATCAGACAGTCAGAGAGAAAAGATAAGTGATGGTAAGAGAGAATGTAAGGGAGAAGAGGGAGAGATCGTGAGAGAGGGAAGGATAGACAAGGCGGAAGGAGTGAGAAGTTCGAGAGGGTGGGAGGGCAGAGAGAGAAGGAGATGGGGAGTGAGAAAACGAAGAGAAAGTGAGAGAATGAGAGAAAGAGGGAAGAGTTTGATGGATGGAGGAGAGAGAGGCCACGAGGGAGGAAGGAAGGGAGAGATGGATGGAAGATAAAGAAATGACAAGGATTTTAGGAGTAAGACAAGAGAGGGAGTGTGAGAAGTAAGAGATGAGAAAGAGAGAAGAGAGAGCAAGAGATGCACGAGGGAGAGATCGGAGAGAGTGAAAGGAAGTGTGGGACCAAGAAGGGGAGTGATAAAAGAGAGAGCTTTTGATTGGGAGAGATGGAGAGATAAGTAAGAAAAACATAAAGTAAGAGAGGAAGAGAGAGAGAAAAAGAATGGATAAGTGTGGCAAGAGGGAGAGAGAGAATAGAGAGGAAGAGAGAGATAAAATATGGAGCGCTAGAGATAACGATAGAGATGTTAGAGTGTATGAAAGAAAGGGAGAGAGAGAAGTATTAAAAACAAAGAAGGAGAGAGTGAGAGAGAGAAAGAGAAAGAAGGAAGAGCAGAGAAGAGAGAGATGAGAGCGAGAGAGGAGAAGGAGAGATGGAGAGAGAGAAAGGAAAGGGAGAGAGAGAGAGGGAGAGATGAGGGAGTGAGGGAGGCAGATAGAGATTGAGAGTTATAGAGAGAGGAAAGGAGGGAGGGAATACTAATAAGAGAGAAAGAGAGCAAAAAAGATGTATAGAGAGAAAAAAAGAGAGGAAAGAGAGAGGGGGAGGGAGAGGGTGAATAGGAAAATAAAGCACTAGGGAGAATGTGAGAGTGAAAGAGAGAGAAAATGAGAGAAATGAAAGAGCAAGAGAAGAGAGAGTGGATGATAGAGGGGTGGGGATATTCAGAGAGGGAGCATGAGAAGTAGAGAGAGGAGAGAGAGTGAGAGAGAGTGAGAGAGAGTGAAGGTGGGAGAGTGAGTGAGGGAGCAAGAGAGGAAGATAGAGAAATAGAAGGAGAGAGACAGAGAGAGAAGAAGAATATAGCGAAAATGAAAGAGGGATAAAAGGAGGGAATGGATGATATAGCGAGAAAGGGGAGAGAGATAGCAGATAGTTTGTTAGGGATCGGGGAGAAAGGGAGGGATAGAGGGAGGGAGAAATGGAGATAGAGATACGAAATGTGTTAGAGAGAGTGAAATGGTTAATTTGAGAGATCGAGAACATGAAATGATAAGGAGGAAAGAGAGCAAGAGAGAAAAGGGAGTGAGAGAGAGAGAAAGTGAGAAAGAAGGAGAGAAATAACGGAGAAGAGAGAGAAAGTGAAATAGAGGGAGGGATAGAGAGTGCGTTACAAAGAGGAGACAAGATGGGAGAGTGTCAGAGTGTGTAAAGGGGGAGGAGGAGAGGAGGGAGAGGAGGCATAAAGGAGAGCAGATAGAGAAGAGAAAGAAAGAAAGAAGTGTTAAGAGAGTGGGGAGAGAGAGATGGAGGGCATGAGAGAATAGAATAGAGAGAGAAAAACTAAAAGAAGAAATGATAGAGTGATGAAGGAGTGAACAAAGGAGAGATGAGAAAGAGAAGGAAGAGCAAGAGGTGCAAGAAAGAGAGTTCATAGTGCATATTAATAAAGAACATGTGAAGAGAGAGCATGCGAAAAAAGAGTAGAAGGAAGTGGTAAAGTTGTTGTGTGTGAGAGATAAAGAGAAAATGAAGCGAAACATAAACCAAGAGAAGAAGGGAGATAAGGAAAGAGAGAGATAGAAGTCA
Source organism: Papilionanthe hookeriana x Papilionanthe teres (assembly GCA_022702705.1). Classification (NCBI taxonomy): domain Eukaryota; kingdom Viridiplantae; phylum Streptophyta; class Magnoliopsida; order Asparagales; family Orchidaceae; genus Papilionanthe; species Papilionanthe hookeriana x Papilionanthe teres. Next base: position 74,330,973 of record CM040435.1, on the reverse strand, counting down.
AAAGAGGGAGAGAGACAAAATAGAGGGAGGGATGAAGGGAATGAAAAAAGAGAGTAATGAAAAGGATGGAGACAGAGTGCATGAGAGCAAGAAATAGATGAGTGGGTGAGGTGCGAGAGAGAAAAGTGAGAGTAAAAGGAAGTGTGAGAGAGCAAGAGAGAGATAAAGAGAGATACGGGGAGAAGGCGAGATTTATAGAGAAGGAGAGAGGGAGATAGAAATATATATAGAGAGGGAGGGAAGAGATGGAATTAGAAAGAAAAAGCTAAGGGCGTGGAGTGAGGTGTGAGAGTAATGAAAGAGAGGGAGAAAATAGATATAGAGAGAGTTAGATGTTTCTAAGAGGATAAGAGAGTTTTATAGAGAGATCGTGAAAGACAGAGTGAAGAGATAAATAACAGGGGGAGAGTGTGAGAGAGCAAGAGAGAGAAGAGAGACAGAGTAAGGAGAAAGAGAAAAAGTGAGATTGGAGCGAGGGAGGCAAGTGACAGTTGGAGAAAGAGGGAGGTGGGCCAAGAGAGAGGGAGGGAGAGGGAGGAAGGGAGATGAAGATTGGGAGAGGGAGAGGGAGAAGCATGGAGTGAGAGAGAAATAGTAAGGGAGAGGAAGTAAGAAGATGTGTAGAGAGATGAAGAAAGAGAGGAAAGAGGGAGGGACACACGGTGAAAAGAGAATAATAAACAAATAGAGAGAATGCGTGAGTGAGAGAGAGTGAGAAATAGAGTGATGAAAGATCAAAAGAAGAGAGTAAGAGATAAAGATTGGTGGGGAGATTACGAGATAGCATGAGTGTAAAGAGGGGAAAGAGAGAGTCAAAGAAGAGAAAGAGAGATCTAGTGAAGGAGAAATAAAGGAGTAAGAGAGTAAATGAGGGAGAGAAGAAGGGGGAGAGAGACAAAGAGAGAGGAGAAAGGGAGTGAGTGAGGGAAAATAATAGAGAGAAAGAGAGAGATAGAGGTAGTGAAGTAGGGATGGGAAAGAAAGAGCAAGAAAACGAGGGTGATAGATAAAGAGAGGGGGGAAGGTAGAGCGAGAGCGAGCGATATCGTGAGTGAGGGAGGCTGTAGAAAGGAGAGAGAAAGAGAGAAGAGTGAGCATTCGAGTGGGAGGGATAGAGGAGAAAAGGGAGTGAACATAGATCAAGAGAGGAAAAGGATACAAAAATGGAGAAATAAAGAATGCAAACAGGAGGGGTAAAGAAAAGAGAGGGAGGGAGGGAGGGAGGGAGGGAGCGAGGGAGGGAGGGAGGGGAGGGAAGGCAGGGAGGTAAAAAATATAGTATGAGAGATAAAGATATGTGTGAGCAAGAAAGAAAGGGAGGGTGGGAGAGGGTGCGAGAGCAAAAAAATAGAAAAAAGAGAAAGAGGTACATAAATCTATAAAGAGAGAATAAGATTCAGATAGAGTCGTAGAAAGAGCGAGAAAATGTAGAAGATGAAGGAAAACCTGGAAGAATCCTCAGCATCCTTCTCTTTCTCTCTATCTCCTCTACCTCTTCAGTCTTCTTTTCCCATTGTTCCTCTCTCTCCCTCACTCTATCCCTCCCTTTCCTCTCCTTCCCTCTCTCTCCATCACTCTATCTCTCTCTTCTACCTTGCTCACTCACTCTCCCGATGCCTTTTACTCTCCTTAAATCTCTCTCTTATCTCTCACTCTAAGCTCTCTTTACTTCCATTTCTCAATTTCTCTCTCTCCTCTCCCTACTTCTCTCTCACGTATTCTCTTCTACTTCTTCCTCGCTCCCTCTTACTCTCTCTCTCTCGCTTACTCTTCTCTCCCATCTCTCCCTTTCTCCTTTCTCTCCCACACTCCTCACTCTTCCTCACTTCTTATACCTATCTCTATCTCCTTCTCTCTCTCCCTCCCTCTCACACTCTCTTTTTCTCTATCACTATCTCACCCACTCTTTTATTCTTATCCTCTCTCCTCCCACTATCATGCTCTCTTATCCATGTCCCTCTATCACTTTTAATCTTCTCACTCTTCTATCTCCTTCTCTCTCTCACACCTTTCTTATCTATATCTCCAATTCTAATCCCTCCCTCTTTGTCTCTTCCTCTCTCCCTCATTCTCTCTTTCTCTCTTCATTTTTCACACACTCACTCTTGTTCACTATCTATCTATCTTGTGCTCACTTTCTTGCTGTGTCCATACTCTTCACTTGCTTTCTCTCAAAAAATTTATCTCTATCACTTTCTCCCTCTTTCTCTCCATTTTTCTCTCTTTCTTCCTCTCTCTCCTCTTCACTTTAATTATCACCTTCTCTCCCACTATCAACCTCTCTCTATCTTTCTCTCTACCCCTCCTCCTCTCTCACTCTCCCTCTCCCTCTCTCTCTTCTACGGCCTCTCTATATCTCTCCATCCCCTTCTTCTCTCTCTTCCTTTTCTCTCTTGCTATCACTCTCTTCCCCTCCCTTTTGCTCACTGTCATTTGTGATATATCTCTCCCACCTTTAGCTCTCTTTCTCCATCTATCTCTTTCTTCCACTTTCCTTCACTCTTGTCACTCTCTTTCTCTATCCCTCTTCCTCTCTCCCTCTCCCTAACTCTCTCTCTTGCTCACTCTCCCTCTCTCTAGATCTCTCTCGCTTTATTTGTCTCGTCTCTCTTCTGTTGCCTTATCTCACACTCTCTTTCTATGACTCTATCTCTTTTTTGAACTCTCTCTCACTCTGCTATATATTTCTCCCCCTTTTGATTTCTCTTCCTATTTCTCTCATCCTCTCGCTTTGTCTCCCAATCTTTATTTTTAACTCTCTCCCTCTCACTTACACACAAAAAAATTCTCTCTTCATTTATCTCTTTATCTCACTCTTACTTGCTCTCTCCTACCTCAAACTTCCCTCTCTCCCTCTCTCTCTTTCGTTCACATACTCTCTACTTCTCTCTCTCTATTTCTCACCCTCTCTCTCTCTTTTAATCTCTTACACTCTCTTTATGTTTCTCTCTAGCTCTCTCGCTCTCTCTCACACGCACTCCTTCCATATCTCTATCTATATTTCCCGTCCTAATATTTCCCTCCTTGCATCTCTCTCTCTCTCTCTCCCTTTCTTTCGATCATTATGTATCCCTCTTTCTATCTCACACACCCTCTCACTTGCTCTCTCTCCACCTCACTCTCTCTCCCTAACACTCTCTTTCCCTAGCTCAATGTCTATCACTCTCTTCTTTTACCCTCTTTTTGAACTCCTCGATCTTCATCTCTCTCTCCCCTCTCTCTCTATCTCGCATTATTTCTATTTTCTCTACCTCTTCTCCCCATTTCTTTTTAGTCTATCTCTCCATACTTCTGCTCCTATTATGTAGCTCTCTCTCCCTCTTATTCTTCTCTCTCGCACACCTTCACTATCACTCTATATCAATCCATTTATCTCTCTCTCACTCTTTTTCTCAGTCTCTCTCACTCTCTTTCCATCCCTAACGCCCTCTTCATCTCTCTCATTTTCTCATTACCTCTCCCTTTTTCTCTCACACTCTCTATCTAATTCTCTCTTATTTCTATCCCTCCTGCCTTTCTCCTCTCATATTTTACTTATCCGCTCTCCTTCTTCCTCTATTTACATCTCTCTTCTCTCTTACTTCATCTACATCTCTCAATCTCTCTCTCCCTCTCACTTCCTCTACTTCACTTCGTCTCTCTCTCTCTCCCTTATTCTCCCTCTCGATTTCTCTCTTACACACTCTCTTGTTTACTCAAGTCTCTCTCACCCTCTCTCACACTCGCCCTCTCTTTCTCGCTTTTCCTCTTTGTGTATCTTTCCTTCTTTCTCTTTTGTGGTCTCACTCTCTCATTCTCTCTTTTAATATCTCTCTCACACATAAATATCTTCCCTATCTTTATCTACATTTCTCCCTCTCTCTGGCACTCTTTATGATTCTACTTCTATCTCACCCACTTTCTCATTTTTCTAACTTACTCTCATCCTCAATATCTCTCTTTCGCTCTCACTCACTCATACTCTATCTGTTTCTTATTATATCTCTCTCATTTTAGCTCTCTCTATTATGCACTCTCTATCTCCTTCTCTATCCCTCCCTCTCTCTTTCTTCCTCTCTACCTCCCTTTCTTTCCTACTTCTCTCTATCTATCCTTCACTCAAGCTCCCCCACTATCTCCCTATCCCCCTCCCTCTCTCCCTCTCACAATATCTATCCCTCTCTTTTACACTCTTGGTGTCACTCAGCCTTCATCTCTTTCTCCATCTTCTCTCACAAACTTCTCTATTTCGCACTATATTATCTCTCTCTCCCTCTAGCCCTTCTCTTTTTCCTGCTTTCTCTCGCCATTAGTTTCTCTTACAATCATTCACTTTATTCTCTCCTTTTTTATTTATATCTCTTTTTCCCTTCAGAATTTATTTCTATCTTCTCTCTCTACCTCTCTTTTTCCCTCACCCTCTTAGTCACTCTTTCTCACTATCTTGAACTCTATCTTCTCCCACTCTCTTTTTAGCTATTTCTCTCACTCTCTGTTATGCTCACTCACCCTCTATTCTCTCATTACCCATTTCTCCTCATTTATCTTGCTCTCTATCTCTCCCTCTTTCTTTATATCTATCTCACTCTCACTTTTTCTCTCTATCTCTTTCTTATCTTTTTTTCTCTCTTATTATTCCTTCTCTTTGTTCGCTCTTCCTCTCTTAAACACATTCTCTCCGCCTCCCACTCCCCCTCCCTTTCACTCTCTATCTTTGATGCTCCTATCACTCTCCTTCCCTCTCTTTTCCTACTCCCTCACAATCACTCTTTCACCCGTTCTCACACCTTCACTATCTCTGTCTCAATTTCTCACTTATTTATTTATCTCTCTGTCTTCTTCCCTCCCTCTTTCTCTCTAGCTCTCACTATCTTCCAAACACTCTCTTGCTCACTCTCCTCCCTCACCCTCTCTCTAACTCTCCCTCTACCTCACCATATATTTTTCTATCTCTCTGACACTCTTTATCTTCCCCATCTAACTTTCTCTCTATCTTCCCCATCTTGCCCTCTCGTACATTCTCTTTATCTCTCTCTTTTATTTTATCTCCACCTCCCTCTCTCTATCTACCAATCTTTCCACCATTTCTCTCTAGCTCTCTCACTCTCTTCTTCTCTCTTTCTCTCTCTATCATTCCCTTTCTCTCTTTCCATTATTCACTCTTTATTTACTTTTTTTCCATCATTCCCTATCCCCCTCCATCTATCCCCTCTTCTACTCTCTCTCTCTCTCTCTCTCTCTCTCTCAATCTTAATAGCTCTCATAATTTCACATTGAGACTCTTAGTTACTCTCTCTACCTCACTCTTTTCTCTCTATCTCTCTCCCTCTCCATCTCATCACTCTCTAGCTACGTCATCCTCAATCTCTCTGCCACATTCCTTTTCACTTTTCTCTCACTCTTTATTATATTTTTCTTCCTCTCCCTTTCCCTTTATCTCACTACTATTCAATCTTTCTCCATCTCTCTTCCACTCTACTTTATCCCATTCATTCTTCACCTCTATATATCTCACACTCTCCATTTCTAGCTCTCTCTTTATCACTCTCCTCCCTCTCTCTCTCATTTTCTTCATTCTCCCATCTTTTATTCTCTCTTGATATTCAATGACACAGTATAAGTATTATTGATATTATATATTCTCCCACATTTTATAGTCAATCTTTTCGCTCTTCTTGCTGATATTCTCTCTTTCCTTTTCCAATTCTGTTTTGCTCTCTCCTACTCTCTCCTTGATCATTCTCATTCTCTCATTCTTCCCATCTCTATCTTTATATCTCTCTACTTCTCTATCTCACTCTTTTTCATTCCTTCTAACACACTCTATATTCTCATGCTCTCTCTTGCTTTCTTTTCACTCTTCTCTCCCGCTATTCTCTCTCTTATTCTCTCAATTTCCCTCTCTTTATATCGTTGATGCTCGCACTCTCCTTTCTTCTCTCTCTTTATCTCCTTCTCACTCCGTCTCTCCTTTGTCTTTCTCACTCTCACTCACTTCCTCCCTTTCTTACACCCACTCTCTCTCCCCCCTCTGTCCTTCATTCTCTATACTATTACTTGTTCTCTTTCATTACGTCTATCTCGAACTTTCACTCTCTCCCTCATTCTTCTTGTTCTCTATCTTTATTTCTCTCTCAAACATTATCTCACACCATTCTCCATCTCTTTTTGCCTTTTCCTGTCTCTCTCTACCTTCTTTATCCCTCTTCCTCGCTTTCACTCTCCCCTCTTCAACATATCTACCTCTTTTTCTCTTTCGTCAACTATCTCCCCCCTCTCTTTCTCCCTCCTATCACTCTCACACCCTTCTCTCTTCTCCCACTCTCTTTTCTCCATGTCAGTGTATTTTTTGACTCTCCTTTTCTTCTTTCTGTCTAGCTCTCACCCTTTCTATCTCTCCCTCATTTTTTCTAGCCCCTTCTCTCACTCATTCTCTTCATCCCTCTCTCCCTCTTTCTTACTCCCTTCTCTCTTCACATACACTCTCTCTCTCATTCTATACCTACTACTCACTCTTCTTTTAATCTCTCTCTACTTTAACTCACTCCCACCCACTCAATCTATCTCTTTTCTCATTACCTCTCTCTCGTTCCAAGAGTAAGAAAGAGGAACAAGAGAGAGAGAGAGATAGAGCTCTCTCTCGTTCCCTCTCTCTCTCTTTCTCTCTCAATCTCACTCTCTTCTCTTTAGTCTCTATTTATCTTTCCGTCTCAGTCTCTCTCTTGTAATTCTCTCTTCTTTCCTCTCTTCATTTTTGTTATTCTCCTTTAATCTCCTCTTACTCTCTCATTATTTCATTCTCTCGTTCTCACGCTTATTATCTCTCGTACTCTACATCTTCTCTCTTCCAAGCTCTTTATTCTTTACCACTCACTCTCTGTCTCTTATTCTTTCCTTGCTCTCTCCTATCTCACCTCTTCTCTCAGTTTCCATTTCTTCTTCTCTCTTCTTATCTCTTTATCATTCTCTGTCTTCTTTGAACTCTATCTCTCACCTCCCTTCTCTCGCTCCCTTATCTCTCTTGCTCTTATCTCACTCAGTTACTTTTTCTCTCCATCACTTTTTATTTCTCTTTCTCTCTCACTCTTTCTCTCTCTCACTCTTTCTCCCTCTCTCTCTCTGTCACTCTCTCTCTCCCTTTATGCCTACGGCTCTCACTCTTTCTCCCTCCCTCTCCCTTTTTACACTCTCTTTCACGTACTCTTCAACACCCTCCGACTCATCTCTTGTTCTGAAAACTCTCCCGCGCTCGCCTCTATCTCCCTCCTTTTATCACATTATCTTTCTCTCTCACAAATTATCTCTCTCTTTCCTATCTCTTCCACTCTCTCTCGTACTCTTTTTCTTCTCTCACTTGCACCCACTCTCTTGCCTCTATCTCACTCTCACTATAACTCATCCACTCTCTTGCCCTCACCCTCTCACTATCTATTGCCATCTCTCCCTCTTTCTTCCTCTTTTTTTGTTTCTTTGCCTCCCACCTTCCTTTTTTCTCCCACTTATCCTATTTCTTATTGTCTCTCCCTCTTTATCTCTATCACTGTCTTACTTTTCCCCTATCTTTCAATCACTTCCATTATCTCTCTTCCTCTCACTCTCCCCTTCCTCTCTCTCTCCCCATCACTCTCTCTATCACTTTATTCCTCACTTTTTTCCCTCTCTCTCTTATTGTGTGTCTCTCTCACAAAAACTCTCTCGTCTCTCCCTATCACATAATTACTACCTTTATTTCAAATTCTCCCTCTTTCTTAGTCACTCCCTCATTCTCTTTCCCTCCCATAATTCATCATACACTCTCTCCCTCTTATTGCCTCTCTGTCTCTCTCACTTTCCTCTTTCTTTTTCTCTCTATTGCTTTATATCTCTCACTTTTTCTTCTCTTTTTTTTTCTTCTTTCACACTTTATATCTCTTACTCACTTTTCTCTATCTCATCGCCCTTCTCGATCACTCCCTTGTTCTTACTCTTGGAATCTCTCTTGCACTCCCTTTCATTCTCATTTATACTCCATCTCCATCTCCATCTCCATCTCCATCTCTCTTTCTATCTTCTTATTTTTCTCTTTCACTCTATGTCTCATCTTCTCTCGCTTCTCTCCTGCTCTTAGTTTATATCTCTTATTTTTGTTCAGACTATCTAGTTCATCTTACCCTTTCTCTCCCTATCACTATCTAACTCCTTCTTTTACCCTCCTAACTCTCTCTCGGCTCTAACTTTTTCTCTATATCTCTCACTCTCACACACACACACACTGTATTATACTCTCAATTGTTTCTTATTCACTCTCTCAGTCTCTCTCTCACCCTCTTAGTCACTCTCTCTCTCACCGTCTAATTCTCTCTCTCTCACTCTCTCCTCCCTCACTCTCCCACCCTACCTTTTACTATCTCACTCCCTCCCATAGTACCTTCCCATCCTCTCTCTCTCTCTCTCACTCTCTCCTGCTCCTTACTTCCTTATTCTAACTCCCACATTTTCACTTAATCTCTTTTCTTGTCTCATTTCCTCCCTCTGCTCACTTTATCCTCTTTCTCTCTTTATTTCTCTCCCTTTTTTCTCTTTCTTCCCTTCTTTTACTCCCACTCACTCTCCCTCCCTCTCTTGCTTTCTCAACTCTCTCTAGCTCTTTCTCACTCACTCTCTCTCCCCCTCTCCTGCTCCCTCTATCATAATCTCCATACATCTCTCTATCACTCACTCTACCTTTCCTCTCTCTGTCTCTCTCAAATCCTCTTTAACACTTTATTGCACTCTTCCTTCCTCTCCCTCCCATTCTCCCTCCCTCTCTCTTTCTCTCTCTGTTTTTTCTCTCTTTACATCTCTCTTACTCTTAATCTCTCCCTCCCTACCTCTCTCCCACTCTCTATCTTCCTCTCTCTCCCTTTCTCTCTAACTCTTTATCTTTCTATCCTCCTCTCTCTATCTCTCTCTATCATACTCTCTATCCTCTTTCTCCCATCTTATCTCTCTATCACTCTCTCTACCACTTTCTACCTCCTTTTACTCTCTCTCACTCTTTATCTACACATCTTTATCTCTCTAATACTCTCTACCCTCTATCTCTCTTCATAACTATCTCTCTCTCCCCCCCACTATCCACCCTTTCTCAGTCTCTCTTCACCCTTGTGCTTCTTTCTATCTCTCACTTACTCTAACTCCCTCACGCTTTCCTCTTGCTATCTTTTTCTCTCCCACCCTATCCCACCCTCCCTTTCTTTCTTGCTCACACATATCTTTAACTCTCATACTATATTTTCTACCTCCCTCTCTCTCCTCCCCCTCCCTCCCTCCCTCCCTCTCTTTTCTTTACCCATCCCTCTTTGCATTCTCTATTTTTCCCTTTCTCTATCCCTTTTCCTTTCTTGAACTGTTTTTCACTCTCTTTTTCTCTCTTTCTCTCCCACTCAAATGCTCAATGTTGTCACTTTCTCTCTCCCTTTCTCTAGCCTCCATCCCTCCTAATATCTCTCTCACTCCCACCCCTATCTTCCCTCTCTCTTTATCTCTCGCCCTTACATTCTTGCTTTATCTTTCCCATCCCTACTTCACTACCTCTATCTCTCTCTCTTTCTCTCTATCACTTCCCTCCCTCGCTCCATCTCTCCTCTCGTTTTGTCTCTCTCCACTTTCTTCTCTCTCTTTCTTACTCTCTTACTCACTATTTCTCCTTCACCCACTCTTGCTTTCTCTTCTCTCACTCTCTCTCCTCTCTCTACCACTCATGCTCTCTCTCTTAATCTCCCCACCAATCTTTATCTCTTACTCTCTTCATTCGCTCTTTCATTACTCTATTTCACACTCTCTCTCACTCTAACATTCTTTATATTTGTTTATTTTTCTTCTCTTTATGTCCCTCCCTTTCTCCATCTCTCTCTACATCTTATTACTCCCTCTCCCTTACTATATCTCTCTCTCCCTCCATTCTTCTCTCTTTGTCCCTCTCCCAATCTTTATCTCCCTTCCTCCTTCTCCCTCCCTCTCTCTCGGCCCATCTCCCTCCCTACATTCCCTCTTCCATCCCATCCCTCCCTCTCTCTCCAACTGTCACTTGCCTCTCTCGCTCTCATCTCTCTTTTTCTCTCTCCTTCACTCTGTCTCTCTTCTCTCTCTTGCTCTCCCTCACACTCTCTCCTGTTATTTATCTCTTCCTTTCTCTCTCCTCATTTCTCTATCAAAATATCTATCCTCTTAGAAATGTCGTCCTCTCTTCATATCTCTTTCTCCCTCTCTCATACTCTCTCACCTCTACATCCTTAGCTTTATTTCTTTCTCTTTTCATCTCTTCCCTCCCTCTAAATATATTTTTCTCTCCCTCTCTCCATCTCTCTCAATCTCACATTCTCCCCATATCTCTCTTTCTCTCTTGCTCCGTCACATGTCCTCTTACTCTCACTCTTCTCTCACTCTCTGTCTCTATCTATCTTGCTCTCTTTTCTGTCATTCCCTTCCTCCCTCCCTCTATTTTGTCTCTCTCCCTTGTTTGACTTTTATCTCTCTCTCTTTCTCTATCTCTCTCCCTCTCTTGCTTTATGTTTCGCTTCATTTTCTCTTTATCTATCACACATAACAGCTTTATGTTCTATAACTCCCTCTTTCCCACACTTCCTTTTACTCTTTCTTTTCATGCTGTCTCGTCACATGTTCTTTCTTCATATGCACTCTGATCTCTCTCTCTTGCACCTCTTGCTCTTCCTTCTCTTTTTCATCTCTCTCTTCGCTCACTCCTTCATCACTTTATACTTTCTTCTTTTGGTTTCTCTCTCTCCGCTTCCATCCTCTCATGCCCTCCATCTCTCTCTTCCCTCTCTCTTACCACTTCTTTCACTCTCTCTTCTATATCTGCTCTCCTTTATGCCTCTCTCTCCCCCTCTCTCCTCCTCCCCCTTTTCACACTCTGACACTCTCCAATACTGTCTCCTCTTTATCTCGAACTCTCTATCCCTCCCTCTATTTCTCTCTCTCTCTTCTCTAGTTATTTCTCTCGCTCTTTCTCACTTTCTCTCTCCCTTACTCCCTCTTCTCTCGCTCTCTTCCCTCCTTATCATTTTATGTTCTTGATCTCTCAAATTATCCATTTCACTCTCTCTAACACTATTCTTATCTCTATCTCCATTTATCCTTCCCTCTATCCTTAACAAACTACCAATATCTTTCTCTTTCTTGATATATCGTCCCCTCCCTCCCTTTCTCCCTCTTTCTTTTTCTGCTATCTTCATCTTCTCTCCATGTCTCTCTCCTTCTATTTCTCTCTCTTCCTCTCATGCTCTCTCACTCACTCTCCCTCCTTCACTCTCCTCGCTCTCTCTCATCTCTCTACTTCTCATGCTCCCACTCCAAATATCTACACCCCTCATCTCCCGCTCTATCTTCTCTTACTCTTTTCATTTCTCTTTTTTCTCTCTCTTTCACTCTAACATTTCTCTAGCTCTTTATTTTGCTATTCTTTCTCTCCTTTCCCTCTCTCATTTCTCTCTTTTTCTCTCTCTACATCTTTCTTGCTCTCTTTCTTTATTATTATTACTCCCTCCCTCCTTTTCTCTCTCTCTAGAATTCACAATCTCTATCCGCCTCCCTCTTTCTCTTCTCCACCCTCTCCCTCCCTCACTCCCACTCTCTCCCTTTCCTTCCTCTCTCTCCATCTCTCATGCTCCTCTCTCGCTCTCATCTCTCTTTTCCCTTCTCTCTCTTTCTCTCTCTCACTCTCTCTCTCTCTCTTTATTACTTCTCTCTCTCCTTTCTCTCATACACTCTACCATCCCTATCTTTATCCCTCCTTAGCTCTAATTCTCACTATCTACCTCTCTCTTTTCTCTCTCACACTTCCACCCTTCCTCTCTTCCTTGCTCTCACATACACTCTCTATCTTTATCTCTAGTGCTCCATATTTTATCTCTCCCTCCCTCTCCTTTCTCAATCTCTCTCCCTCTTGCCACACTTATCTATTCTTTTTCTATCTCTCTTCCTCTATTACTCTATGTTTTGCTCTATTTATCTCTCCATCTCTCCTAGTCAAGAGCTCTCTCATTTATCACTCCCCTTCTTGCTCCCACGCTTCCTTTCACTCTCTCTGATCTCTCTCTCTCTCTTGCATCTCTTGCTCTCCTCTCTTTCTCATCTCTTACTTCTCTCACTCTCTCTCTTCTCTTACTCCCTCATCACTGTCATTTTTTCTTTCTCTTCATCCCTCTCGTCCCTTCCTTTCTCCCTTGTAGCCTCTTTCTCTTTCCCTCCATCCGTCGCTCTCTTACCTCTTTCTCTCCTTTCACTTTAACTTCTTTCTCTCTCCCCCATCTCTCCTTCTCTCTCAATGCCTTCGTCCTCTCAAACTTCTCACTCCTTTCGCCTTGTCTAAGTTTCCTTCTCTCACGCCCTCTCCCTCTTCTCTCTTACATTCTCTCTTACCATCACGTCTTTCTCTCTCTTATATTTGTCAACGCTCACTCTTCCATCCTCTTTTCTATCTTTCTCTCTCTACTACTATTCTCTCTCACTTTCGTACTTTCTCTCTCCATCCCTCTCTCTCACTTCCCCCTCTTCTTCTCTCTTATATATCTCTCTATTTATCTTCATGTTACTCTCTCTTACACTAGCCCTAGCTCTATTTCCATTTCTCTCTCCCTCTATTTCCCTCCCTTTCGCTCTTTCTCTCTTTCTTCCTCAATCTGATACACATTCTCTTTTACTTTTTCTCTCACTTTCTCTCTATCTCTCTCGTTTGGCCTACCTCTTTGACTTTCTCTTCTCTTAATTTATCTTCTCTCTCCATAACTCTCTCTTTCCTCTCTTACGCTCTACATAGCTTTCTATCTTTCTTCCTCTCTCACTCGCTCTTTCCACTACAATATCTCCCTCTCTCCCTCGCTTTTCTAACACTCCCTCTCTCCCTCTTCATCTTTTTCTCATTTTCTCTTCCTCTCTCTTGCTCTCTAAATCACTTACTCTCCATCTTTTAATATCACTTCTCTTCTCTCACTCTCTCTGTTTTATCTTACTCTTAATTATCTCTCTTCCCATCATTGTAGCTTTTCTCCTACGTTCCCTCTCTTTTATTATTTGAATTTGAATCTCTCTATCTCTCTTTTAATATTTATCTCTCTCATTGTTCTTTCCATCTTCGTCTTAATTTCACTCTCACCATCTCTCGCATCTCTCGTCCATCTTTGTTTTGTCTTCATCTCTATTTGTCTCACTCTCTCACTCTCTCTATTCTCTTAGCTTCACTTAAGGTTCTCTCACACACTCTCTTTTGCTTGTGCTCTCTATCTCTTTCTCTCCACCCTCTCCTTCTACTTATCTCTCCCCTCTCACTCCCTCTAAAGAGGGATGGACTGAGGGAGAGACAAAGAGATGAGTAAGAGGGAGAGATGGAAAGAGGGTGACAGAGACAAGAGATGGATGGATGGGGGGATAGATAGTGAAGAGGTCGAGAGAGAGGGAGAGAGAGGTGAGAAAGATGAGAGAGAGAAGCAGATAGTACATGAGCGACAGAGAGAAAGAGGGAGAGAGAGGGAGAAAGATAAAGGGAGAGATATTATATATCATGAGATGATATACCAAGAAAAAAAAAGGGAGGAAGAGTGAGAGTGAGAGTAGAAAATGATGAGAGTGCGAATGATAGAAAAGTGAGTGAGAGAGACATCTACTGAAAAGAGAGAAGATAGTAATAGAAGAAAGACTAATTGACCTTGAGAGATAGAGGAACAAATAACAAAAGCGGAAGAGAGATAAAGAAAGTGAGACGACGGAAAGAGGATGAGAGAGACAAGGAGGGAAGAGAGGGAGGTAATAGAGCAATATATTATCTCATCATTTCCCACTCTCACTCTCACTCTTCCTCCCTTTTCATTTCTTGCCATATCTTCTCATGCTCTATTAGATCTCCCCTCTATCCTTCTCCCTCTCTCTCTTGCAACTTTCTCGCTAACTTGAATCTCTCACTCCCTCTTTCTCTTTATAGCTCACGTACTCTCTGCTTCTCTCTCTCCTCCCTTTCACCTCTCTCTCCCTCTCTGTTGATCTCTTACACTCTTTAATGTGCATAATATAAAGATAGGACTGGGGGATTGTTGTTCTAATTAGAAAAACCTCACGTGCTAAACCAAAATTGAAAGGAATTGATAGAAATTCATATGAAATGCATGAAATAATACAAGAAAATCATCCCAAAGCTAGATCAAACCGAACTAAAAGTAGAACTTGGCGGTAAAATGAATCGATGGAGACAAACCATGACCCAATGCTCAACGCAAAAAAGAACTTTGGTATAAGACCTTCACCCTAGGCCTGACATGAGGAAAGAATCTTGGTATAATGGTAGACGCCACAAATGGGATGGAAATCTGCTTGATAAGTCGGGAATGAACTCCTTGAGCGATGGCCAAGAGTTCAGCTGAATCCTTAGAAAATCATGGGGAACAACCCAAAAGCAAGTTTCTGCCAAAATCCAAAGTCTTTTTTCTCATTTGAAGTAATGCCTATATTTAGGCTAAAGCTTACAAGAAAGAAAGAGAAGATAAAAAATCTTCTAGAACAAATAAGAAACTACATCAAGTTGGCATGCAAGGTATTATTAAATTGCAATAAAAAGATGAAATATCCAGCCATAATAATATGACTCATTTATCCTTGGGCCTTGATTAATTTGACAAATGTTCATGGCTCTAGACTAATCCATTAAGAGCTTCTTTCATCCTCCCTCTTTCCATCTCACCTTTTTATTATTTTTTGTGTCCCTCCCACCATCCTTCCCTCTCGTTGCTCTCTTGTCTCCCTCACCCTCTCTTCATTCTCGTCACATTTTTCGATCTCTCCCTCTTTTGCTTTATGTTTCATGATATTTGTCTATCTTTCAAGCTCAGTAGGTCACTTTTACTCTCTTCTCTCATTTTAGTAGGTGTCTCTCTGTCAGTCACTTTTCTGCACTCGCTCTCTCATAATTTCCTACTATCACTCTCACTCTTCCTCCCTTTTCCCTTCTTGCTAAAATTTCTCATGCTCTATAATATCTCTAATTCTATCTTTCTCTCTCTCTCTTGCATCTCTCTCTCCCTCTTTCTCTCTATTGCTCACGTACTCTTTGGTTCTCTCTATCCTCTCTCTCACCTCTCTCCCTCTCTTACACTCTCTCAGTCTCTCTTGCTCTCTCAGTCTCTCTCCCCCACTCAAGATTAATAAAGAGCTAGAGATAAATTGAGATAGAGAGAGATGAAAGATAAAAAAAAGACAGATTGAAAGATTAAGAGTGGAAGAGATTAATTGAGGAAGTTGGAAAGAGAGAGAGAGAGAGAGAGAGAAAGTGAGTGCAAGAAAAGAGAGTGAGTAAGAGGGATAAAGAGGGATGGAATGAGCAAGAGAGGGAGAGAGAGATATAGGAGAGATTAAGATAGGGGAATAGAAGAAAGGGAGGTAGAGGGTGGGAAAGAGAGCTAGAGAGTGAGAGAAAGAGTCAAAGGGAAAGAAATAATGAGAGAAAGAGAGAAATAAGTGTGGGAGAGTGAGAAAGAGAAGAGATGGAGATATAAAATATAGAAGGTAAGAGAAGTGTGAGTGATACGAGAGAGAGATTGCAAGAGAGAGGGAGAGATTTAGGTAGAGGGAGAGTGGGATGGAGAGGAAGGGAGAGGAGGGGAGGACGAAATGAGAGAAAGATAGAGAGGGTGAGAGCTAGAGAGTATAGAGCAAATGAGACATAGACATGGAGAAGATATAGTCGGAGAGAAAAGAGGGGAGATAGTGAGACAAAAAAGGGAGAAAGAGAGCAGGAGAGAGGAAAGAGGGAGAGAGAGAGAGAGAGAGAGAGAGAGAGAGAGAGAAATGCGTTAGAAGGACAATGAGATAAAGAAGGAGGGAGAAGTGTGGAAGAGAGAATGAGCCAATGGGAGAGGGATAAAGGACGTAGAGATAAAGTTAGAGAGAGGACAAGGAAGTGAGAAAAAGAAAGAGGGAGAGAGATTTGTGTGGTGGAGAGAGAGTGGGAACTAGAAATATAAAAGTAAGAGAGAGAATAAGGAAATGAGAGAAGAGAGTGTGAGGGATAGAGTATGTGAGAGAGATGGGACAGAGGAGTGCGTGTGTGCATGAAGGAGAGGAAGAGAGAGTGAGAGCGGGAGAGAGAGGGAAAGAAGAAGGAGATATAGTGAGAGAGAGTGATAAAAAGAGAGAGGGAGAGGAATGGATGAATAAGGATAGAGTGATGGGGGAAATAAAGAGAGCTAGGGGAAGTAGAGAGGGAGAGGAGAGAAGAGAGAAGAGAGAGTGAGTAAGATGGAACATAAAAGGGCAAATCGATAGGCTGTGAGATATCAAGATAATAATGGGGATAAAGAGAGAGTGAGAGAGAGTAATAGAGAGGGAACAACAAGAGAGAAAAGTGAAAGAAAAGAGAGAGGGAGAGAGATAATATTAGTGAGAGAGGGCAAAGAAAGAGAGAGAGAGAATGTGATTAAATATAAAATGAGAGAACAAAAAGTAGGAGAATAGAAAGTGAGTGAGGGAGGAGTGAGATAAAGGGATCGAGAGCTAGAGAAGAAGTGACAAGAATGAGAGATATATAGAGGTGAAGAGAGAGACGAAGGATCAAGTAAAGAGAGATTGAGAGAGATGGAATGGATGTAATAAAGAGAAGAAAACAAGAGAAGAGAAAAAATGGAAAGAGAAATAGAGGAAGATGTTTAGAGAGGGCGATCAAGATGGAGAGGGAGAAAGATAGAGGAGAATAGTGAGCTAGAGAGCCAATGAGGGGCCGAGAGAAAATTGTGAGAGAGATTGAGAGCAAGAGAGTGGGAGAGAGGAAGAAAAATCAAAAGAGCAAGAGAATTTTAGGATGAGTGAGCCATGGAAAAAAGTAGAATGAGAGAGAGAGAGAGACAAGTAAGAGTGTGTGTGAGCATAAAACAAGGGAGTGGGAGGGAGAAAGAGAGATGGAGGAAGGAAAATGCAGGGAGGAAGAAATAAAGAGTGTGTGTGCGTGTGAGACAGATAGAAAGTAAGAGGATAGAGAGAAATAAAGGGGAGTGAAAGTAAGAAAGCAAGAGAGGGAGGGAATGAGCGAACAAGAGAGTGGGATATACGGGGTGAGAGAGAAGAGGGAAGAAAACGTGAGACTAGTTGAGCAAGAGAGAGAGGGAGGGAAAGAGGGAGAAAGAGAGAAACGCGAGGAAGGGGGGAGAGGGGGGAGAGAGAGGGAGTGAGGGAGAGAAACATAAAGAGAGATGAGAGACATGAAAAGAAAGAGGGGTTATAGAGATGGAGTGGAGGGAAGATTGAGCAAGTTGGGGAGCGATAGATAAATAATGTGATAGATTGAGTGCGTGAGAGAGAGAGAGGCAGAGATGGAGAGATGGACGGGGAGAGTGAGATAGAGGATGAAGAGATAGATAGAGATAAAGGGCGAGAAGGAATAAGAGAAAGAGAAATTGAGGAGTGTGAAGACGAGAGAAAAGGAAAGAGAGATAAGGGTATAGGGAGGGCAAAATGAAGGGAGGAACACACTGAGACAAGAGAGATTAAGAAAGGAGTTGGCGGGAGTGAGAGGGAAGAGTGATGTATAGAAACAGAGAGTGAGAAAAGAGTAAGATAAAGAAGAGAGAGAGAGAGAGAGAGGAGAGAGGAGAGAGGGAGAGTGATCAAAAGTGCTCGAGGGGGATGAGAGCATGAGAGAGTGAGACAGAGGAGAAAGAGATGGAGAGACACAACAAGAGAGAAGAGAAAGCTAGATAAGTGAGAGAATACACAAATAACGTAAATTAAGTGAATGAAAAGATAGTGGGAGAATGATAGAAAGGGTGAAATATATATACTAAAGAGAAAGATGGAAGGAGAGAATGAAAGGGATAGAGTAAGAGAGAGGAAGAAAGATATGAAGAGAGGAATGGAGGGATGAAGGGGAGAGAGAGGGAAAGAAAGGGAAGGAGTCAAAGAGTAAGAGATATAGATAGAGTGGAGGGATAGGTGAGAGGGCGAGAGAGATATATGAAGATAAATTGAATGAGCGATGGAGGGAGAGAGAGAGATACATCAAGTTTACGAAAGGGGTGAAAGAGAGAGAGCTAGTGTGTGAGAGCAGAGAAAGAGAGAGAGCTAGATTGAGTAAGATAGTTAAAGAAAGAAGCGCTAGAGAGAGGGAGAGAAAATGATGGATTGATAAAGAGAGAGAGTGAGGGAGGGATAAAAAGAGAGAAAAATGTGTGTGGAATATATAGAGTGAATGAGAGGAGAAAGAAGACAGAGTAAAAGAAAGTAGAGAGACATAGAGAGACAAAGGGAGGCGATGAGTGAGAAAATGAGAAGGGAGAGCAAGAGAAGAGAGAGAAAGAGATAGTGTGTGTGAGAGATAATAGACCTAGAGAGAGAGAGACGAAGAGAGAGTGTAAGATAGGGAAGGATAGACATAGATACAAGAGAGAGCAATAGAAGAGAGCTAGAGAGTGGAAGAAAGAAGCAAGGGAAATTGAAGAGCGGGCTAGGGTGTGGAAGAGGCACAGATATAATAATAATGAAACATAGAGAGAGAGAGTGACATAAAGAAGAGAACATAAAGTTGGAGAGAAGGAGAGAAAGAAGAGGAGATAGAAAGGAATGGATAGCGGGAGCAAAGTAGAGAGATGATGAGAGCGAGAAGAAGGGGTGGCAAAGGAAGAGGGGGAAGAGATGAAGAGAAAGAAAGACGTGAGAGGGAGGGACTAAAAGTGAGGGAGTTAGAGTAAGCGAGGGAGTGAGAGAGAAAGAGATTAAAAGAGGGACCATAAGAGAGAGAGAGAGAGAGATAGAGAGAAGGAGAATGAGAGGGAGAGATGGAGTGATATAGAGCAAGTTAAGAGAGAATGAGATAAGAGAGAACAAATTTAAGAGAATTACAGAGATAATGTGAGCGTGAGAGATTCGTGATAAAGAGAGTGAGAGAGAGTTAAACATGGTGAAAGAGCAAGTAAGAGAGTGGAAGAGAGATGGAGAGAGCAAAAAAGGAGAGCGAGAGAAGATATAAAGAGAGAGGGAGAAAGAGAGAGATAGAGGGAGAGAGAGATGCAAAGTGAGCAAGCTAGAGAAAGAAATATAAAGAAGAGCTAGAGAGAGAATAATAGGGGAGAGAGTAAGAGAGTTATTGTGAGCATTATTTCAAGTGAAAGAAAGCTAGAGAGTGAGTAGAGCAAGAGATAAACACATAGAAAAATAGAGCCAGAGGGAGAGAGAAAAAGAGAGAGAAGAGATGGTAAGAGATTGAGAGAGGAAGAGAGGAAGAGTGAGAGATATACGAGAGAGAGAAAATAAGATAGAAATTGTAAGGGTGAGAGGGAGAAAAGTGGTGAGGGGTAAGTGAGATGGAGGAAGAAAAGGGAGAGAGAAAATGAGAGAAAAAAAGAATGTGGCAAAGAAAGAGGGATAAAGGGAGAAAGAATGCAAGAGAGAGAGGCAGGGGGGAGATCAAGGGAGGAGGATTGGGAGAGGGCGAGAGATGGAGGGATGGAGAAAGCAAGAGAGATGGAGAGAACAAGAGAGAGGGAGATTGAATTTGTGTGTTTAAGAGAGTGAGAGATATAGAGCGAAAGTGATATAAATAATATTAAGATAGTGAGATAAAGAGAGAGAAGTGTGAGCAAGATTTAGCAAGAGTGAGAAAGCTAAGAGGGAGATAATAGGGAGCCAGAGAGAGGGAGGGTAACGAGAGAATATAGTTTAGGAAGTAGAGGGATAGAAGAGACGGAGAGGAGGTTAAGAGGAAAAAGAGAGGAGAGAGAGCAGAAGAGTAGGGGAAGAGAGAGAGAGGCAAAAGAGAAAAGAGAGAAGTGAAAATTAAAGAAGAGAAATTGAGAAAGAGAGAGTGAAATAAAGAGAGAGAGAGAGAGAGAGCAAGAGCGAGATAATGAAAGAGAGAGGGAGAGGGAGAGAGTGAGATTGGGAGACAGAATGATAGGGATAGAGAATGTGAAGAGTGAGGGAGAAAGAGAGAATAGAAAGAGTGACACAGAAGAGAGAGATAAGAGAGGAAGAATACAAAGATATAGAGAGTGAGATAAGTGAAAAACGAAAGAGACTAAGAGAGGGTGAGAGATAGTAAGGAGGTAAGAGTAGGGAAAGAAAAGAGAAAGAAATAATAAAAAGAGGAGAAAGATAAGAAAGAGGGAGGGAAAAGGAGAGAGAGAGAGGAGAGAGATGAAGGGAGTTATGAGAGAAAGCAAGTGAGACCAAGCTAGATGAAAGAGAGAGAAAAAGAGAGACAAGAGAGAGAGTAAGGAGAAGGTAAGAGTAAGCAAATAAGACATAATAAAGAAGAAAGAGGTAAGAAAGGAGGGATGGAGGGGTGAGAGAGAGGGAGGAAGGGTGGGAGTTTGAGAGGGATAGAGCGATAGAGAGAGTAGATGGAGGTGGAGAGAGTGAGAGAGTGAAAAGCTCGAAAAAGATGGAGAGAAAGAAAAGAATAAGTAGAGAAAAGAGATCCATGAGAGAGCTAAAAAAAGATTGAGATGCAGGGAGATAGTGAAAGATGATGCGAGTGAGAGAGAGAGAGAGGGATGAAAGCATGTCTGAGAGTGAGGGAGAAAGTATGAGAAAGAGATAGAGGGAGGGTTTCAGAGAGAGAAAGGGTAGGACTAACGGAGGGTAAGAGAGATTGTTGGGATGGAAAGAGGCTGAGAGAGAGAAGCGTGTGAGAGAGAAGTGAATGAGGTGGAGAGAGGGAGAGATTGAGAGAGAGAGTTTGAGGGAGAAAGAGGGAGAGAGAAACGAGAGAAGAGAGGGATGGAGTGGGAGGCAGAGAGTGGGAGTGAAGGAGAGACAAATAGAGAAAGAAGGGAGAGTGAGTGAGCGGCGAAAATAGAAAGAGTGAGTGATAGAATTAGGGAATGAGATAAAGATTATGATGGACAGAGAGGGAGAATGTGAGGTCATAGGAACAATGAAAGAAAGAGGAATGGAGGGGGAGAAGGAGAGAAAGAGGAGGGAGATAGAAAGTGAGAGAATAACAAAACAAGACATATATTGCAAGGAACATAGAGAGAGTCAGGGAGACATAAGAGGGAGAGGGAGTGTAGCAGGGGTTGGGGGAAATGGATCAAGATAGTGGGATGGAGGAAACAAGAGAGAGAGATAGGTAACAAGCTAGAGGAATCCTCACTTAGAAGAAAACAAAAGAAAAGAAAAGGAAAGAAAAGAAAAACAAAAGAAAATGAAAAAAAGAAAAGTGAGGAGAAGCTTGAGGAGATGCCTAATAAAAAATTGGCTTCACTTGGACCTACCTAAAGAGAATAACTTAATTACTTTATTGAACTTATATCTGTGGATTAGCATCCTTACTAGTAGTGTTCTCATAAACTTCTTTTCATGTAATTCTTTTAAGTGCCTTAATAGGACAATCTATAGTTATTTTTGAAATGAATAAAAGGCTAGAGATAAAATGTGTGAGGGAAAGAGAGAAAGAGAGAAAGATTGAGAAAGGGAGGGAGAGAGAGAGAGAGAAAGTTAGGGAGGGAGGCTATGAGAGAGACTAGAAAATGAGGGGAAGTAAAGAAGAGAGAGAGAAAGTTAGATGAATGAGAGAGAGAGAGATAAAGATAGTAACGAGACAGAGCAAAGGTGTTAGAGATAGTGAGGGAGAGAAAAAGATTGAGAGAGAATGAGAAAAAGATTGTGAGTGAGCAAGATAGAGGGAGAGGGAGGGCAGACATTGAGAGAGCTAGAGGAATAGGTGGTATATTTAAAGAGAGTGGAAGAGAAAAGGAAGAGTTACAAAGAGAGAGAGTGATAAAGATAGAAAGAGAGTGAGAGAGAAAGGTAGATATGGAGAGATAAGGAGAAATAGAGACTGTGAAAGGGGATGAGAGAATAAGGTACATAAATTTAAAGAGAGAGAAGAAGAGTGATATTGGCATAGAGGGAGAAAGAGCCGTAGAGAGAGCAAGCAAATGTTGAGGATGAAGAAAATCTTGGATAAACCCTCAGCCTCCTTCCCTTTCTTTGTCTCCCTCTCCTTTTCCTCTTCACTCTTCTCTTCCCTCTCATCCCCTCTATCCATCACTCTGTCCATCCCTTCCCTCTCCTTCCCTCTCTCTCCATCACTCTATCTCTCTCCTCTATCTTGTTCACTCGCTCTCTCGCTACCTTAACTCATGTTATCTCTCTCTACTCTAACACTAAGCTCTCTTTCCTTCCTTTTCTCAATTTCTCTCTCTCCTCTCCCTACCTCTCTCTCACATACTCTCTTGCTCTTCTCTATTTTGCTCTCTCCCTCACCATACCTCTCTCTATTTATTTCTTTTGCTCTTTCTTTCTTTTTCTCTATACTTCTATCTCTCTCTCCCTTCAACCCTCCCCCTCACTCGGTCTCTCTCATTTTCATTTTTATTTATTTCTCCCTCCCCTTCGTGACTATCCTTCTCTCTCCCTCTCGCCCTCTCTTTTTCTCTATCACTATCTTGTCCACTCTTTTATTCTTATCATCTCTCCTCCTCTCACTATCACTCTCTGATCAATGTCTCTCTATCACTTATAATCTTCTCACACCTCTCACTCTTCTCTCTTTCTCTTTCTCATACACATTTGGTTACTCACATTTTTCTTATCTATATCACCAATTCTAATCCCCCCTCTTTCTCTTTTCTTCTCTCCCTCTCTCCCTCTTTTTCTTTTACTATCTCCATTTTTCACACACTCTCTCTTATTCTCTATCCTTTTTTCTTGTGCTCTCTTTCTTGCTCTATCCCCACTCTTCTCATGCTCTCTCTGAAAAATTTATCTATATCACTTTCTCCTTCTTTCTTTCTATCATTCACGGACTCTCTGCTTCTCTCTCTCTCTCGCCTATCTCTCATCTTTCTTTTTGGTTTATCTCTCCACACTTATGCTCCTATTATGCTGCTCTCTCTCCCTCTTACTCTTCTCTCTTTCTTGCCCTCACTATCACTCTTTATCAATCCATCTATCTCTCGCAATATCTCTCTTTTTCTCAATCTCTCTCCCTCTCTTTTCATCCCTCCCACCCTCTTTTTCTCTCTCATTTTCTCATTACCTCTCCCTTCTTCTCTCACTCTCTCTCTTTGTTTCTCTCTTTTTTTCCCTCCTGTCGTTCTCTCTCACAGTATTTACTTATCCATTCTCCTTCTTCCTCTGTTTCCCTCTCTCTTCTCTCTATCTCTTATTCACCTCCTTTCTCTCTCACTTCTTCTACATCTCTCAATCTCTATCTTCCTCTCACTTCCACTACTTCCCTTCAGCTTTCTCCCTTATTCTCCCTCTTGATTTCTCTCTTACACAGTGTGTTCACTCAAATCTCTCTCACCCTTTCTCTCACTCGCCCTCTTTCTTTCTTTTTCTGTTTGTCTATCTTTCGTTCTTTCTCTTGCGTGGTCTCACTCTCTCTCTCTATCTTTCTATATCTCTCTCACATAAATACCTTCCTTATCTCTATCTCAATTTCTCCCTCTTTCTAGTACTCTTTATGATTCTACTTCTATCTCACCCATTTTCTTGCTTCTCTAAGAATAAGAAAGTGAGAGTTAGAGAGATGGAGAATGATAGAAAAGTGCAAGAGAAAGAGGTGGAGAGGAAGAGAAAAGAAAAAAAAATGTGAGAAAGAAAGATAAGAGAGGTAGCTGAGAGATGGGCAAGAGATAGGGAGGAAGGGTGAGAGAGAGTGTGATTTAGACATGGACAGAAAGAGGTAAAGAGTGAGAAAGAAGTGCAAGAAAGAGAAGAGAGTGCAAAAGCAAGATATAAAAAGAAAGAGAGAGTTAGAGAGCAAGTGAGAGGGGTGAGCTAAGTAGGAGAGGGCGGAGAGATAGAGGTAGAGGGCGAAAGCAAAAGAGTGTGTGTGAGAGAGAACCTTAAGTGAAGCTAAGAGAATAAATAAAGTGAGACAAATTGAGATGAAGAGAATACAAAGATAGATAGAGATGCAGAGATGGTGAGAGTGAGATTAAAACGAAGATAGAAAGAAATGTAGATAAAGAGATAAAGATATGTAGATAAAGGGTAAGAGAAAGAGTAAAAGGAGGTAGATAGTGGTTGAGGGAGCGAGAGAGAGATAAGATGGGAGAAAGAGGATAGAGAGTATGATAGAGAGATAGAGAGAGGAGGATGAAGAACAACCCAAAGAGTGAGAGCAAAGAAGAGAGAAGTGCGGCAGTGAGATAGAAGGAGAGAAAAAGAGAGAGAGAGACAGAGAAGAGAGATGAGGGAAGACTGAGAGAGAGCGAGAGTGGCAGGAAGGGGAAGAGAGGGAGGTTGCGATGGTGTTAGATAAAGGGAGGTGGAGAGATAGAGTGTTAGAGAGAAAGGGAGAGAGAGAGAGGGAGATAAAGAGTGAGAGAGAGGTAAAGAGAGTAATGGAGGTAGACAGTAAGAGTAAGAGAGATATAAAGAGAGAGAGAAAAAGACAGAGAGCAAGAGAAAGAGGGAGGGAGAGTGGGAGTGAGAGATAAGAAGAGTACAATAAAGTGTTAAAGAGAATGAGAGAGAGAGAGAGGAAGGTAGAGTGACTGATAGAGAGATGTGTGGAGATTAAGATAGAGGGAGCAGGGGAGGGGGAGAGAGAGTGAGGGCGAAAGAGCTAGAGAGAGTTGAGAAAGCAAGAGAGGGAGGGGGAGTGAGTGGGAGCAAAAGAGGGGAAGAGAAAGAAAAAAGGGAAAAAATAGAGGGAGAAAGAGGATAGAGAGAGCAGAGGGAGGAAAGGAGGCAAGAAAAGAGATGAAGTGAAATTGTGGGAGGTAGAATAGGGAAATAAGGAGCCTGAGAGAGTGAGAGACAGAGAGGAAGGGAAGGTACTGTGCGAGTTAGTCAGATACTAAAAGGGAGGGTGGGAAAGAGAGGAAGGAGAGAGTGAGAGAGTGATTAAGAGGGTAAGAGAGAGAGAGAGGCTGAGAGAGTGAATAAGAGACAACTAAGAGTAAGATAGAGTGTGCGTGTGTGTGAGTGAGAGATACAGAGAAAAGGTTAGAGTGAGAGAGAGTTAGAAGGATAAAGAGAGAATTTGATAGTGATAGGGAGAGAGAGAGAGGGTAAGACAAACTAGATAATGAGAACAAAATAAGAGATATAAGCTAAGAGCAGGAGAGAAGGGAAAGTAGATGAGACATAGAGTGAGAGAGAAAAATAAGAAGATAGAAAGAGAGATGGAGATGGAGAGGAAGAAAGTAAAAATGAGAATAAAAGGGAGTGCAAGAGAGATACTAAGAGCGAAAGCAAGAGAGTGATCGAGAAGGGCAGTCAGATAGAGAAAAGTGAGTAAGAGAGATAAAGTGTGAAAAAAAGAAAGAAAGAGAGAAGAAAAGTGAGAGAGATAAAGCAAAAGAGAGAAAAAGAAAGAGGGAAGTGAGAGAGAAAGAGAGGCAAAGAGAGAGAAAGAGAGTGTGTGAGGAATTATGGGAGGGAGTAAGAAGGAGAGAGATTTTGAAATGAAGGTAGAAATTATGCGATAGGGAGAGACGAGAGAGTTTTTGTGAGAGAGAGACACAAGAAAAGAAAAGGAAAAAAGTGAGGATGAAGATGATAGAGTAAGAGACGGGGAGCGAAAGGAAGGGGAGAGTGCAAGGGAGAGAGATAATGGAAGTGATCGAGAGAGAGGGTAGAAAGTAAAAGAGTGATAGAGATAAAGAGGGAGAGACAATAAGAAATAGAAAAAGTGGGAGAGAAAAGGAGGGAGAGAGCCAAAAACACAAAAAAGAGGGATAAAGAGAGAGAAATGGCGATAAATAGTGAGAGCGGGTGAGGGCATAAGAGAGGATGAGCTATAGTGAGAGTTAGATAGAGGGAAGATAGTAGGTGTAAGTGCAAAAAAAAGGAGTGCGAGAGAGAGTGGAAGAGATAGGAAAGGGAGAGATAATGTGTGAGAGAGAAAGATAATGTGATAAAAGGAGGGAAATAAAGGTGAGAGCGGGAGAGTTATCAGAACGAGAGATGAGTCAGGCGGTGTTGAAGAGTGAGGCAAAGAGAGTGTGTAAAAGAGGGAGAAGGAGGGAGAAAAGGTGAGAGCTGTAGGGCGAAAGGGAGAGAGAGCGAGAGAGGGAGAGAGGGAGAAAGAGAGTGAAAGAAAGAGAGATAAAAGTCATGGAGAGAAAAAATAAGTGAGGAAGAGATAAGAGCAAGAGAGATAAGAGCAAGAGAGATAAGGAGCGAGAGAAGGGAGGTGAGAGATAGAGTTTATATATGACAGAGAATGATAGAGAGATAATAAAAGATAAGAAGAAATCGAAACTGAGAGAAGTGGTGAGATAGGAGAGAACAAATAAATAATAAGAGAGAGAGTGACTAATAAAAGAATGAAGAGCTTGGAAGAGAGAAGATGTAGAGTCTGAGAGATAATAAGCGTGAGAAGGGGAGAGAGAAAGAATGAGAGAGTAAGAGGAGATTAAAGGAGAATTACAAGGGATAAATAGAGAAGAGATAAGTACAAGAGAGAGACTGAGATGTAAAGATAAATAGAGAAGAGAGAGAAGAGAGTTAGATTGAGAGAGAAAGAGAGAGAGAGGGAGAGGGAACAATAGAGAGCTCTATTTCTCTCTTATTCCTCTTTCTTCATCTTTGTCTCTTCCTCTCTCTATTTGTCACACACTCTCTTGTTCATTATCCTTCTCGCTTATACTTTCTTTCTTTCTCTATCCCTACTCTTTTCTTGCACTCTCTACAAATCTATCTTTATCTCTTTCTCCCTTTTTCTCTATCTTTTTCTATTTCTTCCTTTCTCTCCTTTTCTCTTTATTTATCTTTATCTACCACTCTATCAGTCTCTCTCTTTCTCTCTCCTTCTCCCTTTTTCTCTCCCTTGCTCCTCTCACCCTCTCTTATTATACCTCCCTTCTATAAGTCTCAATTTCTTCTTATCTCTCTTATTTTACCTTTCTCTGACTCTCTTTCTCTCTAACTCATCTTTTTTATGCTTTCACTCTCTCTATCCACCTCTCCCTCTAGCTCTCTCTTTGTCTACCCTCCCACTCCCTCTATCTCTCTCTCTCCTTCTCTCTTTCTCCATCTTATGATCTCTCACCCTTTAACTTTATTACTCCATCTCTCTCAGCCTATCTCGCTGCCAATTACTTCACTCTCTCACTCTCTCACTCTTCTCTCCCTTTCTCACTCTCTTGCTTGTTGCCTCCCTTACTCTCTTTTCTATACCTTTGTTAGTTTTTTAGCTCTCCCCAGCTCTCTTCCTCTCTCCTCTTTGACCTTTCTCCCCTCTTTCTCACATTAGCTCTCCCCTCTAACTCTATCTCTCTCTCGCTTGTTATCTCTCTCTCACTCTATTACCATATCTATCTCACTTTCTTACACATGTCTCCCTCAATTCCATCCTACCATCTCTCACTCTCTTTTTTTTTGTTACACACACTCTACATGTCCCTTTCTTTCTCTCTCTCCATTCCCTCTCCTTATCACTCTATATCACTTTCTTTTTCTCTCTCTCACTCCCTCCCTCTCTCTCCCCCTCTATAACTTGCTCTCGCTCCCCCTTGCTTACTCACATTTTTTATCTCTCACTCTCTCTCGTACTCTCACACTTGTTGTCTCCCTCTCTCAATCCCCTCCTCTTTCTTTACTCTCTTCCCTCTCTCTCCCTTTTATCTCTCTCTCACTGTCAACCTTTTCCCTACTCTCTCTCCATCTCTCCCAATTTTTATCTCTCTTCATTTATCTCCCTCTTTCAATCTCTCTCCTTCTTTCAATCTATCTCTTGCTCCCTCACCTGCTCCATCTCCCTCACTCTACCCTCTTACTTTCTCTTCTCTCTCGCTCTCCCTTTCACCCTCCCTCTCTCTAACACACACTCTCTCAGTTCCTCGTACTCTATTTTCAGTGAGATAGAGGAAAAAGAGAGAGATAGAGAGAAAGGGAGAGAAAGAATAAGAGCAAGAGAAATTGAGGATGAGTGATCGAGGAGAAAAGTAAAATGAGAGTGAGGGAGATGTAGTGACATAGAGATTTTGAGTGAGAGACATGGAAAGGAGAGAGAGTGAGCTAGAGATGGAGGAGTGGGTAGAAGAGGGTGAGAAAGTATTTGTGGTTGCTTGAGAGTGAGGCAGTGATAGAAAACAACGGAGTCAGAGATATTACAAAGAGAGCGAGAAAGAAAAAAAGA
This sequence comes from Papilionanthe hookeriana x Papilionanthe teres, assembly GCA_022702705.1. NCBI lineage: Eukaryota > Viridiplantae > Streptophyta > Magnoliopsida > Asparagales > Orchidaceae > Papilionanthe > Papilionanthe hookeriana x Papilionanthe teres. Next base: position 74,302,934 of record CM040435.1, on the reverse strand, counting down.
TTGAAAGAGAATTAATGACACAAAAAGAGAGCAAGAAGAGATAAAATAGATAAAAGAGAGAGGGAGAAAAATGAGATATAGATACAAAAAGAGAGATAAAGAGTGAAATCACAAAGAGGGAGAGGGAGAGGGAGAGGGAGAGGAAGAAGGAGATAAAATGGTAAAAAGAAGAGTGAGAGGAGAAAGATAGAGAAGAGTTTAATTATGAGAGATTTTGGGAGGGAGAGTGAGAAAGCAGGAGAGAGGTAGAGAGATAGAGAAGATTGGGAGAGGGAGTGGAGAGAGATAGAGAAGGAGGGGAGACAGAGACAAGAGTGTGAGAAAGAAACGGAGAGTGAACTATAGTGAATGTGAGAGAGGGGGTGTGAAGAGAAACTTGGATATATCCTCAGCCTCCTTCCCTTTCTTTCTCCTCCTCTCTTCTTCCTCTTCACTCTTTTTTTCCCTCTCTTCCTCTCTCTCCCTCACTCTGTACATCCCTTCCCTCTCCTTCCCTCTCTCTCCACCACTCTATCTCTCTCATCTTTCTTGCTCACTCGCTCTCTCGCTACCTTGACTCTCCTACCATCTCTCTCTTCTCTAACTTTAAGCTCTCTTTTTTTCCTTTTCTCAATGTCTCTCTCTCCTCTCCCTACCTTTTTCTCACGTACTCTCGTATACTCTCTTCTACTTCTTCCTCACTCCTTACTCTCTCTTGCTCTCTCCCTCACCATACCTCTATATATTTCCTTTGCTCTTTCTTTCTCTTTCTCTATACTTCTGTCTCTTACTCCCTCCAACATTCAACCTCTCTTAGTCTCTCTCATTTTCATTTTTATTTATTTCTCCCTCTCTGTTTCTATCTATCATTATTTCTCTCCTTCCCCTTTCTTTCCCTCTCTCCTCACTCTTCCTCACTTCTTATACCTATCTCTATTTCCTGCTTTCTCTCGCTCTCCCTTCTTCTCTCTCTCCCTCTCACTCTCTCTTTTTCTCTATCACTATCTTGCCCACTTTATCATTATTATCCTATCTCCTCCCACTATTACTCTCTCTTATCTATGTCTCTCTATCACTTTTAATCTTCTCACACTTCTCACACATGTCTCTTTCTCTCTAACACAAATTCTCTTACTCACATCTTTCTTATTTATATCTCCAATTCTAATCCCTGCCTCTTCCTCTCTTCCTCTCTCCATTTTTCACACTCTCTCTTGTTCACTATCCCTTTTTCTTTGTGTTCTCTTTCTTTCTCTATCCCCACTGTTCTCTTGCACTCTCTGAAAAAATTTTCTCTATCACTTTCTCTCTCTTTCTCTCTATCTATGCCTCTTTCTTCCTCTATCTCCTTTTCTCTTTATTTATTTTCTTCTCTCCCACCCTATGAATCTCTATCTATCTTCCTCTCCCTCATTTTTTTCCTCCCCTGCTCGTCTCTCCCTCTCCCTCTTCTCTCTCTTCTACTGCCTCTCTATCTCTCTCCCTCCCCCCGCTTCTCTCTCTTTCCTTTCTCTCGTGCCCTCACTCTCTTCCACTCCCTTTTTGCTCACCCTCAATTGTGATATCTCTCTCCCACTTTTAGGTCTCTCAACTTTGGCTCTCTCTCTTTCTTCCACTCTCTCTCACTCTTGTCATTCTCTCTCTCTCTATTCGTCTATCTCACCCATACACCTTTCTTATATTTTACCTCAATTTCTCCTTCACTTATGTCTTTGGTTCTCTCTCCTTTCCTCTACCTCACTCTTTCTCTCACCTCAATAAATCTTCCTAGCTCTCTCTCTTGATCACTCTACCTCTCTCTACCTCATTCTCTCGGACTCTCCCTCTCTCTAGATCTCACTTGCTTTCTTTGTCTCACTCTCTATTTTGTTGCCCTAACTCAATCTCTCTTTCTATGTCTCTATCTTTTTTTCTATCTATCTCACTCTGCTATATATTACTCCCTCCGTTCTCTCTCTCTCTCTCTCTCTCTCTCTCTCTCGTACTTTCTCTCATTCTCTCGTTTTCTCTCCCAATCTCTTTTTTAATTCTTTCCATCTCATTTACACACAAAAGCATTCTCTCTCTCTCACACTTTGTCTCTTTATCTCACTCTCACTTACTCTCTCCCTCTCTCTCTCTCACTCCTCTCTCTCCCTCTTTCTGCTTGTCCTTCACTTACTCTCTGCTTCTCTCTCTCGCTTATCTCTCGATCCCTTACACTATTTATCCGTCACTATCTAGCTCTCTCACTCTCTCTCACACGTACACCTTCCATATCTCTATCTTCATTTCCCATCCCAATATTTCCCTCCATGCATCTCTCTCTCTCTCTCTCCCTTACTCTCCCTTATCTCACACACCCTCTCACTTGGTCCATCTGATATTCTCTCTTTCTTTTTCATATTCTCTTTTTCTCTCTCTTACTCTCTCCTCGATCACTCTCATTCTCTCATTCTTCTTATCTCTATCTTGATATCTCTCTACCTCTCTATCTCACTCTTTTTCTTTCCTTCTAACTCACTCTCTATTCTCATGCTCTCTCTTGCTTTCTTTTTGCTCTACTCTCCTGCTCTTCTCTCTCTTATTCTCTCAATTTCTCTCTCTATATCGTTGACGCTCACACTTTCCTTCTTTCTCTCTCTTTATCTCCTCACTCTGTCTCTCCTTTGTCTTCCCCTTTCTCACTCACTTCCTCCCTTTCTTACATCCACTCTCTCCCCCTCATTCCTTCATTCTCTATACTATTACTTGGTCTCTTTCCTTCTGTTTATCTCGAACTCTCACTCTCTCTCCACCACTTATACACACGCTCTCTCCCTCTTTCTTCTTGCTCTCTATTTTTATCTCTCTCTCAAACATTATCTCACTCCATTCTCCATCTATTTTTGCCTTTTCCTCTCTCTCTCTACCTTCTTTATCCTTCTCCCTCGCTTTCACTCTCCCTTCTTCAACCTATCTACCTCTTTCTCTCTTTTGTCTACTCTCTCCCCCTCTCTTTCTCCCTCCTATCACTCTCTCACCCTTCTCTCTTCTCCCACTCTCTTTTCTCCATGTCATTGTATTTTTCGACTCTCCTTTTCTTCTTTCTATCTAGCTCTCACCCTTTCTATCTCTCCCCCATTTCTTCTAGCCCCTTCTCTCACCCATTCTCTTCATCCCTCTCTCCCTCTTTCTTACTCCCTTCTCTCTTCACATACTCACTCTCTCATTTTATACCTACTACTAACTCTTCTTTTAATCTCTCTCTACTCCAACTCACTCCTACCCACTCAATCTATCTCTTTTCTCATTACCTCTCCCATTTTTTCTCTTTTTTTTACTCTCTACCTCACTTTTGCACCCCCTTCCTCCGTTTCTTCCCTCACACCTCTCTTATTCACACTCTCTCCCAGTTTCTCTTTTAATATCCCTACCTCTCTATCTCTCACATCTTCTCTTTCACTTTCTTCGATCTCTATCTCGTTTTTCCTCTATCTCTTTATTATGCTCTTTTCTCTCTCATTCCCTCGCTTTTTCTTGCCCTCTCTTACTTTCTCACCTCTCTAACTCTTACTTACTCCCTCTCTTCTACTCTCCTCTCTTCCTCCCTCTCTCACTCCCTCACACCCTTTTCCATTCTCTATCTCCCACTCCTTTTACTTTCTCTTTAGCCAGTTATCTCTCTCCTTCTTTATCTCTTGCTCCACCTTTTTCTTTCAAATCCTTTCACTTTATTATTCCCAATCTCTCTCTGTCTCTCTCTCACTTCCTTCACGCTCTCCCTCTCTCACTCTTCTCTAACTCATCATTTTCTCTCTCTCTCACTTTCTTGCTCTCTCTCACTCTCTCTCCCTTTCTATATTTCTCTTGCTTTCTCTGTCTCTCCCTAGCTCTCCAACTCTCTCCTCTTCTTTCATTAATCAACCTCTTTCTCCCATTCACTCTCCACCCTCTTTCTATCTCTCTCTTGCTTCCTCGCTATCTCTCTCCCACTCTCTTACCCTCTCTATCCCACCTTCTCAATATTTCTTCCCTCTCTTCCTCTTTCTCCCACACTTTTTCCTTCCCTCCATGCCACTCTCTCTCTTTAGTGTGTGTGTATATATATATTTCCCTCCCTAAGCTATCTTTTTTCTCTCTCAACTCTCTCCCCCCTCTATCTCACTCACTTTATCACTCTCAAACCCTTTCTCATTCGTTCTCTCTCTTCACTAACTTGTCCTTGTTGCCTCTTGTTGTCACTCTCCCTCTCTCTCATCCTCTCTATCCTCGTCTCTATCTCTATAGCTCTTTCTCCCTCTCCCCTGCTCTCACTCTTGCGCTCTCTCTTTTACTTTATGTACCTCTTTCTCTCTCTTTCTTTCACTCTCTCTCACTTTAACTATGGCGTTTTCTCGCACCCTTGCACCTTTCTTTTCTTTACCTAAAATTCTACTTCACTTTCTCTCTGATTCTCTCCCACTATCTCACTCTTTAACTAAATCTCCCAAGTTCTCTCTCTTGCTCACTCTACCTCTCTCTGCCTCTCTCTCATTCTCCCTATTTCATGATCTCTCTCTTGCTTTTTAGTCTCAATTTCTCTTCTCTTACCCTATCTAACTTTTGTTTCTATGTCTCTCCATCTTTTACTATATTTTTCTCCGTCTTCTCATTCTTACTCCCCCTTCTTATCTCTCTTACTCTTGCTCTCATTCTCTCTCTTTCTCTCCCAATCTCTTTTTTTAACTCTCTCCCTCTTGCTCTCTCTCTTTGTCCCTCTCTTGTACTATGCCTCTTCTTCTCTCCTACTTCTCTTACTTTATCTCTCTCACTATGTGTCTTCTCTCCCACTTCTCTTATTTTCTATTTGGTTTATCTCTCTACGCTTTGCTCCAATTATGTAGCTCTCTCTCACCCACTCTCCCACCACCTCGCTTACTCTCTTTCAACCTCTCTCACTATCTACCCATCCTTCAGTATCTCTCTCACACACACTAAAACATTCTCTCACCCTTTCTCTCTTTATCCCACTTTCACTTCTTCTCTCCCTCTCTCGACCTCATACTTCCCTCCCTCTCTCTCTCGCTCCCTCTTTCTCTCTCTCTCTCTCTCATGTACTCTCTATTTCTCTCTTTCCTCTCTCACCTCTGTCTCCCACTCTCTTGATCTCTTACTATCTCTTTGTCTCTCTCTTGCTCTCTCACCCTCTGAGTCCTATCATCTTGTTCTTTCTTTATATTCTCTCTTTCTCACTCTCTTTCTCTCTCACACACACCTTCCATATCTCTATCTTCATTTCCCTTACCTATATTTCCCTCCCTCAATACCTTTCTCTCTCCCTCTCTCTAATTTTTATCCTTCTCTTAATCTCACACACCTTGTCACTTTCTCTCTCACTCCCTCACCCTAGAGCTCTCTTTGTCTAACTTATTGTCTCTCACCCTCTCTTCTCTTACCCACTCTCAGTCTCTCTCCATTTCCATCTCAATTTTTTGTATCTCTCTCCTCTCTCACTCTTCTTTATCTTTCTCCCCACTATCTATCTCTCTCTCTCACTATTATTCTCATCCTCTTTCTTTCTATCCCAATCTCATTTTTGAACTCCTCACTCTCCATCTCTTCTTCCCTCATGCTCTCTCTCTCCGTTCTCTCTCACATTATGTTTATTCTTCTCTACCTCTTCTCCTTTTTTTTTATCTCTATACTTTGCTCCTACTATGTAGCATTCTCTCTCTCTCCTTCACCATCACTCTCTATCTATCTCTCTATCTCTCCCTTCTCTCTCTATCTCTCTCTCTTACTCTCTGATTTTCTTTCTTCTCGCATGTTTTGTTCTCTCTCTCCTTCAAGCACACACTCACTCTCTTTCAGTATTCACACAAGCACACACACTCTCTTTTGCTTTCTCTCTTTTCTCTCTCTCACCATCATTCACACACTCTCTCACACATTCTCTCTTTCCTTTCTCTTACATTCTATCTCTTTTCTCTCGCTCTCTACCACTCACCGTCACTCGCCCCCTCTCTCACTCTATCATTTTCTCCATCTCTATGTTATATCTCTTTATCTCTTTACATCTCTCCCTCGCTCTCCCTCTCACTCACTCACTCTTCTTTCTCCTTTCTCTCTCTCATTTTCTCACTCTCACTCTGTCTCTTTTTCAACATTCCCTCTCTCCCTATTTATCTGTCTTAATTTCTCTTATCCCCTTCCTTTCTCACTCATGCACTCTCTCTCACTCTTTTCTTTCTTTCTCTCTCTCTCACACACGCACACTCCATCTCGCACTCCTTTCTCTTGCTTTCTTGCTCCCTCTATCTCTCTTCTATCTTTTGTTCCCACTCTCCCTCTATCTCCCTATCTCTCTCTTTATCTCTCATTCTCTATCTATCTCTTTGTTATCCCTCTCTTTTTGCCACTTTATCTATCCTTCCCTTTTGCTTACTCACTTCTCTTATCATTTCACTCTCGGCTCCTCTCTCTCTCTTTCCTTCTCATTTCCTATAGGACCCATCTTCTCTCTATTCCTCTCCTCGGTCTATTCCCCTCTATCTTTCTCAAACTCTCTCTCCCCCACACTTCTCTCTCCTTTCTCACCCTATATTTTCTATGTTTCTCATTCATTCACTCTTTCGCACTCTTCTCTATGGCACTCACTTTCTCTCCTCACACTCTCTCTCACTCTCTCTCTCACTCTCTCTCTCTCTCCCATTTCTTTCTCCCTCTTCAACTCTTTCTCTCACTCTCCCTCTAATCTTGATCATTCTCTCTCTTTCTCTCTCTCGATCAAACATTATCACTTTATCTATTTCTCTTTCTCTCTCCCTCAACTTCTCTTACTCCATCTTTTCTTCTCCTCGCTCTCTATCTTCTCTATCTCCCTCTCATTCTCTTGCTTTCAATCATTCACATTGTTTCTCTTATTCTCTCTCTCCTTCATTTTTACTCTCTCCATCTCGCTCACCTTCTCTATCAATAATATTCTCTCTCATTCTTCCTTTTTATCTCTTCTTTTGCTCTGTCTTCTCTCACTTATACATCCCCCTTTCTCACTCACTCACTTTCTTCTCTTATTCTTTGTTATTTCTCTCTCACTGTCCCACTTATTGCTCTCTCACACACTTTCTCTAACCCTTTCTCTCCTCTGTCTCTCCATTGCCATATCTCTCTATCTTGATATCTATTTTTCTCTCTCTCTCATGGGACCTCTCTCACTTACTCGCTCCTTCATCTCTCCAGAATTCATCTCCCCTCCATCTCACTCTAACTCTCCATCTCTCCCTTTCTCCCTTTCTTCTTCTCTCTCTCTTTCACTATCTCTTGTCTCACTCTCTCTCCCTACTTTTGACACACAAGCATTCTCTCTTAATCTCTCTCTTTTGTTTCTCCCTCTCACTCTCTTCACTCGCTTTCTTGCACTCTCTCTCTCCCTCACTCTATCTATATAAATATTTCTCTCCTCCCTTTTTATATTTCACCACCTTTTTTCTCCCTCTCCCTCCCTTCCTTCCTCTCCCACTGTCAATTTTTCCCTTTTTCTCTCCCTTCCTCTCTTCTTCTTTTTATTCTTTCTCTCACCCACTCTCTCCCACTTTTCTCTAATCTCTCTCACTTCCTCTATCTCGCTCCCTTTCTCTCTCTCCCTCATTTTTGCTCTCTCCTGCTTTCTTTCACTCTCCCTCTCCTTCTCTCTTCTCCACATCTCTCCTCTTTAAACTCTATCCTTATTCTCCCTCTCTACGGATTTCTCAATCTAACTCTCTCCATCTCTCGTTCTCTCTATCCCTCTCAACTTGCTTTTATCTCAATATCTTCCTCCCTCTTTCTCTATCCCTCTCTCCCTCTTTCTTCTTCCCTCCCTCTATCTCTTATATAACCTTGGTCACTCTATCTCGCACTCTCTAGCTCTTTCTCACTTACTCTATTTTTATCACTTGTATATTGCTCTACCTCTTTTATTTATCTCTCTCTCACTCTTATCTACCTTGATCTCCCTCTATCTCTATATTTTTCTCACTATCTCTCTCTTACTCTTTTATAACTCTCTCTCTATCCTTCTTCTCTCACTCTATCTTTAATCTCTCACTTTGCCACCACTTTCTTACTCTCTCTCATCCCCTTTGCCTCCCTCTCTCTACTCGATCTCTATCTCTCTCAATCAATCTTTCTCTCTACATTATCTCACTCACTCTCTCTCACTCTCAGTCTTACTCTCTTGCATTTAATCTCACTCTATTTTGTTCTCTCTCTCTTTCAATTTTGACCTCTCTCCGTCACCCACTCTCTCATCTTGTCCCTCGATCTGCCTTTCTTCCTCATTCTCTCGTGCTATCTCTCTTACTCCCTCTAGCTTGCTCTTCATGCTCCATACCTCTCTATCACCCACTCCCACTCTCCCTTACACACTAGCTATCTTTTTATATAGAGAAGATCGTGTGAGGAATGATGGATTGATAGAGTGAGAAAGGGAAAAAAGGTGGGAGAGAGAGATCACAAACGAGGTGAGCAAAAAGGGGGGAAGAGAGTGAGCATAAGAGAAAGGGGAAGAGAGAGAAGAAGTGGTAGAGAGAGAGGCAAAAGAAGAGAGAGGGAGATTGCGAGGAAGAGGGAGGGAGGAGCAAGGGAGAGAAAAAGGGATGGAGAGAGAGAAAGATAGATAGAGATTGTAGAGTGTTATATAAGGAGATAAATAAAGTGGAAAGGAGAGAGGGAAGAAATAGACATATATAAAGAGAAAGAGGTAGAAGTACAAAGAAAGAATTATAGAGAGAGCAAGAGAAGAGTGGGTATAGAGCAAGAAAGAGAGTATAAGAGAGAAGAAGAGAGAAGAAGGGTGAGCGACAAAGAGAAGAGGGAGAGAGAGGAAGTAATAGGTAGAGAGAGGAGAGAGAGTGAGAGAAAAAGTGAGATAAAGACAGAAAGGGAGAGAGAATGTTTTTGTTTGTAAGTGAGAGATTGTGAGAGATGGATAGATAGTGAGAGTAGTTGAAAGAGAGTGAGAGATGGTAGGAGAGTGGGTGAGAGAGAGACTAAATAATAGGATCAAAGGATAGAGTGATAGACCAAATAAAAAATAAGAGAAGAGGGACAATGTAGGAGAAGTAGGAGAGAAGAAGAGGCATAATACGAGAGAGAGGGACAAAGAGAGAGAGTGAGAGGGAGAGAGTTAAAAGGAGATTGGGAGAGAAAGATGGAGAATTAGAGCAAGAGCAAGAGAGAAGTTGAAAGGGAGAGTAAGGTATAGATAAGTGAGAGAGAGATAAAAAATTAGAGAGGCATAAAAAACAGAGTGAGATAGAGCAAGAGAAGAAAGAGACCTAAAGAGAAGGAGAGGAAGAGCGAGAGGCAAAGAGAGTCAGAGTGAGAAAGAGAGAGAAATAAGGAGATTTAGTGAGGAGGAAGGACAAAACAAGAGAGATAAGTAAAGGAGAGTTTGAGGTAAAGATAAAAAAGGTGCAAGACTGAGACAAAAGGACAAAGTTAGAGTGAGAGAGTGTGGAAGAAAAAGAGACAGAGAATAGAGTGCTCAAGTGGGACAGAAAGATCACAAATGAGGGTGAGCAAAAAGGGAGGCGAAGAGAGTGAGAACACAAGAGAAAGGGGAAGAGAGAGAAGGAGTAGGGAGAGAGAGGAAAAAGGAGAGAGGGGGAGAGGGAGAGAGGAGCAAGGGAGAAAAAAAGGGAGGAGGAGAGAGAAAGAGAGACTGATGGAGTAAAAGGAGAGAGTGGAAGAAATAGGAAAAGAGAGAGAAAGAGAGAGAAAGAGATAGAGATATATTTATAGAGAGAGCAAGAAAAGAGTGGGGATAAAGCTAGAAAGAGAGTATAAGAGACAAGGATAATGAACGAGAGTGTGTGTTAAAACTAGAGAGAGCAAGAGACAAAGAGGGAGAAAGAGGAACAAGAGAGAGAGAGATAGAGCTCTCTCGTTCCCTCTCCCTCTCTCTCTCTCTCAATCTCACTCTCTTCTCTCTATTCTCTATTTATCATTCCATCTCAGTCTCTCTCTTCTCTCTTGTCTCTTCGTCTCTTGTTATTCTCCTTTAATCTCCTCTTACTCTCTCATTATTTCATTCTCTCCTTCGCACGCTTAATATTATCTCTCGTACTCTACATCTTCTCTCTTCCAAGCTCTTTATTCTTTTATCACTCACTCTCCCTCTCTTATTCTTTCCTTGCTCTCTCCTATCTCACCTCTTATCTCAGTTTCCTTTTCTTCTTCTCTCTTCTTATCTCTTTATCATTCTCTGTCTTTTTTGAACTCTAACTCTCACCTCCCTTCTCTCGCTCCCTTATCTCTCTTGCTGTTATCTCACTCAGTTACTTATTCTCTCCATCACTTTTTATTTCTCTCTCTCTCTCACTCACTCTTTCTCTCTCTCACTCTTACCCTCTCTCTCCCTATCACTATCTAACTCTTTCTTTTACCCTCCTAACTCTCTGTCACTCTAACTTTTTCTCTATATCTCTCACTCTCTCACACACACACACTGTATCTTTCTCTCAGTTGTCTCTTATTCACTCTCTCAGTCTCTCTCTCACCCTCTTAGTCACTCTCTCTCACTGTCTAGTTCTCTCTCTCCCTCACTCTCTCCTCCCTCTCTCTCCCACCCTCCCTTTTAGTATCTCACTCACTCCCACAGTACCTTCCCTTCCTCTCTCTTTCTCACTCTCTCCGGCTCCTTACTTCCCTATTCTACAACCCACATTTTCACTTCATCTCTTTTCTTGCCTCTTTCCTCCCTCTTCTCTCTCTATCCTCTTTCTCCCTCTATTTCTCTCCCTTTTTTCTCTCTTCCCCTCTTTTACTCCCACTCACTCTCCCTCCCTCTCTTGCTTTCTCAACTCTCTCTAGCTCTTTCTCACTCACTCTCTCTCCCCCTCTCTTGCTCCCTCTATCATAATCTCCATACATCTCTTTATCACTCACTCTACCTTCCTCTCTCTCTCTCACATCCTCTTTAACACTTTATTGCACTCTTCTTGCCTCTCCCTCCCATTCTCCCTCCCTCTCTCTCTTTCTCTCTCTTTTTTTCTCTTTACATCTCTCTTACTCTTACTCTCTCCCTCTATACCTCTCTCCCACTCTCTATCTTCCTCTCTCTCCCTTTCTCTCTAACTCTTTATATATCAACCTCCCTTTATCTAACACCATCGCAACCTCCCTCTCTCGCACTCTCTGTCTTCCCTCACTCTCTCTTCTTTGTCTCTCTCATTCTCTCTCATCTATCTCTCTACCGCAATTCTCTCTTGCTTTCTCTTACTCTTTTGATTGTTCTTCATTCACCACTCTCTTTCTCTCTCTATCATACTCTCTATCATCTTTCTCTCATCTTATCTCTCTCTCGCTCTCTCTACCACTATCTACCTCCTTTTACTCTCTCTCACCCTTTATCTACATATCTTTATCTCTCTCTCACACTCTCTATCCTCTCTCTCTCTTCATAACTATCTCTCTCTCTCCCCCACTATCTACCCACTCTCAGTCTCTCTTCACCCTTGTGATTCTTTCTAGCTCTCACTTACTCTTAACTGCCTCACACTTTCCTCTTGCTATCTTTTTTCTCTCCCACCCTGTCCCACCCTCCCTTTATTTTTTGCTAACACATATCTTTATCTCTCATACTATATTTTTTAACCTCCCCCTCCCTCTTCCCCCTCCCTCCCTCCCTCCCTCTCTCCTTCTCTTTTCTTTACCCCTCCCTGTTTGCATTCTCTATTTCTCCCTTTCTCTATCCCTTTTCCTTTCTTGATCTATTTTTCACTCTCCTTTTCTCTCTATCTCTCCCACTCAAATGCTCAATGTTGTCTCTTTCTCTCTCCCTTTCTCTAGCCTCCCTCCCTCCCAATACCTCTCTCACTCCCACTCCTATCTTCCCTCTCTCTTTATCTCTCACCCTTACTTTCTTGCTCTTTCTTTCCCATCCCTACTTCACTGCCTCTATCTCTCTCTTTCTCTATCACTTCCCTCCCTCACTCCATATCACCTCTCTCTTTGTCTCTCTCCCCTTCTTCTCTCCCTCTCTTACTCTCTTACTCAATTTTTTCCTTCACCTACTCTTGCTTTCTCTTCTCTCGCTCTCTCTCCTCTCTCTACCACTCATGCTCTCTCTCTTAATCTCCCCACCAATCTTTATCTCTTACTCTCTTAATTCGCTCTTTCTTTACTCTATTTCACACTCTCTCTCAGTCTCACATTCTCTATATTTGTTTATTTTCTCTCCTCACTATGTCCCTCCCTGTCTCCCTCTTCCATCTCTTTCTCCATCTCTCTCTATATCTTCTTACTCCCTCTCCCTTACTCTCTCTCTCTCTCTCTCTCTCTCTCTCTCTCTCTCCATCCTTCTCTCTTTGTCCCTCACCCAATCTCTATCTCCCTTCCTCGCTCTCCCTCCCTCTCTCTCGGCCCATCTCCCTCCCTACATTGCCTCGTCCACCCCATCCCTCCCTCTCTCTCCAACTGTCACTTGCCTCTCTCGCTCTCATATCTCTTTTTCTCTCTCCCTTACTCTGTCTCTCTTCTCTCTCTTGCTCTCTCTCACACTCTCTCCTGTTATTTATCTCTTCCTTTCTCTCTCCTCATCTCTCTATCAAAATATCTATTCTCTTAGAAATGTCTTCCTCTCTCTATATCTCTTTCTCCCTCTCTCATACTCTCTCACCTCCAAGTCCTTAGTTTATTTCTTGCTCTTTTCATCTCTTCCCTCCCTCTCTAAATATATTTTTCTCTCCGTCTCTCCATCCCTCTCAATCTCACCTTCTCTCCAAATCTCTCTTTCTCTCTTGCTCCGTCACATGTCCTCTTACTCTCAGTTTTCCTGACTCTCCCACCCTCGATCTCTTTCTTGCCCTGATGCACACTCTCTGTCTCTATCCCTCTTGCTCTCTTCTTTCATTCCCTTCCTCCCTCCCTCTATTTTGACTCTCTCCCTTTTTTGACTTCTATCTCTCTCTTTCTTTATCTCTCTTCCTCTCTTGCTTTATGTTTCGCTTCATTTTCTCTCTATCTCTCACACACAACACTTTATGTTCTATAACTCCTTTCCCACACTTCCTTATACTCTCTCTTCTCATGCTCTCTCGTCCATGTTCTTTCTTCATATACACTCTGATCTCTCTCTAGCACCTCTTGCTCTTCCTTCTCTTTCTCATCTCTCTCTTCGCTCGCTCCTTCATCACTTTATCATTTCTTCTTTTGGTTTCTTTCTCTCCCTTCCATCCTCTCATTCCCTCCATCTCTCTCTTCCCTCTATCTTATCACTTCTTTCACTCTTTCTCTGCTATATCTGCTCTCCTTTATGCCTCTCTCTCCCCCCTCTCTCCTCCTGCCCCTTTTCATTCTCTGACACTCTCCCATACTGTCTCCTCTTTATCTCGCACTCTCTATCCCATCTCTCTATTTCTCTCTCTCTCTCTTCTCTAGTTATTTCTCTCTCTCTTTCTCACTTTCTCTCTCCCTCACTCCCTCTTCTCTCTCGCTCTTTTCCCTCCTTATCATTTTATGTTCTCGATCTCTCAAATTATCTATTTCACTCTCTCTAACACTATTCTTATCTCTATCTCCATTTATCCTTCCCTCTATCCTTAACAAACTACCTATATCTTTCTCTTTCTTGCTACATCGTCCCCTCCTTACCTTTCTCCCTCTTTCTTTCTCCGCTATCTTCATCTTCTCTCCATGTCTCTCTCCTTCTATTTCTCTCTCTTCCTCTCATGCTCTCTCACTCGCTCTCCCTCCTTCACTCTCCTCTCTCTCTCTCCTCTCTCTACTTCTCATGCTCCCTCTCCGAATATCCACACCCCTCATCTCCCGCTCTCTTCTCTTACTCTTTTCATTTCTCTATTTTCTATCTCTTTCACTCTCTCATTTCTTTAGCTCTTTATTTTGCTATTCTTTCTCTCCCTTCGCTCTCTCTTTTCTCTCACTTTCTCTCGACATCTTCCTTGCTCTCTTTCTTTATTATTATTACTCCCTCCCTCCTTTTCTCTCTCAATAATTCATAATCTCTATCCGCCTCCCTCTTTCTCTTCTCCACTCTCTCCCTCCCTCACTCCCACTCTCTCCCTTTCCTTCCTCTCTCTCCATCTCTCATGCTCCTCTCGCTCTCATCTCTCTCTTCTCTGATCTTTCCTTCTCTCTCTTTCTCTCTCTCTCTATCTCTCTCTCTGTTTATTACTTCTCTCTCTCCCTTTCTCTCATACAATCTACCATCCCTATCTTTATCCCTCCTTAGCTCTAATTCTCACTATTTAACTCTCTCCTGCTCCCTCACCTCTTGCTCTCTCTCTTTACTCTCTCACACTTCCACCCTTCCTCTCTTCCTTGCTCTCACATGCACTCTCTATCTTTATCTCTAGTGCTCCATATTTTATCTCTCCCTCCCTCTCCTTTCTCAATCTCTCTCCCTCTTGCCAAACTTATCTATTCTTTTTTATCTCCTCCTCTCTTACTCTATGTTTTGCTCTAGTTATCTCTCCATCTCTCCCAGTCAAGAGCTCTCTCATTTATCAGTCCCCTTCTTGCTCCCACGCTTCCTTTCACTCTCTCTCTCTCTCTCTTGTGCATCTCTTGCTCTCTCTTCTCTCTTTCTCATCTCTTACTGCTCTCACTCTCTCTCTCTCTTCTCTTACTCCCTCATCACTGTCATTTTGTCTTTCTCTTCATCCCTCTCTCCCTTCATTTCTCCCTTGTGGCCTCTATCTCTTTCCCTCCATCCGTCACTCTCTTCCCTCTTTCTCTCCTTTCACTTTAACTTCTTTCTCTCTCTCTCCTCATCTCTCCTTCTCTCTCACTGCCTCCGTCCTCTCAAACTTCTCACTCCTTTCACCTTTTCTATCTTTCCCTCTCTCACGCCCTCTCCCTCTTCTCTCTTACATTCTCTCTTACCATAACTTATCTTTCTCTCTCTTTTGTTTGTCAACGCTCACTCTTCCACCCTCTTTTCTATCTTTCTCTCTCTATTACTATGCTCTCTCTCTTTCGCACTTTCTCTCTCCATCCCTCTCTCTCACTTTCCCCCTCTTCTTCTCTCTTATATATCTCTCTCTATTTATCTTCATGTTACTCTCTCTTACACTATCCCTAGCTCTATTTCCATTTCTCTCTCCCTCTGTTTCCCTTCCTTTCCCTCTTTCTCTCTTTCTTCCTCATTCTCATACACATTCTCTTTTCCTTTCTCTCTCACTTTCTCTCTATCTCTCTCGCTTGCCCTATCTCTTTGACTTTATTTTCTCTCAATTTATCTTCTCTCTCCATAACTCTCTTTCCTCTCTTACACTCTACATAGCTTTCTATCTTTCTAACCCTCTCACTCGCTCTTTCCACTACTATAGCTCCCTCTCTCCCTCTCTCTCCCTCTTCATCTTTTTCTCATTTTCTCTCCCTCTCTCTTGCTCTCCATATTTTAATATCGCTTCTCTTCTCTCACTCTCTCTACTTTATCTTACTCTTAATTATCTCTCTTCCCATCTTTGTTGCTTTTCTCCTACGTTCCCTCTCTTTTATTATTTGAATTTGACTCTCTCTATCTCTCTTTTAATATTTATCTCTGTCATTGTTCTTTCTATCTTCGTCTTAAGTTCAATTTCACCGTCTCTGCATCTCTGTCCATCTTTGTTTTCTCTTCATCTCTTTTTGTCTCACTCTCTCACTCTCTCAATTCTCTTAGCTTCACTTTAAGGTTCTCTCACACACTCTCTTTTGCTTACGCTCTAGATCTCTATCTCTCCACCCTCTTCTTCTACTTATCCCTCCCCTCTCACTTGCTCTCTAACTCTCTCCTTTTTTTATGTCTCCCCCTTGCACTCTCTTTCTCTCTCTTCTCTCTCTTGCACTTCTTTGTCACTCTCTACCTTTTTCTCTCCATGTCTAAATCACTCTCTTTCTCTCTCTCCTCCCTCTCTAGCTCTTGCCCATTTCTCACCTACTTCTCTTATCTTTCTTTCTCGCAATATTTTTTTCTTTTCTCTGACTTTTACCTCTCTCTTATCTCTATCTTCCTCTCCACCTCTCTCTTGAACTTTTCTTTCTCCATCTCTCTAACTCTCACTCTCTTAATCTTAGAGAACCGTGAAAGTGGGTGAGATAGAAGAAGAATCATAAAGAGTGCCAGAGAGGGAGAAATGGAGATAGAGATAGGGAAGGTATTTGTGTAAGAGAGAGATATATAAAAAGAGAGAGGGAGAGGATGAGGCCACAAAAGAGAAAGAAGGAAAGATAGATAAATCGAAAAAGAGAGAAACAGAGAGGGCGAGTGAGAGAAAGGGTGCGCGAGATTTGAGTGAACAAGAGACTGTGTAAGAGAGAAATCGAGAGGAAGAATAAGGGAGAGAGATGAAGTGAAGTAGTGGGAGAGAGATTGAGAGATGTAGAGGAAGTGGGAGAGAAAGGAGGTGAATAAGAGATAGAGAGAAGAGAGAAGGAAACAGACGAAGAAGGAGAACGGATAAGTAAATACTGTGAGAGAGATAGGCACGAGGGAGAGAAAAAATAGAGAAACAGATAGAGAGAGAGTGAGAGAAGAAGGTAGAGGTAATGAGAAAATTAGAGAGAGGGAGAGGTGGAGGTATGGAAAGAGGGAGAGATATTGAGAAAAAGGGAGAGATTGAGAAAGATGGATTGATATAGAGTAATAGTGAAGGTAAGAGACAGAAGAGTAGGAGGGAGAGAGAGCTGCATAATAGGAGTAGAGGTATGGAGAGATAGACCCAAAAGAAAAGGGGAGAAGAGGTAGAGAAAATTGACATAATGCGAGATAGAGAGAGAAGGGGAGAAAGAAATGAAGAGCAAGGAGTTCAAAAAAGAGACTGGAAGAGACAAAGAGAATGAGAGTAAGGGAGAGAGAGATAGAAATGGGGAGAAAGATAGAGAAGAGTGAGAGGGAGAGATATAGAAAAAATTAGAGATGGAAATAGATAAAGATTGAGAGAGGGTAAAAGAAGAGAGACTGAGAGATATTGAGCTAGGCAGAGAGAGTGTTAGGGAGAGGGAGTGTGGTGGAGATGGACCAAGTGAGAGGGTGTGTGAGATAAGGGAGAGGAAGGTTGAGGAAGGGAGAGAGAGATGCAGGGAGGGAAATATTGGGATGGGAAATGAAGATAGAGATATGGAAGGTGTACATGTGAGAGAGATTGAGAGAGCTAGATAGTGATAGAGAAATAGTGTAAGAGATCGAGAGAGAGAGAGAGAGAGATGAGAGATAGCCAAGAGAGAGAAGCAGAGAGTACATGAACGACAGAGAGAGAGGGAGAGATAGGAGAGTATGAAGTAGAGAGAGGAGTTAGAGAGAGAAGGAAAGAGTAAGTGAGAGTTAGATAAAGAGAGAGAAAGAGAGAGAGAGAGAGAGAGAGAGAGAGATGTATTTTTGTGTAAGTGAGAGGGAGAGAGTTAAAAAGGAGATTGGAAGAGAAAGCGAGAGAATGAGAGCAAGTGCGAGAGAGAGATAGAAAGAGGGGAGGAATATATAGCAGAGTGAGATAGATAGAAAAAAAGATAGAGACATAGAAAGAGAGATTAAGATAGGGCAACAGAAGAGAGAGTGAGACGAAGAAAGCAAGTGAGATCTATAGAGAGGGAGAGTCTGAGAGAGTGAGGTAGAGAGAGGTAGAGTGAGCAAGAGAGATAGCTAGGAATATTTATTAAGGATGAGAGAAAGAGTGAGATAGAGGAAAGGAGAGAGAACCAGAGAGATAAGTGAAGGAGAAATTGAGGTAAAATATAACAAAGATGTATGGGTGAGATAGACGAATAGAGAGAGAGAGTGACAAGAGTGAGAGAAAGTGGAAGAAAGAGAGGCAAAGAAGAGAGAGCTAAAGGTGGGAGAGAGAAATCACAATTGAGGGTGAGCAAAAAGATAGGGGAAGAGAGTGAGGGCATGAGAGAAAGGGAAGAGAGAGAAGCAGGGGGAGATATAGAGAGGCAGTAGAAGAGAGAGGTAGAGGGAGAGGGAGAGGGAGAGGGAGAGAGGAGCAAAGGAGGAAAAAAAGGAGGGAGAGGATGATAGATAGAGATTCATAGAGTGGGAGAGAAGAAGATAAATAAAGTGAAAAGGAGATAGAGGAAGAAAGAGGCATAGATAGAGAGAAAGAGGGATAAAGTGATAGATAAAATTTTTTCAAGGAGAGCAATAGAAGAGTAGGGATAGAGCAAGAAAAAGAACACAAAAAAATGGACAGTGAACAAGAGAGAGTATGAAAAAAGGAGAGGAAGAGAGAAAGAGGTAGGGATTGGAATTGGAGATATAGATAAGAAAGGTGTGAGTAAGAGAATGTGTGAGAGAGAGAGAGAAAGAGAGAAGTGTGAGAAGATTAAAAGTGATAGAGAGACATAGATAAGAGAAAGTGATAGTGGGAGGAGAGAGGATAAGAATAATAAAGTGAGCAAGATAGTGATAGAGAAAAAGAGAGAGCGAGAGGTAGAGATAAGAAGAGAGAGCGAGAGAATCCATGAGATAGAGATAGGTATAAGAAGTGAGGAAGAGTGAGAAGTGAGGGAGAGAAAGGGGAAGAAGAGAGAGAAGGATGAACAGAAATGGAGAAATGGGAAGGAGAGAGAAGGATACACAAAAAGGGAGAGCGGGAGAAATAAATAAAAATGAAAATGATAGAGAATGAGAGAGGGGGAGTTGGATGGAGAGAGAGACAGAAGTATAGAGAAAGGGAAAGAAAGCGCAAAATAAATAGATAGAGGTATGGTGAGGGAGAGAGCAAGAGAGAGTAAGAGGGAGTGAGGAGGAAGTAAAAGAGAGTATAAGAGAGTACGTGAGAGGGAGGTAGGGAGAGGAGAGAGATAAATTTAGAAAAGGAAGAAAAGAGAGTTTAGATTTAGAGAAGAGAGAGAGATTGTAGGAGATTCAAGGTAGCGATAGAGCGAGTGAGCAAGATAGAGGAGAGAGATAGAGTGGTGGAGAGAGAGGGAAGGAGAGGGAAGGGATGGACAAAGTGAGGGGGAGAGAGGAAGAGAGGGAAAAGAAGAGTGAAGAGGAAGAAGAGGGGAGGAGAAAGAAAGGGAAAGAGGCTGAGGATTTATCTAAGTTTTTCTTCACACCTCCTCTCTCACCCTCACTATAGCTCTCTCTCCCTCTTTTTCTCACACTTTTGTCTCTCTCTCTCCTCCTCTATCTCTCTACACTTCCTCTCCCAATCTTCGATATCTCTACCTCTCTCCTTCTTTCTTACTCTCCCTCCAAAAATCTCTCATAATTAATCTCTTATGTATCTTTCTGTTCTCGCTCTTATTTCTCTGTATATCTTAATCTCGCTTTTTTTACCTATCTTCTTCTTCGTCTCCCTCTCCCTTTCCATCTTTGCAATTGCACTCTCTGTCTCTCTTTTTGTATCAACTCTCATTTTTCTCCCTCTCTCTTTTATCTTTTTTTATCTTTTCTTGCTCTCTTTTTTTGTCATTAATTCTCTTTCAATCTTTCTTTCTTTCTCGTTCTCTTTGCAATATCTCTGAATCTTTAGTTCTCTCTCACTACCTCTCTCTGAAACACCCATAAATACTTTCTCACCCTCTCCTGCCCACTCCTCCATCTCTGGCACACTCTCTCTCCTTTCCATGTCTATCCCTCATAATCTCTATCTCACTACATCTCCATCACTCATTCTACTTTTCTCCTGGCTCACTCCTCCTCACTTTCTCTTTCTCTTATTCTTTCTCTCTGTTTCTCTCTCTCTTTTTTTTTCCTCTATCTCACACTCCCACTCCATCTCTCCATCTCTTCCACTCTCTCTCTCCATCTCTCAATCTCTCTTGCTCCCCCACTTGCTCAATCTATCCCCCACTCCGTCTCTATCATGCCCTCTCTCTTTTCACGTCTATCATCCCTCTTTATATTTCTCTCCCTTGCTCCCTCTCTCTCCCCCTCTCCCCCCTCTCCCTCTCGTTTCTCTCTTTCTCCCTCTTTCCCTCCCTCGCTCTCTCTTGCTCAACTACTCTTTCTTCCTCTCTCGTATTCTCTCTCACCACATATCTCCCACTCTCTTATTCTCTCATTCCCTCTCTCACTTGGTCTCTTACTTTATCTCCACTTTATTTGTCTCTATCCTCTTACTTTTTCTCTGTCTCACACTCATACACACTCCATATTTCTCCCTCCCTACATTTTCCTTCCTCTATCTCTCTTTATCCCTTCCTCTCCCTCATTTTATGCCTCGCACACACTCTTACTTGTCTCTCCCTCATAATCTCTATCTCACTATCTCCCTCTTTGACATTCTACTTTTCACCATGGCTCACTTTTCCTAAGATTCTCTTGCTCTTTTGCTTTCTCTCCCTCTCTCCTTTACCAGAAATCCCTCTCTTAGTCCCTCTCTCCCACTCTCTTGCTTTCAGTCTCTCTCACAAATTCTCTTTCGCCCCATCATTTGCTCTTTACCTCACTCTTCACCTCTATCTTTCTCCCTCACCAACTCGATCTCCCTTTCTAAACATCTTCCTATATTTCTCTTTCCATTTTTTCTCTTCTCTTGCTCTCTTCTCTCTCTTACATCCATTCCATCTTTCTCAATCTATCTTCACTTGCTCCCTTATCTCTCCCTCCACCATTATATATCTTTCATTCTAGTCACTTCTTCTCTAGTTTTCTATCCCTTTATCCCACTCCTCTCTCACCCACTTTCTATTTTCCAACTTTTTGTTCTCTCTATTGATATTTACCTATATGCTCTCACTCTCAATCTTTCTCTTTGCCCTCTCTCACCAGTATTATCTCTCTCTCTCTCATATCCCTTTTCTTTTCTCTCTTTTCTTCCCTCTCTATTACTCTCTCTCACTCTCTTTTTCTCTCCATTTCTATCTTGAAATCTCTCAACCTCTATCTATCTCCCTTGTCTTCCCTCTCACTAACTCTCTCTTCTCTCTCTTCTCCTCTCCCTCTCTTAAACCCTTCACTCTCTTTATTTCGCCCTCACTCTATCCTTATCCATCCATTCCCCTCCCTCTCTCTTTCTATCACTCTCTCTCTCACTATATCTCCTTCATCTTTCCCTCTCTCTCTCTCACTCTCTTCCTCTCCTTCTTGGACACACACACTCCTCTGTCCCATCTCTCTCACATACACTCTATCCCTCACACTCTCCTCTCATTTGCTTGTTCTCTTTCTTACTTTTCTATTTCTAGCTCCCACTCTCTCTCAACCACACAAATCTCTCTCTCTTTCTTTTTTCTCACTTCCTTTTCCTCTCTCTAACTTTATTGCAACCTGCTTTCTCTCTTTCTCTTTAGCTCATTCTGTCTCCCAGACTTCTCTCTCATTCTTTATTCCTTTATCCTTCTTTGCATCTTTCTATCTCTCCTGCTATCTTTCTCCCTTTTTCTCTCACTCTCTCCCCACTCTTCTCTCTCACTATCTCTTCTCCATGTCTATGTCTCATTTGCTTAATCTTCTTCTCCTATGCTCTCACCCTCTCTATCTTTCTTCCTTTTCGTTCTCTCCCTCTCTCTCATCCCATTCTCCCTCTACCTTAATCTCTCCCTCTCTCATACAATCTCTCTCTCTATCACTCACACTTCTCTTGCCCTCTATTTTTTATATCTCCCTCTCTTCTCTATGTCACTCTCCCACACTTATCTCTCTCTTTCTCTCACTATTTCTTTCTCTATTACTCTTTCTCTCACTCTCTACCTCTCTTTTCCACCCTCTACCTCCCTTACTTCTATTCCCCTATCTTAATCTCTCCCTATATCTCTCTCCCCCTCATTTTCCCTCTCCCCTTCTCTTGCTCATTCCCTCCGTCTCCTTTCTCACACTCTTTTCTCGCTCTCACTTTCCCTCTCTTTGTCTCTCTCCAGCTTCCTCAATTACTATCTCTTCCACTCCTAATCTTCACTCTATCTTCTTTTGATCTTTCATCTCTCTCTATGTCAATTTATCTCTAGCCCTTTATTATGCTTGAGTGGGGAGAGAGAGTGAGAGAGCAAGAGAGAGATAGAGAGTATAAGAGATTCGGAGAGGGAGAGAGGTGAGAGAGAGGATAGAGAGAAGCAAAGAGAAAGTGAGTGACAGAGAGAAAGAGTGAGAGAGATGCAAGATAATAGGAAATATGCAAGAGAGGGAGAGAGAGAGAGATAGAGGGAGATATATTATAAAGCATGAGAAGATATAGCAAGAAGGGAAAAGGGAGGAAGAGTGAGAGTGACAGTAGGAAATGATGAGAGAGCTAGTGCTACAAAAGTGAGTGAGAGAGAGACAACAACTAAAATGAGAGAAGAGAGTAATAGAAGTGACCTACTGTGCTTGAGAGATAAAGAGACAAATAGCATGAAACACAAAGCAAAAGGGGAAGGGGGAGAGAAAGAGGGAGACATAATGGAGCGAGGGTGAGGGAGACAAGAGAGCAACATAGAGAGGGACACAAAAATAGTGAGAAGGAGAAATGTAAAGAGGTTAAGAGAGAGAGGGAAAGATGGAGGAAGAGAGAGTGATGTAAATGATAGCATGGATGGTAATGACACGACTTCAAGTGAACATTTAATTCAAGTTTAATGAGGGCCAATAAGTAGATGTAGTCCAAAGATGTTGAAATAAACTCTTAATGGATTAGTCTAGGAGGTTTGGACTCAAGCCAATACATGGGGGTTTAAGGAGAAAGAGTCGTAAATATTTTTCAACTTAATCGAAGCCCAAGGATAAGGAGTCATATTATTATGGCTAGATATTTCGTCTTTTATTGCGATTTAATAATACCTTGCAAGCCAACTTGGTGTTTTTTTCTTTTTTGTTTTAAGAGATATTTTATCTTCTCTTTCTGGTAGCTTGCCTAAGCATGTGCTAGCCTTTAATACTATATGCGCTTGGCCTTAATTCAAATGAGAGAAAATACTTTGGATTTTGGCAGAAACTTGCATTTAGATTATTTCCCATGGTTTTTTAAGGATTCTAGCTAAACTATTAGCCATCGCCCAAGGAGTTCTTTCCCGACATATCAAGAAGATTTCCACCCCGTTTTGGCGTCTTCCATTGTACCATGGTTCTTTTCTCACATCAAGCTTAGGGTGTAGGCTTTATACCAGTGTTCTTGTTTGTGTTGAGGATTGGGTCAAGGTTTATCTCCATCCATCCATTTTACCGTCAGGTTCTACCTTTAGTTCGGTTTGATCCAGCTTTGGGATGATTTTCTTATGTTGTTTCTTGCATCTCATATGAATTTCCATCCATTTCATTCAGTTTTGGTTTAGCACATGAGATTTTCTAATTAGAACATCAATCCCCATAGTCCTATCTTGATTCTATGCACATCAGAGAGTGTAGGAGATCAAGAGAGAAGGAGAGAGGTCAGAGGGAGGAGAGAGAGAAGCAGAGAGTACGTTAGCTACGAAGAGAAAGAGGGAGAGAGAGATTCAAGTTAGCGAAAAAGATGCAAGAGAGAGAGGGAGAAAGATAGTAGGATATAATAGAGCATGAGAAGATATGGCAAGAAAGCACAAGGGAGGAAGAGTGAGAGTGAGAATAAGAGAAGATATTGCTCTAAATTACTCCTGTCTCTCCTTCCTTCCCTCCCTCTCTTCCTCTTTTGTCTCTCTCACCCTCTTTCTGTCTGTCTCTCTTTAAATATCTCTATTCCTCTTTTTCTATTTGTCTCTCTATCTCTCAAGATCAATGGGTCTCGCTTCTATTGCTATCTTTTCTCTTTTTAGTAGCTGTCTCTCTCACTCACTTTTCTATCACTCGCTCTCTCATTATTTCTTACTCTCACTCACTCTTCCTCACTTTTCCTTACATGGTATATCATCTCATGATCTATAATATCTCTCACAATATCTTTCTCCCTCTATCTCCCTCTTTATCTCTGTTGCTCACATACCATCTGCCTCTCTCTCATCTCTCTCACCTCTCTCTCCCTCTCTCTTGACCTCTTACACTCTCTCTCCTTCCATCCCTCCCTCTCTTGTCTCTGTCACCCTCTTTCCATGTCTCCCTCTTCCTCATCACTTTGTCTCTCCCTCAATCCATCCCTCTCTTCCTCTCTTGTCTCTCTCACCATCTTTCCATCCTTGTCTCTCTCTTTCTCTATCTCTCTTCCTCTTTTGATTTATGTTTCATGCTATTTGTCTCTCTATCTCTCAAGCTCAATAAGTCTCTCTTCTATCACTCCCTTCTAACTTTTCAATAGCTATTTTTAACTCACTTTTCTATCACTCCCTTTCTCATCATTTCCTACTCTCATTCTCACTCTTCCTCCATTTTCCTTTCTTCTTATATCTTCTCATGTTTTATAATATCTCTTCTCTATCTTTCTCTCACTCTCACCTCCATCTTTCTTGCTATCTTGAATATCTCTCTCCCTCTTTCTCTCTCTCTCACACATACTGCTTCTCTCTCCTCTCTCTCACTCTCTCTGTCTCTCTCTTGCACTATCACTCTCACTCCTATATCTCCCTATCCTCTTGTTCTTTCTTTCTTTCTCTCTTTCACTCTCTCTCACAGGCACACCTTCCTTATCTCATTCTTCATTTCCACATCCTATATTTCCCTCCCTCCATCTCCCTCTCCCACTCTCTCACTCCTTTTTTATCCATCTCTCTATCTTACACACCCTCTCACTTGCTCTTTCTCCTTCTCACTCGCTCTCCTTAGCATCCTCTATGTCAAGCTCAATATCTCTCACTCTCTCTTTTCTTACCCTCTCTCAGTCTCTCTCTATTTTTAACTCTTTTTTATACCTCTCTTTCTCTCATTCACTCTTTTCTCTCTTTCTCAACCTTTCTATCTCTCTCTTGCTCATACTCTTATTCTCTCTATCTCCCAACCTCTTTTTTGAACTCCTCGCTCTCCATCTATCTCTCTCTCTCTCTCTCTCTCTCTCTCTCTCTCTCTCTCTCTCCTTATTTCTCTTGCATTATGTCTATTTTTTCTACCTCTTCTAACATCTTCTTTTTGGTATATTTCTTCATACTTTTGCTTCTATTACGTAGACTTGTCTCCCTCTTACTCTTCTCTCTCTCTCTCTCTCCTCTCACCCTCACTGTCACTCTATCAATCTATCATTCTATCTCTCTATCTCTCCCTTTTTTCTCTATCTCTCTCCCTCTCTTTCCATCCCTCTCACCCTCTCCCTCTCTCTCATTTTGTGATTATATCTCCCTTCTTCTCTCACTCTCTTTGTTTATTTCCCACACTCTCTTAGTCACCCTCTCTCTATCTTGAACTCTCTTCTCACACTCATTTTTTTGTTATTTCTCTCGCTCTGTTGTGCTATCCCATCCTCTATTCTCTCATTACTAATTTTGCCTCATTTATTCTTCCTCTTTCTTTATATCTATCTCACTCTCACTTTCTCTCTCTATCTCTCTCATCTCATTGTTCTCTCATTTGTTCTCTCTCACTCACTCAAACACATTCTCTCCCCCTCCTAATCCCCCTCCCACTCCTCCCTCTCTATCTTTCGTGCTTCTATCACTCTCCCTCCCTCTCTTTTTCTACTCCCTCACAATCACTCTTGCACCGTCTCTCACACCTTCACCATCTCTATCTGAATTTCTCACTCATTTATTTATGCCTTTGTCTCCTTCCCTCCGTTTATCTTCTTATTTCCTTTTCACTCAATCTCTCTAACCCTCTCTATCTTTCAAACACACTCTCTTGCTCACTCTCCTCTCTTACCCTCTCTCTCTCACGCTCACTGTGCCTTTCTCTCTCTCTCCATATCTTATTTTATCTCTCTGAATCTCTCTTCTCTTTCTCTTTATCTTCCCTATCTCGCTCACTCACACATTCTCTCAATCTCTCTCTTTTATTTTCTCTTTGCCTCTCTCTCTCTATCTTCCTTTCTTTCCACCATATCCCACTAGCTCTCTCACTTTCTTCTCCTCTCTTTCTCTCTATCATTCCCTTACTCTCTTTCAATCATTCACTCTTTATCTCTATCTCTCTTTTTCCATCATTCGCTCTCCCCCTCTATCTCCCCTCTCTTCTCTCTTTCTTACTCTCAATATCTCTCATAATTTCACTCTCAGTCTCTCAGTTACTCTCTCTACCTCACTCTTCTCTCTCTACTTTCTCCCTCTCCATCTCCATCGCCTTATAGCTATGTCATTCTCAATCTCTCTCGCTCATTCCTTTTCACTTTTCTCTTTCTCTTCCTCTCTCTTTCCCTCTCTTCCTGTCTCTCCCTTACTCTTCATTCCCTCCCCTCTCCTTCCCTCCTTACCGGTCTTTCACTTTAGTTTGTATAAATATTTCTCTCTATATCTCCCTTTTTTCACTCTCAATCCCTCTCTTGTTTGTTCTCTCTCTTCACTCACACTTCCTTGTTGTCTTCTTGGTGTCACTCTCTCTCTCTCTCTCATCATCTCTATCCCCCTCTCTCTATAACTCTCTCTCCCGCTCCCCTACTCTCGCTTTTACACTCTCTCATTTTTTTATGTACCTTTTTCTGTCATCCACTCTATCAGTCTCTATCTACCCTTATCTCTCTTATTCTACCTTTCTCTCTCTATCACTCTCTCTCTGTAACTCTTCCTTTTTTTTGCTCTACTCTCTCTATATCTACCCAACTCTCCCTCTAGCTCTCTCTATATCTACTCTCCCTCCCTCCCTCTCTTTCTCCATCTTATGCTCTCTCACCCTTTAACTTGATTACTCCTCTCTCACTCACTCTATCTCACTCCCACAACTTCACTCTCTCACTCTCTCAATCATCTCTCCCTTTCTATCTTTTTTCTACACCTCTGTTGCTTTTTCTAGCTCTTCCTAGCTCTTCCCTCTTTCCTCTTTTGTCTTTCTCCCAATATCTCTCCCCTCTACCTCTATCTCTTTCTTGCTTCCTTGTTATCTTCCTCCCACTCTATTTTCATCTCTATCTCACATTCTTACACATTTCTCCCTCTTTCCATCCTATCATCTCTCACTCTTTGTTTTTTTTCCTACGCACTCTCTACATGTCCATTTCTTTCTATCTCTCTCTCCATTCCCTCTCTTTATCACTCTTTATCACTTTCTCTTTCTCTCTCTTAGTCCCACCCTCTCTCCCCTCTCCAACTCTTCTCTTGCTCCCTTTTCTCTCTCTTGCTCTCCCTTGCTTCCTCACTTTATTTCTCTCTCATTCTCTCTTGCACTCTCTCGCTTGTTGTCTCCCTCTCTCTATCTCTCTCTATCCCCTCCTCCTTTCTTTATTCTCTACCCTCTCCTCCATTTTTATCTCTCTCACACTATCAACCTCTCTCTTACTCTTTCTCCATCTCTCCCTCTTTTATCTCCGTTCATCTATCTCCCTCTCTCAATCTCTCTCTTGCTCCCTCACTTGTTCCATCTTCCTCACTCTTCCCTTTTGCTTTTTCTTCTCTCTCGCTCTCCCTTGCACCCTCCCTCTCTCACACACACACTCTCTCATACTCTATATTCTCTCTCACCATGCCTTCCCCTCCCTACTCTCGATCTCTCATCTTTCTCTCTCTCTTCCACTTTCCATCCTTATCTTTATCGTTCTCTCTCTTCCCCCTTACACCATGTTGCACTCCCATTGTCTCGTTATCTCTTCCACTCAACTGCTCTCTCTTATATCACTCTCTCTTCTTTTTTTTCTCTGCCTCTCTCTGTCTCTCATACTCAATCTTTTGTCACTCGCTCTCTCTTCCTTTCTCACACTCACTCTTACTCTTCCCTCCCTCTTCCTTTTTCTTCTCATACTCTGTAATCTCTCTAAATTGCATGTCTCACTCTCTCTTCTCTTTTACTCATTTTTCTCTTCTCTCACCCTCTCTTCTCTTGCTCCTACATTGCCCTCTCTCTTTCTTTCTTCTCTCCCTCTCTCTCCCTCCCTTGCAATCCTTTCAATGGCCTTCAACTTTCCATCCCTTCCTCCCACTCTATCTCGATCTCCCTTTTCCATCACGCTTCTGTCTCTTCCCCTCACTCCTCATTCCTCTCTCCCTCTCTCTCTCTTTTATTTATCTCCTCTTCCTATCTATCAATCCGTGCCTCCCTCTCTCCACACCCCCTTTATCATTTATCACATACTTTCTCTATCACTTCTCTCTTTTTTTTCTCTTTATCTCATGCTATGTCTCTCTAACACTCCATTTCTCTCTCTTTTCTCTAACTTTCTTTATTTTCTCTTTTGCTATTTATCTCTCTTCTTCCTCACTCCCTCCCTCACACTCTATATAAGTATCTCTCTCTATTTAGCTCTCTCCTTTTTGCGCTTTGTTCCCCTCTCCCTTCCACGCTCTCTCCCTCTCTTTATCTCTCTATCTCTCCCTCTCTCCATCTCTCCATATCTCCATCTCTCTATCTATCCCTCCCATTCTCTCTCCCTCTCTCCATCTTCTATATCTGACTCCTTTATACTCCCTCTATCTCTCTCATGTCCTATCTCACACTTTTTCTCTATTCCCCTCTCTTTCCCTCCCTTCCTATATCTCTCTCTCTCACTCTCACTCTCCTTTGCTTCTTATTACTCAAGCCTATCCCTCTTTATCTCTCTCTATCTCTTTTTATCATAACCTCCTTTCCTTTCTTCCACTCTCCCTACCCTCCCTCTTTTCGTCTATTTTCCTCTATCCCTTCCTCTCTGCTCCTTCCATTGTGCTTTTTCTCCCTTTGTCCCTCTATCATCTCTCACAATTACTCTCTTCTCATGTTTTGTAATTTGTGAGAAATAGAGTGTGTATTGAGAAGACAAATGAAGGTTTGGTGGGAGAGCAAGAGAGCAAAGTGAAGGGTGAGAAAGTTAGAGCAAGAGTGATAAAGAGTTGGGCTGAATGGAGGTTGAGAGAGTTTTAGGCAGAGAGTGAAACAGAGATGGATATAAGAGAGTGGTAGAGAGATGGATAGTGGGAGAGAAAGAGATAATGAGAAAGAGAGAGAGAGGGTAAAGATTGCAAGAGAAAGGGAGAGAGCTGACAAGAGAGAGTAAGAGAGGAATGGGCCGAGGGAGAAAAAGAGATAGAAGAGAACGAGAGTAAAGTGAGAGAGGGAGTGAGAGGGAGGGAAGGGAGAGAGTGGGAGAGGAAGAGAGGGGTGAAAAGTGGGAGTAAGGGTCTGAAAAAAAGAAAGCTTTTGATGGGGCTAGATAGATGGCAAGAGACAAGGAGATATAGAGTAGGAGAGTGCGGGAAAGAGCGAGAGTGAGGAAAAGAGGGAGAGAGTGAAGAGTAAGAGATGGGACCAGGGAGTGAGAGTGCAAGAGAGGATGAGAGAGACTGAAAGAAGAGAAAAATAAAGTGCTAGATAGAAAGCAAGATAGAAAGATAAACGATCAACAGAAGAGATAGTGAGAGATAGCGGGTGGTAGGTAGATTAAGTGCGAGAGTGGAAGAGATAGCAGAGAGAGTGTGAGAGTGAGTGATAGAGATAGAGAGCAAGAGAAAGAAAGGGAGGGAGAGCGAGGGAGCGAGAGAAGGAGAGAGTGAAAGGGGGGAAGATAGATGGAGAGAGGGAAGAGTTACAATATAAAAGATAAGAGAGAGAAAGCGGGAGGAGAAGAAGAAGAGTTGGAGAGCACAAGATGGAGGGAGGAAGGGAGTGCGAGAAAAATAGATAGAGTGAAGAGTATGAGAGTAAAGAGGGAGAGAGAGAAGAGAGAGAGGTGTAAGGTAGAAGAGTGATAGGGAGAGAAGGAGAAGAGACGAGAAAGAGAAAGATAAAATGGCATTAGAAGATTGTACAAAAGAAAGAAATGATGAAAGTGTGTGATAGAAGAGTGAGAGAGAGAGCTAGGAAAATGGGAGAGACTATAATATTGAGTGGGAGAAATAGAGAGATAAGGAAAGTGAAATGTAGAGAGATTGATGCAAATAGAGATAGGGTTGGAATGATGGCGGGAAATATAAGAGATGGAGAGAAGGAGAGTGAGAGAAGTAGGGAGAGAGGGAATAGAGAGAGGTAGAGTGTGAGTGTAATTGTGAGCATGAGAGAGAAAGAGAGGGCGAGAAGAAGAGGGAGAGTGAGAGAGAGATAGAGAGACTGGAGTGATGGAGGGAGGTTGAGAATGAGAAGGAGAGAAGGGAGAAAGATAAACAAAAGGAGAGTGAGACAGTGAGAGTGAGAGAGCAAGAGTGAGAGAGGGAGTGAGAGTGAGAAATAAGAAAAAAGAGGGACAGAAAAGTAGGGGAGAGAGATGAAAAGAGATGAAGAGGGAGGAGAATGAGTGAGAGGGGTAGAGAGAGAAGAGATAAAATAGAAAGAGAGAGAAGGGAGAATGAGTGAGAGGGCAAGAGAGGAGACATGGAAGAGAAAGAGAGAGAGTATGTGTGGGAAGACCGAGAGCAAGAGAGTGGGAGTAATGACTGGGAGAGAGATGGAGCGAGTTGGAGAAGATGAGAGTGTGGAAGAGAGGGTGGGAATGAGGACGAGAGTTGGAGAGATTGAGGGAGGTTGAGTCAAAGGGAGGGGGAGAGAGTGAGAGAGTGAACAAGAGAGAGGGAGAAAGAAAGAGCGTTAGAGTGGAAGAAAGAGAGAGATAGAGGGAAAAAAGGAGGGAAATAGAGTGTGGAAGAGAGAGGGAGGAAGAGTTAGAGAGATAATGATAGAGAGAGAAGGAAGAGCAAGAGAAGAGAGGTGTGAGAGAGAAAGAGCTAGGTAGAGACAGACATAGAAGCATATCAAGAAGTACGACAAAAAAAGAGACTGAAAGAGGAGATGAGATGTTAAGGGAGAGGGGAGGAGTGAGCCAGAATTATTGAAGGAGAACAAAGAGATAGAATTTGTGTGTGGAAGAGAGAATGAGAGAATAAGGAGCATAAGAAGTGTGAAAATTAGAGAGGGGGAGTGAGAGAGAAGGTGGGAGAGAGGGAGACAGAGTGGCAGAGAGGGAACAAGAGGATGAGAAGGGAGAAGAGAGAAAGTAATATAAAGACTAAGAGGTGGAGAAAGGGTCAGAGAAGAGACGAAAAGAAGAGAGAATGAAGAGAGAGCTTGGAGGGGGCGAGAGTGAAAGAAAGTGAAAGAGGTAGGAAAAGATAGAATGAGTGAAATAGGGAAGGAGGGTAAGAGAGAGAAGGAGAGTGAGAATGACAGAGAGAAAGTGGGGAGAATGAGAGTGAGATAAAAGTAGAGAGAAGTGAGTGAGAGAGAACAAGAAAGAGAGAGAAATGGGTGATGGAGAGAGAGAAAGAGAAGAGTTCCACAAGCAAGAGAGAGGGAAGTATGGAGAGAGAGAAGAGAATGAAAGAGATGAGGAGGAGATATAAATTTGAATAAGAGAGGAGAGAGGGCAAGAGAGTTTCAAGGTGTGAGAGAGTGAGGAGGAGAGAGGGAGGAAAGCATGGAAAGAGGTAGTAAGAGATATAGAGAGAGTAAAAGAGAAGTAGAGAGAAAGAGAGAGAGAAGAGGGTAGAGATGGAAAGAGAAGAGTGTGAGAAAGAGCTTGAAAGAAAGAGAGAGAAGAGAGAGTGTGATCAATATATAGAAAAAAGTCTGTGTGAGAGAACGAGATATTGATAGAGTGAGTGAAGCAAATAAAAAGAGAAAGGAGAGGAGAGGAGAGAGGAAGAGGGGGAGGGATTGATTCAAGATTAGAGGAGAGAGATGGGGAGTGAATGAGAAGCGAGAAACAAGAGAGAGTGGGGGAGAGGGCAAGCATGAGAAAAAAGAGAGATAATACATAAGAGTGAGTGATAAGAAAGATGAGAGTGAGGAAAGGAGAAAGAAAGAGCAAAAGAAATGGAGGAGGGAGAAAGAGAGGAGAGAGTAAGAGGGAGATGGAGAAAAAGAGAGACAAACAAGTGAGAGAGAAATAGAAGAGATCCATGAGAGAGAGAGAGATGGAGGGCATGAGAGAGGAAGAGAAGGAGAGAGAATGAGAGAAACAAAGAGAGAGAGGGAGACAGAGAAGAAGAAGAAACGAGGGAAGAGAAAGAAAAATAAAACAAGAGAGTTATGGGATGAGAGATACGGTTATAAAGAGAGCAAAATAGAAGTAGAGAGAGATGGAGGTGGAGGGAGAGATAACTATATGAAAAAGAGCTTGAAAGAAAGAGGGAGAAAGATGAAGACATTGGTAGAGAAGGTGTGAGAGAGATAGATAGAGAGAAATTGAGGCAGATAAAAGTGAGAGGGAGGGGGGAGTGAGTAAGAAAAGATAAATAAGAGAGGGTGTGGGAGAGGGCAAGAGTGAGAGAAAGAGAGAAATTGCATAAGAGAATGTGATAAGAAAGGTGAGAGTGAGGAAAGGAGGAAGAAAGAGCAAATGAAATGGAGCAGGGAGAAAGAGAGAGGAAAGAGAATGAGAGTAAGAGGGAGATGGAGAGAAAGAGAGAGATAAAAAAGTGAGAGAGAAATAGAAGAGATCCAGGAGAGAGAGAGATGGAGGGCACGAGAGAGGTAGAGAAGGAGAGAGAATGAGAGAAATAAAGAGTAAGAGGGAGAAGGAGAAGAAGAAGAAACGAGGGAAGAGAAAGAAAAATAGAGCAAGAGAGTTGTGGGATGAGAGATATAGGTTATAAAGAGGGCAAAATAGAAGTAAACAGAGATGGATGTAGAGGGAGAGAGAAGTATATGACAAAAAGCTTGAAAGAAAGAGAAAGATGAAGACATTGGTGGAGAGTGCGCGAGTGAGATAGATAGAGAGAAATTGAGGCAGATAAAAGTGAGAGAGAGGGAGGGCTGGATTCAGGACTGAAGGAGAGGGGGGAGTGAGTGAGAAGAGAGAGTGAAGAGAGAATGAGAGAGAGGACAAGACTTAGATAAAGAGAGAGAAAACATAAGAGAGTAAGGAAAGGAGGGAAGGTGGGCGAAAGCGAGGGGGAGAGATTTTCTGAGAGAGAGGGAGGGAGGGAGGGTGAATGTGAGTGAGATATAGGTAAAGAGAAGGATAGAGTGAGAGAAAGAAGGAGTGAAAGAAATGAGTATGTGTGATAGAGAGAAAGAAGATCTTCATAACAGAGAGAGAGAGAGAGAGAGAGAGAGAGCGAGAGAGATGAAGAGTAGGGAGTAAGGAGAATAAGAGAAAGAAAGAGTGAGAGTGGAAGAGAGAGAGAGAGAGGAGCAAGAGAAGAAAATGATAAGAGAGAACAGAGAGAGGATCAAGAGAATTGGAGGGTGAGAGAGAAAAGACAAGAGTGTAAGAGATAACGAGTGAGAGAGAGAGGGAGGGAGGGAGGGATATAAGGATGGAAAGAGATAGAAATAGATATAGAGAAAGCAAAAGAGGTTGGGAGAGAGGAGGTAGAGGGAGTGATAAGAGTGAGAGAAGGAGTTTGAAAGAGAGAGAGAGAGAGAGAGGGATATGAAGAGATAGATAGTGAGTGTTTGAGAGAGATATCGATAGAGAGAGGGTGAGGTGGATAGAAAGGGAGGTAGAGGAGAGGGAGGGAGGGATGCATGGATTATGGAGAGGAGAGAGTGGGTGCGAGTGAGAAAAAAGAGAAAAGAAAGAGAAGAGAGAGCGAGAGAGATGGCAAGAGTGAGACAAAGAGAGAGAGAGAGAGAGAGAGAGAGAGAGAGATAATACATAAAAGACATAGGAAGGAAAGGAGAGGGTGAGGGAAGGATAGAGTGGGAACAAAGAGGAAAGAGAGGGAGAGGGAAAATGAGAGTGAGATGGGGGTATAGATGAGTAAGTGATAGCACAAAAGAAAAGAGTAACACAGAGAAATAGAAGAGCACCACAAAAGAGAGCAGAGAGAAAAATGAGAGAGATTGAGAGAGTTAGTAAAATAGTGTTAACTGGAGAGAGAGGAATAAATATATTGAGTATAGAGAGAGAGAGAGCGAGAGAGAGAGTGAGAAAAGCGAAAGAGAGGGGAAAGAGGGGGGAAATGGAGAGAGGGAGAAAGAGCGTCAGGAAAAGTAAGAAAGATACAAAAGGAAATAACAAGAGAAGAGAGAACAAGAGAGTGATTTCATAAGAGAGAAAGAAGAGAAAAAATTAGAGCGAAAAAAATTCAGATGTGAGAGCGAGAGAGATGGAAGACATATAAAAGGGAGGGAGGGAGAGATAATGAGATAAATAAAGAGTGAGAGAGAGGATATAGGGAACAGAAAGATTAGAGGGAGAGAAGAGAGCTAAGGAGTTGAAGGGTAAGAGAGATGGAAAGAGAGGAAGAGAGAGCGAGAGCGAGAGAGGCAGAGAGTGAGATAGAGATAGTAATGGAAATGGAGAGTATGACATATAGAGAGAGAAAAATAAAATTATAGAAGGAGATACAGAGGGAGAATCAGAGAGACGGGGAAGAAGGAGAAAGATGAGTGTGAGGAAGAGCTTGAACGAAAGAGGGAGAAGAGGGAGAGAGGGAGTAATGAAGGCAGATTGAGAGTAAGAGAGATATAGTGGATAGAGATGTGAGATACATAGGTAGAGAGAGAAAGAGAGTATAGAGGGATGGTTTTAGGTTGGAGGAGAGAAAGGGGATCTAGTGAGAAGTACGGGAAGAGAAAGTGTATGTGAGGGAGAGGGAAAATGGGAGAGAAATAGAGAGATAGAATATACATAATAGAGAGTGAGTGAATTCTTCATTCTATCTTCATCTCTATTTCATTCTCTCTACCACTTTATTTCCTTATTCTCTTACTCTCTCTCTGTCTCGCTCTCTCTCTCTTCTCACACTCTGATTTCTAGCTCTCTTTGCTCTCTCTATCTCTTTCTCTCTCACCCTCTCCCTCTACTCCCCTCTCTCTAGTTCTTACACTCTCTTTCTCTCCATCTCTCTCTCGCTCTCTCTTCTTTTTCTCTCTTTCTCTTGTTATTCTATCTCTCTAACTTACTTTCTCCCTATCTCACTCTCCCTCTCCCTCTCCCTATCTCTCCTTTCTCTTTCCTTTTTTCTCTCTCTAGCTCTCATCTCTCTCTCTTTTTATCTCTCAGTCTCAGTCTCTCTATTCACTCACTCTCTCTCTTGGCTCTCTCACTATATCTTGCTCTCTTCTCTTTCTCTATCTCTCACACTCTCTAATCCTATCTCCCCCTCACTCTTACTCTCCAACTCTCTTTCCAGTTATCCATCACACTCTCTATTTCCCTCTTATCTCTCTATTCTCTCTTGCTCTTGTTTCCCTCTCACTCTCTTCCTATTTCTCAATAACTCACCTTCTCCCACTCTTCCTCTCCCTCTTCATCCCCTTCCCTCCTTTTCAAGCCCTTTCCCTCTCTCCCTCCCTCACTCTCTTTTTTGTATCCCTCAAAATCTCAATATTACTCTACACACTTTTTCTCACTCACGCTCCCTTACATGATCTCTCTCTCAATTTCTCTCTCTTCTCTATCTCCTCTACCCCCTATTTCTCTTTCTCGCGCTCTTTTCTATCTCTCTGTCCTCTTCTCTCCCATCTTCTATCTATCTTGCTCTCAATCACTATCACAATCTGTGTCTCATTGTCTCCTGCTCGCTCTCTCACACTTCTCTCTTTCTATTTATATCTTTCTCGCTTCCCCCTCTCTCTGTCTTTATCCCTCTTTATCTCTCTCTCTTTGTTATCTCTCTTCTCTCACTCTCTTATGTTTTTTCTTTTTCTCTCAACCTCTCTCTAGTCCTCTCTCTCCCGAACTTGTTCTCTAACTCTATTTATCTCTCAGTCTCGGTCTCTTTCTTCTCTCACTCTCTCTTCTGCCTCTCTCACTCTCTTCTCTCTCTTAATCTTCACTCTCTCTCTCCCCTCCTCCACCTTGTGCGCTCCAACTCTTCTTCTCCCCCTCCAGCTCTCTCTCTCTTCTCTTTTATACTGTAACTCTTCCTTCTCTCCATATATATTCCCCCCTTTTGCACTCTCCTTCTCTCTGTCCCTCGCTCTCCCTACCTTTCTCTCTCTTTTTCTATTAGATCTATCACTCATGCACACACTATCCTCTATCTCTCCTCTCTCGTACTCTCTTAATCCCCCTACCTCCCTCTATCTCTCACTCTTTTTTCTATTGATCTTTTATATCTCTCTATCTTGCTTTCTTTGTAACTCTTTCTTTTGCTCTTCTTTTAGTCCCTCTCATCCTCTCTTGCACTCTCACTCCCTAGTCCTATCTCTTATTCTCGCTCTCTCCCTTGCTTACTCACTCTCGCTCTCTTCTGCTCTCTCCTACTCTTTATCTTCTTGTCCCTTGCCTTCTCTTTAGCCCCATCTCATGCTTTCTTTTTTTTCAAACCATTACACTCTCTTCTCTCACTCTCCCCTTTGGCTAGATGATTCTCTCTCCATCTATCTTGTTGTCTCTATCTTTCACTCTCTTAGAGCAAGAGTGATAAAGAGGTTAGGCGAAACGAAAGTAGAGTGAGTTGGAGGGAAAGAGTGAGAGAGGGGAGAGAGTGAGAGGTAGTGGAGAGATGGACACAAGAGTGTGGGAGAGATAGAGATAATTATGAAGAGAGGGAGAGTAAAGATTGCAAGAGAAAGGGAGAGTGCTGACAAGAGGGAGTAAGAGAGGGAGAGGGCGAGGGAGAGAGATAGAAATGCAAGAGAGTGAGAGTAAAGTGAAAGAGGGAGTGAGAGGGAGGGAAGGGAGAGAGTGGGCGAGGAAGAGAGGGTTGAAAAGTGGGAGTAAGGGTTTGAAAAAAAAAAAGAAAGCATGAGATGGGGTTAGAGAGAGGGCAAGAGACAAGGAGATATGGAGTAGGAGCGAGCGGGAGAGAGTGAAAGTAAGAGATGGGACCAGGGAGTGAGAGTGCAAGAGAGGATGAGAGAGACAAAAGGATAAGCAAAACAAAGAGCTAGAGAGAATGCAAAGTAGAGAGAGATAAATGATCAATAGAAGAGAGAGTGAGAGATAGATGGAGGTGGGGATATTAAGAGAGTGCGAGGGAGGGAGATATTTAGTGATAGAGATAAGAGAGCACGAGAAAGAAAGGGAGGAAGAGCAAGGGAGAGAGAGAAAGAGAGATTGACAGTGGGGAAGAAAGATGGAGAGAGGGAAGAGTTACAATATAAAAGAGAAGAGAGAGAAATTGGAAGGGGAAGAAGAGTTAGAGTGCACAGGATGGAGTAGGGAGGGAGAGAGAGTGAGAAAAGGAGAGAGAGCAAAAAGTAAGAGAGAGAAGAGAGAGTGAGAGATGAGAAAGAAAGGGAGGGAGAGCAAGGGAGAGAGAGAAAGAGAGAATGAAAATGGAGAAGATAGATGGAGAGAGGGAAGAGTTACAAATTTAAAAGAGAAGAGAGAGAAATTGGAAGGAGATGAAGAGTTAGAGTGCACAGGATGGAGTAGGGAGGGAGAGAGAGTGAGAAAAGGAGAGAGAGCGAAAAGTAAGAGAGAGAAGAGAGAGTGAGAGATGAGAGAGAGTGAGAGAAGAGTGATAGGGAGAGAAGGAAAAGAGACGTGAATGAAAGAAAGATAAAATGGGGTTAGAAGATTGCGCAAGGGAAAGAAATGAAAAACTACATCAAGTTGGCAGGAAAGCCATTATTATAAAAGATAAAGTATCCAGCCATAATAATATTACTTCTTTATCCTTAGGCTTGAAATAAGATGACAAATCTTTATGACTCTTTCTCCTTAGACCCCATGAATTTGTTTGAGTCCACGTGGAACTTGAATTAATTCTTCTCTTGAAGTCGTGTCATTGTCATCCATGCTATCAATTCCATCAGCATCAATAGAGTCTAAATGAAAGAGATATGGAGAGAGAGAGAGGGAATGAGAGTGATTGTGAAAGAGTAAAGAAGGGGAGAGTTAAGAAGTAGAGTGAGAGAGAGGGATAGAGAGTGAGAGAGAGAACAAAATTTAGAGAGTGAGAGAGAGAAAAATAGAGATAAGATAGTGAACAGAGTAAAGGGTGTGTGAGACAGTCAAATAGAGAATAAAGAGCTTGAGAAGTATGAAAGTGAGATTAGGAGAGTGAGAGAAAGTGAGTGAGGGAGAGAGAGTGGCAGAGACTACAAGAGTATGACGAGATTGAAGCTAGAAGTAAGATAGAGACTAAATGGATGAAAGAGGGATCGAGAAGAGAGAGAGGTGTGTCAGACTAAGTTAGAGTGAAAGTGAGAAAGAGAGGGTAAGGGAGTAAGAGAGAGAGAAGACAGTGCAAGAATATATACAAAATAAAAAGAGAGGGAGCGAGAGAGAGAGAAAAGAAAAGCAAAAGAGAGAAAGAGAAAGAGAGAAGAGTGAGAGAGAGAGAGGTATAGGGCAAGAGAAAAGTTATGTAAGTGATTGAGAACAAGATAGAGAGAAAGTGGGAGAAAAAAAAAGAGAGAAAGAGAAAAGTTTGTGGGATATAAGGGGAGAGAGCGATACACATAAGAGAGAGTGTTCTAGCGAAAAGCGAGAATGAGAGAAGAGAGAGCAAGAAAGAGAGACAGAAAGAGGGATAAAGAGAGAGAAAGAGAGACTGAGAGAGAGAGGGGGGAAATCAATAGAGATATAAAAAAGAAAGAAGAGTGAGAGAGAGGTAGGGAGATTATGAGAGACTTTAGTGGAGGAGAAAGAGAGAGAAAGGGTGAGAATGATAAAAGAGAGTAAGAGAGCGAGAGAGGGAGAGATTAAGAGCAAAAGAGAGAGAATGATGGGGAGAGAGGTGAGAGAAGAGGAGGGAGAGGGTCAGAAAGAGAGTTAAAGAAACTGAGAGAAAGAGTCAAGGTAAGAGAGATTGTGAAGGAAACATAAGGATAGAGAGGGGAAGAGTGAGTCGGAGAAGAGAGAGAGAGAGATAGAGAGGGATAAACATAAAGAAGAGAGAGCATGAGGGGAGTGAGTTAAAGACGTAGAGCAAGTGAGAGAGAGGTTGTGATAGAGAAGGAAGGAATAAGAAAATAGAATAGAGGGATGGAGAAAGAGGTTGAGGAAGGGTAGAAGAAATGAGAGTGAGAGAGAGATAGAGAGGGTGAGAGCTAGATAAAAGAACAAGAGAGCAAAACAGAAGAGATGTGGAGAAGGGAATGTGGGAGAGGAGAGAGCGGGAGAGTGAGAGAAACTGGGAGGGAGATTTAGAGAGAAAGAAGTAGAGAGGTCGAATAAAGGAGACAGAAGGATATAGATGGGAGGGAGAGAGAGTAGGAGAGACAAAGTGGCCAAGAAAGAGGGAGGAGTGAGAGATAAAGCTATAGAGAGACAAAGATAGAGAGAATGATGAAGAAGGGAAGGGAAGGGAGAGAGATGTAGCTAGAGAGAGTAAACAACGATGGAGAAAGAGGGTGTGGGAAGAATAAAGAAAGCAACAGAGAGAGAGAGAGAGGAAAGATGTAAGGAGTTTGAGAGATAGAGAAGGAGAGAGAGAAGAGATAAAGCGAAGAGAGATTGAGAGAGATGGAAAATTAGTGAAAGCGATAGGGAAAGTAAGACGGAAAGAGAATAGATAGCTAGAGAAAAGAGAAAAAGAATGAATGAAAGAGAGAGTGATGAACATAGAGAGGGAGTGGGAGAGAGAGAAAGTGAGAGAGAGAAATTATGGGAGCGATTAAGAGCGTGAGAGAAAGAGTGAGATAAAGGGGGAAAGTGAGATATAGGAGAGAGAGAGATAGAGGGAGAAGAGAAAGTGAGAGTAGTGAGAGGGAGAAATAAAAGATATCAAGAGAAATTAAGGAAAAATGAGCTAGTGAGAAATGGAGAATGAGAAAGAGAGAGACATAGTGAGATAAAGATTATGAGGGAGAGACATAGGAACGGAGGAATAGAGAGAGCTATAAATGATAGAGAAGGAGAGAGTGAGTGTAAGAGAGAGTTGAGAATTTGTGTGAGAAACTCGAGAGAAGAACGAGAGAGGGAGAGAGTGAGAGAGTTAAAGAGATCTAGAAAAGAGTGAGAGAATTAGAGAATGAGAGAAATATTAAGAAAAAAAAGGGAAAGAAAGTGGAGGAAGAGAGAGGTAAGGGAGATGGGGTAGGAGAGAGAGAGTACGAGAGATAAAATAAAGAAAAGAGTAAGAGGGAGACAATTGAGAGAGCATGGGAAGGGAGATACATATATAGAGTTATAGAGAGGGCTAGAAAGTGGTAGAAAGAGAGAGATAAAGAGAGCTATAGAAAGAAGAGAGAGAGAGAGAATACAAGTGGGGAGAGAGGAGAGATTAATTGCAAGAAAGATTTTGATAGTGAAATCATGAGAGATGGAGAGACATAGAGAAGAGCATGAGAGGGGGAGAGGGAGATAGAGAAGAGGGAGGGGAAGGGAGAGAGAAGAAAGAATGAGTAAGAGGGGGCGAGTGAGGGATAAAAGAAGAGTGATGGATGGGAAGGGTGATGTAGAGGTAAAGCGAGAGATAGAGGAAAAGTGAGAAAGAAATATAAGAGAGAGTGAGAGAGAGAGAGAGAGAGAGAGAAAACAAGAATGATAACAAGGCAGAGAGAGAGCCCAAAAGATAGTTTGTGGGAGAAATTCATGGTGAGACAAAGAGAGAGACACATGAGAGAGGGGGAGATAATGATGAAGAAGAGGGAGAGAAAGTGAGATAAAGGGAGATAGAAAAAGTGGGAAAGAGAGAGTCAGTGAGCAATCTATATGTAGCAAGAGTAAGAGGGATGGAGCCTGAGAGGGAAGAGAGAAAAAAAAGAGTGAGAGAAAGTGAGAGGCGAAAGATAAATAAAGAGAGAATGAACAATGGAGAGAGAGGAGAGAGACGAAGAGTGAGATTACAATTGTGAGGGAGAGACATGTAGAGGGCATAGAGTGAGGTTACAGAATTAGAAGAGAGAGTGAGTGTTGGAGGGTGGTAAAGTGAGAGAGACAGTTAGAATGGAGGGGAGACAGATAAATCGAGATAAAAAAAGATGAAGTGTGAGAGTGGGAGGGAGAGAGGGTGAGGGAGAGTAAGGGCGAAAGTGTGGGAGAGATTGAGAATGAGTGGTGAAGGAAGGGAAAGAGTGCTGAAGAGAGGAAGAAGGAATAATCTTGAGAGAGACAGGAGGGGATAGAGAGCAAGATAGAGCATGATGTACATAGAGAAAAAGTAGTGAGAGGGGAAGAGAGAGAGTGAGAGCAAGATAATAAAGAGTATAGGAGAGGGAAGTAAAGATAAGGGTAGAGAGAGGGGAGGGAGAGAAGTGAGATTAAGAAGAGGGTGAGAGGGAGGCAAGGAGGAAGAGAGAAGGTACATAACATGAGAAAGAAAGTGGGAGTGAGAGGGAGAGAGAGTGAGCGAGGGAGGGAGAGAGAGAATATGAGAGAGAGTAAAAGAGAGAGAAAGAGAGAAGATAGATTGAAAATAAAGGGAGGTTGAGAAATTTTCAGATAAAGTGATGGTCGATTGAGAAAAGAGAGAGTGTGTGAGAGAGAGGAAAGACAGAGGAGTACAAAAAGAGAGGGAAGGAGATATAGACTGAGATAGGAGTGAAAGAAGTGAGCGAGGGGGAGTGAGAGAGATGCGGAGAGAGAAAAGAGATGGAAGAGTAAGTGAGAGATAGTAGGTGAGAGAGAGAGGTCAGAAGAGAAAATAGGAGGGAGGGAAAGAGCACGATAGAAAGAAAGAGAGAGAGTGAGAGGGAGAGAGAAAAGAAATAGTGAGATAAGAGAGATGAGTAAAGAGATGCAATAGAGGGAGCTTGAGAAGCGAGAAGGAAAGATTGCAAGATAAATGCAAGACAGAGAGGGTGAGAGAAAGATTAGAGATCATGAAAAGATAGAGTAAGTATAATGGAGGAAGAGCGAGAGTGAAAGTAGGAAATGATGAGGGAGCAAGTGATACAAGAGTGAGTGAGAGAGAGAGTGCTAGGGAAAAGAGAGAATAAAGAGTGATATCAGATAGACCAATTGAGTTTGAGGGATAGAGAAATAAACTGAATGAAATATATATCAAGAGAAGATGAGAGATACAAAAAGTAAGAGATAAGGATGGACGGAAGAAGAGAGGAAGGGAGGGAGGACAAGAGATAAGCTAGAGTGAGTAAGGGAGCAAGAGAGGTGAAGAGATAAAGAGAGGTAGGTTGGGAGAGAGATAAGGAAGGAGAAAACAACTAGTTAAAAAGCAAGGGAGTGGGAAAAAGGAAGAGAGAGATGGTTTTCCCCAACTCAAGCTCTCTCTCTCGCTCTTTCCCCAACTCAAGCTCTCTCACTCTCTCCTTCTCTATTTCTCTGCTCTCTCTCACATTTATCTTGTTATTTCTCCCTCTCTCGTGCTCTCTCTATAGTTCAGTCTCCATTTCTTTATCTATCTCTTCTCTCCAACACATGAAGTCCTATGGGGTTCCTTTTCCCAAAATTCAACTCCACACCAAAAATAGTAAGAGGAAACACAAAAGAGAGTATGAAACCCTAAAATACATACAAGTAACCCTGTATACCGATAAAAAAGTATACCAAACTCTAGCATGTACAGAGAAGACCCAAAAAGTAAGCTCCATCAATTCGGTAAGAAGAGCGAGTGTAGAAGCAGTTCCATGAAGCTGTCCAGATAAAGGAGGTGACCATCTGTATCTATCCCCTTGTCAGACATTAGTGAATGAAAACAAGGGAGAAAACTCCAAATGATAAGAAGAGCAATAAGAAGCATCCAAACAAAAGTCTCATCAAGTTGGAAGAAAAGGAAAGGCTCCAGATTCCAGCGACAGGTGGGGCATAACAGATTCCAAGAGCATAACATGTTCCAGCAGAATGACAAAGGAGAAAACAGTTCCCAGGCCCATAACCTTCCAAAGTTGAACAAAACCATCCAGGAAATCCATAACATAAAAGTAAACATCAGTTGAAATATAAATAACACAAAGAGAGATCAAATGAAATAATCCCACCACACGACCACCAAGCGGTGGAAAACATTGCAGCTTGCAAGCATATAGTGACACCTCCCTTTTCAGATGAATCAACATAAAATAAAGAGCTGCAATAGTAAATGCATTGGAAAAACCTATAAACCAAAACACTGACCCAATTTCCTTATGTATTCAAATAGAGTAACCCAAAGCAAAACGATTAGCTTCGAATAAAGGGTATGTCTAGCAAGTCCTCATTTAGTAGAGTAAGGAGGTAAGGAGGGGGCATAGTGCCCAGAATAATATCAGAGTGACCAATTTTAGAAAACTAGTCTGCGGGAGCATTACCTTACCGGTGCATAAAATTATACTTGATATTGAGAGAACGTGTAGTGATGAGATGATGTATGTGCTTCAACAAGTTAATGATGTTCCAAACTGGTTTCATAATACTAGTAAGAATATTAAGTAAAATTTTGGAATCCAACTCCACCTCAACAAACTTATAATTAAAAGTAATTGAGATTTGGATTGCTAATAACACTGCCCAGGTTTGAGCCTCTAGAGGGGAGGAAATACGGTTGGCGGATGCAAAATAAACAAGACAGTTGCCAGAAGGGTCCCTAAAGACCTTGCCAGCCCAGCAGCATTGGGAGTTTAACTTCTACAAACATTTATTTTAATCCATCCAGTAGAAGGAGGATGCTAGCTAAGTAAGGTAGGTCTTCTCGTCCAAACAGTTGAGGCACCACCTAATATGTTAGCCTTATAAAAGTTTGTTAGAATAAGAGAGACAGTAACAGAGGGAGTATAGGAAGAATTCTCTTCAGATAAACCACAAAACCATAAGTGGAAAATAATGTAAATTAATAGGTGTGGAGCTTTTATCTTTCCAAAAAGGTAAGATGCTGCTCAAAGTTAAAGAAGGAAAACATGAGATGCCAAAGCATGACCCAAAGATCTCCCAAACCTTCTGTGTAAATGAGCAGCCATACATAGAATAAATAGTTAATATACAAAGCTTCCCTTTTACAGAAATAGCAGCATGAAGCAAGTTTCAACCCTTTAAGCTTAAGTATATTACTAATAGGTAGTAGCATATGAAAATATCCCCAAAGGAAGAAAGAAACTAAAGGAGGAATAAACTTAAGACAGATAGTAGAACTCCACCTCATGGAAGGGAAGTTATGCATATGAGAATGAAGTAGCTTAGTAACAGAGGTTAGATAATGAAACTTCCAATGGGGAGTATCCTTTTTTTCAGTATTAATAGGGATTCTAGCAATAGCAGGGGTAGTAGTACTAACCAATGAAACCAGATGATTTATATTCCAGTTACCACCAGTCCAACATTCCTTGATAAGTAGATCACCCTCATTTAAGGAGTTGGAAGTAGGTGAACATCTAGGGGCCCCCAATTATCATTCCAAAAGTAGATGTTACCTTCCCCCACATCCCAGAAGATAAATTGGGAGACAATGGTCCTAGCTTGTGTAATAGCCTTCCAGATTTTGGAGTCACCTACCTTCCAATTAACAATAGAGGGATGTATATGCCTATAGTATTTATGATTCATAAATTTGGCCCATAATGAGTCACCAGATCTAAATTTGAACCATTGCTTGCATATATTATTATCAATTATCTGTTGCAAGGTAGTATATTATCAGAGATCTCTCTTCCTTGGATAAAAGCAGATTGATTAGGAGAGATGATCTTATGATAATGGGGTTGTATTATCAA
This sequence comes from Papilionanthe hookeriana x Papilionanthe teres, assembly GCA_022702705.1. NCBI lineage: Eukaryota > Viridiplantae > Streptophyta > Magnoliopsida > Asparagales > Orchidaceae > Papilionanthe > Papilionanthe hookeriana x Papilionanthe teres. Next base: position 74,258,791 of record CM040435.1, on the reverse strand, counting down.
CTTGCTCAAAACATTAGATATAACAGAAGTGAGAGATAGAGGACAAAAATTGTCCCAACTTAGCCTATCATTTGTATAGCTGATGTAACTTCCTTCTTAATAATGTTCCAGCACTGCACATAAAAATTATAGGAGAAGCCATCAGGTCCATTGCACATAAAAAGAGGGAGAGAGTTAAAGCGATAGATAGAAGATTGAGAGAGAGAAATTGTGATAGCGATTGAGATCAAGAGAAAAAGGAAGTCGGAGAAAGGAGGAGGAGAAGAGAATGCAATAGCAGAAGAAAGAGAGAACAGAGAAGATAGAGCATTACAAAGAGCAAGAGAAATATTTAGAAGAGAGACTTCAAGATTGAGAGAGAGGGTGTCTAATTGAGTGAGGGAAATAGAGAAGTGGAGGAGCAAGATAGAAATGGAGACCGAAAGAAAAAAAGAGATATATATATTAGAATGGATAGATAGAAAGGGAACTATTGTTTGAGAAACTCATAGCAAGGGAGAGCGGGAAAAAGAAAGAAGGGCTAGAGAGAGGGAGAGAGATAAAGAAGCTTGAAATAGAGAAGGGAGTGAGAGAGGAGAAAGAATGAGATGAGGAGTGAGTGATACCTAGAGAGTAAAATAGGGGAATAGAGAATCTGATAGAGATTGTGAGAGGGTGAGAGGGAGAGGAAGATGGAGAGAAAAAAGGGGATAGTGATGGAGCTTAAGTAGGGGAGAGAGAAAGACCTGAGGGAAAGAGAGGGAGGCAGAGTGGAAGATAGAGAGAGGGAGGTAGAGAGAAAGCAAGAGAGAGAAGAAGAGAGAGAAGTAGAGAGAGAAAGAAATGATAGATATAAACAGAAATAGAGATATAGATGATGAGAGTAAGATAGGGAAGTGAGAAAGTGGGTGAGATATAAGTAGAAATATAAGTGTGCCAGTGAGAGAGGGAGAAATGGAGATAGAGATAGGGAAGGTGTGAGTGAGAGAGAGAGAAGGATAGAGAAGATGGAGAGAGAGTGGAGAGATTGAGAGAGAGGGAGAGGGAGTGAGAGTAAGAACACAGAGAGATAGAAGGAAAGATAAACAACGAGAAAGAGAGAGAGAGTGAGTGAGGAGGTGAGAGATTTGAGAGAGCAACAGTGTGGGTGAGTAAAACAGAGACAGAGACAGAGAAAGAGTAAGAGAGAGATGGTGTGAGATAGTGGAAGTGACAGGGAGAGAGAGTAGATAAAGAAAAATAGAGAGAGAAGAGAGAGAGAAACAAAAGAAGAAGAGAAGGAGAATGTGAAGGAGATAGGTAAGAAAGGTGAGAGAGAAAGACATGAAAGACAAAAGAAAAGATAGAAACAGACTGAGAGAAGGAGAGAGGAAGAGAAAGATAATGAGAAAATGAGGGATGAAGAGAGAGGGAGAGATGGACAGAGTGAGAGAGATGAGAGAAACAGAGAGGGAGAGATAGATAGATATATAAAGTGATTGTAAGGGTGAGAACGAGAGGGAAGAGTAAGAGAGAGAGGAGAGAGAGGAGAGAGCAAAAGAGAGTGTGAGGGAGAAGGGAGAGATAAGAGTGAGAGAGAGAAAGTGAGAAAGGAAGGGAAAGAAAGGTGAGAGTGAGAGAAGCGAGAGAGAGAGAGAGAGGGGAGAGAGCTTCAGGGAGGGAGAGAGTGAGTAAGGAAGAGAGAGGGAGGGATCAGGGGACTAAGAGAGTAGGTTGAGATATATAAATTGAAAAGAAGAGAGTAATGGAAGGAGAGATTGCAAGATAAATAGAAAAAAAGTTAAGATAATGATATAGGGAAATATAAAAAACAAGAGAGAGTGAGAGAGAAGATATGGTCAGAGACGAGTTGTGAGAGTGAGTGAATAAGAGCATGAAAGAGTTAGATACAGCGATATTAAGAGATATAAGGAGAACAAGAGATTGAAAGAGGGGGTAAGATAACAAGAGATATAAGATAGAAAGTGTGACAAAAGATATAGAGATAATAAAGTGAGAGAATGTGTGAGAGAGAACGAGAAAGAAAGATAGAGAATGATTGAAGAGACAAAATATGTGAGAGTAAATGCAAAAGAAAGAGATATAAAGAAGAATAAAGAGCATGAAAAGTGTGAAAGTGAGAAGGGAGTGAGAGAGAGAGTGTATGAGAGAGGGAGAGAGAGGCAGGACAAAGAGCATGAGAATGAGGAGAGAAAAAAGAGAAGAGTAAGATAAAGGTAGAGGTGGAGATAGAGAGAAAATTGAGTAAGATTAAGGAGAGTGAAGTAGAGAGAGTTGGAGAGAGAGGTGAATATAAGAGAGAAGTGAGAGCAAGAAGAGAGACATAAAGAGAGAGAGCGAGGGAGAGCAGAAGAGAGATAAATAAAGAGAGAGGGATAGCAAGAGAGAAAACGTGGGAGAGAATTAAAGAAGATTAAGAGAGAGAAATTGTGATAGCGATTGAGATAAATAGAAAAAGAATGTAGTAGAAAGGAGGAGGAAAAAAGACTAAAATGGTCAAAGAAGAGGATAAGGAGATACAGAAGAAAGAGAGAAGAGAGAGCATTACAGAGAGCGAGAAAAAAAGCTAGAAAAGAGATTTGGAGAAGAGAGAGTTCAAGATAGAGAGGTAGAGTGACTAATTGAGGAGAGGCAGAAAGAGCAAGATAGAGATGGAGATTGAAAAAAAAGAGATATATAAATCAATAAGAATAGATAGAAAGTGAGATATTGTTGAAGAAACTCATAGCAAGAGAGAGAGGAAAAGAGAGAAGGGCTAGGGAGAGGGAGAGAGAGACAAAGAAGCTTGAAATAGAGAAGAGAGAGAAAAATGAGGAAGAGATGAGGATTGAATGATACCTAAAGGGTAAAAGAGCCCCCGAATTAGATGGAGATTGTGAGTGGGAGAGAGAGGGAGAGAGAATGAGAAGGGGGAAAGAGAGGGAGGTAGAGTGGAAGACAGAGAGAGGGAGGCGGAGAGAAAGCAAGAGAGAGAGAGAGAACAAGAGAGAGCGGTAGAGAGAGCAAAAAATGAGAGAGGTATAAAAAGAAAGCAATATATAAATGATGAGAGTAAGATATGGAAGCGAGAAAGTGGGAGAGATATAACAAAAACATAAAGTGTGCCAGAGAGAGGGAGAAATGGAGATAGAGATAAGGAAGTTGTGTGTGAGAGAGAGAAGGATATGGAAGATGGAGAAAGAGTGGAGAGATTGAGAAAGAGAGAGGGGGAGTGAGAGTGAGAACACAAGAGAGATAGAAGGAAAGATAGACAAAGAGAAAGAGAGAGAAAGAGAGGGAGAGAGTGAGCGAGGGGGTGAGAGATTTGAGAGCAAGAGAGTGGGTGAGGGCACAAGAGACAGAAGGAGGGAGAGGGACAGTTAGGGAATTAAAGTAAAGTGAACTAGGAGTGGGTGAAGGGAGAGGATGACAAAAGAGATAGATGAGAAAAAGATAAGAGTGGGAGGGATTGATAGAAGAGAGAGAGGGACTGATTATAGAGCATGAGAAGAGAGTGAAAGTGAGAGAAGATATAGGGATAAATGGAGAAAAGGAGCGATGGAAGGAGCAGAGAGAAAGGGAGAGAGGAAGGCAGGGAGAGAGAGCAATAAATGAAAAGAGGGAGGGAGGAGAGCGCAAGAAAGGAAGGGAGGTGGAGATAAAAAGAGATAGAGATATATAGAAAGGGATGGTGAGTGAGTAATAAGATGCAAAAGAGAGTGTGAGAGTGAGAGATATATAGGATGAGAGGGAAAGAGAGGGGAATAGAGAAAAAGTGTGAGAGAAGATATAGGGATAAATGGAGAAAAGGTACGATGGAAGGAGCAGAGAGAAAGGGAGAGAGGAAGGTAGGGAGAGAAAGCAATAAACGAAAAGAGGGAGGGAGGGAGAGCGCAAGAAAGGAAAAAAGGTGGAAATAAAAAAAGATAGAGAGATATAGAGAGGGATGGCGAGTAATAAGATGCAAAAGAGAGTGTGAGAGTGAGATATATATAGGAAGGGAGGGAAAGAGAGGGGAATAGAGAAAAAGTGTTAGATAAAGAGGATAACAGAGAAAGAGAGGGAGAGCAAAGGAACGAGATATAGAGAGATGGAGAGAGGGAGTGAGATTGGTAGGGAGAGATAGAGAGATGAAGAGAGGGAGAGATAGAGAGGAAGAGAGCGTGAAAGGGAGAGGGGAATAAAGAGCAAAAAGGAGAGAGAGAGAGCTAAAAGAGCAAGAGAGCTAAACTGAGAAAGAGAGTGATATTTATGTAGAGTGTGAGGGAGGTAGTGAGAAAGAAGAGAGAGAGAGAGAGAGAGAGAGAGAGAGAGATAGAGAGAGAGAGATAGACATAGTAGAAGAGAGAGATAAAAGGAGTTAGAGAGAAGAGAGAAATGGAGTTTTGGAGAGACAGAGTGTGAGATAAAGAGAAAAAAAAGAGAGAGAAGTAATAGAGAGAGAGTGTGTGAGAGGAAAGATAAAGGAGAGAGTGGAGAGGAGTGAGGGACGAACAGATTGATAGACAGGAAGAAGAGACAAATGAGAGAGAGAGAGGGAATGAGAAAGGATGAGAGCCGAGTTACAAAAGATTGAGTATGTGTGTGAGAGAGAGATTGAGAAAAAAGAGAAGAGCGAGTGATATAAGAGAGTGAAATTAATTGGGAGAGATAGCAAGATAATGTGAGTGCAACATAGCCCAAAGAGGAAGAGAGAGAAAGATAAAGATAAGGATGGAAAGTGGGAGAGAGAGAGAGATAAGAGATGGAGAGGAAGGTGGGGAAAGGCATGGTGAGAGAGAAAATAGAGTATGAGAAAGCAAGAGGGAAGAGTGAGGGAGAAAGAGTAAGTGAAGGAGCAAGAGAGAGATAGAGAGAGGGAGATAGATGAAGTGAGATAAAATGAGGGAGAGATGGAGAGAGAGCAAGAGAGAAGTTGAAAGTGTGAGAGATAAAAAGGGAGAGAGAGGGTAGAGAGTAAATAAAAGAGGAGGGGGCAGAGAGAGTGAGATAGAGAAAGAGAAGGGAGGAAGTTTTAGAGAGGGGGAAGAGGGAGGGAGTAGAGAGAGAAAAATAAAGTGATAAAGAGAGATAAAAAGAGTGAATATAGAGAGAGAAAGGGAGAATTAGAGAGTGAGTAGGAAAAAAAAGATAGTAAGAGATGATAGGATGGAAAGAGGGAGAAATGAGTAAGGAAGTGAGATAGAGATGGTAATAGTGGGAGAGAGATAACAAGGAAGCGAGAGATAGAGGTAGAGGGAAGAGTGAATTGGAGAAAAAGGGTGAGAAAGAGCATAGTGGAGAGAAGGAGAGAGCTAGGGAGAGCTAAAAAACAAGAGGGGTATAGAAGAGAGAGAGAGAGAGAGAGAGAGAGAGAGAGGGAACAAGCAAGAGAGTGAGAAAGCGGGAGAAGGGTGAGATAGTGAGAGAGTGAAGTAAGTGGGAGAGAGACAGGCAGAGAGAGAGAGGGAGTAATAAAGTTAAAGGGAGAGAGAGCTTAAGATGGAGAAGAGAGGGGGAGAGAGAGATAGAGGGAGAGCGAGTGTAGATATAGAGAGAGCTAGAGGGAGAGGTGCGTAGATTTAAAGATAGTGGAAGCAAAAAGAAGGAAGAGTTACTGAGAATAGAGGGAGAAAGGTAGAGAAACAGAGATAAGGGGGAATAGAGACTGATAGAGTGGATGAGAGAAAGAGTTACATAAAGTTAAAGAGAGAGTGTAAGAGTGATAGTAGTGGAGAGAGAGAAAGAGCTAGAGAGAGAGTGGAAAAGAGCGGATGAGAGAGAGGGAGGAGATACCACTAGGCAAAAAGGAAGAGTGAGTGAAAAGAGAGAACAGACAAGAGAGGGATTGAGAGTGATAAATTGAGCGAGAGAGAGGGAGGGAGAGAGTTGAGAGAGAGAAAAAGGGAGATATGGAGAGAAATATATATACACATTAAAGAAAGAGAGCGGTAAGGAGGGAAGGAGAGGGGAGGGAAAGATCAAGTTAGGGAGAGAGAGGAAGAGAGGGAGGAAAGTAAGAAGGTGAGATAGAGAGAGTAAGAGAGTGGGAGGGAGATAGCGAGGAAGCAAGATAGAGAGATAGAGAAAGGGTAGAGAGTGAATGGGTGAGAGGGGGATAAAAAAATAAGAGGAAAAAGGGAGAGGGAGAGTTAGAAAAAGCAAGACAGGTATAGAAAAGGGAGAGAGAGTGTGTGTGAGAGAGTAAGCGAGAGAAAGAGAGAGAAAAACTATTAAGAGAAGAGTGAGAGAGGGAGAGAGAGAAGGAAGTGGGAGAGAGACAGAGAGAGTGGGAATAATAAAGCGAAAGGATAAGGATGAATAAGGGAGAAAGATGGAGACAGATAACAAGCTAATGAGAAAGTAAGGGAGGGGGACCTAGAGAATGGGAGAGGGAGTTTGGGAGTGAGAGAAGGAGGGAGAGAGGAGAGTAAGAAGGTAAGTGGTAGAAAGGTGAGAAAGTAAAAGAGAGCAAGTGGTATAGAGGGAAGGAGAGAGAGAAGAGCATAAGCTGGAGGAAAAGTGAGATGGAGAATGAAGAAAGTGTAAGGGAAGATGTAAGAGATAGAGAGAGGTAGTGTTGTTAAATAGAAAATGGGAGAGATTAAAAGAAAGGTGTTGAGTGTGACTAAGAGAGCTGTGAGGGAAGAGAGGAAGGTAGGGGTGTAAAAGAGAGGTAGAGATAGTAATATAAAGAGTCAATGTTAGAGAACAGTGAGAAAAATAGATTGATTGAGTGGGGAAGTAGATAGAGTAGAGAGAGATAGAGAAGAGAGATTAAGAGAATAATGAGTGATAGAATGAGGGAGAAGCTTGCTAAGAGAGGAGGGAGTAAGAAAGAGGGAGAGAGTGGTCAAGAGAGTGTCTTCGTGAAAGGGCTAGAAGAAAAGGGAGAGAGATTGAAATGGGGAGAGCTTGAGAGAGAAGAAAATGAGAGATGAAAAATACAATGACATGGAGAAAAGAGTGTGGGAGAAGAAAGAATTGTGAGAGAGTGATAGGAAGAGGGAGAAAGAGAAGGAGAGATAGTTGGAGAAAGTGAGAAAGAGGTAGAGAGGTAGAAGAAGGGAGAGGGAAAGGGGGAGAGAAGGATAAAGAAGGGAGGGAGAGAGAGAGAGAGAGAGTTAAAAAGAAAAAAAGAGATGGAGAAAGGAGTGAGAGATAAGGTTTGAGAGAGATAAATATAGAATGAAAGAAGAAAGAGGGAGAGAGAGTGTGTATATGTGGTGGAGAGAGTGAGAGTTAGAGATAGACAAGGACAGAGACCAAGTAAGAATAGAGAGTACGAGCGAAAAAGGGGGGAGAGAGTGGGAGTAATAAAGGAGGAAGATAGAGTGAGAGAGGGGAAGACGAAGGAGAGTAAGAGGGAGAGGGAGATAAAGAGAGAGAAGGAAGGAGAGTGTGAGGGCTAATGATAGAGAGAGAGGGAAATTAAGATAATTGAAGAGAGAAGAGCGTGTGAGAAGAGTGAGAAGAAAGCAACAAACATCAGAATAGAAAGTGAGTGAGAAGGAAAGCAAAGGAGTGAGATAGACAGGTAGAGAGATATCAAGATAGAGATAGGAAGAATGTGAGAATGTGAGTGATAGGGGAGAGATTAAAGAGAGAAAGGAGAGCGAGAGAAGAGTGATGAGAGAGTGACAAGAAGGTAGAGATAGCGAGCGATATCAAGAATGCTAGGGAGAAAGAGAAACTGAGAGTGGGTATGAGATAGAAAAGGAGAAGGGAGAGGGAGTAAACAAAAAAGATAGAAAGAGAGCAAATAGAGAGAATGTGTGTTAGAGAGTGAAGGGCACGTGACACAGTCGGATGGAGAACAAAGAGTTTGACAAGTTTGAATGTCAGATAAGGAGAGTGAGAGAGAAAGAGGGAGCGAGAGGCACAAAGAGTAAGAGGATGACGAGACAGAAAAGAGATAAGATGGAGACTAAAAGGATGAAAGAGGGTTGGAGAAGAGAGATAGGTGTATGAGATTAGGTTAGAGTGAAAGTGAGAAAGACAGGGGGAGGGAATGAGGGAGAGGGAATACAGTGCGAGAAATTATACAAACTAAAGAGAGGGAGAAACAGAAGAGAGAGAAAACAAAAGAAGAAAGAGAAAGAAAGAAAAATGTGTGTGTGGGAGAGAAGTAGAGAGCGAGAGACAAGTTGTGTAAGTGATTGAAAATAGGATAGAGAGAATGTGGGAGAGAAGAAGAGAGAGAAAGAAAATCCTATGAGTAAGGGGCAGGGAGATACATATGAAAGAGAATGAAGAACGAGAGAAGAGAGAGATTGAGAGAATGAGTGAAAGAAAGGGTGTGAGAGTGAGATAGAGAATATGAGAGAGAATGGAAGGAGAGGGAGGGAGAGACAAAGAGAGGGAGAGGGCAAGAACTGGAGAGGGAGGAGGGAGAGGAAGGGAGAGGAAAGAGCTGGAGGGAGAGGGAGAGTGTGAGAAAGGGAGAGAAAGCGATTAAGAAAGGACGAGGGAGAGTGAAGAGAGAAAGAAGTGCAAAAGAGAGAAGAGTGAGAGATAAGAAGTGAAAGAAAGAGATAACGAGATAGATAGAGAGAGATAGAGAGTTAGAGAGCTAGGTAAGGGGAGAGAAGATTAGAAAGAGGTTTAGAGAAAGACAGAGAGTACACCAGAGATAGTGAGCTAGCCAAAGGGAAGAGTTAGATAAAGTGAGAGCATGAAAGAGATAGATAAAGAGGGAGAAAGAGAGAGGGAAAGCAAGAGATATTTAAAAGGAAAGAAAGAAGAGTGAGAGAGAGAGAGAGAGAGGGAGAAAAGGAGACATAAATTGTGATAGTGATTGAGAGCAAGATAGATACAAGATGGGACAGAAGATGATAGAGAGATAGAAAAGAGTGTGAGAAAGAGAAAGAGGGGGAAAAGGTGATGAAGAAGAGAGAGAATTTGAGAGAGAGTGTGTGAGGGACCATGAGCAAGAAAAGGAGTGTGAATGAATTTGAGATTTTGAGGGATACAGAAAAGAAAAGGAGGGAGGGAGGGAGAGGGAAAGAGCTAGAAAAGGAGGAGTAGGGAGAAGGAGAGGGAGAGGGAGAGTGGGAGAAAAGAAGAGTTATTGAGAAATAGAAAAAATGTCAGAGAGAGAAGAGAGACAATAGAAAGTAAGATAGATAAAGAGAAATAGAGAGTTGAGACTAAGACTGAGGGTGAGATAGTAGTTGAGAGGGTGAGAGAGAAAGAAAGAGAGAGAGCACAAAAGTTAATGAGAGAGCGAGGAGAGAGAGTGTGAGAAGAGAGAGATTGAGACTCAGAGATAAAGGGAAAAAGACAGATGGAGAGCTAGAGATAAAAAAGGAAAGAGAGGAGAGGGAGGGAGAGGGAGAGAAAGTAATCAACAGATAGAGAATTACGAGGGAAAGAAAGTGAGAAAGAAGAGAGAGCGAGTGGGAGATGGAGAGAAAGAGAGTTTGAGAACTAAAGAGAGGAGGAGAAAGGAGTAGAAGGAGAGGGTGAGAGAGATAAAGACAGAGAGAGGAAAGATAGACAGAAATAAGAGAGAAAAGAGTGAGAGAAGAAAGAAAGTAAGGAAATAGTGTGGAAGAGAGAATGCAAGGGAGATGAAGATAAAATGAAGATTAATATATATATATATATATATATATATATATATATATATATATGTTTTTATATATAAATGTGACCCGACCAAGCAATTACACGATAAATTAACTTCTAAAAGATGCCACAAACTTAACTTGATTTATAAATAGGGCTAGTGTGCAAAATCTTAAATGATATAAAAATTAGAAAATATTTTACACACTAGGGGTACTACGCAAGTATACGTATCGTTTCAAGTAATATAGAGTTTTCTTTAAAAACCCCAGTATCGATCCCACGAGGAAGTGAAGTAAGAGGTCTTTAGTCAAATTCTAGTCTACTACTAATAGTCCTTAGTTTGGATGTCGATTAAATTGTGTTTTATCTAGCAACTACTCCTAAATACAAGAGTTAAATGTAATAGTAACTATAACTAAATGCAAATAATAATTCTAAAGATAACCCTTTTTAGATGAGTTGGTTTGGAGAATTTTGAGATACTAAAAACTACAATTCTTTTGTAATGAAATAGATAATGTATAGGAATGAGATGCATTAAATATTATATGTGCCAAATAGGAGCAATCCTATTCTTTACCCTTTGGTCCAGGCATAAGGAACATTGACTAATCCTATGCTTGGTTACTGAATCTGCAGCTAGGCTGGGAGGATACCGGCTGCCACTTCGGAGCTCCCACATTCCCCTCGCCTGAGGGCTAACATCTACACTTCAGCACCCAAACGATAGGACCGAATTGAGGATTTTAGCCTGTCACTCTAAAATCTCCAATTCTAATATTTCCCTATTTATTTGCATTCAATTCTCATGAACTTCACCATCCATGGAATTTGAATGTGGTTCCACTTTGTTGAGAATTACACCGCCCCTTCGGGTCGATGCGATTACAACAAATTTTAACACTACAATGGGCCCTTATAGCAATGTAAATGAAGTGCAAGTAAAAACCATCACATTTATAATTAAATTTACTTCTACCATGCATCACAAAATCCTAAACATGATTTCTACTCATTGCAAAAGAAAAGTAAAAGGAAAACAATGGCATAATCTTCTTATGCCACTATTTTCAAAGAAGAAGAAAGAGTAAGAGAGATACGTCACAAAGCGCGAAGAAAACACAACGGAAACTTCATGTAACCAAAGCAAATTCATTAAATAAATGTTTACACAATTATAATTGAAGAACAATACTTAGCTTTTTCCCCTTGAAAGAAAGACGAAGATCTCTCCCATAAAGTCTCCCGGCGATCCATGCAATGCTAGCGAAATCCCTTACAAATTCTCTCAAAATCTCCTATCCAATCTCTCCACAAGGGTAGAAATCTACATTTCTACTCTTAATCTAAGAATCCTAAACATTCCTCTGAGTTTTTCTCTCCTTTTCTCTATTGTTTTTCCCTTCTAATCTACACATTTCTAACACAAATTTGCCATTTTTAAAGAGTATGGACGAATTTCCAAGAGTCTCCTTAAGCACCCATTCGAAAAAGCGTCCAAATACGTCGAATATTGGCCCAAAACCACCAAATGTCGGTTCATGGTCGTCCGGGCCGCTGTCGGTGGGTTCGAGGCCGCTGTCGGTGGCCTTTTCGGCCATATTTCGGTGGTCTCGGAAAAATCTCGTCGTCAGCGAGATCGATCTCGCCGTCAGCGAGCAGGCTGCTGCGCGGCTCCACCGTTTCGCTCCGTTTGGCTCCTTTTCAACTCAGTTTCGCTTAATTTCAGTTGCGTTGCGTTCGTAACAGATAGCCCTACAAAATAAGCATAAAAATAACCTTTCTTTAAAGTGTAATCTCATTCAAAAATATGTAAGAAGTGTAAAAGAGATTAAGCATCAAAAGACTTATCGAAAGGTGTCGAGCGCGAATTTCATTTCTTGCTCGTTTTTGCTCCAAATTGCACCGTTTTTGTTTCTTTTTGCTCCAATCACCATTTATTGTACCTAAAACCAAAAAACATACAAAATACCTTCCTTTAAAGTGTAATATCATCAAAAATTGAGTAAAATTATATAGCAAAAAGCGTATATATTTTAGGCGTGTCAAAATGTATCAAAAGGGAGAGAAAAAAATGGAAGTAAGATAGAGAATGAGTGAAGGAGAGGCAAAAGAAAGGGGAGAAAAGGGTGAAAAAAGAGAGGGAGTGAGACAATGAGGGAAATAGAAAGAGGTACATAAAGTAAAAGAGATAGAGCTAGAGAGGGTTGAGAAGGTAAGATAGAGAAAGAAGAGATGGAAAGAGAGAGAGTGAGAGTGAGAGAGAAGAGAATGAAAAGGAGTGAGATAATAAGAGAGTAGAGAGAACAAAAGAGAGCGCTACAAGAATGAACATGCAAGTGAAAGAGAATAATAGAGAAATAGAGGGAGAGTAATATACAGAAGAGATAGAGAGAGATAGATAAAGGTGGTAGACCAAGATGGTTGAAGAGATAGAGAAGTGGGATGGGGAGAGGGAAGATGAGTTATAAAGAGAACAAGAGGGAGATAGTGAAGGTAAGAGAGAAAGAGAGAGTAGAGTGACAGAGAGAAGAGAGCAAAAGAAAGAGTGAGAGAAGAGAGAGCATGAAAGAGATGCAGATTAATAGAGAGACAGAGAGAATGAGAGAGAGGATAACAATGTCGCCCCAAATCTCTCATTTTAACTCTCTCTTCCTCTCCATCTCTCTTTCTCTCTCTCTCTTTCTCTCACTTTATCTCTTCTTCTTTCTCTATTCTTCCTATATCTATTTAATCTATCAATCTATCTATTTCTCCTATTATGTAGCTCTCTCACTTCATTTCTCTCTCTCTCAGCCTCTCTATCTCTCTCACTCTCTCTTTCAACCTCTTTAATGTCTCTCACTCTTTCTTTCTCTTCATATCTCTCACTTACACACACAAACACACTCATTTTCCCTTATTTTCTCTTTTTATCTATCTCTCCTCTCTCTCCCTCTCACTTCCTTTATCTCAATCCCTCTCTTTTTATCTCTCTCTTTCTCTCTTTCTCACATACTCCCTCTCACTCTCTCTTCTCTCTCTCGCTCTCTCTCTTCTCTCTCTGGCTCTCTCCTTTCTCTCAAACTCTCTAATGATCCCTCCATTCCTTTTTGCTCTCTCATTATCCTCCCTCAATCCCTCTCTCTCCTCTTGCTTTTCTGATCTCATACGGTCACACAACTTCCCTATCACTATCTTTATTTCTTCGTCCCTCAATTTCCCTTCCCCCCTCAATCTCTTCCTCCCTTTCGCTCCTTTTTATCCCCCTCTATTCGACACACACTCTCACTTACTCTCTTTCCTCTTCCTTACCCTCCGTCTCCCTCTCTCCATCTCTCTCCCTCCCTCTCTCCCCCTCCTCTCTCGACCTCCCTCTCAATCTTTTCTCATTATCTCTCCATCTCTCTCCTTCTCTCTATTGCTCGCTCCATTTCTCACTCTTACATACTATCTCTCTTCTCTATCTTGCTCTTCTATATCTCACTCCACCCTCTTGCCTAACTCTTCTCTCTGTTCAATCTCTCACACTCTCTCATAATCAATTGTGTGCTCTTTTTACCTTTTTACATATATCTCGCTCTCTCTTCTTTTTATCTCTATCTCGCTCCTATGCTCTCACCATCTCCATCCAGCTCTTTATCTCCCACCCTACTTCTCTCTCTCTCTCACTCTCTTGCACTCTATTCATTCACTCTAGCTTCTATCTCTCACTCAATCTCTCTTGTACTCTCTCCCCCTATCTCTCACTATCTCCCTCTACGTTTCTCTTTATTTATTTATCTTGCTTTCTAAATCTCTCTCCCATTCTCCCTGCACTCTCTCTCTCTCGCTCTCTCTCACAAATTCTTTCTCTCCATCTCACACTCTCTCCCTCTCGACTCTTTATAGTTCTCGTCTTCTATATTTCCCACCTCCCACTTTCTCCCTCATGATCTGTATGTCTCTCTATTTTGCTCTCTTCTCTTGCTCTATTTTCTCTCTTTTCTCTATCTCCATTACCCCACTCTCTTTTCTCTCTCTTCCTTATGCATTATCTCTCTATCTCAATCTTTGTCACAATTTCTCTCTCACTTATTTTACCATCTCTTCCTCAATTTATCTCCATTAACCCTCCATATCTTGCTCTTGCTCTCCCTCTCTCTTTCTCTCACTTCTCCCTCTATTTCATCTCTCTCTCTCTCTCGCACTTTCTCCCAAGATCTTTATTTTTCTCTTCATTCTCTCTCCCTTGCCATCGCTTTTCCACTCAATCTTTTTATGTCTCTCTTGTGTCATCTCTCTTATCTCTCACAGTCTCAGAACCAATATCTCTCTTCCTTTCATCGGTTTGTTTTTCTCCTTCCTTATCTCTCTCCCAACCTACCTCTCTTTATCTCTTCATCTCTCTTGCTCTCTTGCTCACTCTAGCTTATCTCTTTTCCTCATTCCCTTCCTCTCTTCTTCTGTCCATCCTTATCTCTCACTTTTTGTATCTCTCATCTTCTCTTGATATATGTTTCACTCAGTTTATTTCTCTATCTCTCAAACTCAATTGGTATATCTGTTATCACTCTTTATTCTCTCTTTTCCCTAGCACTCTCTCTCCCTTACTCTTATATCACTCGCTCCCTCATCATTTCCTACTCTCACTCACTCTCTTCCTCCTTTATTCTTTCTTACTTTATCTTTTTATGATCTCTAATCTTTCTCTCTCCCTCTTTGTCTTGCATTTATCTTGCAATCTTTCCTTCTCACTTCTCAAGCTCCCTCTATTGCATCTCTTTACTCATCTCTCTTATCTCAGTATTTCTTTTCTCGCTCCCTTTCCATTCTCACTCTTTCTTTCTATCGTGCTCTTTCCCTCCCTCCCTCCTATTTTCTCTTCTGACCACTCTCTCTCACCTACTATCTCAGTCTATATCTCTTTTCGTACTCCTCTGTCATTCCTTTCTCTCTCTCTCACTCTCTCTCTTTTCTCAATCGACCATCACTTTATTTGAAACTTTCTCTACCTCCCTTTATTTTCAATCTATCTCTCTTCTCTCTTTCTCTCTCTCACTCTCTCTCATATTCTCTCCCTCCCTCCCTCCCTCACTCTCTCTCCCTCTCACTCCCACTTTCTCTCTTTCTCACGTTATGTACCTTCTCTCTTCCTCCTTGCCTCCTTCTGACCCTCTTCTTAATCTCAATTCTCTCCCTCCCCTCTCTACCCTTATATTTCCTTTATTAGCTTGCTCTCTATTATCTTGCTCTCACTCTCTCTCTCCCTCTCACTACTCTTTCTCTGTGTACATCATACTCTATCTCTCTCTATCCCCTCCTTTCTCTCTCTACATTATTCCTTCTTCCTCTCTTCGGCTCCCTCTCCCTCCCTTCACAACTCATTCTCAATCTCTCCCACACTTGCACCCTTATTCTCCCTCACCCCCTCTCCCACCCACTCTCACTCTTCATCTATCTTTATCTCGATTTATTTGTCTCCCCTCCATCCTAACTTTCTCTTTCACTTTACCACCCTCCAGCTCTCTCACTCTCTCTTCTAATTCTGTAACCCCACTCTCTGCCCTCTACATGTCTCTCGCTCACAATCGTAATCTCACTCTCTGTCTCTCTCTCTCTCTCCATTGTTCATTCTCTCTTTATCTATCTTTCATCTCTCACTTTCTCTCACTCTTCCCTCTCAAGCTCCATCCCTCTTACTCTTGCTACATCTAGATTGCTCACTCACTCTCTCTTTCTCACTTTTTTATCTCCCTCTATCTCACTTGCTCTCCCTATTCTTCATCATTATCTCCCCCTCTCTTATGCGTCTCTCTCTTTGTCTCACCATGAATTTGTCCCACAAACTATTTTTTGGGCTCTCTCTCTACCTTGTTATCGTTATTGTTTTCTCTCCCTCTCTCTCTCACTCTCTCTTATCTTTCTTTCTCACTTTTCCTCCATCTCTCGCTTTACCTCTACATCACCCTTCCCATCCATCACTCTTCTTTTATCCCTCACTCGCCCCCTCTTACTCATTCTTTCTTCTCTCTCCCTCCCCCTCCCTCTTCTCTATCTCCCTTTCCCCCTCTCATGCTCTTCTCTATGTCTCTCCATCTCTCATGCTTTCACTATCAAAATCTTTCTTGCAATTAATCTCTCCTCTCTCCCCACTTGTATTCTCTCTCTCTTCTTTCTATAGCTCTCTTTATCTCTCTCTTTCTACGACTTTCTAGCCCTCTTTATAACTCTATATATGTCTCTCCCTTCCCTTGCTCTCTCAATTGCCTCCCTCTCACTCTTTTCTTTATTTTGTCTCTCGTACTCTCTCTATCCTACCCCCTCTCCCTACCTCTCTCTAAATATTTCTCTCTCATTCTCTAATTCTCTTGTACTTTTCAAGATCTCTTTAACTCTCCCATTCTCTCTCTCGCTCTTCTCTCCAGTTTCTCACACATTTTCTCAACTCTCTCTTACACTCCCTCTCTCCTTCTCTATCATTTATAGCTCTCTCTATCTCTCCATTCCTTGTCTCTCCCTCATAATCTTTATCTCACTATGTCTCTCTCTTTCTCATTCTCCATTTCTCTCTAGCTCATTTTTCCTTAATTTCTCTTGATATCTTTTCTCTTTCCCTCTCACTACTCTCACTTTCTCTTCTCCCTCTATCTCTCTCCCTCCTATATCTCACTTTCCCCCTTTATCTCACTCTTTCTCTCACGCTCTTAATCTCTCCTATAATTTCTCTCTCTCACTTGCTCTCTCCCCACTCCCTCTCTATGTTCATCACCCTCTCTTTCATTCATTCTTTTTCTATTTTCTCTAGCTATCTATTCTCTTTTTTTCTTATTGTCCCTATCGCTTTCACTAGTGTTCCATCTCTCTCAATCTCTCTTCGCTTTATCTCTTCTCTCTCAATCTCTTTACATCTCTCCTCTCTCTCTCTCTCTCTCTCTCTCTCTCTCTCTCTTGCTTTCCTTATTCTCTTCACACCCTCTCTCCATCACTCTTTACTCTCTCTAGCTACATCTCTCTCCCTTCCCTTCTTCATCATTCTCTCTATCTTTGTCTCTCTATACCTTTTTCTTAGTCTCTTTGTCTCTCCTACTCTCTCTCCCTCCCATCTCTATCCTTCTGTCTCCTTTATTCTACCTCTCTACTTCTTTCTCTCTAAATCTCCCTCCTTCGTTCTCTCACTCTTCCGCTTTCTCTCCTCTCCAGTATTCTCTTCTCCACATCTCTTCGAGTTTTCTCTTTTATTCTTTTATTTAGCTCTCACCCTCTCTATCTCTCTCTCTCACTCTCATTTCTTCTACCCTTTCTCAACCTCTTTCTCCATCCCTCTATCCTATTTTCTTATTCCCTCCCTCTCTATCACAACCTCTCTCTCACTTGCTCTATGTCTTTAACTCACTCTCCTCATGCTCTCTTTTCTTTATGTTTAACTCTCTCTATCTCTCTCTCTCTTCTCCGACTCACTCTTCCCCTCTCTATCCTTATGTTTCCCTCACAATCTCTCTCACTTTGTCTCACTCTCTTTACCTCTCTTTATGACCCTCTCCCCCCTCTTCTCTCACCCTTTTCCCCATCATTCTCTCTCTTTAGCTCTTAATCTCTCCCTCTCTCTCTTAGTCTCTTTTATCTTTCTCACCCTCGCTCTCTCTTTCTCCTCAACCAAATTCTCTCATAATCTCCCTACCTCTATCTATCTCTCACCTTCTCTGCTCTTCTCTCTCCTTTCTTGTGAAGAGAGATAGAGGAAGAGATTAAGAAATGAAGAGAGAGAATGAAGGAGAGAGAGGGTGAGAAAGAGAGTTAAAGAGACTGAGAGAAAGAATCAAAGTGAGAGAGATAGTGAGGGAAGCCAATGGATAGAGAGGGGGAGCATGAGACAGAGAAAAGAGAGAAATAAGCATAAAGAAGAGGGAGCATGAGAAGAGTGAGTGATAGAGATAGAGCATAAGAGAGAGGTTGTGCGAGAGACGAAGGGAATAAGACAATGGGAGAGACGAATGGACAAAGAGGGTGAGAAAAAGGGGGAAGAGATGAGAGAGAGAGAGAGAGATAATGATGGTGAGAGCTAGATAGAAGAACAAGAGAGCAAAAGAGACAGACGTGGAGAAGAGTGTAGGAGAGGAGAGAGGGAAGAGTGAAAGAAAGAGGGAGGGAGAGTTAGAGAGAGAGAAATAGTTAGAGAGGCAAAATAAGGGAGAGAGTGGGGATAGAGATAGGAGGGAGAGAGAGTAGAGAGAAGAAGAGGCAAAGAGAGTGGGAGAAAGGAGTGAGAGATAAAGCTAAACAGAGACAAAGATAGAGAGAAAGATGAAAGAAGCAGAGGGAGAGAGAAGCGAGGGAGAGAGTAAAGAGAGATGGAGAAAGAGGGTGTGCGGGGGCAAAGATAAAGAGAGAACAAGTAGTAGGAAAATAAAGAAAGCAAAAGAGAGGCGGAGAAAGAGCAAAGAGGAGAGATTGAGAGCTAAAAAAAATTAAGGAGGTATAGAGAAGGGTGAGAGAGAGAGGGATAGAGCAAGCAAGAAAGCGAAGAAGGGAGGGAGAGAGAACAATGAGCGAGATAAGAGTAAGAACGGGATGGAAGAGGGAGAGGGAGGGAGATAGAGAACGAGAGAGTGGGATTAACAAAGTGTGAGGAAAAGAGACCATATGATAGAGCAAGAGAGATGGAGGGAGAGAGATAAAAGCTAGTGGTAAAACAACATAGAGAAAAATAAAGACTGAGAAAAAGTGGCAAAGATTGAGAGAGAGGAAGATATGGAGAGTAAGCAAAAAGTATAGTGATACACAAATTCTCTCCTCTTTTTCCCTCTTTATATATCTCTCTCTCTCTCACTCTTTTTTTCTCTCACACTCTCCCTCTACTCCTCTATCGCCCTCTCTCTTGCTCCCTAACTCTCTTTCTCTTTATGACCCTCTCGCTCACTCTTTTAGACACTATCTCTTTATCTATCTTATGGAGAGAGGGAAGAGTTACAGTATAAAAGATAAGAGAGAGAAAGCGGGAGGGAAAGAAGAAGAGTTGGAGAGCACAAGATGGAGGAGGGGAAAAGAGAGTGAAGAGTACGAGAGAGAAGAGTGAGAGTTAGAGAAGAGAAAGAGTGAGAGAGGCAGGAGAGACTGTGAGAGAATAAAGAGACCGAGACTGAGAGATAAAGAGAGTTAGAGAGAAGGGGGGAGAGAGGACTAGAGAGAGGTTGAGAGAGAAAGAAAGAGAGAATACAAGAGAGAGTAAGCTAGCCAAAGGGGAGAGTGAGAGAAGAGAGAGCGAGAGAGAGAGAGAGAGAGAGAAAGAGGGATAAAGAAAGAGAGAGGGGGAAAGGAAGAAATATTTAAATAGAAAGAGAGAAGTGTGTGTGAGAGACAGAGGGAGACAATGAGACATAGATTGTGATAGTGATTGAGAGCAAGATAGAGAGAACATGGGAGAGAAGAGGACAGAGAGATAGAAAAGTGCGTGAGAAAGAGAAAGAGGGGTAGGGGAGATAGAGATGAGAGAGAATTTGAGAGTTTGTGTAAGAGAGCGTGAGTGAGAAAAAGAGTGTAGAGTGATATTGAGATTCTGAGAGATAAAAAAAGAGAGGGAGGTAGAGAGAAGGAAAGAGCTAGAAAAAGAAGGGGAGGGTGATGGAGAGGGAGAGGAAGAGTGGGAGAAGGAGGGTTATTGAGAAATGGGGAGAGAGTGAGACAGAAAGAAGAGCAAGTGGGATACAGAGATAAGAGAGAAATAGAGACTGTGATGGATAAAGAGAAAGAGTTGGAGAGTAAGAGTGAGATGGAGATAGGAGTAGAGAGGATGAGAGAAAAAAGAGAGAGAGCACAAGATATAGTGAGAGAGCCAGGAGATAGAGTGAGAGAAGAGAGAGGGTGACACTAAAAGATAAAGAGAGAAAGAGAGATGAGAGGTATAGAGAGAAAAAAAGGAAAGAGAAAGGAGAGGTAGGGAGAGGGAGAGGGAGAGAAAGTAAGTGTGAGAGGTAGAATAACAAGAGAAAGAGAGTGGGAAAGAAGAGAGAGCGAGACAGACATGGAAATAAAGAGAGTTTGGGAACTAGGGAGAGGGGGAGAAAAGAGTAGAGGGAGAGGGTGAGAGAGGAAAAGACATAGAGAGCAAAGAGAGCTACAAATCAAAGTGTGAGAAGAGAGAGAGCGAGACAGAGAGAAAGACTGAGAAAATAAGGAAATAGAGTGGTAGAGAGAATGAAATAGAGATGAAGATAGAATGAAGATTTCCCTCACTCTCTATTCTGTATATTCTATCTCTCTATTTCTCTCCCATTTTCCCTCCCTCACATACACTTTCTCTTCTCGCACTTCTCGCTAGCTCCCCTTTCTCTCCTCCTATCTAAAACCATTCCTCTATACTCTCTTTCTCTCTACCTATGTATCTCACATCTTTATCTATCTATATCTCTCTTACTCTCAATCTGCCTTCATCACTCCCTCTCTCCCTCTTCTCCCTCTTTCGTTCAAGCTCTTTCTCACACTCATCTTTCTCTTTCTTCACCGTCTCTCTTGATTCTCCCTCTCTCTATCTCCTTCTCTACTTTTATTTTTCTCTCTCTATATGTCATACTCTCCCTTTCCATTACTATCTCTATCTCACTCTCTGTCTCTCTCGCTCTTGCTCTCTTTTCCTCTCTTTCCATCTCTCTCACACTTCAACTTCGTAGCTCTCTATTCTCTCCCTCTAATCTTTCTCTTCCCTAGATCCTATCTCTCACACTTTCTTTATCTCATTCTCTCTCCCTCCCTCCCTCTCTTGTGGCCTCCATCCCTCTCTCGCACTCACTTCTTAATTTCTTTCGCCTTAATTTTTTCTCTTCTTTCTCTTATGCAATCACTCTCTTGCTTTCTCTCCTCTTTTTATTTCTTCTTGTATCTTTCGTACTTTTCCTGACACTATTTCTCCCTCTCTCTCCTTTTCTCCCTCCCTCTCTCCCATCTCTTTCGCTTTTCTCACTCCCTCTCTCTCTCTCTCTCTCTCTCTCTATCTCTCTATCCCCAATGTATTTTTCTTCCTTCTCCAACTAACACCATTTTACTAACTCTCTCAATGTCTCCCAATTATTCTCTCTGTTCTCTTTATGGCACTCTTCTCTTTCTCTGTGTTAGTCTTTTCTCTCTTGCTCTCACTAACTCCTCTATACCTCCATCTCACTCTCATTATCCCTCTCCCTCTCTTTCCTCTTTGTTGCTCACTCCCTCCTTCCCTCATCCTCTCCTTTCCTACCTATGTCTATTATGTATTCTCTCTCTCTCTCTCTGTCTCACTTATGCTCTCTCTCCCTCTCTCTCTCTTTTTCTTTCTCTTCTCTTTCTTCTCACTCAAACCCCCTCTCTCCTTCTCTCCATAATCCATGCATCCCTCCCTTCCTCTCCTCTACCTCCCTTTCTATCTACGTCACCCTCCCTCTATCAATCTCTCTAAAAACTCACTATCTATCTCTTCATATCTCTGTCCCTCTTCTCTCTCTTTCCTTCAAGCTCCTTATCTCACTCTTCTCTCTCCCTCTACTTCCTCTCTCCCAGTCTTGATCTCTTACACTCTTGTTTTTTATCTCTCCCTGCAATTCCCTTGATCCTTTCTCTTCGCTCTCATCGATTTCTTCTCTTGCTCCTCTCTCTCTCTTTCACTCTCACTCTTTCTTTCTCTTATTCACCCTACTCCCTACCACTCTTGTACTCTCATCTCTCTCTTTTTATTATGGATCTCTTCTTTCTCTCTCTATCACACATACTCATTTCTCTCATTCCTGCTTTCTCTCACTCTATCCTTCTCTTTACCTATATCTCACTCACATTCACCCTCCCTCCCTCCATCTCTCAGACAATCTCTCCCCCCTTGCTTTGCCCACCTTCCTTCCTTTCCTTACTCTCTTATTGTTTTCTCTCTCTTTATCTAAGTCTTTTCCTCTCTCTCTCTCATTCTCTCTTCACTCTCTCTTCTCACTCACTCCCCCTTTCTCCTTCTGTCCTGAATCCAACCCTCCCTACCTCTCACTTTTATCTACCTCAATTTCTCTCTATCTATCTCTCTCGCGCACTCTCTACTAGTGTCTTCATCTTTCTCTCTCTTTCTTTCAAGCTCTTTGTTATACACTTCTCTCTCCCTCTACCTCCATCTCTCTACTTCTATTTTGCCCTCTTTATTACCCTATATCTCTCATCCCACAACTCTCTTGCTCTATTATTCTTTCTCTTCCCTCGTTTCTTCTTCTTCTCCCTCTCCCTCTCAGTCTTTGTTTCTCTCATGCTCTCTCCTTCTCTCTCTCTCTCGTGCCCTCCATCTCTCTCTCTCACGGATCTCTTCTATTTCTCTCTCTTTCTCTCCATCTCCCTCTTACTCTCATTCTCTCTCCTCTCTTTCTCCCTCCTCCGTTTCATTTGCTCTTTTTTCCTCCTTTCCTCACTCTCACCTTTCTTATTACTCTCTCTTATGCATTATCTCTCTTTCTCTCGCTCTTGTTCTCTCTCCCACTCTCTCTTGATTCTCTCTTTTCACTCACTCCCCATCTCTCTCCTCTAATCTTGAATCAATCCCTCCCCCTCTTCCTCTCTCCTCTCCTCCCCTTTCTCTTTTTATTTGCTTCACTCACTCTATCAATAGTTCGCTCACACGTACTTTCTTCTATCTATCTCTTCATCACACTCTCTCTTCTCTCTCTTTCTTTCAAGCTCTTTCTCACACTCTTCTCTCTCCATCTCTACCCTCTTCTCTCTCTTTTGGTCTCTCTATATCTCTTACTACCTCTTTCCATGCTTTCCTCCCTCTCTCCTCCTCACTCTCTCTTGCTCTTTCTTAGTCTCTTACCTTCTCTCTCACACCTTGCATCTCTCTTGCCATCTCTCTTCTCTCTTACTCGAATTTTCTCTCCTCCTCATCTCTTTCATTCTTTTCTTCTCTCTCCATACTTCCCTCTCTCTTGCTCGTGGAACTCTTCTCTTTCTCTCGTCATCACCCTTTTCTTGCTCTCTCTCACTCTTCTCTCTACCTTTATCTCACTCTCATTCTTTCGACTTTCTCTTGGTCATTCTCACTCTCTCCCTCTCTCACCCTCCTTCACTCATTCTATCTTTTCCTACCTCTCTCGTCTTATGTATTTCTAACTTTCTTTCACTCTCCAAGCTCTCTCTTCATTCTCTCTTCTTTCCGTCTCTTCTCTGTTTCTCCACCACTTAGTCTCTATATTACCTTCTCTCTTCTCCCTTCTCATCCTCTTGTTCCCTCTCTGCCACTCTGTCTCCCTCTCTTCTACATTCTCTCTCAGTCTCCCTCTCAAATTTTCACACTTCGCATGCTCCGTATTCTCTCTTCTCTCTTCCACACACAAATTCTATCTCTTTGTTCTCCTTTAATAATTTTGGCTCACTCTTTCTCCCCTCGCCCTTCACATCTCACCTCCTCTTTCAGTCTCTCTTTATTGTCATACTTCTTGATACGCCTCTATCTCTACCTTGCACTTTCTCTCTCTCACCTCTCTTCTATTGCTCTCCCTTATCTCTCTATCATTATCTCTTTAACTCTTCTGTGTTGAGTTTTTGTAGCAGGAGATCGATGTGGTGGCGGGTAGACGTAGAGAAAGGGAGGTAGAGGAGAGGAAGGGTGAGGATGCATGGATTGCGGAGAGAAGGAGAGAGGGTCCGAGTGAGAAGAAAGAGGAAGAGAAAGAAAAGGAGAGGAGAGCAGGCATGGCCTAGACAAAGAGATGAGAGAGAATACATGCCAATAAATGACAGTAGGAAAGGAGAGGATGAGGGAAGGTGAGGAGTACAAAGAGGAAAGAGAGGGAGAGTGAAAAACGAGAGTGAGTTGGTGTTTCAGAGGAGTTAGTGAGAGCAAGAGAAAAAGGCTAACACAGAGGAAAGAGAAGAGTGCCATAAAAGAGAGCAAGAGAGAATAATTAAAGGAGACATTGAGAGAGTGGCAGTAAAATGGTGTTGTTAGTTGAGAGAGTAATAAAATACATTCAGATAGAGAGATAGAGAGCGAGAGAGAGAGTGTGTGAGGAAAGCGAAAGAGATGGGAGGGAGGGAGAAATTGAGAGAAGGAGAAAGAGAGTGAGAGAGAGAGAGAGTGAGAGCGAAAGTTGAGATGGAGAGAGAGAGAAATGGAGAGATGGAGAAATAGTGTCGAGTACGAAAGATAATAAGAAGAAATAAAAAGAGGAGAGAAAGCAGAGAGTGATTGCATAAGAGAAAGAAGAGAAAAAGACTAAAGCGAAGGAAATTGAGAAGTGAGTGCGAGAGAGAGGGATGGAGGCCACAAGAGAGGGAGGGAAGGAGAGAGACAAGAGATAAAGAAAGCATGAGAGATAGACTTAGGAAGAGAAGATTAAAGCGGAGAGAAGAGAGAGCACGAAGTCAAGGGTGCGGAGAGAGATGGAAAGAGGAAGAGAGAGCAAGAGCGAGAGAGGCAGAGAGTGAGATAGAGATAGTAATGGAAAGGGAGAGTATGGCATAGATAGAGAGATAAAAATAAAAGTAGAGAAGGAGATAGAGAGAGGGAGAATCATGAGAGACTATGAAGAAAGAGAAAGATGAGTAGCATGGTACTGGAGAGAACAGGTATATAACATATGTAAATGGATGAATGCAGGAAAATCTTCATTCTATCTTCATCTCTATTTTATTCTCTCTACAACTCTATTTTATTTTTCTCGCGCCTTTCTCTGTCTCTCTCGCTCTCTCTCTTCTCACACTTTGATTTTTCATAGCTCCGTTTGCTCTCTATGTCTTCTTTCCTCTCTCTCACCCTCTCCCTTTACTCTTTTCTCCCTCTCCCTAGTTCCCAAACTCTCTTTATTTCCTTGTCTATCTCTCTCTCTCTTCTTTCCCACTCTCTTTCTCTTATTATTCTACCTCTCTCACTTACTTTCTCTCCCACTCTCACTCTCCCTCTCCATCTCCCTTCTCCCTCTCCCTACCTCTCCTTTCTCTTTCCTTTTTTTCCCTATACCTCTCATCTCTATTTCTCTCTTTATCTCTTAGTCTCACCCTCTCTCTTTCTCTCACTCTCTCTCCTGGCTCTCTCACTATATCTTGTGCTCTCTCTCTTTTTTTCTCTCATCCTCTCTACTCCTATCTCCCCCTCACTCTTACTCTCCAACTCTTTCTCTTTATCCATCACACTCTCTATTTCTCTTATATCTCTCTATCCCTCTTGCTCTTCTTTCTCTCTGACTCTCTCCCCATTTCTCAATAACTCTCCTTCCCCACTCTTCCTCGCCCTCTCCATCACCCTCCCCTTCCTTTTCTAGCTCTTTCCTTCTCTCACCCCCTCTCTTTTTTTTAATCTCTCAGAATCTCAATATCACTCTACACTCTTTTTCTCACTCACGCTCTCTTACACAAACTCTCTTAAATTCTCTCTCATTTCTATCTCCCCTACCCCCTCTTTCTCTTTCTCACGCACTTTTCTATCTCTCTGTCCTCTTCTCTCCCATGTACTCTCTATCTTGCTCTGAATCACTATCACAATCTATGTCTCATTGTCTCCCTCTCACACTTCACACACACTTCTCTCTTTCTATTTAAATATTTCTTCCTTTCCCCTCTCTCTTTCCTTATCCATCTTTCTCTCTCTTTCTTCCTCTCTCTTTCTCTCACCTCCCCTTTCGGGTAGCTCACTCTCTCTCTTTTATTCTCTCTTTCTTTCTCTCTCAACCTCTCTATGTCCTCTCTCTCCCCCCCCCCCCTTTTCGCTCTAACTCACTTTATCTCTCGCCCCCGCCCCTTGCTCTCTCAGCGCCTCTCCCCGCTCTCTCTCACTCTCTTTCTCTTCTTTAACTCTCACTCTTCTCTCTCGTACTCTTCTCTCTCTTTTCCCCTCCTCCAACTTGTGCTCTCCAACTCTTCTTCTTTCCCTCCAGCTTTCTCTCTCTTATCTTTTGTATTGTAACTCTTCCCTCTCTCCATAAGATATATAAGGAGATAGTGTCTAAAAGAGTAAGCGAGAGGGTCATAAAGAGAAAGAGAGTTAGGGAGCAAGAGTAGGCGATCGAGGAGAGGGAGAGTGTGAGTGAAAAAAAGAGTGAGAGAGAGATATAAAGAGGGAAAAAGAGAAGAGAAAATTTGTGTATCTTCCTCTCTCTTAATCTTTGCCACTTTTTCTCAGTCTTTATTTTTCTCTATGTTATTTTACCACTAGCTTTTATCTTCCCCTCCATCTCTCTCGCTCTATCATACGGTCTCTGCTTTCCTCACACTTTCGTTAATCCCACTCTCTCGTTCTCTATCTCCCTCCCTCTCCCTCTTCCATCCCTTTCTTACTCTTATCTCGCTCATCGTTCTCTCTCCCTCCCTTCTTCGTTTTCTTGCTTTCTCTATCCCTCTCTCTCACCCTTCTCTATACCTCCTTAATTTTTTTTAGCTCTCACACTCTCCTCTTTGCTCTTTCTTCGTCTCTCTTTTGCTTTCTTTATTTTCCTACTACTTGTTTTTCTCTTTATCTTTGCCCCCGCACACCCTCTTTCTCCATCTTTCTTTACTCTCTCTAGCTGCTTCTCTCTCCCTCGGCTTCTTTCATCTTTCTCTCTATCTTTCTCTCATTTAGTTTTATCTCTCACTCCTTTCTCCCACTCTCTTTGCCTCTTCTTCTCTACTCTCTCTCCCTCCTATCTCTATCCCCTCTCTCTCTCCCTTATTTTGCCTCTCTAACTCTTTCTCTCTCTGTAACTCTCCCTCCCTCTTTCATTCACTCTTCCCTCTCTCCTCTCCTACACTCTCTTCTCCACGTTTGTCTCTTTGCCTTCGTTCAAATATCTTCGCTCTCACCCTCATTATCTCTCTCTCTCTCTCTCTCTCTCATCTCTTCCCTTTTTCTCACCCTTTGTCCATTCGCTCTCCCATTATCTTATTCCCTCCGTCTCTCGCACAACCTCCTCTTATGCACTCACTCTTCTCATTCTCCCTCTTCCTTATGCTTATTTCTCTATTTTCTCTGTCTCATGCTCCCCCTCTCTATCCATTGGCTTCCCTCACTATCTCTCTCACTTTTTTTCTTTCTCTCAGTCTCTTTAACTCTCTTTCTCACCCTCTCTCCTTCATTCTCTCTCTTCATTCCTTAATCTCTTCTTCAATCTCTTCACAAGAAAGGAGAGAGAGAAGAGCAAGAGAAGGCAGAGGAGAGATAGAGCAGAGGGGAGACAGAGAATTCGTCAAGTGAGAAAGAGAGAGCGAGGTTGAGAAAGATAAAAGAGACTAAGAGAGAGAGAGAGGGAGAGATTAAGAGCTAAAGAGAGAGAATGTGGGGAAAAGGGTGAGAGAAGAGGGGGGAGAGGGTTAGAAAGAGAGGTAAAGAGACTGAGAGAAAGAGTCAAAGTGAGAAAGATAGTGAGGGAAGCCAATGGATGTAGAGGTAAGTAAAGCGAGGACAGAGAAAGAGAGAAATAAGCATAAAGAAGAGGGAGCGTGAGAAGAGTGAGTGAAAGAGATAGAGCATAAGAGAGAGGTTGTGCGAGAGACGAAGGAAATAAGATAATGTGTGAGATGAATGGACAAAGAGGGTGAGAAAAAGGGGGAATAGATGAGAGTGAGAGAGAAAGAGGTGAGATGGGGATAAATGGAAGAACAAGAGAGCAAAAGAGACAGACGTGGAGAAGAGAGGTAGGAGAGGAGAGAGGGAAGAGTGAATGAAAGAGGGAGGGAG
This sequence comes from Papilionanthe hookeriana x Papilionanthe teres, assembly GCA_022702705.1. Classification (NCBI taxonomy): domain Eukaryota; kingdom Viridiplantae; phylum Streptophyta; class Magnoliopsida; order Asparagales; family Orchidaceae; genus Papilionanthe; species Papilionanthe hookeriana x Papilionanthe teres. Next base: position 74,231,679 of record CM040435.1, on the reverse strand, counting down.
AGTTAGAGAGAGAGAAAGAGTGGGAGAGGCAAAAAGGAAAGAGAGAGGGATGGGGAGATAGGAGGGAGAGAGAGAAGAGAGAAGAAGAGGCAAAGAGAGTGGAGAAAGGAGTGAGAGAGGTTAAACGAAGAGCAAAGATGTAGAGAAAGATGAAAGAAGCCGAGGGAGATAGAAGCAGCTAGAGAGAGTAAAGAGAGATGGAGAAAGATGGTGTGCGGGGGCAAAGATAAAGAGAAAAACAAGTAGTAGGAAAATAAAGAAAGCAAAAGAGAGGCGGAGAAAGAGCAAAAAGGAGAGTGAAAGCTAAAAAAAAATTAAGGAGGTAGAGAGAGAGGCCAAAAAATAGTTTGTGGGACAAATTCATGGTGAGACAAAGAGAGAGACGCATAAGAGAGGGGGAGATAATGATGGAAGAATGTGAGAGTAAGTGAGATAAGGAGATAAAGGAAAGAGAGAGTGAGTGAGCAATCTAGATGGGCAAGAGCAAGAGGGATGGAGCTGAGAGGAAGAGTGAGAGAAAGTGAGAGATGAAAGATAGATAATGAAAGAATGAACAATGAGAGAGAGAGAGACAGAGAGTGAGAATACTATCGTGAGCGAGGAGAGACATAGTATGGTAGAGTGGGTTACAAAATTAGAAGAGAGAGGAGAGAGCTGGAGGGTGGTAAAGTGAAAGAGAAAGTTAGATGGAGGGGAGACAAATAAATCGAGATAAAGATGTATGAAGGAGCGAGAGGGGGCGAGAGGGGCGAGGAGAATAAGGGTGCAAGTGTGGGAGAGATCGATAATAAGTGGTGAAGGAGTGAGAGAGGGAGCGAAGAGAGGAAGAAGGAATAATGTAGAGAGAGAGAAAGGAGGGATGAGAGCGAGATAGAGCATGACAAAAATAATAGTAGAGAAAGAGAAGTGAGAGGGGGAGAGAGAGAGGGAGAGTTAGAGAATGGGGGAGAGTGAAGGAGAGGGAATGAAAGATAAGGGTAGAGAGAGGGAGGGAAAGAATCGAGATTAAGAAGAGAGGTCAAAAAGGAGACAACAGGAAGAGAGAAGGTACATAACGTGATAAAGAGAGAAAACGGAGTGAGAGAGGGAGAGAGGCGGGAGGGAGGAGGAGAGAATGTGACAGAGAGGAGAGAGAGAGAGAGGGAGAAGAGAGATATTTCAAAATAAAGGAGTGCAGAGAAAGTTTCAAATAAAGTGATGGCCGATTGAGAAAAGAGAGAGAGTGAGAGAGAGAGAGAGAGGAATGATAAGAGGGAGGCCAAAAGATACATCGAGATAGGGGGAGAGAGAGAGGTCGAAGAGGCACAGAGGGAGGCAGGGAAAGAGCACGATAGAAAAATGAGTGAGAAGTAAAGGGAGCGAGAAAAGAAATAATGAGATAAGAGAGATGAGTAAAGAGGATGCACAGAGGGAGTTTGGTGAAGCGAGAAGGAAAGATTGCGAGATAAAATGCAAGACAGAGAGGGAGAGAGAAAGATTAGAGATTATGAAAAGATTGAGCAAGAGAGAATAGAGGAAGAAAGAGAGCGAGAGTAGGAAATGATGAGGGAGCGAGTGATATAAGAGTGAGTAAGGGATAGACCAAAGGAGTTTGAGAGATAGAGAAATAAAATGAGTGAAACATATATCAAGAGAAGATGAGAGACATAAAAAGTGAGAGATGATAAGGATGTATTTAAGAAGAGAGGGAAGGAATGAGAAAGAGATAAAGCTAGAGTGAGCAAGAGAGCAAGAGAGATGAAGAGATAAAGAGAGGCAGCAGTTGGGAGAGAGATAAGGAAGGAGAAAAACAGCCAAAGGAGGTGCCAAGGGAGTGGGAAAAAGGAGAGAGATATCACATGAGATCATGGAGAGAGGAAGAGAGATACATAAAGAGACATAAACGCTGAGAGGAAAAGCTATGTGAGGAATGAGAAATGAAGAGAAAATAAAGATCTTCGAGAGCGCGAGAGAGAGAGATAGTAGAGGGGAGGAAAAAGAGCAAGATATGGAGGTTAATGGAGATAATTGAGAAGAGAGGAGGTAAGAGAGAGAAATTGTGACAAAGGCCGAGATAGAGAGAGAATGGCGAGGAAGAGAGAGAAAAAGTGAGAGAGGTGATGGAGATAGAGAAAGAGAGAAAATAGGGGAAAGCAAGAGAAGAGAGCAAAAAAGAGAGAGACATACAAATCATGGCGAGAAAGTGAGGCGTGAAATATAGAAGACGAGAACTAAAAAGAGTCGAGGGAGAGAGTGTGGAGAGAGAGCGAGAGAGAGAGGTGGGAGAATGGGAGAGAGATTTAGAAAGCAAGATGTAAAGAAAGAGAAAAGCAGAGGGAGACGCGAGAGATGTGAGAGAGTACAAGAGAGATCGAGTGAGAGATAGAATCGTGAGTGAAAGAATAGAAAGTGCTAGAGAGTGAGAGAGAGAAGTGTGTGAGATAAAGAGCTGGATGGAGATGGTATGAGCATGGGAGCGAGATAAAGAAGAGTTAGGCAAGAGGGTGGAGTGAGATAATGAAGAGAGAGCGAGATATATGTTGCAGCGTGTAGTGCACACACCGATTCCCGAGAGAGTGCGGAGAGCCGACTGTGAGAGAAGAGTTGGGGGTAAGAGGGTGGAGGAGATATAGAAGAGCAAGACAGAGAAGAGAGATATTAGGTAAGAGTGAGAGATGGAGCGAGCACAGAGAGAAGGAGACAGATGGAGAGATAATGAGAAAAGATCGAGAGGAAGGTTAAGAGAGGAGAGGGGAGAGAGGGAGGGAGAGAGATGGAGAGAGGGAGAGAGACAGAAGGGAGAGGAAAGAGAGAGTAAGTGAGACCGTGTTTCGAATAGAGGATAAAAGGAGCGAAAGGGAGGAAGAGATTGTGGGGGAGAAGGGAAATCGAGGACGAAGAAATAAAAGATAAAGGATAGCTAAGCAGTGGACGCGAGACGTAAAGCAAGAGAGAGAGTGGCTCGAGGGTGATTATGAGAGAGCAAAAGGAATGGACGGATCATTAGAGAGGCTAAGAGAAAGGAGAGTGAGCAAGAGAGAGGAGAGAGAGAGAGTGAGATAGAGAAGAGAGAGTGAGAGGGAGCATGCGAGAAAGAGAGAAAGAGAGAGATAAAAAGAGAGCGATTGAGATAAAGCAAGTGAGAGGGAGAGAGAGGAGAGATAGATAAAAAGAGAAAATAAGGAAAATGAGTGTGTTTGTGTGTGCAAGTGAGAGATATGAAGAGAAAGAAAAAGTGAGAGACATTAAAGAGGTTGAAAGAGAGAGTGAGAGAGATGAGAGGCTCGTAGAGAGAGAGAATGAAGTGAGAGAGCTATACACAGAGAAATAGATAGATTGATGGGGACAAATGCATATAGGAAGAAGAGAGAAAGACGAAGAGACAAATGAGAGGACGAGAGGGGGAGAGAGAAAGAGAGACATGGAGAGGAAGAGAGAGTTAAAATGAGAGACGGGGGGAGACATTGCTATCCTCTCTCATTCTCTCGTCTCCCTATTAATTTGCATCTCTTTCATGCTCTCTTTCTCTCTACTCTTTCTTATGCTCTTTCTCTCTCACTCTACTCTCTTTCTCTTACTTTCACTATCTCCCTCTTTCTTCTCTTTATAACTCATCTTCCCTCTCCTAATCCTACTTCTCTCTCTTCCACCATCTTGGTCTACCACCTTTATCTATCTCTCTCTAACGCTTCTGTATATTACTCTCCTTATATCTCTCTATTAATCTCTTTCACTTGCATGTTCATTCTTCTAGCGCTGTTTCCTTCATCTCTTATAAACTCGCTCATTTTCATTCTCTTTTCTCTCACTCTCACTCTCTCTTCCATCTCTTTCTTTCTCTATCTTACCTTCTCAACCCTCTCTAGCTCTATCTCTTTTACTTTATGTACCTCTTTCTATTTCCCTCGTTGTCTCACTCCCTCTCTTTTTTCACCCTTTTCTCCCCTTTCTTTTGCCTCTCCTTCACTCTTTCTTTATCTTACTTGCATTTTTTTCTCTCTCTTTTGATACATTTATATATAAAAACATATATATATATATATTAATCTTCATTTTATCTTCATCTCCCTCGTATTCTCTCTCTGTCTCACTATTTCTGTATTTCTTTCTACTCTCTCTCCACCTTTCTGTGAGATACAGTTCATCTTTCTCTGCTGTTTGCCTCCCTGCCTTCTTACTCTTTCCTCCCCAGCTGCCACCCATGCCACCCCCACTGCCTCTTCCTTTCTCTCTTTCCCTCGTAATTCTCTTTCTATCACTCGATTACTTTCTCTCCCTCTCCTTCCCTCTCCTCTTTCCTTTTTTATCTCTAGCTCTCCATCTCGTCTTTTTCCCTTTATCTCGAGTCTCAATCTCTTCTCAAACTCTCTCTCCTCGCTTCTCTCATTCACTTTTGTGCTCTCTCTCTTTTTTTTTCCCTCTCACCCTCTCTACTTCTATCTCACCCTCGCCTTAGTCTCAACTCTCCCGCTTTCTTATCTATCTCACTTTCTATCGTCTCTCTCTTCTCCGACTTTTTTGCTATTTCTCAACAACTCTCCTTTTCTCCCACTCTCCCTCTCCCTACCCCTCCTTTTCTAGCTCTTTCCCTCTCTCCCTCCCTCCTTTTCTTTCTCGTATCCCTCAAAATCTCGAAATCATTCACACTCCTTTCGCTAATGCTTCCCCGACACACTCTCTCTCAAATTCTCTCTATTCTCCATCACCCTTTCCCCTCTTTCTCTTTCTCACACTCTTCTATCTCTCTATCATCTTCCGTCCCATCTTGTCTCTTTCGCTCTCAATCACTATCACAATTTATGTCTCCCTTTCTCCCTCTCTCTCTCTCTCACTCTTTCTCCCTTTCTTTTTAAATATCTCATGCTTTCCTCTCTCTTCATCTATCTTTCGTGCTCTCTATTTATCTAAATCTTCGCTTTCGCTAGCTCACTCTCTCCGGTGTACTCTCTTTCTTTCTCTAAACCTCTTTCTAATCTTCTCTCCCCTTACCTAAATGCTCCTCCTCTAACTCTCTATCTCTCTCTATCTATCTCGTTATCTCTTTCTTTCACTCTCTTATCTCTCACTCTTCTCTTTCGTACTTCTTCTCTCTTTCACCGTCCCTAGTCCTTTCTTAATCGCTTTCTCTCCCTTTTCTCACACTCTTCCTCTCTCTCCTACCTCTTTCCCTCCCTCCATCCCTCCCTTCCTCTCCCTCCCTCCCTCTCGTGTCTCGCTCTCTCTCCCTCTCTCCGTCCCTCCCTCCCTCTCCTTTCATTCCCTCTCACATTCTCTATCTCACTCTCACACCCTTGCTTTCACTCATTCTCTCAATCTCTCTTCTCTCGTTCTTCATTCTCTTTCATATGCATCTCCTCGCCCCTTACTCATGCATTTTCTCTCTTTCTTCTCTCCCACATTCTCTCTATCCTATTTTAAATCACTTACACAACTTGTCTCTTGCTCTCTACTTCTCTCTCACACTAACACATTCTTTCTTTCTTTCTTTATTTTCTCTCTTCTCGTTTCTCCTCTCTTTATTTTGTATAATTTCTCGCACCGTATTCCCTCTCCCTCACTCCCTCCCTCGTCTTTCTCACTTTCACTCCTAACTTAATCTCATACACCTATCTCTCTTCTCCAACCCTCTTTCATCCTTTTAGTCTCCACTTATCTCTTTCTTCGTCTCATCATCCTCTTACTCGTGCCTCTCGCTCCCTCTTTCTCTCTCACTCTCCTTATCTCGACATTCAAATTCGTCGTTTCGTTCTTTATCCGACTGTCTCACGTGGCCTTCACTCCCTATCACACATTCTCTCTATTTGTCTCATTCTATCTTTTTTGTTTACTCCCTCTCCCTTCTCCTTTTCTATCTCATACCCACTCTAGGTTTCTCTTCCTCCCTAGAATTTCGATATCTCTCTCTATCTCTACCTTCACACTCTCATCACTCTTTCTCGCTCTCCTTTCTCTTTAATCTCTCCCCTATCACTCTCATTCTCACGTTCTTACTATCTCTATCTTGATATCTCTCTACCGTTTATCTCACCTCCTTCGCTTTCCTTCTCACTCACTTTCTATTCCTTCCGATGCTCTTTATTGCCTTTCTCCTCACTCTACTCTCACGCTCTTCTCTCTTCAATTATCTTAATTTCCCCCTCTATCATTAGCTCTCACACTCTCTCCCCTTTCTTTCTCTCTCTCTCTCTTTATCTCCCCCCTCTCCCTCTTACTCTCCTTCATCTTCCCCTCTCTCACTCTATCTTCCCCTCCTCTTTTATTACTCCCACTCTCTCCCCCTTTTTCGCTCATACTCTCTATTCTTACTTGGTCTCTGTCCTTGTTTATCTCTAATTCTCACTCTCTCCACCACATATACACACACTCTCTCCCTCTTTCTTCTTTCATTCTATATTTATATCTCTCTCAAAATTTATCTCTCACTCATTTCTCCATCTCTTTTTGCCTTTTTAACTCTCTCTCTCTCCCTCCCTTCTTTATCCTTCCCTCCCCCTTTCCCTCTCCATCTTATCTCTTTTCTCGTCTCGTCATCTCCTCTACTCTTTCGTGCCTCTCGCTCCCTCTTTCTCTCTCACTCTCCTTATCTAACATTCAAACTCGTCAAGCTCTTGTTCTCTATCCGACTCGTCTCACGGCTCTCTTCGCCCTAACACACATTCTTTCTATTTGCTCTCTTTCTATCTTTTTTGCTTCTTACTCCCTCTCCTTCTCCATTTCTCATTCATACCCACTAATTTCTCTTTCTCCCCAGCATTCCCGTATATCTCTCTATCTCTACCTTCTTGTCACTCTCTCATCACTTTCTCTCTCTCGCTCTCTCTCCTTTCTCTCTCTCTAATCTCTCCCCTATCATTCTCATTCTCACATTCTTCCTTATCTCATTCTGATATCTCACCTATCTATCTAACTCCTTTGCTTTCTTCTCACTCACTTTCTATTCCCCGATGCTTCTTGTTGCTTTCTCTCACTCTTTCTCTCACGCTCTTCTCTCTTTAATTATCTTAATTTCTCTATCATTAGCCCTCACACTCTCCTTCCTTCTCTCTTTATCTCCTCCCTCTTACTCTCCTTCGTCCTCCCTCTCTCACTCTATCTTCCTTTATTACTCCCACTCTTCTCCCTTTTTCGCTCGTACTCTCTATTCTTACTAGGCTCCCCGTCTCGTCTATCTCTAACTCTCACTCTCTCCACCGCATATACACACGCTCTCTCTCCCTCTTTTCCTTTCTTCATTCTATATTTATCTCTCTCAAACTTTATGTCTCACTCATTTCATCTCTTTTTACCTTTTAACTCTCTCTCCCTCCCCCTCCCTTTTTTATCCTTCTCTCCTTTCCCTCTCCCTTCTTCTACCTCTCTACCTCTTTCTCATTTTCTCCCAACTATCTCCCCTTCTCTTTCTCCCTCTTCCTATCACTCTCTCACAATTCTTTCTTCCTCCACACTCTTTTCTCCATGTCATTGTATTTGTCATCTCTCATTTTCTTTCTCTCTCTGCTTCCCCATTTCAATCTCTCCCTTTTCTTCTAGCCCCTTCACAAAGCCACTATCTCGATCCCTCTCTCCCTCTTTCACTCCCTCTCCTCTCTTCACGCAAGTTCTCTCCCTCATTCCACCACTCATTCCTCTCTTAATCTCTTCTCTATCTCTCTCTACTCCATCTCACTTCCCCCACTCAATCTATCTCTTTTTCTCATTCTTCTCTCACATCGACTTTATATTACTATCTCACTTTTACACCACTACCTCCCTCTCTTCCCTCACACAAATTTCTTACCACACTCTACCTTTCTTTTAATCTCTTCCGCTTTCTATTTAACAACACTACCTCTCTCTATCTCTTACATCTTCTCTTACACTTTCTTCATTCTCCATCTCACTTTTCCTCTACCTTATGCTCTTCTCTCTCCTTCCCTCTATACCACTCTCTGCTTCCTTTTACTTTCTCACCTTTCTACGACTTACCTTCTTTACTCTCCCTCTCTCCCTCCCTCTTCCCTCCCTAACAACCTCTCCCATTCTCTAGGTCCCCTCCCTCACTTTCATTAGCTTCGTTATCTCGTCTCCATCTTTCTCCCTTATGCTTCCTTATCCTTTCTCTTTATTATTCCCACTCTATCCGTCTTTCCCACTTCCTTCTCTCTCTCCCTCTCTCACTCTTCCCCTCGCTAGTTTTTTCTCTCTCTTTCTCTCATTTACTCTCTCACACACACTCGTCTCCCTCCCTTTTCTGTATACATGTCTTGCTTTTCTAGCCCTCCCTAGCTCACTCCCTTTTTCCTCTTATTTTTTTATCCCCCTCTCACCCATTCACTCTCTACCCTTTCTATATCTCTCTATCTCGCTCCTCGCTATCTCCCTCCACTCTCTTACTCTCTCTATCTCACCTTCTTACTTCCTCCCTCTCTTCCTCTCTCTCCCTAACTCGATCATTCCCTCCCCTCCTTCCCTCCTACGCTTCCTTCTTTTAATGTGTATATATATTTCTCTCCATTCTTTCTCTCAACTCTTTCCTCCCTCTCTCTCGCTCTATTTATCACTCTCAATCCCTCTCTTTGTCTCTCTTTCTTTCTTTCACTCACTCTCTTTGCCTGCTGGTATCACTCTCCCTCTCTCATCCTCTCTTTCCACTCTCTCCATAGATCTTTCTCTCTCCCTTCGCTATCACTCTTACACTCTTTTCAACTCTTATGTAACTCTTTCTCTCCTCCACTCTATCACTTTTACTTCATCTCTCAAGTATCACCTTTCTCCCTCATTCTCGCAATCTTTCTTTTGCTTCCACTATCTTTAAATCTACCAACTTTCCTAGCTCTCTCTATCTACACTCGCTCTCCCTCTATCTCTCTCTCTCCCCTCTCTTCTTCATCTTAAGCTCTCTCTCCCTTTAACTTTATTACTCCCTCTCTCTCTCGCCCGTCTCTCTCCCACTTACATCACTCTCTCACTATCTCAACGTTCTCCCCCCTTTCTCACTCTCGCTGTTCCCTCCCCCTCTCTCTCTCTCTCTCTCTCTCTCTCTCTCTCTCTCTCTCTCTCTCTCTCTTATTTACCCTTCGTTTTTTAGCTCTCCCTAGCTCTCTCCTCTCCACTATTCTCTTTCTCCCCTCTTCTCCAATTCACTCTCCCCTACCTCTATCTATCGCTTCCTCAATCTCTCTCTCTCCCTCTACTATTACCATCTCTATCTCACTTACACATTTCTCCCACTTTCCATCCTATAATTCCTCACTATCTATTTTTTTTCCAACTCACTCTCCACATCTCCCTTTCTTTCTTTCGTATATTCACTCTTTTTTATCTCTCTTATCGTTTTGTTTTTCTCTCTCTCTACCTCCCTCTCTCCCTCTCTAAATCCCTCCCTTTCTATCTCACTCTCTCTCTCCTCTTTTATTTACTCTCTACCCTCTCTCCCATTTTATACTTCTCACACTTCAACTTCTCTCCTGCTCTCTCTCCATCTCTCCCTCATTTTATCTCACTTCTTCTATCTCCGTCTCATCTCTCTCTCGCTCCCTCACTCTTCCCTCTTGCCTTTCTACAATCTATTTTCTCTCACCATGCCTTCCCCGCCCTCCTCTCCATCTCTTATCTCTCTCTCTCCCACTTTCCATCCTTTTCTTTATCTTTCTCTCTCTTCCTCTCTCTCGCACTATGCTGCACTCAGCATTATCTTCGCTATCTCTCCCAATCAATTGCACTCTCTTATATCACTCGCTTTTCTTTTTTCTAATCTCGCTCACACACATACTCAATCTTTTGTAACTTAGCCATCCTTTCTCGCTCCCCTCTTTCTCTCTCTCATTCGTCTCTCTTCCTGCCTACTCAACGATTCCTCCCTCACTCCTTCCACTTTCCTTTATCTTTCCTCTCACACACTCTATCACTTCTCTCTCTCTTTTTCTTTTTATCTCACACCGTCTCTCCAAAACTCCATTTCTCTCTCGTATCTATATTCTCTCTCTCTTTCTCTCTAACTCCTTTTTTCTCTCTCTTTCACTAGCTCCATTCTCTCCCTCTCTCTCTTTCTATCTCCTTACACTACATAAATATCACACTCTTTCTCGCCTTAGCTCTCTTGCTCTTTAGCTCTCTCTACCTCTTTTTTGCTCTTTATTCTCTCTCCCTTTCACACTCTCTTCCTTTCTATCTCTCCCTCTCTTCATCTCTCTATTTCTCCCCACCACCCCACTCTCTCTCATCTCTCTATATCTGTTCCTTCTCGCTCTCCCCTCTTTCTCCGTTATCCTCTCGTATCTAACACTTTTTCTCTATTCCCTTTCCCTCCCATCCTATATATCTCTCACTCTCAAATCCCTTTCGCATCTTATTACTCAATCGTCATCCCTCTCTATTTCTCTCTCATCTCTTTTTATCTCCACCTCCTTTCCTTTCTTTGCGCTCTCCCTCCCTCCCTCTTTTCATTTATCGCTCTCTCTCCGCTCTCCTCTCTCCCTTTCTCTCTCGCTCCTTCCATCGCTCCTTTTCTCCATTTATCCCTATATCTTTTTCTCTATTCCCCTCTCTTTCCCTCCCATCATATATATCTCTCACTCTCACACACTTTCCACATTCTATTACTCAATCGCCATCCTCTATATCTCTCATCTCTTTTATCTCCACTTCCTTCTTTCGTCTCTCCTCCCTCCCTCTTTCATTTATTGCTCTCTCTCCCCGCCTTCCTCTCTCCTTACCTTCCTCTCTCCCTTCTCTCTCGCTCACTCGCTTCCCTTACTCCATTTATCCCTATATCTTCTCTCACTTTTACTCTCTTCTCATGCTCTATAATCAGCCCCTCTCTCTCTTCTATCAACTCTCCCTCTCTATCTTTTTCTCTATCTATATTCCTTTGTCATCCTCTCCCTTCACCCACTCCTACCACTTTACTAATTCTCAGGTCCCGTCACTCTCCCTTCGTCTCTCGCCCTCACCCACTCACTCGCTCTCAAATCTCTCACCCCTGCCTTCACTTCTCTCTCTTCTCTCTTCTATCTCTTTCCTATCTCTGCTCTCACCTCACTCCCCCTTTCTTTCTCAATCTCTCCACTCTCTCTCCATTATCCATATCCTTCTCTCTCTCACACACACACTCCCTCCTTATCTCTATCTCCATTCTCTCCGGCACACTCGTTGTCTCCTATCTCTCCTGTTCTCTCGCTTCCTCATTCTACTCATCATCTATATATTTCTTTTTATACCTCTCTCATTTTTGCTCTCTCTCTCTCTCTCTCTCTCTCTCTCTCTCTCTCTCTCTCTCTCTCTCTCTCGCTTTCTCTCCCCCTCCCTCTCTCTCCGTCTTCCACTCGCTCCCTCTCTTTCCCTTCTCACTCTCTCCCCCTCTCCCATTCACAAATCTCTAATTCAATTCGGGGCTCTTTTACCATAGTATCATTCAATCCTCATCTTTTCATCATTTTTCTCTCTCTCTTCTCTATTTCACGCTTCGTTTCTCTCTCCCTCTCCCTACCGCCTTCTTTCTCTCTCTCTTGCTATGAGTTTCTCCAACAATAGCTCACTTTCTATCTATTCTTTTTTATTTATGTCTCTTTTTTTTCAATCTCCATCTCTATCTTCGTCGCCGCTCTCCTCAATTAGTCACTCTATCTCTATCTTCGAACTCTCTTCTCCAAATCACTCTTCTAGCTTTTTTTTTCTAGCTCTCTCACTGCTCTCTCTTTCTTTCTTCTTTATCTCCCTTATCCTCTTCTTTTCGAATTCATTTTTAGTCTTTTTTCCTCCTCCTTCTACTACATTCTTTTTCTATCATCTCAATCGCTATCACAATTTCTCTCTCTTAATCTTCTTTAATTCTTTCCCGCTTTTTCTCTCTCGCTATCCCTCTCTCTTTATTTATTTCTCTTCCGCTCTTCCTTGCTCTCTCTCTTTATATTCACCTCTCTCTCTCCAACTCTCTCTACTTCACTCTCCTTAATCTTTTTACTCAATTTTCTCTCCATCTCCACCTCTCAACCTTTATCTTACTTCGTCTTTTCTCTCCTCATTCTCTGCGTCTTGTCCGCCTTTCTCCTCTCTATGCACTCTCTCCCTCTCTCACTCTCTCACTTTCACACTTTTCATGCTCTTTATTCTTCTTTTATATCTCTTTCTTTCTCGCATTTTTAATTTCTCACACATTTTGTCTCTTAAATCATTCTCTATCTTTCTTTCTGTGTCTCCGTCTGCCACATTCTCACTTTATTATCTCTATATCTTTTGTCACACTTTCTATCTTATATCTCTTGTTATCTTACCCCCTCTTTCAATCTCTTGTTCTCCTATCCCTCTTAGTCATCATTGTATCTAACTCTTTCATGCTCTTATTCACCACCAACTCGTCTCTCGCCATCTCTCGCTCTCCCACTCTCTCTCGTTTTCTTTTGTATTTCTCTATATCAATATTCAACTCTTTTCCATTTCTCTTGCAATCTCTCCTTCCATTCCTCTCTTCTTTCGCTCTCTATACTAACCTACCCTCTTCGTCTCCCGATCCTTCCCTCTCTCTCTCTCTCGCTCTCTCTCACTCTCTCACCTTTCTTTCCTCTTTCACTTTCTCTCTCTCACTCTTATCTCTCTCTCCCTTCTCCCTCACACTCTCTTTCGCTTCTCTCCCTCTCTCTCCTCTCTCTCTTACTCTTCCTCTCGTTCTCACTCTTACAATCACTTTATATATCTATCTATCTCTCTCACTCTTTCTCTCTATCTCTCTCACCCCGTCCATCTCTCCCTCCCTCTTCATCCCTCATTTTCTCATTACTTTCTCTTCCTCTCTCCTTCTCTAGTCTCGTTTCTGCCTTTTATTTTCTTCATGTCTTTCTCTCTCACCTTTCTTACCTATCTCCTTCACATTTCTCCTTCTTCTTCTTTTGTTTCTCTCTCTTCTCTCTATTTTTCTTTATCTACTCTCTCGTCCCCGTCACTTCCACTATCTCACACCATCTCTCTCTTACTCTTTCTCTCGTCTCTCGTCTCTATTTTACTCACCCACACCGTTGCTCTCTCAAATCTCTCTACTCTCACTCACTCTCTCTCTCTCTTTCTCTCTACTGTCTTATCTTTCCTTCTATCTCTCTCGTGTTCTTACTCACTCCCTCTCCCTCTCTCTCTCAATCTCTCCACTCTCTCTCCATCATCTCTATCCTTCTCTCTCACTCACACCTTCCCTATCTCTACTCCATTTCTCCCTCTCTCAATCGCGCACGCTTTTCCTTTACTTATATCTCACCCACTTTCTAACTTCCCCGTCTTACTCTCATCATCTTTATATCTCGCTCGTATATCTCTCATTTTTTTTCTCTCTCAACTTCTCTCTCTTCTTCTCTATTGCTTTCTCTCTACCTCCATCTCTTTGTCTTCCACTTTGCCTCGCCTTCCCTAAGTCTTCTCCCCCACCAAGCTCCATCACTATCCCCTTTTTCTCTCCCTCTCCCTCTCCCTCTCTCCCTCTCACCCTCTCACAATCTCTATCACATTCTCGTATTCCCCTATTTTACTCTCTAGGTATCACTCACTCCTCATCTCATTCTCACTCCTCTCTCACTCCCTTCTCTATTTCAAGCTTCTTTATCTCTCTCCCTTCTCTAGTTTGAAACATCATTAACTTGTTGAAGCGCATACTTCATCTCATCACTACACGTTCTCTCAATATCAAGTACACTTATACAATGTGAAGGAATGCTCCCGCAAACTAGTTTTCTAAAATTGGTCACTCGATATTATTCTCGGGCACTATGCCCCACTCGCTAAATAAGAACTTGCTGTGACATACCCTCATTCGAAGCTAATCCTTTTCGCTGGGGTTACTCTATTTTGAATACATAAGGAAATTGGGTCGTGTTTAACATGTGTTTTTCCCATGCATTTACTATTGCAACTCTTTATTTTATGTTGATTCATCCGAAATGGGAGGTGTCACTATATGCTTGCAAGCCGCAATGTTTTCACCGCATGGTGGTGGTGATTAATTCATTTGTTTCTTATGTTATTTATATTTCAACCGATGTTTACTTTTATGTTATGGATTGCTCGGATGGTTTTGTTCAACTTTGGAAGGTTAGGGCCTGAACCGTTTTCTCCTTTGTCATTCTTCACGAATGTTATGCTTCCTTGAATTGCGGCTCCCACTCCGCCGGAATCGAGCCTTTCCTTTTCTTCCAAATTGACGAGACTTTTGTCATGATGCTTCTTATTACTCTTCTTATCATTTATCTCTTTATCTCTTCACCTCTTTTGCTCCCTTGCTCACTCTAGCTTATCTCTTTTTCCTCCCTCCCTTCCTCTCTCTTCTTCGTCCATCCTTATCTCTCACTTTTTATATCTCTCATCTTCGATAATGTTTCACTCAGCTTTTATTTCTCTATCTCAAACTCAATTGGTCTATCTAATATCACTTTATTCTTTTCCCTAGCACTCTCTCTCACTCTCACTCTTTATATCACTTGCTCCCTCATCATTTACTACTCTCACTCTCGCTCTTCCTCCTTTATTCTCTCATACTCTATCTTTTCATGATCTCTAATCTTTCTCTCTACGTCTCCGTCTTGCATTTATCTTGCAATCTTTCCTTCTCTCTTCTCAAGCTCCCTCTACTGCATCTCTTTACTCATCTCTCTTATCTCACTATTTCTTTTCTTCGCTCCTCTCACTCTCTCTCTCTTTCTTTCTATCGTGCTCTTTACCTCCCTCCTATTTTTCTTCTCGACCTCTCTCTCACCTACTATCTCTCACTTACTCTTCCATCTCTTTTCTATCTCCGCATCTCTCTCACTCCCCCTCACTCCTTTCACTCCTATCTCGCCCATATCTCCTTCCTCTCTCTCTTTTGCATCGCTCTCGTCTTTCCTCTCTCACACACACTCGTCTTTTCTCAATCGACCATCACTTTATTTGAAACTTTCTCAACTCTCCCTTTATTTTCAATCTATCTTCTCTCTTTCTCTCTTTTACTCTCTCTCATATTCTCTCTCCCTCCCACCCTCTCACTCCCTCTTTCTTTCTCATGTTATGTACCTTCTCTTCCTCCTCGCTCTCTCCCTCTCACCCTCTTTCTTAATCTCACTTCTCTCCCTCCCCTCTCTCTACCCTTATCTTTCCTTACCTCTCCTTTACTCTTTATTATCTTCGCTCTCACTCTCTCTTCCTCTCACTACTTCTTCTCTATGTACGTCATGCTCTATCTTGCTCTCTATCCCCTCATCTCTCTTAACATTATTCCTTCTTCCTCTCTTTCGGCTCCCTCCCTTCCTTCACCACTCATTCTCAACCTCTCCCACACTTTCGCCCTTACTCTCCCTCACCCCCACTCCCACTCTCACACTTCATCTTTCTTTATCTCGATTATCCGTCTCCCCTCCATTCTAAATGTCTCTCTCACTTTACCACCCTCCAACTCTCTCACTCTCTCTTCTAATTCTGTAACCCCACTCTATGCCAACATGTCTCTCCCTCACAATTGTAATCTCATTCTCCATCCCTCACCTCTGTTCATTCTCTTTATTTATCTTTCGCCTCTCACTTTCTCTCACTCTTTTTTTCACTCTCTTCCCTCTCAAGCTCCATCCCTCTTACTCTTGGTACATCTAGATTGCTCACCGGCTCTCTCTTTCCCACTTTTTCTATCTCCCCCTATCTCACTTGCTCTCCCTCTTCTTCATCATTATCTCCCCGCTCTCTCATGTCTCTCTCTTTGTCTCACCATGAATTCTCCCACAAACTATCTTTGGGCTCTCTCTCTCTATCTTGTTATAGTTCATGTTTTCTCCCTCTCTCTCACTCTCTATTATATTTCTTTCTCACTCTTTCTCCATCTCTCGCTTTAGCTCTCATCACCCTTCCCATCCATCACTCTTCTTTTATCCCTCACTCGCCCCTCTTACTCATTCTTTCTTCTCTCCCTTCCTTTCCCTCTTTCTCTCGTCTTCCTCTCCCCCCTCTCATGCTCTTCTCTATGTCTCTCCATCTCTCATGATTTCACTATCAAAATCTTTCGCAATTAATCTCTCCTCTCTCCCCATTTCCGTATTCTCTCTCTTCTTTCTATGCCTCTCTTTATCTCTTTCTACCACTTGCTAGCCCTCTCTATAACTCTATATATGTCTCTCCCTTCCCTTGGTCTCTCACCTGTCTCCCTCTTACTCTCTTTTCTCTTTTTATTTTATCTCTCGTACTCTCTCTCACCTACCCCCTCTCCCTACCTCTTCCTCCTCTTCTTTCTCTTTTTCTCTCTTTAATATTTCTCTCTCATTCTCTACCTCACTCTTTTCTAGATCTCTTTTAACTCTCCCACTCTCTCTCTCTTCTCTCGTGTTTCTCACACAAATTCTCAATTCTCTCTCTTACACTCACTCTCTCCTACTCTATCATTTATAAACTCTCTCTATCCCTCTGTTCCTATGTCTCTCCCTCATAATCTTTATCTCACTATGTCAATCTTTCTCATTCTCCATTTCTCGCTAGCTTGTTTTTCCTTAATTTCTCTTGATATCTTTTCTTTCTACCTCTCACTAGTCTCACTTTCTCTTCTCCCACTATGTCTCACCCTCCTATCTCACTTTCCCTTATCTCACTCTTTCTCTCACGCTCTTAATCGCTCCCTAATTTCTCTCTCTCACTTGCTCTCTCTCCCACTCTCTCTTTATGTTCATCACTCTCTCTTCCATTCATTCTTTTTCACTTTTCTCTAGCTATCTATTCTCTTTCCGTCTTACTTTCCCTATCGCTTTCACTAATGTTCTATCTCTCTTAATCTCTCATCGCTTTATCTCTTCTCTCTCACCTTCTTTATCTCTGAAACTCCTTACGTCATTCCTCTCTCTCTCGCTTTATTCTCCTACACCCTCTTTCTCCATCTCTCGTTTACTCTCTCTAGCCACATCTCTCTCCCTTCCCTTCTTCATCCTTCTCTCTATCTTTGTCTCTCTATAGCTTTATCTCTCACTCCCTTCTCCCTCTTTCTCGCCACTTTTGTCTCTCCCTACTCTCTCTCCCTCCCATCTATCCTTCGTCTTATTCGCCTCTACTTCTTTCTCTCTAAATCTCCCTCCCACTTTCTCTCACTCTCTCGCTCTCTCCCACATTCCCTTCTCCGCGTCACTTCGTTTTCGCTCTCTTGCTCTTTTATCTAGCTCTCACCCCTCTCTATCTCTCTCTCACTCTCATTTCTTCTACCCTTCCTCAACCTCTTTCTCCATCCCTCTATTCTATCTTCTTATTCCTCCTTCTCCATCGCAACCTCTCTCTCACTCGCTCTTCATCTTTAACTCACTCCCCTCATGCTCTCTTCTTTATGTTTATCTCTCGCTATCTCTTCTCCGACTCACTCTTCCCCCTCTCTATCCTTATCTTTCTCTCACATTCTCTCTTACTTTCGACTCTTTCTCTCGCCCCTTTAACTCTTCGACCCTCTCCTCCTCTTTCTCACCTCTCCCCATCATTCTCTCTTAGCTCTAATCTCTCCCTCTCTCGCTCTCTTACTCTCTTTATCATTCTCACCCTTGCTCTCTTTCTCCCCTCCACTAAATTCTCTCTACACCCCTACCTCTCTCTCACTCTTCTTTCTTTTATATCTCTATTGACGTCTCTCTCTCTCTCTCTCTTTTTCCCTCTTTCTCCGTCTCTCTCTCTCTCTCTTTATCCCCTTCGTCTCTCTTTATTGCTCTCTCTTCTCTCATTCTCACCTTTCGCTCTCTCTTATGTGTATCGCTCTCTCCCCTTCTATCCCACACACTTTTCTCTTTCTCTCTTTTTTTCTCTCTCGCTTTCTCTCTATCTTGTTCTCAATCACTTACACAACTTTTTTCTCGCTTTCATACCTCTCTCTCTCACTCTTTCTCTTTCTCTTTCTCTTTTCGCTTTCTTTTCTTTCTCTCTTTTGCGTCTCTCTTTTTATTTTCAGGTATATTCACAGTAATCGTCTTCTCTCTCTTACCCTTACCCTCTTTCTCACTTTCACTCTAACTTAGTTCTGACACACCTCTCTCTCTTTCTCGATCCTCTTTCTCGTCCTTTTAGTCTCTATCTTACTTCTCGCTTCTTCAATCTCATCATACTCTTACTAGCCTCTCGCCACTCTTGTCCCTCACTCACTTTCTCTCACTCTCCTAATCTCACTTTCATACTTCTCAAGCTCTTTATTCTCTATTTGATCGTCTCTACTACACCCTTTACTCTGCTCACTATCATATCTCTATTTTTCTCTCTCACTCTCTAAATTTCGTTTCTCTCTCTCCCCCCCCCCCCCCCCCCCTTTAACTCTCCTCTTCTTTACTCTTTCAACCATTCTCTCTCTCCATATCTCTTTCATTTACACTCTATTGATGCCGATGGAATTGATAAAGATGGATGACAATGACACGACTTCAAGAGAAGAATTAATTCAAGTCTCCACGTGACTCAAACAAATTCATGGGGTCTAAGGAGAAAAGTCATAAAGATTTGTCATCTTATTTCAAGCCTAAGGATAAAGAAGTAATATTATTATGTCTGGATACTTCATCTTTTTATAATAATGGCTTGCCTCGCCAACTTGATGTAGTTTTTCATTTCTTTCCCTTGTGCAATCTTCTAATGCCATTTTACCTTTCTTTCACTCACATCTCGTTTCCTTCTCTCCCTATCACTCTTCTCTCACTCTCTCTCTCTCTCTCTCTCTCTCTCTCTCTCTCTCTCTCTCTTTCACTCTCTCTTTTTCTCACTCTCTCTCTCCCTCCCTACTCCATCCTATGCACTCTAACTCTTCTTCCCCTTCCAATTTCTCTCTTTCTTTTTATATCAGAACTATTCCCTCTCTCCATCTATCTTCCCCATTTTCATTCTCACTTTCTCTCGCTCCCCCTCGCTCTCCCTCCTTTCTTCTCATGCTCTCTTATCTCTATCACTATCATCTCCCTCCCTCGCACTCTCTTAATCTCCTACCTCCATCTATCTCTCACTCTCTCTTCTATCGATCATTTATCTCTCTCTACTTTGCATTCTCTAAGTCTGCTTTGCTTATCCTTTCTCTCTCATCCTCTCGCACTCACTCCCCGGTCCCATCTCTACTTTCACTCTCTCCTCGCTTCCTCGCACTCACTCTCTCCCACTCTCTCCTACTCTATATCTCCTTGCTTCGCCCTCCCTCTAAACACTTCAATCTCATGCTTTCTTTTTTTTTCAAACCCTTTACTCCAACTTTTCACCCCTCTCTTCCTCTCCCACTCTCTCCCTTCCCTCCCTCTCACTCCCTCTTTCTCTTTACTCTCACTCTCTTGCATTTCTATCTCTCTCCCTCGCCCTCCCTCTCTTACTTCCTCTGCCGCACTCTCTTTTCGTAATCTTTACCCACCCTCTCTTCATAATTATCTCTATCTATCCCACTATCTATCTCTCTCCCACACTCTGTGTCCATCTCTCCACTACCTCTCACTCTCTCCCCCTCTCACTCTTTCCCTCCAACTCACTCTACTTTCATTTCGCCTAACCTCTTTATCACTCTTGATCTAACATATGGAAAGATGTGAGACAACAAGATAGATGGAGAGTGAATGATCTAGCCAAAGGGAGAGCGAGAGAAGAGAGAGTAATGGCTCAAAAGAAAGCATGAGATTGCTGCTAGAGAGAAGGTACAAGGGACATAGAGATAAAGAGTAGAGAGAGCAGCAGAGAGCGAAGCTATAAGCGAGGGAGAGAGTAAGAGTAAGAGATAGGACTAGGAGTGGAGAGGTAAGAGAGGATGAGAGGGACCAAAAGAAGAGCAAAATAAAGAGTTACAGAGAGAAAGCAAGATAGAGATATAAACGATCAATAAAAAAAAGAGCGAGAGATGAGGGAGGCATTAAGAGAGGATGACAGAGGAGAGATAAAAGATAGTGTGCGTACGAGTGGATAGACTTAATGTATCAAGAGAGAGAAAGGCAGGGAGCGAGGGAGCGAGAGAAGGAGAGTGCAAAAGGGGGAATATATAATAGAGTTAATAAAGATAAAAGAGAAGAGATGGGGAGAGAGAGAGAGTGAGGAGAGAAGAAGAGCTGGAGCACACAAGGTGGAGGAGGAGAGAGAGAACAAAGAGAGTGAGAGAGAGAGAGAGAGAAAGTGAGAGAGATAGATATAAAGAAAGAGGAAGAGTTAGAGAGCATAATAAATGAGACAAAATTAGTAATGAGAGAAGGAGATGATAAAGACACAGAGCGCAGAAATAACAAAAAGAGTGCGAGTAAGAGAGTTCAAGATGGGGGAGAGAGGGTGACTAAGAGAGTGTGGGAAGTAGACAGAGAGAGTGAGAGAAGAAGGAGATATAATGACAAAATGAAAGAGAGGGAGAGGGTGACAGTGGATGGAAAGAGAGGGAGAGAGATAGAGAGAAAAGGAGAGATAGAGAGATAGAATGATAGACTGGCGAGTGACAGCGAGGGTGAGAGGAGAGAGAGAGAGAAAGAGTAGGAGGGAGACAAATCTACATAATAGAAGCAAAAGTATGAAGAAATATACCAAGAAGATGGGAGAAGAGTAGAAAAAATAGACATAATGCAAGAGAAATAAGGAGAGAGAGAGAGAGAGAGAGAGAGAGAGAGAGAGCAAGAGGAAGAGATAGATGGAGAGCGAGGAGTTCAAAAAAGATGTTGGAAGATAGAGAGAATAAGAGTATGAGCAAGAGAGAGATAGAAAGGGGTGAGAAAGAGAGAAAAGAGTGAGCGAGAGAAAGAGAGGTATAAAAAAAGAGATGAAAATAGAGAGAGACTGAGAGAGGGTAAGAAAAGAGAGAGTGAGAGATATTGAGCTTGACATAGAGGATGCTAGGGAGAGCGAGTGAGAAGGAGAAAGAGCAAGAGAGAGGGTGTGTAAGATAGAGAGATGGATAAAAAAGGAGGGAGAGAGGGGGAGAGGGAAATGGAGGGAGGGAAATATAGGGAGTGGAAATGAAGAATGAGATAAGGAAGGTGTGCCTGTGAGAGAGAGTGAAAGAGAGAATAGAAGAAAAGAATAAGAGGATAGGGAGATATAGGAGAGAGAGTGACAGTGCAAGAGAGAGACAGAGAGAGTGAGAGAGAGGAGAGAGAGAAGCAGTATGTGAGAGATAGAGAGAAAGAGGGAGAGAGATATTCAAGATAGCAAGAAAGATGGAAGTGAGAGTGAGAGAAAGATAGAGAAGAGATATTATAAAACATGAGAAGATATAACAAGAAAGGAAAATGGAGGAAGAGTGAGAGTGAGAGTAGGAAATGATGAGAAAGCGAGTGATAGAAAAGTGAGTTAAAAATAGCTATTGAAAAGTTAGAAGGGATTGATAGAAGAGAGACTTATTGATCTTGAGAGATAGATAAATAGCATGAAACATAAATCAAAAGACGAAGAAAGATAGAGAAAGAGAGAGACAAGGATGGAAAGATGGTGAGAGAGACAAGAGAGGAAGAGAGGGATGGATTGAGGGAGAGACAAAGTGATGAGGAAGAGGGAGACATGGAAAGAGGGTGACAGAGACAAGAGAGGGAGGGATGGAGGGAGAGAGAGAGTGTAAGAGGTCAAGAGAGAAGGAGGGAGAGGTGAGAGAGATGAGAGAGAGGCAGATGGTATGTAAGCAACAGAGAGAAAGAGGGAGAGAGAGGGAGAAAGATAAAGGGAGAGATATTATAGATCATGAGATTATATACCATGTAAGGAAAAGGGAGGAAGAGTGAGTGAGAGTAGGAAATAATGAGATAGCGAGTGATAGAAAAGTGAGTGAGAGAGACAACTACTAAAAAGAGATAAGATAGCGATAGAAGCGAGATCCATTGAACTTGAGAGATAGAGAGACAAATAGCAAAACAGGAATAGAGATATTTAAACAGAGACAGACAGAAAGAGGATGAGAGAGACAAAAGAGGAAGAGAGGGAGGGAAGGAAGGAGAGACAGGAGTAATTTAGAGCAATATCTTCTCTTATTCTCACTCTCACTCTTTCTCCCTTGTGCTTTCTTTCTCTCCTATCTTTCTCCCTTTCTATCTTGCATCTTTTTCACTAACTTGAATCTCTCTCTCCCTCTTTCTCTTTGTAGCTAACGTACTCTCTGCTTCTCTCTCTCCTCCCTCTCACCTCTCTCTCCTTCTCTCTTGATCTCCTACACTCTCTGATGTGCATAGGATCAAGATAGGACTATGGGGATTGATGTTCTAATTAGAAACCTCATGTGCTAAACCAAAACTGAATGAAATTGATGGAAATTCATATGAGATGCAAGAAACAACATAAGAAAATCATCCCAAAGCTGGATCAAACCGAACTAAAGGTAGAACCTGGCGGTAAAATGGATGGATGGAGATAAACCTTGACCCAATGCTCAATGCAAATAAGAACACTGGTATAAGGCCTACACCCTAAGCTTGATGTGAGGAAAGAACATTGGTACAATGGAAGACGCCAAAACGAGGTGCAAATCTTCTTGATATGTTGGGAAAGAACTCCTTGGTCGATGGCCAATAGTTCAGCTGAAATCCTTAAAAATGCCAAAATCCAAAGTATTTTCTCTCATTTGAATTAAGGCATATACATAGGATAAAGCTTACAAGCAAGAAAGAGAATATAAAATATCTCTTAAAACAAATAAGAAAAAACACCAAGTTGGCATGCAAGGTATTATTAAATCACAATAAAAGACGAAATATTTAGCAATCCCATTGTCACTCTCCCTACCTCTTCACTCTTTCTATCTCTCGCTCTCTCCATCTTTCTCTTATTCTCTATTTCATCTCTCTCTCTTTCTTTCTCTCACCTCTTTCCCTATCTTTCACTCTCGTTTCCTATCTCTCACTCATCTTTTTCTTATTCTCTATTTCATCTCTCTCTTTCTCTCTCTCACCTCTTTTCCTATCATTCACTCTCTCTCTCTCGCTTCCCTCTCTAGCTCCTCCCTCTCACACTTGTTATCTATCCATTGCTCACTCTGTTGCCTTTTCTTTATCTCCTCTATCTCTCTTGCTCTCACCTTTTTTTTCCCTCTCACCCTCTCTCACTCCTCTCCATTTTTATGTCACAGGCTCTCTGTCTCTTTGATTTTGAGTCTCTCCAACACTCTCCTTTCTATCTCTCACTCTTGTTATCTATCTCTTGTTGTATCTCTCATCTTTTTCTCTCACATTCCCTCTATCTCTTGCTTTTCCACTTTATCATCCCCCTCTCTATCACCACCCCCTCTCTCACCCTAATTTTATAGCTCACTCTCCCTCTCTTTCCCACACTCATGTCTCTCTCCCCCTCCTCTATCTTTCTCCACTCCTACTCTTGGTCTTCGCTATCTCTTTACCTCTCTCCTTCTTTCTCACTCTCATAATCTCCGATAATTAATCTCTTCTCTATCCTTCTTTTGTTATCTCTCTTTCACTCTTCTTTCTCTATATATCTCAATGCCGCTCCTTTTACCACTTTATATCCTCCCTCTCTCTCTCCCTCTTTGGTATTGCACTCTCTATCTCTATTTTTGTATCTCTCTCTTTTTCACCCTCTCTTTTATCTATTTTATCTCTTCTTACTCACTTTCCCATTTTCTTTCTTTCTCACTCTCTTCGTAATTCTCCGACTCTATTGTTCTCTCTCACACACACACAAATGACTTTCTTACCCTCTCTCACCCACTCTTCCATCTCTTGCTCACTCTCTCTCCTTTTCATGTCTTTCCCTCATAATCACTTTTTCACTACGTCTACCTCTCTCATTGTACTTTTCTCCTTCTCTTATTCCTTCTCCCCCATTCTTTAAATCTCTCTCTTCCTCCTCTTCTCACTCTCCCACTCCATTTCTCCATCTCTCCCACTCTCTCTCTCTCCCGCTTTAAATCCCTCTCATTATTTCTCTCCCACTCCCCACTTGGTCGATCTATCCCCCCCACTCCATCTTAATCTTCCCTCTCTTTTCTCGTCTCTCGTCTCTCTTTATGTTTCTCTCATTCACTTCCCCTCTCTCCCCCTCTACCTCTCGTTTCTTTCTTTCACCCTCCCTCTCCCTCTCTTGCTCAACTACTCTCTCTTCCTCTTCTGTCTTCTCTCTCACCCTCTATCTCCCTCTCTCTTGTTCTCTCATTCTCTCCCTTTCTTGCTCTCTTACTTTCTCCCCCTTTTATCTCTCTATCTTCTTACTTTCTATCTGTCTCACGAACACACACACTCCTTCCCTACTTTTTCCTTTCTCTATCTCTCTTTCTCCCCTCCCACTCCCTTATTTTATGCCTCACACACACTCTTATTTGTCTCTCCCTCATAATCTCTATCTCACTCTCTCTCCCTCTCTCTCATTCTATTTTTCTGCATGGCTCACTCTTCCTCAAACTCTCTTGCTCTTTTGCTTTCTTCCGCTCTCTTTATCTCTCCCTCCTCTAACAAAAATCCTTCTATTTGTCCCTCTCTCCCATTCTCTTGCTCTCAATCTCTCTCATAACTTCTCTCTCTTACATCCATTCCATCTCTCTCAACTCTCTTCACTTGTTCCCTCATCTCTCTCTTTTAACCTTTCTATATCTCTCTCTCCACTTTTATATTTCTCTCATTCTTGTCACTTCTCTCTCTAGCTCTCTATCCCTTTATATATCTCCTCCCTCTCACCCACTTTCTTTATTCTCCCACTTTTTGTTCTCTCTATTGATATTTACCCATATGCTATCTCTCTCTCATTCTTTCTCTTTGCCCTCTCACACTAGTCTTATCTCTCTGTCCCTTGTATTCTTTCTCTTTTATCACTTTTTGCTCCCTCTTTGTTACTCTCTCTCACTCTCTTTTTCACCTCATCTCTATCTTGATATCTCTCAACCTCTCTATCTGTCCCCCTTGCTTTCCATTTCACCCATTCTCTCTTCTCTCTTCTCTCATCTCCCTCTCTACTTCCCCTCTCTCTCTATTTCCCTCCCTCACTCTACCCTTCTCCCTCCATCCCCCTCTCTCTCTTTATCACTCTCTCTCACTAAATCTCCTTCATCTTTCCCTCTCTCCCTCTCTCACTCTCTCTTCCTCTCCTTACACACACACACACTCTTTGTCTCATCTCTCTCACTTACACTCTATCTCCCACACTCTCTTCTCTCATTTACTTGTTCTCTCTCTTGCTTTTCTATTTCTAGCTCCTACTCTCCCTCCACCACACAACTCTTTCACCCTCTTTCTTTTTCTCACTTCCTTTTATTTTTCTAACTTTATCTCTCCCTCCTTTTTCCTTCTCTCTTTGGCCCTATCTCTCTCCCACACTTCTCCCTCCTTCTTTATCGCTTTATCCTTCTTGCGCATCTCTCTCTCCCTCTTTCTCTCTGTCCCACTCCCTTTCTCCCTCGTTCTCTCACTCTCTCCTTCTTTTCTCTCCCACTATCTCTTCTCCATGTTTATGTCCCATTTGCTCTCTCTTCTTCTACTCTCTCTAGCTCTCACCCTCTTTATCTTTCTCTCATTTCTTCCTCCCTTTCTCTCCCTCTCTCTCCATCCCTCTCTCCCTCTATCCGAATCTCTCCTCTCTTTTAATATCACTCTCTATCACTCACACTTCTCTTGCCATCTATTTTTTATATCTCCCTCTCTTCTTTATCTCACTCTCCCACACCTATCTCTCTCTTTCTCTCACTATTTCTTTCCTTTGACTATTTCTCTCACTCTCTACCTCTCTTTCCCATTCTCTACATAACTTTCTTCAATCCCTCTATCTTAATCTCTCCCTATATATATCTCTCTCTCATTTTCCCTCTCTCCCTCTCTTGCTCATCCGCTCCCTCTCTATCCCTCCCTTTTCTCACTCTCACTTTCTCTCTGTCTCTCCAGCTTCCTCAATAAATTTCTCTTGCACTCTTAATCATTCACTCTGTCTTCTTTTGTTCTTTCATCTCTCTTTATCTCACTTTCTCTCAAGCTCTTCGTTATGCTTGAGTGGGGCAGAGAGAGTGAGGGAAGAGAGAGACGGAGAGAGAGTGTGTAAGAGATTGAGAGAGGTAAGAGATAGGAGAGAGAAGCATAGAGTATGTGAGCGATAAAGAGAAAGAGGGAGAAAGAGATGCAAGATAGCAGGAAAGATGAGAGAGAGGGAGAAAGATAGAGGGAGAGATATTATAGAGCTGAGAAGATATATCAAGGAAAATGGAGGAAGAGTGAGAGTGATAGTAGAAAATTATGAGAGAGTGAGTGAGTGACAGACAGCTACTAAAAAGAGAGCAGAGAGTAATTGAAGAGACCTACTGATCTTGAGAGATAGAGAGACAAATAGCATGAAATATAAAGCAAAGTAAAAAGAGAGATAGAGCAAGACAGAAAGGAATGGAAAGAGGGTGAGAGAGACAAGAGTGCAACAGAGAGAGGGATGGAGGGAGGGACACAGAGATAAGTAAAAAGGAGAGATGGAAAGAGGGTGAGAGAGATAAGAGAGGAAGAGAGGGAGGGATGGAGGGAGAAGAGTGTAAGAGATCAAGTCAGAGGGAGAGGGAGGTAAGAGGGGCGAGAGAGAGAAGTGGAGAGTACGTGAGCTGCAGAGAGAAATAGGGAGAGAGAGATTAAAGTTAGCAAAAAGATGCAAGAGAGAGGGAGAAAGATAGGAAAGAAATAACAGAGCATGAGAAGATAGGGCAAGAAAGGAAAGGGGGGAAGAGTGAGAGTGAGAGTGAGAAATGATGAAAACAGATATTTCACTAAATTTCTCTCTTTCTCCCCATCCTTCCCTCCCTGTCTTCCTCTCTTGTCTCTCTCACCCTTTTTATATATGTCTCTCTTTCTTCTCTCATCTTCTTTTGCTTTATGTTGCATGATATTTGTTTCTCTATCCCTCAAGCTCAATAAGTCTCTCTTCTATCACTCTCTTCTCTCTTTTTAGTATCGTTCTCTCTCTCACTCACTTTTCTATCACTTGCTCTCTCATCATTTACTACTCTCACTCTCACTCTTCCCCCCTTTTCCTTTCTTGCTATATCTTCCCATGATCTAAAATATCTCTCCCTTTATCTTTCTCCCTCTCTGTCTCTTTCCCTTTATCGTTCAAGTACTATCTGCTTCTCTCTCTCATCTCTCTCACCTCTCTCTCCCTCTCTCTTGACCTCTTACACTCTCTCTTTCTTCATCCCTCCCTCTCTTCCTCTCTTATCTCTCTCTCTCTCTCTCCATCTCTTCCTCTTACTCTTCTCTCTGTCTCCCTTCAATCCATTGTTCTCTTCCCCTCCTGTCTCTCTCAAACTCTTTCCATCCTTGTCTCTCTCTTTCTCTATCTTTCTTCCTCTTAAGCTCAATAGATCTCTCTTCTATCACTTTCTTCCCTCTTTTTCACAGTTGTTCCTAACTCACTTTTCTATCACTCGCTCCCTCAACGTTTCCTACTCTCACTCTCGCTCTTCCATCTTTTTCCTTTCCTGTTATATCTTCTCATGTTTTATAATATCTCTCCTCTATCTTTCTCTCACTCCGTCTTCCATCTTGCTTGCTATCTTGCATCTCCCTCTCTCTTTTTCTCTATTGCTCACGTACTCTCTACTTCTTTCTCTCCTCTCTCTTAATCTCTTACACTCTCTCCGTCTCTCTTGCTCTCTCACTCTCTCTCATATATCTTCTTATCTTCTTGCGCTACCTATCTATTCTCTCTTTTACTCTCTCTCACAGGCATACATTTCATATCTCTTTCTTCATTTCCCCTCCCTATATTTCCGTCCCTCTCTCTTTCATTTTTTATCAATCTCTCTATTTTCACACACCCTCTCACTCCCTCTCCCTAGCACCCTCTCTGTCAAGCTTAATATACTCTCTCTCTCTCTCTCTTCTATTACCCTCTCTCAGTCTCTCTCTATTTTTTTTGTATCTTTCTCTCTCTCACTCTTCTCTATCTTTCTCACCCTTTTCTATCTCCCCTCTCTCTCGCTCTTACTCTTGTTCTCTCTATCTCTCCCAATCTGTTTTTTAAACTTCTCGCTCTCCATCTCTCTCTCCCTCTTGCACTCATTCTCTCCTTATCTCTCTCACATTATGTCTATTTTCTCAACCTCTTCTCTCATCTTCTTTTTGGTCTATCTCTCCATACTTCTGCTCCTCTAATGAGCTCTATCTCCCTCTTATTCTTCTCTCTCTCACCCTCACTGTCACTCTCTATTGATCTATCTTTCTTTCTCACTATCTCTCCCTTTTTATCTCTTTATCTCTCCCTCTCTTTCCATCCCTCTCAGCCTCTCCCTCTCTCTCATTTTCTCATTATCTCTCCCTTCTTCTCTCACTCTCTTTGTCTATTTCTCCCTTTTTTCTCCCTCCTGCATTTCTCTCTCACGTTTTTTACTTATCTGCTCTCATTTTTTCTCTGTTTCCCTCTATTTTCTCTCTCTTCTTCACCCTTTTCTATTCCTCAATGCCTCTCAATCTCTCTCCCTCTAACTTTCTCTACATAACTCCGTCTCTCTCTAGCTCTTTCTCTCTCTCGATCTCTCTCTTACTCACACTCTCTTGTTCACTTGAATCTATCACCCTTTCTCTCAATCTCACTCTCTCTTTCTCTCTCCTTCTCTCAGTCTATCATTCCTTTTTTTCTCTTTTGTTCTCTCACTCTCTCTCCCTCTCAGTTTCTCTTCCTCTCTCTCAGATACCTTACCAATCTCTATCTTCATTTCTCCCTCTATATGGCACTCTTTATGTTTCTACTTCTATCTCACCTACTTTCTCGCTTCTCTTACTTTAATCCTCAATATCACTCTTTCTCTCTCATTCACTCATAATCTATCTCTTTCTCATTATATCTCTTTCATTTTGTCTCTCCCCGGCTCATTATATTGTGCTCTCTCTATGTATTTCTCTCCCCATCCCTCTCTCAGGCTTCATCTTTACCTCCGCTCTTTGCTTCTTCTCTATCTCTCCCCCACTCAAGCTCCCTCACTTTCTCCCTCTCCCTCTCCCTCTCTCCCTCTCACAATCTCTATCCCTTTCTTTTACTCTCTAGGTATCACTCACTTTCATCTCTTCTCTCACACTCTTCTCTATTTTGTGCTATTTTATCTCTCTTGCTCTCTCTAGCCCTTCACATTTCCCCGCTCTCTCGCTATGAGTTTCTTAACAATCATTCACTTTCTATCTCTCCTTTTTTTATTTCTCTCTTTTCCCTTTCAGTCTTCATCTCAGTCTTGCTCTCTCAACCTCTCTATTTCCCACACTCTCTAAGTCACCC
Source organism: Papilionanthe hookeriana x Papilionanthe teres (assembly GCA_022702705.1). Classification (NCBI taxonomy): domain Eukaryota; kingdom Viridiplantae; phylum Streptophyta; class Magnoliopsida; order Asparagales; family Orchidaceae; genus Papilionanthe; species Papilionanthe hookeriana x Papilionanthe teres. The sequence continues at coordinate 74,202,603 of CM040435.1, read as the reverse complement.
TCTCTCATCTTGAACACTCTCTTCTCACACTCTTTTTTTGTTATTTCTCTAGCTCTCTGTTATGCTCTCCCTCCCTTTGTTCTTGCATTACTAATTTCCCTCATTTATCCTCGCTCTCTAACTCTCCCTCATTCTTTATATCTATCTCACTCTCACTTTATCTCTCTATCTCTCTCATATCTCTTTGTTCTCTCACTTGTTCTCTCTCACTCTCTCAAACAAATTCTCTCCCCCTCCCACTCCCCCTCCCCTTCCCCCTCCTCCCTCTCTATCTTTGATGCTCCTATCACTATCCCTCTCTCTCTTTTCCTACTCCCTCACAATCACACTTTTACCCTCTCTCACACCTTCACCATCTGTCTTCATTTCTCACAGATCTATTTATATCTCTATCTCCTTTCTTCCCTCAATCTCCCTATTTCTTTTTGCCTCTTTCTCTCCAGCTTTCTCTATCTGTCAAGCACACTCTCTTGCTCACTCTCCTCTCTTACCCTCGCTCTCACACTCACTCTTCCTCTCTCTCCATATCTTGCTCTATCTCTCCTACTCTCATTTTCTTTTCTCTTTATTTTCCCTATCTTGCTCTCTCACACATTCTTTTTATTTTTCTCTCTATCTCCTCTTTCCATCATATTTGTCTAGCTCTCTCACTCTCTTCTTCTCTCTTTCTCTCTCTATCATTCCCCTTCTCTCTTTAAATCATTCACCTTTTTATCTCTCTTTCATCATTCCCTCTCCCCCTCTATCTCCCCTCTATGCTAGTCTCTCTCACTCTCAATATCTCTCATAATTTAACTCTTAGTCTCTCAATTACTCTCTCCCTCTCAATCTCTATTGCCCTCTAGCTATGTCATTCTCAATCTCTCTCACTCATTCCTTTTCACTTTTCTCTTTCTCTTCCTCTCTCTGTCCCTTTGTTTCACTACTATTCCATTATTCTCCATCTCTCATCCACTCTACTCTATCTCTTTGTTTCTTCACCACCTTTTATTCTTTCTCTTGATATTTAATGTCACAAATTGTTTCTCATTCTCTCTCTATTCTCTCTTTCTCATTGATATTCACTCTCTATCTTTTTAACATTCTCTCTTTGTTTTCTCTCTTACTCTTTCCCCTATCACTCTCATTCTCTCGTCTTCCAATCTCTATGTTGATATCTTTCTACCTCTCTATCTCACTCTTTTTCTTTCCTTCTCACTCACTCTCCTCCAATTCTTCTCTCTCTTATTCTCTCAATTTCCCTCTCTCTATCATTATCCCTCACACTCTCCTTCCTTCTCTCTCTTTATCTCCCTCTCATTATGTCTCTCCTTTGTCTTCTCCTCTCTAACTCTCTCTTCCTCCTTTCTTACACCCACTCTCTCTCCCCCTCTTTCGCTCGTACTCTCTACTATTACTTGTCTCTCCCCTTCTTGTCTATCTCTAACTCTCACTATTTCTCTACCACATATACGCACTCTCCCTCCCTCTTTCTTCTTTCTCTCTATCATATCTCTCTCAAACTTTATCTCTCACTCTTTTCTCCATTTTTTTGGCTTTTTTATGTCTCTTTCCCTACCTCCCTTATTTAACCTTCTCTCTCCCTTTCCCTCTCCCTTCTTCTACCTCTCTACCTCTTTATCTCTTTCTCTAACTATCTCCCCTTCTCTTTCTCCCTCTTCCTATCACTCTCTCACAATTCTATTTTCTCCCACACTCTCTTCTCCATGTCATTGTATTTTTTTTTTCTCCTTTTTCTATTCTCCCATTTCTCCGAGCCCCTTCACTCACCCACTCTCTTGATCCCTATCCCTCTCTCTTTCTCCCTCCACTCTTCACATCTCTCTCTCTCATTCTATATCTATCGCTCATTCTTCTCTTAATCCCTCTTCTCTATCTCTCTCTAGTCTATCTCACTTCCCCCACTCAATATAACTCTTTCTCTCACTACCGCTCTCACTTTGACTCTTTATATTACTCTCTCTATCTTTCTTTTGCTCCCCCTACCTGGCTCACTTTCCTCACACCTCTCTAATTCACACTATGTCCCTCTTATTTAATCTCTCCCAATTTCTATCTTAATAACCTTACCTCTCTCTATCTCTCACATCTTCTCTAACACTTTCTTCGCTCTCTATCTCACTTTTCCTCTAGTGCTTTATTATGCTTTTCACTCTCTCCTTCCATCTATCTCTTGCTCTCGCATACTTTCTCTTTAACTTGTTATCTCTCTATCTTTCTCTCTTGCTCTCGCCTTGTGCTTTCTTATCCTTTCACTTTATTATTCCCACTCTATCTCTCTGTCTCTTTCCCACTTCACTTTCTCCCTTCCTCACCTTTCTCTTACTCATTGTTCTTTGACTTTTTCTCACTTGCTTGCTCTCTCACTTCTCTCTCGGTCCCTTTTCTATACTCTCTTGCTTTTTTCTAGCTCTCCCTAGATCTCTCCCTCTTTCTCCCAATCACTACCCTCCCTTTATCTCTCTACCTTGCTCCTCGCTTTTCCCTCCGACTCACTTAAACTCTCTACCCACCTTATGGTTTCTTCCCTATCTTCCTCTCTCTCCCTCACTTTATCATTCCATCCCCTCTCCTTCCCTCCTTACCGACCTCTCTCTTTAGTGTGAATATATATTTCTCTCCATATCTCTTTTTTTCTCTCAATCCCTCTCTTGTTTTTTCTCTCTCTTCACTCACTCTTCCTTGTTGCCTTCTTGGTGTCACTCTCCCTCTCTCTCACCATCTCTATCCCCCTCTCTCTATAACTCTTTCTCCCTCTCCCCTACTCTCACTCTTACACTATCTCTTTTACTTTATGTACCTCTTTCCATCATCCACTTTATCAGTCATTATTTCTCATCTCTTTTTTAACTTTCCCTCTCTACCACTCTCTCTCTAACTCTTCCTTTGTTTGCTTCCACTCTCTCTAATTCTACCCACCACTCCCTCTAGCTCTCTCAACATCTACCCTCCCTTTCCCTCTATCTCTCTCTCCTCATCACTCTTTCTCCATATTATGCTCTCTCATCATTTAACTTTATTACTCCCCCTCTCTCTCTCAGCCTATCTCGCTCCCACCTACTTCACTCTCTAAATCTCTCACTCTTCTCTCCTTTTATCACTCTCTTCCTTGTTGCCTCCCTCTCTCCCTCTTTTTTTGTACCTCCGTTTCTTTTTATAGCTCTCCCCAGCTCTCACTCTCTACTCTTTGCTCTTTTTCCCTTCTTTCTCCCATTATCTCTCCCCTCAACCTCTATTTCGCTCTCTCTTCCTTGTTATCTCCCTCCCACTCTATTACCGTCTCTATATTACTTTTTTATACATTTTTCCCTCTTTCCATCCTATCTCTCTCACTCTCTAATTTTTTCCTACTCACGTCTACATGTCCCTTTCTTTCTAACTCTCTCCATTCCCTCACTTTATCACTCTTTATCACTTTCTCTTTTTCTCTCACTCCCTCCCTTTCTCCCCCTCTCTAACTCTTCCCTCTCTCTCTTTTATCTCTCTCGCTCCCCCTTGCTTCATCACTTTTCTACTCTCTCTCGCACTCTCTCGCACTCTCTTGTTCGTGGTCTTCATTTCTCTATCTCTCTCTATCCTATCCTTTTTTCCTTACTCTTTACACTCTGTCTCTCGTTTTATCTCTCTCACTATCAACCTCTATCCTACTCTCTTCATCTCTCCCACATTTTATCTCTCTTCATCTATCTCACTCTCTCTATCTCTCTCTTGTTCCCAATGTCCTCCACTCTTCCCTCTTGCTTTCTCTTCTCTCTTGCTCTCTCTTCCACCCTCCCTCTCTCCCACACACTCTCTCTCAATCTCTAATACTCTATTTTCTCTCTCACCATGCCTTCTACTCCCTCCTCTCCATCTCTTATCTCTCTCTCTCCCCCACTTTCCATCCTTACCTCTATCTTTCTCTCTCTCTTCCTCCTTGCACTATGTTGCACTCCCATTGTTTCTCTATCTCTTCCACTCAATTGCACTCTCTTATATAACTCTTTCTTCTCCTTTTTATCAATCTCTCTCTCTCTCTCTCACATACTCAAACTTTTGTCACTCTCTCTTTCATCCTTTCTCTTCCTCTCTCTCCCTCCCTTAATCCCATTCTCATTGCCTTCATCTCTCCTTCCCTTCCTCCCACTTTATCTCGATCTCCCTTCTCTATCACTCTTTTATCTCTTCCCCTAACTCCACATTCCTCTCTCCCTTACTCTCCCTTTCATTTGAATCTTCTTCGTATCTATCAAACCGTCCCTTCCTCACTCCCTCTCACCACTCTCTCCTTTATCGTTTCTCTTACATACTCTCTCTATCACTCCTCTCTCTTATTTTTCTCCTTATTTCACGCTTTGTCTCTCCAACACTACTTTTCTCTCTCTATCTATATATTCTCTCTCTTCTCTCTAACTTTGTTTATCTACCACTATTACTATTTCTCTCTCTCTTCTTCCTCAATCCCTCCCTTACACTCTATATAAGTATCCCTCTCTTTACCACTTTACCTCTCTTGTTCTTTTTAGCTCTCTATCCATTTTGCTCTTTGTTCCCCTCTCCCTCTCTCCATCTCTCTATCTCTAGCTCCCACCCTCTTTCCCTCTCTCCATCTCTCTATCTCTCGCTCCCACCCTCTCTCCCTCTCTTTATCTCTCTATACCTCGCTCCTTTCCACTCCCTCTCTCTCTTGTCCTCTCTATCTCACACTTTTTCCATATTCCCCTCACATTCCCTCCCATCCTTATCTCTCTCTCTCTCTCACTCTCACACTCTCTTTTGCTTCATATTACTCAATACCTATCCCTCTCTATCTCTCTCTATCTCTTTTTATATTCACCTACTTTCCTTTCTTCTGCTCTCCCTCCCTCCCTCTTTTCGTCTATTTTTCTCTCTCCCTTCCTCTTTGTTCCTTCTTCCATTGCTCATTTTCCCTTTTTTACTTCTATCTTCTCTCACATTCACTCTCTTCTCATGCTCTGTAATTAGTGAGAGATAGAGTGTGTATTGAAAAGAAACAATGGTTTGGTGGGAGTGGGAGAGAGCAAAGTGAAGAGTGAAAAGTTAGAGCAAGAGTGATAAAGAGGTTGGGCGTAACGAAAGTAGAGAGAGCTGGAGCAGAGAGTGAAAATGGAGGGGAGAGATGGACATAAGAGAGTGGGAGAGAGATAGATAGTGGGAGAGAAAGAGATAATGAGAAAGAGAGAGAGGGTAAATATTGCAAGAGAAAAGGAGAGAGCTGACAAGAGAGAGTAGGAGAGGAAGAGGCCGAGGGAGAGAGAGAGAGATAGAAGAGAGTGAGAGTAAAGTAAGAGAGGGAGTGAGAGGGAAGGAAGGGAGAAAGTGGAGAGGAAGAGGGGTGAAAAGTTGGAGTAAGGGTTTGAAAAAAGAAAGCATGAATGGGTCTAGAAAAAAGGCAAGAGACGAGAAGATGTAGAGTAGGAGAGAGCGGGAGAGAGCGAGAGTGAGGAAGCGAGGGAGAGAGTAAGAGTAAGAGATAGGACCAGGGAGTTAGAGTGTAAGATAGGATGAGAGAGACTGAAAGAAGAGCAAAATAAAGTTCTAGAGAGAAAGTAGGATAGAGAGAGATAAGCGGTCTACAGAAGAGAGAGTGAAAGATAGAGGGAGGTAGGGAGATTAAGAGTGTGAATGTGTGAGTGAGTGATAGAGATAAGAGAGCAAGAGAGATAAAGGGAGGTAGAACGAGGGAACAATGAAAGGAGAGAGTGAAAGGGGAAGATAGATGGAGAAAGGGAAGAGTTACAATATAAAATTGAACAGAGAAAGTGGGAGGTGGAGAAGAAGAGTTGGAGCTCACAAGATGGAGGAGAGAGGAATAGAGAGAGCATAAAAATTATAGAGAGTGATGAGTAAGAGAGACAAGAGAGAGTGAGAGAGTGAGAGAAAAGCGAGATGAGTAAGATAGAAGAGTGATTGGGAGAGAAGGAAAAGAGACATGAGAAAGAAAGATAAAATGACATTAGAAGATTATCAAAGTGAAAGAAATGATGAGAGAGATTTTGATAAGAGAGAGAGAAAGAGAGAGTGTTGAAGAGAGAGTTGTTGAGTAGGAGAAATAGAGACAAGGAAATTGAAATGTAGAGAGATTGATAATGAGAGAGATGGGGTTGGAATGAGGGAGGGAAATAGAGAGAGTGGAAGAGAAGGAATAGAGAGAGAGGTAGAGAGTGAGTGTTTGTGAGAGGATGAGAGAGAAATAGAGGGCGAGAGGAAGAGGGGGAGAGAGAGAGACAGAGAGACTGAAGTGACAGAGGGAGGGTGGGAATGAGAAAGAGAGAAGGAATAGAGATAAAGGGAGAGAGTGAGATAGAGAGAGTGAGAGAGGGATTGAGAGCGTGAGTGAGAAATAGAAAAAAAGAGGGAGAGAAAAATTGAGGGGGGAGAGAGAAATGAAGGGAGGAAAGAGATGGAAAGAGATGATGAGGGAAAGAGAAAGAGAGAGGGGAAGAGAGAGAAGAGATGAAACAGAAAGAGAGAAGGGAGAATGAGAGAGAGGGGAAGAGGGGGGAGATGGAAGAGAAAGAGAGAGAGTGGGAAGATCGAGAGCAACAAAGTGGGAGCAACGAGTGGTAGAGACATGGAGTGAGTTGGAGAAGATGAGAGAGAGGAAAAGAGGGTGGGAATGAGGATGAGAGTTAGAGAGATAGAGAGAAGTTGAGTCAAAGGGAGTGGAAGAGAGTGAGCGAGTGAACAAGAGAGAGGGAGGAAGAGAGAGGGAGAGAGGAAGGAAGAGAGATATAGAGGAAAACAAGGAGGGGAAGAGAGTGCTGACGAGAGAGGGATGAAGAGTTAGAGAGATAATGATAGTGAGAGATAAGGTACAACAAGAGAAGTGAGGTGAGAGAGAGAAAGAGCATGGTAGAGATAGAGATAGAGGCATATCAAGATGTACGATGAAAAAAAGAGACTAAAAGAGGAGGTGACATGTTAAGGGAGAGGGGATAGGGAGTGAGCTACAAATATTGAAGGAGAACAAAGAGAGAATTTGTGTCGAAGAGAAAATGAGAGAATAAGGAGTATGCGAAGTATGAAAATTAGAGAGGGAGAGTGAGAGAGAAGGTGAGAGAGAGGGAGGTAGATTGGCGTAAACGGAATAATAGGACGAGAAGGGAGAAGAGAGAAGGTAATATAGAGATTAAAATGGTGAGGAGACAAAAAGAAGAGAGAATGAAGAGAGACATTGGAGGGGCGCAAGTGTGAAAGAAAGTGAGAGAAATACACAAGAGAGAGAGAGGTAGGAAAAGATAGAGTGAATGAGGAAGGAGGGTAAGAGAGAGGGGAAGAGTGAGAATGATAAGAGAAAGGGGGAGAATGAGAGTTAGATAAAGGTAGAGAGAAGTGAGTGAGAGAGAGAAAGAAACTAATATAAAGGGTTGATGGAGAGAGAGAGAAAGAGAAGAGTTCCACAAGTAACAGAGAGGGAAGTTTGGAGAGAGAAGTAGAGAATGAAAGCGTGAGAGAGTAGAGGAGTAAGTGAATAGAAGGTTGAGTAAGAGAGAAGAGAGAGGGCATAAGAGTTGCAAAGTGTGAGAGAGAAAGTAAGAGAGTAAGAAAGAGCAAGAGAGCGTGAGGAGGAGAGAGGGAGGGAGGGAGAGAGGAAAGCATGGAAAGAGGTAGAAAGAGATATGTAGAGAACAAAAGAAAAGTAGAGAGAAAGAGAGAGAAGGGGGTAGAGATGAAGAGAGAAGGGTGTGAGAAAGAGATGAAAGAAAGTGAGAGACGAGAGAGTGTGATGAAGAGTCATAAAGAAAGTCTATGTGAGAGACCGAGATATTGATGGATTAAGTGAGGCAAATAAAAAGAGAATAGGGAGGAGAGGAGAGAGAAAGAGGGGAGGGATTGAGAGAGATGGGGAGTGATTGAGAAGAGAGAAATAAGAGAGACTCGGGAGAGAGAAAAGAGTGAGAGAAAGAGATATAATACATAAGACAAAGTGATAAGAAAGGTGAGAGTTAGTAAAGGAGGAAGAAAGAGCAAATGAAATGGGTGAGGAAGAAAGAGAGAGGAGAGAGAATGAGAGTAAGAGGGAGATGGAGAGAAAGAGAGATAACGAATGAGAGAGAGAGAAATGGAAGAGATACATGAGAGAGAGAGAGAGATGGAGGGCACGAGAGAGGGAGAGAGGGAGAGAGAACGAGATGAAAGAGTGAGAGGGAGAGGGAGAAGAAGAAGAAGAAGAAACGAGGGAAGAGAAAGATAAAGAGAGCAGGAGAGTTGTAGATGAGAGATATAGGGTTATAAAGAGGGCAAAATAGAAGTAAAGAGAGATGGAGGTAGAGGGAGTGAGAAGTGTATGAGAATAAACTTTAAAGAAAGAAAGATAAAGATGAAGAGATTGGTACAGAGTATGAGAGAGAGAGAAAGATAGATAGAAATTGAGGCAGATAAAAGAGAGATGGAGGGAGTGCTGGAATCTGGACTGAAGGAGAGAGGGGGAGTGAGTGAGAAGAGAGAGTGAAGTGAGAATGAGACAGAGGACAAGACTTAGATAAAGAGAGAAAACATAAGGGAGTAAGGAAAGGAGGGAAGGTGAGTGAAAGCGAGGCTCTCTCCACAATGCACACACACACTCTCTCCCTCTTTCTTCTTTATCTCTGTCTTTATCTTTCTCTCCAACTTTATCTCTCACTCATTTCCCCATCTCCTTTTGCCTCTTTCTCTCCAGGCTCTTTCTCACTCTTTCTCTCTATTACCTTATCTAATTATGCTCTCTAATCTCTATCTCTCTCTTACATCACCATATCTTCTCTCACTTTCTCTTTTCTCACACACTTCTCTCCGGCTACCCTCTCCACTCTTTCCTCTTGCTCCACTCTTCACTTGTCTCTTCACTTTTCCTTTTATCCGGCTCCCTATCATCTTTACTCTTGTTCTCCCCTCCAAATATGCCTCTCTCTCTCATAGACTTTCCACTTTCTCTCTCACTCTCCACTCCTTGTTTCTCTTCTCCTTCTCCTCTCAGTCTCCCTCTCTTTTCCTCCTCCACTTTCTCTCCCCAATCTCTCCTTTGTTCTCTCCCCCTCTAACTCTCACTTATCCTTTATTTTGTCCCTCGCTATTTGCTTTCTCTCATACTCTACCTCCCTCATTCTCTCACATTATCTCTTCTCTAATTCCCTCACTCTCTTTTTTTTCTCTCCATCCACTCTCTATCATCTTATCTCTCTCATTTCCTCTCACTCTATTAATTTGCATCTCTTGCACGCTCTCTCACCTCTCGCTTTTTCTTTCGCTCTTTTCTCTGTCACTCTACACTATCTTTCTCTCTCATTCCTTCACTATCTCCCTATTATTCTCTTTATAGCTCATCCTCCCTCTCCCCCTCCACTTTTCTCTTTCTTCCACCATCTTGGTCTACGTCCTTTATCTATCACTTTCTAACTCTTTTGTATCTTACTCTCCCTCTATTTCTCTATTAAGCTCTTTCACTTGCTTATTCTTTCTTCTCACGCTCTCTCTTGTTCTCTCTTCGCTTTTATTATCTCACTCCCTTTCATTCCTCTCTCTCTCTCTCTCTCTCTCTCTCTCTCTCTTCAGCTCCTTCTTTCTCTATCTTACCTTCTCAACCCTCCTAGTTCTATTTCTTTTACATTATGTACCTATTTCACTCGCCCTCATTGTCTCCCTCCCTCTCTATCTCACCCTTATCTCTCCTTCCTTTTGTCTCACCTTCACTCTTTCTCTATCTTACTTACATTTTATCTCTCTCCCATTTGATACATATATATATAGACGGAGTGAGGTTTCGTAGAGAGAAAGGGAAGGACTAAGGGAGGGCAAGAAAGATGTTGGGACCGAAAGAGATGGAGAGAGAGAAGTGTGAGAAAGAGAAGAGAATGGAGAGATTGAGGAAGAAGTAGTAGAATGAGTGTGAGAGTAGGCTGGAGATAGAGTGAATGAGATGGAGAGAGGGAGTAAGTGAGAGACAGAAAGTGGGAGTGAGGGTGATTAATAGATTGAAGGAGAGACAAATAGGAAGAGAAGGGAGAGTGAGGAGCAGACAAAATAGAAAGAGTGGGGGATAGATTTAAAGAATTAGATAGAGATTTCGAGGGAGAGAAAGGGAGAACACTAGGTCACAGGAGCAAGGAAGAGAGTAAGAGGAATGGAGGGAAGAGAAGGAGAGAACGAGGAGGGAGACAGAAAGTGAAGGAGAGAGAGAGAAAAAAACAAAACAAGATGTATATTGTAAGGAAGATAGAGAGAGTCAGGGTGATAAAAGAGGGAGAGGGAATGTAGAGGGGGTTGGGGAAAGGGTGATAGATGGAGGGATGGAAAAAACATGAGAGAGGGAGAGGTAGCAAGAGAGAGGGAGAGAGATAAAATGTGTGAGAGAAAGAGAGAAATAGTGAGAAAGAGAGGGAGGCTTTGAGAGAGATTAGAAATGAGGTGAGGTAAAGAAGAGAGAGAGAGAGAGAGAGGCAGTTAAATGAGAGAGAGTGAGAGAGATAAAGATAGTAATAAAACATATAAATCAAGAGTGTTGAGAGACCGAGGGAGAGAGAAAGATTGAGAGAGAATGAGAAAAAGATTGTGAGAGTCTATCCCTTTCACTCTTCATTCTTTCTCCCTCACTCCCTTTCAGTCTATCCATCTCTATGTCTCCCCTTTCTCTTCCTTCTTCCTCACTTCTTATACATATTCTATCTCATTCTTTCCCTCTCTCTCCCTCTCACACTCTTTTTCTCTATCACTATCTCGCCCACTCTTTTATTCTTATCCTCTCTCCTCCCACTATCATGCTCTGTTATCCATGTCTCTCTATCACTTTTAATCTTCTCACTCTTCTATTTCCTTCTCTCTCTAACACATTTCTTATCTATATCTCCAATTCTAATCCCTCCCTCTTTCTCTATTCCCCTCTCCCTCTTTCTCTCATCCTCTCTTCATTTTTCACACACTCTTTTTTCACTATCCATCTCTCTTGTGTTCTCTTTCTTGCTTTATCCACACTTTTCTCTTGCTTTCTCTCAAAAAATTTATCTCTATCACTTTCTCCCTCTTTCTCTCTATCTTTGTCTCTATCTTCCTCTCTCTCCTCTTCACTTTAATTATCTCCTTCTCTCCCACAATCAATGACTCTCTGTATTTCTCTCTCCCCCTCCTTTTTTCCCTCCCATACTCCTCTCTCCCTCTCTATCTCCCTCCATCCCCTTCTTCTCTCTCTTCCCTCTCTCTTGCCTCACTCTCTTCCCTTCCCTTTTCGCTCACCGTCATTTGTGATATATCTCCCCACCTTTAGCTCTCTCTTCTCCATCTCACTTTCTTTCTTCCACTTTCTCTCACTCTCGTCACTCTCTTTCTTTATCCCTCCTCCTCTCTCCCTCTCCCTAACTCTCTCTCTTGCTCACTCTCCCTCTTTCTAGATCTCCCTCGCTGTCTTTGTCTCACTCTCTCTTCTGTTACCCTATCTCACACTCTCTTTCTATGTCTCTCTATCTTTTTTTTCGATCTCTCTCTCACTCTGTTATATATTTCTCCCCCTTTCTATCTCTCTCTTGCTCTTGCTCTCATTCTCTCGCTTTGTCCCCTAATCTCCTTTTTTAACTCTCTCCCTCTCACTCTTCCTTTCTCTTTATCTCACTCTCACTTACTCTCTCCCTCTCTCTCTCACACCTATTTATACCTCATACTTCCCTCTCTCTTTTGTTCACTTACTCTTTGATTCTCTCTCTCCTATCTCTCACCCTCTCTCTCTCTCTTGATCTCTTACACCTTCTCTATGTCTCTCTCTAGCTCTCTCACTTACTCTTACATGCACCCCTTCCATATCTCTATCTATATTTTCCCTCCCAATATTTCCCTCCCTGCATCTCTCTGTCTCTCCCTTTCTTTCGCTCATTATGTATCCCTCTTTCTATCTCACACACCCTCTCACTTGCTCTCTCTCCACCTCACTCCCTCTCCCTAACACTCTCTTTGCCTAGCTTAATATCTCTCACTCTCCCTTCTTTTACCCTCTCTCGGTCCTCTCTATTTTCATCTCTATTTTTTTTCTCTTGCACTCTCACTCTTCTCTATCTTTCTCCCCCTTTCTATCTCTCTTTCTCTTACTCTCATTCTACCTATCCTTCCCAATCTCTTTTTTGAACTCCTCGATCTTCATCTCTCTCCCTTCCTTCTCTCTCTATCTCACATTATTTCTATTTTCTCTGCCTCTTCTCCCCTCTTCTTTTTGGTCTATCTCACCAAACTTCTGCTCCTATTATGTAGCTCTCTCTCACACCCTCACCATCACTCTATATCAATCCATTTATCTCTCTCTCTCTCCCTTTTTCTCAATCTCTCTACCTCTCTTTCCATCCATCACACCATCTCCATCTCTCTCATTTTCTCATTACCTCTCCCTTTTTCTCTCACTCTCTCTATCTCGTTTCTCTCTTATTTCTATCTCTCCTACCTTTCTCGCATATTTTACTTATCTCGCTCTCCTTCTTCCTCCGTTTACCTCTCTCTTCTCATTCACTTCATCTACATCTCTCAATCTCTCTTTCCCTCTTACTTCCTTTACTTCACTTCGACTCTCTCTCCCTTATTCTCCCTCTCGATTTCTCTGTTACACACTCACTTGTTCACTCAAATCTCTCTCACCCTCTCTCACACTCGCCCTCTCTCTTTCTCTCTTTTTCTCTTTGTTTATATTTCCTTCTTTCTCTTTTGTGATCTCACTCTCTCCCTCTCTCTTTTTATATCTCTCTCACACAAATATCTTCCCATCTCTATCTCCATTTGTCCCTCTCTCTAGAACTCTTTATGATTCTATTTCCATCTCACCCACTATCTCGCTTCTCTAACTTACTCTCATCCTCAATATCTTTCTTTCTCTCTCACTCACTCATAATCTATCTCTTTCTTATTATATCTCTCTCATTTTAGCTCTCCCTATCTCTCTCAATTGTGCACTCTCTTTCTTCCCCTCTACCTCCTTTTCTTTCCTACTTCTCTCTATCTACCCTCCACTCAAGCTCCCCCACTATCTCTCTATCCCCCTCCCTCTCTCCCTCTCACAATCTCTGTCCCTCTCTTTTATCTCTTGGTGTCACTCACCCATCATCTCTTTCTCGCTCTTTTCTCACACTCTTCTCTATTTCGCACTGTATTATCTCTCTCCCTCTCTCTAGCCCTTCTCTTTTTCCTGCTTTCTCTCACAGTGAGTTCTCTTACAATCATTCATTTTATATTTCTCCTTTTTATTTCTATCTCTTTTTCCCTTTGGTCTTCATCTCTATCTTCTCTCTTTACCTCTCTTTTTCCCTCACCTTCTTAGTCACCCTCTCTTACTATCTTGAACTCTCTCTCCTCTCACTCTCTTTTTGGCTATTTCTCTCACTCTCTGTTATTCTCACTCACCCTCTATTCTCTAATTACCCATTTTTCCTCATTTATCTTGCTTTCTAAGTCTCCCACTTTCTTTATATCTATTTCACTCTCACTTTCTCTTGATCTCTCTCTTATCTTTTTTTCTCTCATATTGTTCCTTCTCTTTGCTCGCTCTTCCTCTCTCAAACACATTCTCTCCGCCTCCCACTCCCAACCCTTTCCTCCTACTCTATCTTTCATGCTCCTATCACTCTTCTTCCCTCTCTTTTCCTACTCCCTCATAATCACACCTTCACCCTCTCTCACACCTTGACTATCTCTGTCTCAATTTCTCACTTATTTGTTTATCTCTCTATCTTCTTCCCTCCCTCTTTCTATCTAGCTCTCACTATCTTCCAAACACACTGTCTCGCTCACTCTCCTCTATTACTCTCTCACTAACTCTCCCTCTACCTCGCCATATATTTTTCTATCTCTCTGACTCTCTCTTTACTTTCTCTCTATCTTCCCCATCTTGCTCTCTCATACATTCTCTTTATCTCTCTCTTTTATTTTCTCTCCGCCTCCCTCTCTCTACCTCCCAATCTTTCCACCATATCCCTCTAGCTTTCTCACTCTCTTCTTCTCTCCTTCTCTCTCTATCACTCCCTTTCTCTCTTTCTAACATTCACTATTTATTTCACTTTTTCTATCATCCCCTATCCCCCTCCATCTATCCTCTCTGCTACTCTATCTCGTTCTCTCTCTCAAGCTCAATAGCTCTCGTAGTTTCACTTTGAGACTATTAGTTACTCTCTCTCTACCTCACTCTTTTTTCTCTCTCTCTCCCTGATGTAAAAATACACAAGATACGACCATCGGGACTGATGTTCTAATTAGAAAACCTTAGGTGCTATGTAAAAACTGAGAGTAGTTTATAGACATTCGAATGAGATGCCTTAAAAACACAACCATCCTAAACCTAGAACAAACCGAAAATAATGGTAGGATAGAACCTGGCGTTGAAATGGATGGAGATAAACCTTGACCCAATGCTCAACGCAAACAAGAATGAGGTGGAGAGAGAGGGAATTATGTACCTCTTTCTATCTCTTTTTTTCACTCTCACTCACTCTAAGATAGAATGAGTGTTAGAGTAGGCTGGAGATAGAGTGAATGAGGAGGAGAGAGGGAGTAAGAGAGAGACAGAAAGTGGGAGTGAGGGTGATAAATAAATTGAAGGAGAGACAACTAGAAAGAGAAGGGAGAGTGAGTGAGCGAGGAAAATAGAAAGAGTGGGGAATAGAGTTAGAGAATGAGAAAGAGATTACGAGGGAGAGAGAGGGAGAACACCAAGTAACACGAGCAAGGAAAAGAGTATGAGGAATGGAGGAGAAGGAGAGAATGAGGAGGAAGATAGAAAGTGAGAATGCGAGAGGGAGTGAGAGAAAAAAAAAGACATATTGCAAGGAAGATAGAGAGAGTCAGAGTAATAAAAGAGGGAGAGAGAGTGTAGAAGTGGTTGGAGAAAGGGTGATAGATGGAGGGATGGAGAAAATAAGAGAGAGGGAAAGGTAGAAAGAGAGAGGGAGAGAGAAAATGTGTGAGAGAAAGAGAGAAATAATGAGAAAGGGAGGGAGGCTTTGAGAGAGATTAGAAATGAGGTGAGGTAAAGAAGAGAGAGAGAAAGGTAGTTAAATGAGGGAGAGTGAGAGATAAAGATAGTCACAAGACATAGATCAAGAGTGTTAGATAGAGTGAGGGAGAGAGAATGCATGAGAGAGAATGAGAAAAAGATTGTGAGAGTGTGTTAGCAAGATAGAGAGATAGAGGGAGAGGGAGGGCAGGCATAGAGAGAGCTAGAGTGAGAGGTGGATACTTTTAAAGGTAGTGGAAGAGAAAAGGAGTTACAGAGAGAGCGATAGAGACTGAAGGGAGAGTGAGAGAGAAATGTAGATATGGAGAGATAAGGATAAATGGAGACTAATAAAGAAGATGAGAGAAAGAGGTACACATAAATTTAAAAAGAGAGAATAAGAGTGAGATTTGAGTAGAGGGAGAGAGAGTTGTAGAAAGAAAGATAAAATGTACAAGATGAAGGAAAACCTGGAAGAATCCTCACCATCCTTCTCTTTCTCTCTCTCTCTCCTCTACCTCTTCACTCTTCTTTTCCCATTGATCCTCTCTCTCCCTCACTCTGTTCTTCCCTTTCCTCTCCTTCGCTCTCTCTCCATCACTGTATCTCTCTCTTCTATCTTGCTCACTCACTCTCTCGCTGCCTTTCACTCTCCTTCCATCTCTCTCTCTTCTCTCACTCTAAGCTCTCTTCACTTCAATTTCTCAATCTCCCTCTCTCCTCTCCCTACCTCTCTCTCACGTATTCTCTTCTACTTCTTCCTCACTCCCTCTTACTCTCTCTCTCTCTCACTCTTCTATTTATTGATCTCTCCCTCACCATACCTCTCTCCATCTTTTTGTTTCTCTATACTTCTATCTCTATCTCCCTCTAACCCTCCCCCTCTCTCTCAGTCTCTCTCATATTCATTTTTATTTCTTTCTCCCTCTCTCCCTTTTGTCTATCTGTCTCTCTCTTTCCCCTTTCTCTCCCACACTCCTCACTCTTCCTCACTTCTTATACCTATCTCTATCTCCTTCTCTCTCTCCCTCCCTCTCACACTCTTTTTCTCTATCACTATCTCGCCCACTCATTTTTTATTCTTATCCTCTCTCCTCCCACAATCATGCACTCTTATCCATGTCCCTCTATCACTTTTAATCTTCTCACGCATCTATCTCCTTCTCTCTCTCACACGTTTATTATCTATATCTCCAATTCTAGTCCCTCCCTCTTTTTCTCTTCCACTCGTCCTCATTCTCTCTTCCTCTCTTCATTTTTCACACTCTCTCTTCTTTACTATCCATCTATCTTGTGTTCTCTTTCTTGCACTATCCACACTCTTCTCTTGCTTTCTCTCATAAAATTTATCTCTATCACTTTTCCCTCTTTCTCTCTATCTATATCTCTTTCTTTCCCTCTTTCTCTCTATCTATATCTCTTGCTTTCTCTTTCTTGCTCTCTCTCCCTCTTAATCATTCACTCTGTCTTCTTTTGATCTTTCATCTCTCTTTATCTCACTTTCTCTCAAGCTCTTCGTTATGCTTGAGTGGGGCAGAGAGAGTGAGGGAAGAGAGAGACGGAGAGAGAGTGTGTAAGAGATTGAGAGAGGTAAGAGATAGGAGAGAGAAGCATAGAGTACGTGAGCGATAAAGAGAAAGAGGGAGAAAGAGATGCAAGATAGCAGGAAAGATGAGAGAGAGGGAGAAAGATAGAGGGAGAGATATTATAGAGCTGAGAAGATATATCAAGGAAAATGGAGGAAGAGTGAGAGTGATAGTAGAAAATTATGAGAGAGCGAGTGGTTGAAAAGTGAGTGAGTGACAGACAGCTACTAAAAAGAGAGCAGAGAGTAATTGAATAGACCTACTGATCTTGAGAGATAGAGAGACAAATAGCATGAAATATAAAGCAAAGTAAAAAAGAGAGATAGAGCGAGACAGAAAGAAATGGAAAGACGGTGAGAGAGACAAGAGTGCAACAGAGAGAGGGATGGAGGGAGGGACACAGAGATAAGTAAAAAGGAGAAATGGAAGGAGGGTGAGAGAGATAAGAGAGGAAGAGAGGGAGGGATGGAGGAAGAAGAGTGTAAGAGATCAAGTCAGAGGGAGAGGGAGGTAAGAGGGGCGAGAGAGAGAAGTGGAGAGTACGTGAGCTGCAGAGAGAAATAGGGAGAGAGAGATTAAAGTTAGCAAAAAATATGCAAGAGAGAGGGAGAAAGATAGGAAAGAAATAACAGAGCATGAGAAGATAGGGCAAGAAAGGAAAAGGGGGGAAGAGTGAGAGTGAGAGTGAGAAATGATGAAAACAGATATTTCACTAAATTTCTCTCTTTCTCCCCATCCTTCCCTCCATGTCTTCCTCTCTTGTCTCTCTCACCCTTTTTATATATGTCTCTCTTTCTTCTCTCATCTTCTTTTGCTTTATGTTGCATGATATTTGTTTCTCTATCCCTCAAGCTCAATAAGTCTCTCTTCTATCACTCTCTTCTCTCTTTTTAGTATCGTTCTCTCTCTCACTCACTTTTCTATCACTTGCTCTCTCATCATTTACTACTCTCACTCTCACTCTTCCTCCCTTTTCCTTTCTTGCTATATCTTCCCATGCTCTAAAATATCTCTCCCTTTATCTTTCTCCCTCTCTGTCTCTTTCCCTTTATCGTTCAAGTACTATCTGCTTCTCTCTCTCATCTCTCTCATCTCTCTCTCCCTCTCTCTTGACCTCTTACACTCTCTCTTTCTTCATCCCTCCCTCTCTTCCTCTCTTATCTCTCTCTCTCTCTCTTTCCATCTCTTCCTCTTACTCTTCTCTCTGTCTCCCTTCAATCCATTGTTCTCTTCCCCTCCTGTCTCTCTCAAACTCTTTCCATCCTTGTCTCTCCCTTTCTCTATCTTTCTTCCTCTTAAGCTCAATAGATCTCTCTTCTATCACTTTCTTCCCTCTTTTTCACAGTTGTTCCTAACTCACTTTTCTATCACTCGCTCCCTCATCGTTTCCTACTCTCACTCTCGCTCTTCCTTCTTTTTCCTTTCCTGTTATATCTTCTCATGTTTTATAATATCTCTCCTCTATCTTTCTCTCACTCCGTCTTCCATCTTGCTTGCTATCTTGCATCTCCCTCTCTCTTTTTCTCTATTGCTCACGTACTCTCTACTTCTTTCTCTCCTCTCTCTTAATCTCTTACACTCTCTCCGTCTCTCTTGCTCTCTCACTCTCTCTCATATATCTTCTTATCTTCTTGCGCTACCTATCTATTCTCTCTTTTACTCTCTCTCACAGGCATACATTTCATATCTCTTTCTTCATTTCCCCTCCCTATATTTCCCTCCCTCTCTCTTTCATTTTTTATCAATCTCTCTATTTCACACACCCTCTCACTCCCTCTCCCTAGCACCCTCTCTGTCAAGCTTAATATACTCTCTCTCTCTCTTCTCTTACCCTCTCTCAGTCTCTCTCTATTTTTTTGTATCTTTCTCTCTCTCACTCTTCTCTATCTTTCTCACCCTTTTCTATCTCCCCCTCTCTCTCGCTCTTACTCTTGTTCTCTCTATCTCTCCCAATCTGTTTTTTGAACTTCTCGCTCTCCATCTCTCTCTCCCTCTTGCACTCATTCTCTCCTTATCTCTCTCACATTATGTCTATTTTCTCAACCTCTTCTCCCATCTTCTTTTTGGTCTATCTCTCCATACTTCTGCTCCTCTAATGAGCTCTATCTCCCTCTTATTCTTCTCTCTCTCACCCTCACTGTCACTCTCTATTGATCTATCTTTCTTTCTCTCTATCTCTCCCTTTTTATCTCTTTATCCCTCCCTCTCTTTCCATCCCTCTCAGCCTCTCCCTCTCTCTCATTTTCTCATTATCTCTCCCTTCTTCTCTCACTCTCTTTGTCTATTTCTCCCTTTTTTCTCCCTCCTGCTTTTCTCTCTCACGTTTTTTACTTATCTGCTCTCATTTTTTCTCTGTTTCCCTCTATTTTTTCTCTCTTCTTCACCCTTTTCTATTCCTCAATGCCTTTCAATCTCTCTCCCTCTAACTTTCTCTACATAACTCCGTCTCTCTCTAGCTCTTTCTCTCTCTCGATCTCTCTCTTACGCACACTCTCTTGTTCACTTGAATCTATCACCCTTTCTCTCAATCTCACTCTCTCTTTCTCTCTCCTTCTCTCAGTCTATCATTCCTTTTTTTCTCTTTTGTTCTCTCACTCTCTCTCCCTCTCAGTTTCTCTTTCTCTCTCTCAGATACCTTACCAATCTCTATCTTCATTTCTCCCTCTCTATGGCACTCTTTATGTTTCTACTTCTATCTCACCTACTTTCTCGCTTCTCTTACTTTAATCCTCAATATCACTCTTTCTCTCTCATTCACTCATAATCTATCTCTTTCTCATTATATCTCTTTCATTTTGTCTCTCCCCGGCTCATTATATTGTGCTCTCTCTATGTATTTCTCTCCCCATCCCTCTCTCAGTCTTCATCTTTACCTCCGCTCTTTGCTTCTTCTCTATCTCTCCCCCACTCAAGCTCCCTCACTTTCTCCCTCTCCCTCTCCCTCTCTCCCTCTCACAATCTCTATCCCTTTCTTTTACTCTCTAGGTATCACTCACTTTCATCTCTTCTCTCACACTCTTCTCTATTTTGTGCTATTTTATCTCTCTTGCTCTCTCTAGCCCTTCACATTTCCCCGCTCTCTTGCTATGAGTTTCTTAACAATCATTCACTTTCTATCTCTCCTTTTTTTATTTCTCTCTTTTCCCTTTCAGTCTTCATCTCAGTCTTGCTCTCTCAACCTCTCTATTTCCCACACTCTCTAAGTCACCCTCTCTCTATCTTGAACTCTCTCTTCTCACACTCTTTTTTTGTTATTTCTCTAGCTCTCTGTTATGCTCTCCCTCCCTTTGTTCTTGCATTACTAATTTCCCTCATTTATCCTGCTCTCTAACTCTCCCTCATTCTTTATATCTATCTCACTCTCACTTTATCTCTCTATCTCTCTCATATCTCTTTGTTCTCTCACTTGTTCTCTCTCACTCTCTCAAACAAATTCTCTCCCCTCCCACTCCCCCTCCCCTTCCCCCTCCTCCCTCTCTATCTTTGATGCTCCTATCACTATCCCTCTCTCTCTTTTCCTACTCCCTCACAATCACACTTTCACCCTCTCTCACACCTTCACCATCTCGTCTTCATTTCTCACGCATCTATTTATATCTCTATCTCCTTTCTTCCCTCAATCTCCCTATTTCTGTTTGCCTCTTTCTCTCCAGCTTTCTCTATCTGTCAAGCACACTCTCTTGCTCACTCTCCTCTCTTACCCTCGCTCTCACGCTCACTCTTCCTCTCTCTCCATATCTTGCTCTATCTCTCTTACTCTCATTTTCTTTTCTCTTTATTTTCCCTATCTTGCTCTCTCACACATTCTTTTTATTTTTTCTCTCTATCTCCTCTTTCCATCATATTTGTCTAGCTCTCTCACTCTCTTCTTCTCTCTTTCTCTCTCTATCATTCCCCTTCTCTCTTTAAATCATTCACATTTTTATCTCTCTTTCATCATTCCCTCTCCCCCTCTATCTCCCCTCTATGCTAGTCTCTCTCACTCTCAATATCTCTCATAATTTAACTCTCAGTCTCTCAATTACTCTCTCTACCTCACTCACCTCTCTCTATCTCTCTCCCTCTCAATCTCTATTGCCCTCTAGCTATGTCATTCTCAATCTCTCTCACTCATTCCTTTTCACTTTTCTCTTTCTCTTCCTCTCTCTGTCCCTTTGTTTCACTACTATTCCATTATTCTCCATCTCTCATCCACTCTACTCTATCTCTTTGTTTCTTCACCGCCTTTTATTCTTTCTCTTGATATTTAATGTCACAAATTGTTTCTCATTCTCTCTCTATTCTCTCTTTCTCATTGATATTCACTCTCTATCTTTTTAACATTCTCTCTTTGTTTTCTCTCTTACTCTTTCCCCTATCACTCTCATTCTCTCATCTTCCAATCTCTATGTTGATATCTTTCTACCTCTCTATCTCACTCTTTTTCTTTCCTTCTCACTCACTCTCCTCCAATTCTTCTCTCTCTTATTCTCTCAATTTCCCTCTCTCTATCATTATCCCTCACACTCTCCTTCCTTCTCTCTCTTTATCTCCCTCTCATTATGTCTCTCCTTTGTCTTCTCCTCTCTAACTCTCTCTTCCTCCTTTCTTACACCCACTCTCTCTCCCCCTCTTTCGCTCGTACTCTCTACTCTTACTTGGTCTCTCCCCTTCTTGTCTAACTCTAACTCTCACTATTTCTCTACCACATATACGCACTCTCCCTCCCTCTTTCTTCTTTCTCTCTATCATATCTCTCTCAAACTTTATCTCTCACTCTTTTCTCCATTTTTTTGGCTTTTTATGTCTCTTTCCCTCCCTCCTTTAACCTTCTCTCTCCCTTTCCCTCTCCCTTCTTCTACCTCTCTACCTCTTTATCTCTTTCTCTAACTATCTCCTTTTCTCTTTCTCCCTCTTCCTATCACTCTCTCACAATTCTATTTTCTCCCACACTCTCTTCTCCATGTCATTGTATTTTTTTTTCTCCTTTTTCTATTCTCCCATTTCTTCGAGCCCCTTCACTCACCCACTCTCTTGATCCCTATCCCTCTCTCTCTCATTCTATATCTATCGCTCATTCTTCTCTTAATCCCTCTTCTCTATCTCTCTCTAGTCTATCTCACTTCCCCCACTCAATATAACTCTTTCTCTCACTACCGCTCTCACTTTGACTCTTTATATTACTCTCTCTATCTTTCTTTTGCTCCCCATACCTGGCTCACTTTCCTCACACCTCTCTAATTCACACTATGTCCCTCTTATTTAATCTCTCCCAATTTCTATCTTAATAACCTTACCTCTCTCTATCTCTCACATCTTCTCTAACACTTTCTTCGCTCTCTATCTCACTTTTCCTCTAGTGCTTTATTATGCTTTTCACTCTCTCCTTCCATCTATCTCTTGCTCTCGCATACTTTCTCTTTAACTTGTTATCTCTCTATCTTTCTCTCTTACTCTCGCCTTGTGCTCTCTTATCCTTTCACTTTATTTTTCCCACTCTATCTCTCTGTCTCTTTCCCACTTCACTCTCTCCCTTCCTCACCTTTCTCTTACTCATTGTTCTTTGTCTTTTTCTCACTTGCTTGCTCTCTCACTTCTCTCTCGGTCCCTTTTATATACTCTCTTGCTTTTTTCTAGCTCTCCCTAGATCTCTCCCTCTTTCTCCCAATCACTACCCTCCCTTTATCTCTCTACCTTGCTCCTCGCTTTTCCCTCCCACTCACTTAAACTCTCTACCCACCTTCTTATGGTTTCTTCCCTATCTTCCTCTCTCTCCCTCACTTTATCATTCCATCCCCTCTCCTTCCCTCCTTACCGACCTCTCTCTTTAGTGTGAATATATATTTCTCTCCATATCTCTTTTTTTCTCTCAATCCCTCTCTTGTTTTTTCTCTCTCTTCACTCACTCTTCCTTGTTGCCTTCTTGGTGTCACTCTCCCTCTCTCTCACCATCTCTATCCCCCTCTCTCTATAACTCTTTCTCCCTCTCCCCTACTCTCACTCTTACACTATCTCTTTTACTTTATGTAACTCTTTCCATCATCCACTTTATCAGTCATTATTTCTCATCTCTTTTTTAACTTTCCCTCTCTACCACTCTCTCTCTAACTCTTCCTTTGTTTGCTTCCACTCTCTCTAATTCTACCCACCACTCCCTCTAGCTCTCTCAACATCTACGCTCCCTTTCCCTCTATCTCTCTCTCCCCATCACTCTTTCTCCATATTATGCTCTCTCATCATTTAACTTTATTACTCCCCCTCTCTCTCTCAGCCTATCTCGCTCCCACCTACTTCACTCTCTAAATCTCTCACTCTTCTCTCCTTTTATCACTCTCTTGCTTGTTGCCTCCCTCTCTCCCTCTTTTTTTGTACCTCCGTTTCTTTTTATAGCTCTCCCCAGCTCTCACTCTCTACTCTTTGCTCTTTTTCCCTTCTTTCTCCCATTATCTCTCCCCTCAACCTCTATCTCGCTCTCTCTTCCTTGTTATCTCCCTCCCACTCTATTACCATCTCTATATTACTTTTTTATACATTTTTCCCTCTTTCCATCCTATCTCTCTCACTCTCTAATTTTTTCCTACTCACGTCTACATGTCCCTTTCTTTCTGACTCTCTCCATTCCCTCACTTTATCACTCTTTATCACTTTCTCTTTTTCTCTCACTCCCTCCCTTTCTCCCCCTCTCTAACTCTTCCCTCTCTCTCTTTTATCTCTCTCGCTCCCCCTTGCTTCATCACTTTTCTACTCTCTCTCACACTCTCTCGCACTCTCTTGTTCGTGGTCTTCATTTCTCTATCTCTCTCTATCCTATCCTTTTTTCCTTACTCTTTACACTCTGTCTCTCGTTTTATCTCTCTCACTATCAACCTCTATCCTACTCTCTTCATCTCTCCCTCATTTATCTCTCTTCATCTATCTCACTCTCTCTATCTCTCTCTTGCTCCCAATGTCCTCCACTCTTCCCTCTTGCTTTCTCTTCTCTCTTGCTCTCTCTTCCACCCTCCCTCTCTCCCACACACTCTCTCTCAATCTCTAATACTCTATTTTCTCTCTCACCATGCCTTCTACTCCCTCCTCTCCATCTCTTATCTCTCTCTCTCCCCCCACTTTCCATCCTTACCTCTATCTTTCTCTCTCTCTTCCTCCTTGCACTATGTTGCACTCCCATTGTTTCTCTATCTCTTCCACTCAACTGCACTCTCTTATATAACTCTTTCTTCTCCTTTTTAACAATCTCTCTCTCTCTCTCTCTCACATACTCAAACTTTTGTCACTCTCTCTTTCATCCTTTCTCTTCCTCTCTCTCCCTCCCTTAATCCCATTCTCATTGCCTTCATCTCTCCTTCCCTTCCTCCCACTTTATCTCGATCTCCCTTCTCTATCACTCTTTTATCTCTTCCCCTAACTCCACATTCCTCTCTCCCTTACTCTCCCTTTCATTTGAATCTTCTTCGTATCTATAAAACCGTCCCTTCCTCACTCCCTCTCACCACTCTCTCCTATATTGTTTCTCTTACATACTCTCTCTATCACTCCTCTCTCTTATTTTTCTCCTTATTTCACGCTTTGTCTCTCCAACACTACTTTTCTCTCTCTATCTATATATTCTCTCTCTTCTCTCTAACTTTGTTTATCTACCACTATTGCTATTTCTCTCTCTCTTCTTCCTCAATCCCTCCCTTACACTCTATATAAGTATCCCTCTCTTTACCACTTTACCCCTCTTGTTCTTTTTAGCTCTCTATCAATTTTGCTCTTTGTTCCCCTCTCCCTCTCTCCATCTCTCTATCTCTCGCTCCCACCCTCTTTCCCTCTCTCCATCTCTCTATCTCTCGCTCCCACCCTCTCTCCCTCTCTTTATCTCTCTATACCTCGCTCCTTTACACTCCCTCTCTCTCTTGTCCTCTCTATCTCACACTTTTTCCATATTCCCCTCACATTCCCTCCCATCCTTATCTCTCTCTCTCTCTCACTCTCACACTCTCTTTTGCTTCATATTACTCAATACCTATCCCTCTCTATGTCTCTCTATCTCTTTTTATATTCACCTACTTTCCTTTCTTCGCTCTCCCTCCCTCCCTCTTTTCGTCTATTTTCTCTCTCCCTTCCTCTTTGTTCCTTCTTCCATTGCTCATTTTCCCTTTTTACTTCTATCTTCTCTCACATTCACTCTCTTCTCATGCTCTGTAATTAGTGAGAGATAGAGTGTGTATTGAAAAGAAACAATGGTTTGGTGGGAGTGGGAGAGAGCAAAGTGAAGAGTGAAAAGTTAGAGCAAGAGTGATAAAGAGGTTGGGCGTAACGAAAGTAGGGAGAGCTGGAGCAGAGAGTGAAAATGGAGGGGAGAGATGGACATAAGAGAGTGGGAGAGAGATAGATAGTGGGAGAGAAAGAGATAATGAGAAAGAGAGAGAGGCTAAATATTGCAAGAGAAAATGAGAGAGCTGACAAGAGAGAGTAAGAGAGGAAGAGGCCGAGGGAGAGAGAGGGAGATAGAAGAGAGTGAGAGTAAAGTAAGAGAGGGAGTGAGAGGGAAGGAAGGGAGAAAGTGGAGAGGAAGAGGGGTGAAAAGTTGGAGTAAGGGTTTGAAAAAAGAAAGCATGAATGGGTCTAGAAAAAAGGCAAGAGACGAGAAGATGTAGAGTAGGAGAGAGCGGGAGAGAGCGAGAGTGATGAAGCGAGGGAGAGAGTAAGAGTAAGAGATAGGACCAGGGAGTTAGAGTGTAAGATAGGATGAGAGAGACTGAAAGAAGAGCAAAATAAAGTTCTAGAGAGAAAGCAGGATAGAGAGAGATAAGCGGTCTACAGAAGAGAGAGTGAAAGATAGAGGGAGGTAGGGAGATTAAGAGTGTGAATGTGTGAGTGAGTGATAGAGATAAGAGAGCAAGAGAGATAAAGGGAGGTAGAATGAGGGAACAATGAAAGGAGAGAGTGAAAGGGGAAGATAGATGGAGAAAGGGAAGAGTTACAATATAAAATTGAACAGAGAGAAAGTGGGAGGTGGAGAAGAAGAGTTGGAGCTCACAAGATGGAGGAGAGAGGAATAGAGAGAGCATAAAAATTATAGAGAGTGATGAGTAAGAGAGACAAGAGAGAGTGAGAGAGTGAGAGAAAAGCGAGATGAGTAAGATTAAAGAGTGATTGGGAGAGAAGGAAAAGAGACATGAGAAAGAAAGATAAAATGACATTAGAAGATTATCAAAGTGAAAGAAATGATGAGAGAGATTTTGATAAGAGAGAGAGAAAGAGAGAGTGTTGAAGAGAGAGTTGTTGAGTGGGAGAAATAGAGACAAGGAAATTGAAATGTAGAGAGATTGATAATGAGAGAGATGGGGTTGGAATGAGGAAGGGAAATAGAGAGAGTGGAAGAGAAGGAATAGAGAGAGAGGTAGAGAGTGAGTGTTTGTGAGAGGATGAGAGAGAAATAGAGGGCGAGAGGAAGAGGGGGAGAGAGAGAGACAGAGAGACTGAAGTGACACAGGGAGGGTGGGAATGAGAAAAAGAGAAGGAATAGAGATAAAGGGAGAGAGAGTGAGATAGAGAGAGTGAGAGAGGGATTGAGAGCATGAGTGAGAAATAGAAAAAAAGAGGGAGAGAAAAATTGAGGGGGGGAGAGAGAAATGAAGGGAGGAAAGAGATGGAAAGAGATGATGAGGGAAAGAGAAAGAGAGAGGGGAAGAGAGAGAAGAGATGAAACAAAAAGAGAGAAGAGAGAATGAGAGAGAGGGGAAGAGGGGGGAGATGGAAGAGAAAGAGAGAGAGTGGGAAGACCGAGAGCAACAGAGTGGGAGCAACGAGTGGTAGAGACATGGAGTGAGTTGGAGAAGATGAGAGAGAGGAAAAGAGGGTGGGAATGAGGATGAGAGTTAGAGAGATAGAGAGAAGTTGAGTCAAAGAGAGTGGAAGAGAGTGAGAGAGTGAACAAGAGAGAGGGAGGAAGAGAGAGGGAAAGAGGAAGGAAGAGAGATATAGAGGAAAACAAGGAGGGGAAGAGAGTGCTGAAGAGAGAGGGATGAAGAGTTAGAGAGATAATGATAGTGAGAGATAAGGTACAACAAGAGAAGTGAGGTGAGAGAGGGAAAGAGCATGGTAGAGATAGAGATAGAGGCATATCAAGATGTACGATGAAAAAAAGAGACTAAAAGAGTAGGTGAGATGTTAAGGGAGAGGGGATAGGGAGTGAGCTACAAATATTGAAGGAGAACAAAGAGAGAATTTGTGTCGAAGAGAAAATGAGAGAATAAGGAGTATGCGAAGTATGAAAATTAGAGAGGGAGAGTGAGAGAGAAGGTGAGAGAGAGGGAGGTAGATTGGCAGAAACGGAATAATAGGACGAGAAGGGAGAAGAGAGAAGGTAATATAGAGATTAAATGGTGAGGAGACAAAAAGAAGAGAGAATGAAGAGAGACATTGGAGGGGCGCAAGTGTGAAAGAAAGTGAGAGAAATACACAAGAGAGAGAGAGAGAGGTAGGAAAAGATAGAGTGAATGAGGAAGGAGGGTAAGAGAGAGGGGAAGAGTGAGAATGATAAGAGAAAGGGGGAGAATGAGAGTTAGATAAAGGTAGAGAGAAGTGAGTGAGAGAGAGAAAGAAACTAATATAAAGGGTTGATGGAGAGAGAGAGAAAGAGAAGAGTTCCGCAAGTAACGAGAGAGGGAAGTTTGGAGAGAGAAGTAGAGAATGAAAGCGTGAGAGAGTAGAGGAGTAAGTGAATAGAAGGTTGAGTAAGAGAGAAGAGAGAGGGCATAAGAGTTGCAAAGTGTGAGAGAGAAAGTAAGAGAGTAAGAAAGAGCAAGAGAACGTGAGGAGGAGAGAGGGAGGGAGGGAGAGAGGAAAGCATGGAAAGAGGTAGAAAGAGATATGTAGAGAACAAAAGAAAAGTAGAGAGAAAGAGAGAGAAGGGGGTAGAGATGAAGAGAGAAGGGTGTGAGAAAGAGATGAAAGAAAGTGAGAGACGAGAGAGTGTGATGAAGAGTCATAAAGGAAGTCTATGTGAGAGACCGAGATATTGATGGATTAAGTGAGGCAAATAAAAAGAGAATAGGGAGGAGAGGAGAGAGAAAGAGGGGGAGGGATTGAGAGAGATGGGGAGTGATTGAGAAGAGAGAAATAAGAGAGACTAGGAGAGAGGAAAAGAGTGAGAGAAAGAGATATAATACATAAGACAGAGTGATAAGAAAGGTGAGAGTTAGTAAAGGAGGAAGAAAGAGCAAATGAAATGGGTGAGGAAGAAAGAGAGAGGAGAGAGAATGAGAGTAAGAGGGAGATGGAGAGAAAGGGAGATAACGAATGAGAGAGAGAGAAATGGAAGAGATACATGAGAGAGAGAGAGAGTGGAGGGCACGAGAGAGGGAGAGAGGGAGAGAGAACGAGATGAAAGAGTGAGAGGGAGAGGGAGAAGAAGAAGAAGAAGAAACGAGGGAAGAGAAAGATAAAGAGAGCAGGAGAGTTGTAGATGAGAGATATAGGGTTATAAAGAGGGCAAAATAGAAGTAAAGAGAGATGGAGGTAGAGGGAGTGAGAAGTGTATGAGAATAAACTTTAAAGAAAGAAAGATAAAGATGAAGAGATTGGTACAGAGTATGAGAGAGAGAGAAAGATAGATAGAAATTGAGGCGGATAAAAGAGACATGGAGGGAGTGCTGGAATCCGGATCGAAGGAGAGAGGGGAGTGAGTGAGAAGAGAGAGTGAAGTGAGAATGAGACAGAGGACAAGACTTAGATAAAGAGAGAAAAAATAAGGGAGTAAGGAAAGGAGGGAAGGTGAGTGAAAGCGAGGCTCTCTCCACAATGCACACACACACACTCTCCCTCTTTCTTCTTTATCTCTGTCTTTATCTTTCTCTCCAACTTTATCTCTCACTCATTTCCCCATCTCCTTTTGCCTCTTTCTCTCCAGGCTCTTTCTCACTCTTTCTCTCTATTACCTTATCTAATTATGCTCTCTAATCTCTATCTCTCTCTTACATCACCATATCTTCTCTCACTTTCTCTTTTCTCACACACTTCTCTCTGGCTACCCTCTCCACTCTTTCCTTTTGCTCCACTCTTCACTGTCTCTTCACTTTTCCTTTTATCTGGCTCCCTATCATCTTTACTCTTGTTCTCCCCTCCAAATATGCCTCTCTCTCTCATAGACTTTCCACTTTCTCTCTCACTCTCCACTCCTTGTTTCTCTTCTCCTTCTCCTCTCAGTCTCCCTCTCTTTTCCTCCTCCACTTTCTCTCCCCAATCTCTCCTTTGTTCTCTCCCCCTCTAACTCTCACTTATCCTTTATTTTGTCCCTCGCTATTTGCTTTCTCTCATACTCTACCTCCCTCATTCTCTCACATTATCTCTTCTCTAATTCCCTCACTCTCTTTTTTTTCTCTCCACCCACTCTCTATCATCTTATCTCTCTCATTTCCTCTCACCCTATTAATTTGCATCTCTTGGATGCTCTCTCACCTCTCGCTTTTTCTTTCGCTCTTTTCTCTGTCACTCTACACTATCTTTCTCTCTCATTCCTTCACTATCTCCCTATTATTCTCTTTATAGCTCATCCTCCCTCTCCCCCTCCACTTTTCTCTTTCATCCACCATCTTGGTCTCCGTCCTTTATCTATCACTTTCTAACTCTTTTGTATCTTACTCTCCCTCTATTTCTCTATTAAGCTCTTTCACTTGCATATTCTTTCTTCTCACGCTCTCTCTTGTTCTCTCTTCACTTTTATTATCTCACTCCCTTTCATTCCCCTCTCTCTCTCTCTCTCTCTCTCTCTCTCTCTCTTCAGCTCCTTCTTTCTCTATCTTACCTTCTCAACCCTCCTAGTTCTATTTCTTTTACATTATGTACCTATTTCACTCGCCCTCAATGTCTCCCTCCCTCTCTATCTCACCCTTATCTCTCCTTCCTTTTGTTTCACCTTCACTCTTTCTCTATCTTACTTACATTTTTTCTCTCTCCCATTTGATACATATATATATAGACGGAGTGAGGTTTCAGAGAGAGAAAGGGAAGGACTAAGGGAGGGCAAGAAAGATGTTGGGACGGAAAGAGATGGAGAGAGAGAAGTGTGAGAAAGAGAAGAGAATGGAGAGATTGAGGAAGAAGTAGTAGAATGAGTGTGAGAGTAGGCTGGAGGTAGAGTGAATGAGATGGAGAGAGGGAGTAAGTGAGAGACAGAAAGTGGGAGTGAGGGTGATTAATAGATTGAAGGAGAGACAAATAGGAAGAGAAGGGAGAGTGAGGAGCAGACAAAATAGAAAGAGTGGGGGATAGATTTAGAGAATTAGATAGAGATTTCGATGGAGAGAAAGGGAGAACACTAGGTCACAGGAGCAAGGAAGAGAGTAAGAGGAATGGAGGAAAGAGAAGGAGAGAACGAGGAGGGAGACAGAAAGTGAAGGAGAGTGAGAAAAAAACAAAACAAGACGTATATTGTAAGGAAGATAAAGAGAGGTAGGGTGATAAAAGAGGGAGAGGGAATGTAGAGGGGGTTGGGGAAAGGGTGATAGATGGAGGGATGGAAAAAACAAGAGAGAGGGAGAGGTAGCAAGAGAGAGGGAGAGAGATAAAATGTGTGAGAGAAAGAGAGAAATAGTGAGAAAGAGAGGGAGGCTTTGAGAGAGATTAGAAATGAGGTGAGGTAAAGAAGAGAGAGAGAGAGAGAGGCAGTTAAATGAGAGAGAGTGAGAGAGATAAAGATAGTAATAAAACATATAAATCAAGAGTGTTGAGAGACCGAGGGAGAGAGAAAGATTGAGAGAGAATGAGAAAAAGATTGTGAGAGTCTATCCCTTTCACTCTTCATTCTTTCTCCCTCACTCCCTTTCAGTCTATCCATCTCTATGTCTCCCCTTTCTCTTCCTTCTTCCTCACTTCTTATACATATTCTATCTCATTCTCTCCCTCTCTCTCCCTCTCACACTCTTTTTCTCTATCACTATCTCGCCCACCCTTTTATTCTTATCCTCTCTCCTCCCACTGTCATGCTCTGTTATCCATGTCTCTCTATCACTTTTAATCTTCTCACTCTTCTATTTCCTTCTCTCTCTAACACATTTCTTAGCTATATCTCCAATTCTAATCCCTCCCTCTTTCTCTATTCCCCTCTCCCTCTTTCTCTCATCCTCTCTTCATTTTTCACAAACTCTTTTTTCACTATCCATCTCTCTTGTGTTTTCTTTCTTGCTTTATCCACACTTTTCTCTTGCTTTCTCTCAAAAAATTTATCTCTATC
This sequence comes from Papilionanthe hookeriana x Papilionanthe teres, assembly GCA_022702705.1. Lineage (NCBI taxonomy): Eukaryota > Viridiplantae > Streptophyta > Magnoliopsida > Asparagales > Orchidaceae > Papilionanthe > Papilionanthe hookeriana x Papilionanthe teres. The sequence goes on along the minus strand of CM040435.1, from coordinate 74,171,885 downwards.
ACTTTTCCCTCTTTCTCTCTATCTATGTCTCTTTCTTCCGCTCTCTCCTCTTCACTTTAATTATCTCCTCTACCACTATCAATCTCTCTTTATCATTCTCTTTTCCCCTCTTTCTTTCCCACCCCTGCTCCACTCTCCGTCTCCCTCTCTCCTCTACTGCCTCCCTATCTCTCTCCCTACCCCCTTCTTCTTTCTCTTCTCTTTCTCTCTCACTCTTAATCTCTTCCCCTCCCTTTTTGCTCACCGTCATTTGTGATATATCTCTCCCACCTTTAGCTCTCTCTTCTCCATCTCTTTCTCTTTCTTCCACTTTCTCTCACTCTTGTAACTTTTTTTTTCTATCCCTCTTCATGTCTCCCTCTCCCTAACACTCTCTCTCTCTCTATATCTCTCTCACTTTCTTTGTCTCACTCTCTCTTTTATTTCCCTATCTCACACTCTATTTCTTTGTATCTCCATCTTTTTTTCGAACTCTCTCTCAGGCTGCTATATATTTCTCCCCCATTCTATTTCTCTTGCTCTTGCTCTCATTCTCTCGCTTTGTCCCCCAATCTCTGTTTTTAACTCTCCCTCTCACTTACACACAAAAACATTCTCTCTCTTCCTTTATCTCTTTATCTCACTCTCACTTACTCTCTCCCTCTCTCTCTCACTCCTCTCTGTACCTCATACTTCCCTCTCTCTCCCTCTCTCTCTTTTTTTCACTTAGTCTCTGCTTCTCTCTCTCCTATCTCTCACCCTCTCTCTCTCTTGATCTCTTACACTCTCTCTATGTCTCTCTCTAGCTCTCTCACTCTCTCTCTCATGCACCCCTTCCGCATCTCTATCTATATTTCCCCTCCCAATATTGCCCTCCCTGCATCTCTCTCTCTCTCCCTTTCCTTTGACCATTATGCATCCCTCTTTCTATCTCACACACCCTCTCACTTGCTCTCTCTCCACCTCACTCTCTCTCCCTAACACTCCCTTTGCCTAGCTCACTATCTACCACTCTCTTCTTTTACCCTCTCTCAGCCCTCTCTATTTCCATCTCTATTTTTTTTCTATCTCTCGCTCTCTCGATCTTCTCTATCTTTCTCCCCCTTTCTATCTCTCTCTCTCTTACTCTCATTCTCCCTATTTCTCCCAATCTCTTTTTTGAACTCCTCGATCTTCATCTCTCTCTCCCCCTTCTCTCTCTATCTCGCATTATTTCTATTTTGCTCTACCTCTTCTCCCCTCTTCTTTTTGGTCTATCTCACCATACTTCTGCTCCTATTATGTAGTTCTCTCTCCCTCTTACTCTTCTCTCTCTCACGCCCTCACCATCACTCTATATCAATTCATCTATCTTTCTCTCTCTCTCCCTTTTCTCAATCTCTCTCCCTCTCTTTCCATCCACCACACCATCTTCTCTCTCATTTTCTCATACCTCTCCCTTTTTCTCTTACTCTCTCTATATGTTTCTATTATTTTTATCCCTCTTGTCTTTCTCTCTCACATATTTTACTTATCTGCTCTCCTTCTTTCTCTATTTACCTCTCTCTTCTCTCTCTCACTTCATCTACATCTCTCAATCTCTCTCTCCCTCTCACTTCCTCTACTTCACTTCATCTTTCTCTCTCTCCCTTATTCTCCCTCTAGATTTCTCTCTTACACACTCTCTTGTTTACTCAAATCTCTCTCACACTCTCTCACGCTCGCCCTCTCTCTCTCTCTCTCTCTTTCTCTCTTTTTCTCTTTGTCTATCTTTCCTTCTTTATCTTTTGTGATCTCTCTCTCTCCCTCTCTCTTTCTATATCTCTCTATCACACAAATACCTTCCCTATCTCTATCTCCATTTCTCCCTCTCTCTGGAACTCTTTATGATTTTACTTCTATCTCACTCACTTTCTCACTTTTCTAACTTACTCTCATCCTCAATATCTCTTTTTCTCTCTCACTCACTCATAATCTATCTATTTCTCATTATATCTCTCTCATTTTGGCTCTCCCTAGCTCTGTTTTTTGTGCACTCTCTATCTGTTTCTCTCTACCTCCCTCTTTCTTTCTTCCACTTTACCTCCCTTTCTTTCCTACTTCTCTATATCAATCCTCCACTCAAGCTCCCCCACAATCTCCCTATCCCGCTCCCTCTCTCCCTCTCACAATCTCTATCCCTCTCTTTTTCTCTCTTGGTGTCTCTCAGCCTTCATCTCTTTCTCCCTCTTTTCTCACACACTTCTCTATTTCGCACTATATTATCTCTCTCCCGCTCTCTAGCCCTTCTCTTTTCTGCGCTCTCTCTTGCCATGAGTTTCTCTTACAATCCTTCACTTTATATCTCTCCTTTTTTATTTCTATCTCTTTTTTCCTTCAAACTTCATCTCTATCTTCTCTCTCTACCTCTCTTTTTTCCTCACCCTCTTAGTCACCCTCTCTCACTATCTTGAAATCTCTCTTCTCCTACTCTCTTTTTGGCTATTTCTCTCACTCTCTGTTATGCTCACTCACCCTCTATTCTCTCATTACCTTTTTGTCCTCATTTATCTTGTTCTCTAACTATCCTTCTTACTTTATATCTATCTCACTCTCACTTTTTCTCTCTATCTCTCTCTTATCTTTTTTTCTCTCTCTTATTGTTCCTTCTCTTTGTTCGCTCTTCCTCTCTCAAACACATTCTCTCCACCTACCACTCCCCCTCCTTTTCCTCCCTTTCTATCTTTCATGCTCCTATCACTCTCCTTCACTCTCTTTTCCTACTCCCTCACAATCACTCTTTCACCCTCCCTCACACCTTCACCATATCTGTCTCAATTTCTCACTTATTTGTTTATCTCTCTGTCTTCTTCCCTCCCTCTTTCTCTCTAGCTCTCACTATCTTCCAAACACACTCTCTTGCTCACTCTCTTCGCTTACCCTCCCTCTAACTCTCCCTCTACTTCACCATATATATTTTCTATCTCTCTTACACTCTTTACTTTCTCTCTATCTTACCCATCTTGCTCTCTCGTACATTCTCTTTATCTCTCTCTTTTATTTTCTCTCCGCCTGCCTCTCTATCCTCCAATCTTTTCACCATATCTCTCTAGCTCTCTCTCTCCTCTTCTCTCTTTCTCTCTCTATCATTCCCTTTGTCTCTTTATTTCCCTTTTTCCATCATTCCCTATCCCCCTCCATCTGTCCTCTCTACTATCAATCTCAGTAGCTCTCATAATTTCACTTTGAGACTCTTAGCTACTCTCTCTACCTCACTCTTTTCTCTCTATCTCTCTCCCTCTCCATCTCATCGCTCTCTAGCTACGTCATCCTCAATCTCTCTCTCACATTCCTTTCACTTTTCTCTCGCTCTTTATTATATTTCTCTTCCTCTCCCTTTCCCTTTATCTAACTACTATTCCATCTTTCTCCATCTCTCTTCCACTCTACTCTATCTCCTTTTCTAGCTCTCTTTATCACTCTCCTCCCTCTCTCTCTCTCTCTCTCATTTTCTTCATTCTCCCATCTTTTATTCTCTCTCAATATTCAATGGCACCGAATAAGTTGTATTAATATTATCTATTCTCCCACTTTTTATAGACAATCTTTTCGCTCTTCTTGCTGATATTCTCTGTTTCTTTTTCATATTCTCTTTTGCTTTCCTTACTCTCTCCTCGATCACTCTCATTCTCTCATTCTTCCCATCTCTATCTTGATATCTCTCTACCTCTCTATCTCACTCTTTTTCTTTCCTTCTAACTCACTCTCTATTCTCATGCTCTCTCTTGCTTTATTTTCGCTCTTCTCTCCCTCTCTTCTCTCTCTTATTCTCTCAATTTCCCTCTCTCTATATCATTGACGCTCACACTCTCCCTCCTTCTCTCTCTTTATCTCCTTCTCACTTTGTCTCTCCTTTGTCTTCCCCGTTCTCACTCACTTCCTCCCTTTCTTACATCCACTCTCTATCCCCCCTCTTCCCTTCGTTCTCTATACTATTACTTGGTCTCTTTCCTTCTGTCTATCTCAAACTCTCGCTCTCTCCACCACATATACACACGCTCTCTCCCTCTTTCTTCTTACACTTTATTTTTATCTCTCTCTCAAACATTATCTCACTCCATTCTCCATCTCCTTTTGTCTTTTTTTGTCTCTCTACCTTCTTTATCCTTCTCCCTTGCTTTCACTCTCCCTTCCTTTACCTATCTACCTCTTTCTCTCTTTCGTCAACTATCTCACCCTCTCTTTCTCCCTCCTATCACTCTCTCACCCTTCTCTCTTCTCCCAATTTCTTTTCTCCATGTCAGTATATTTTTTGACTCTCCTTTTCTTCTTTCTATCTAGCTCTCACCCTTTCTCTCCCCCCCATTTCTTCTAGCCCCTTCTCTCACCCTTTCTCTCTCCCCCATTTCTTCTATCCCCTTCTCTCACACATTCTCTTCATCACTCTCCCCCTCTTTCTTACTCCATTCTCTCTTCACATACTCTCTCTCTCTCTCATTTTATACCTACTACTCACTCTTCTTTTAATCTCTCTCTACTGTAACTCACTTCCACCCACTCAATCTATCTCTATTCTCATTACCTCTCTCAATTTTACTCTTTATTTAACTCTCTAACTCATTTTTGCACCCCCTTTTTCCGTCTCTGCCCTCACACCTCTCTTATTTACACTCTCTCCCAGTTTCTCTTTTAAAATCTCTACCTCTCTATCTCTCACATCTTCTCTTACAGTTTCTTCGATCTCTATATTTCTTTTCCTCTATCTCTGTATTATGCTCTTTTCTCTCTCCTTCCCTCTCTTCCTCTTGCCCTCTCTTACTTTCACACCTCTCTACCTCTTACTTACTCCCTCTCTTCTGCTCTCCTGTCTTCCTCCCTCTCTCACTCCCTCACACCCTGTCCCATTTTCTATCTCCCTCTCCTTTTACTTTTCTCTTTATCCTATTATTTGTCTTCATCTTTATCTCTTGCTCCACCTTTTTCTTTCAAATCCTTCCACTTTATTATTCCCACTCTCTCTATGTCTCTCTCCCACTTCCTTCACTCTCTCCCTCTCTCACTCTTCTCTTACTCGTTGTTTTCTCTCTTTCTCTCACTTTCTTGCTCTCTCTCCCTTTCATACCTCTCTTGCTTTCTCTGTCTCTCCCGAGCTCCCCACTCTCTCCTCTTCTTTCGTTATCAACCTCTTTCTCCCATTGACTCTCCACCCTCCCTCTATCTCTCTCTTGATTCATCACTATCTCTCTCCCACTCTCTTACCCTCTCTATCTCAACTTCTCAATATTTCTTCCCTCTCTTCCTCTTTCTCCCACACTTTATCCTTCCCTCCATGCCACTCTCTCTCTTTAGTGTGTATATATATATTTCTCTCCCTATCTAGCTTATTTCTCTCAAATCTCTCTCCCTCTCTCTCTCTCAGTCACTTTATCACTCTCAATCCCTTTCTCATATGTTCTGTCTCTTTACTAACTCTTCCTTGTTGTCTTCTTGTTGTCACTCTCCCTCTCTCTCATCCTCTCTATCCTCGTGTCTCTCTCTATAGCTCTTTCTCCCTCTTCTTTGCTCTCACTCTTGGGCTCTCTCTTTCACTTTATGTACCTATTTCTCTCTCTTTCTTTCGCTCTCTCTCACTCTAACTCTGTCCTTTTTTCTCACCCTTGCACCTTTCTTTTCTTTATCTAAAATTCTCAATCACTTTCTCTCTGGTTCTCACCCTTTATCACACTCTTTAACTAAATCTCCCAAGTTATCTCTCTTGCTTACTCTACCTCTCTCTGCTTCTCTCTCGCATTCTCCCTATTTCAAGATCTCTCTCTCTCTCTCATGCTTTTTTAGCCTCAGTTTCTCTTCTCTTACCCCATCTCACTCTTTTTTCTATGTCTCTCCTTTTACTCTCTTTCTCTGTCTTCTCTTTCTTACTCCTTCTTATCTCTCTCTCTCTCTTGCTCTCATTCTCTCTCTTTCTATCCCAATCTCTTTTTTTTAACTCTCTCCCTCTCCCTCTCTCTCCTTGTCCCTCTCTCGTACTATGCCTCTTCTTCTCTCCCACTTCTCTTACTTTATCTCTCACACTTCTCTTATTTTCTATTTAGTTTATCTCTCTACGCTTTGCTCCAATTAGGTAGCTCTTCTGTCACCCACTCTCCCACCACCTTTCTCACTCTCCTTCAACCTCTCTCACTATCTACCCATCTCTCACTATCTCTCACTCACACACAAAAACATTCTCTCTCCCTTTCTCTCTTTATCCCACTCTCACTTCTTCTCTCTCTCTCACTACCTCAAACTTCCTCTCTCTCTCTCACCCTCTTTCTCTCTATCTGTCATTTACTCTCTGCTTCTCTCTTTCCTCTCTCATCTCTGTCTCCCACTCTCTTGATCTCTTACTATCTCTTTATCTCTCTTTCTCTCTCACCCTCTGAGTCCTATCATTTTGTTCTTTCTATATATTCTCTCTTTCTCCCTCTCTTTCTTTCCCACACACACACCTTCCATATCTCTATCTTTATTTCCCTTACCTATGTTTCCCTCCCTCAATACCTCCCTCTCTCTCTCCCTCTCTCTCATTTTTTATCCTTCTCTCAATCTCACACACCCTGTCACTTGCTCTTTCTCTTACTCCCTCACCTTAGCGCTCTCTTTGTCTAGCTTACTAACTCTCACTCTCTCTCCATTTCCATCTCAATTTTTTGTATGCCTCTCCTCTCTCACTCTTCTCTATCTTTCTCCTAACTTTCTATCTCTCTCCCTCTCACTACATTCTCATTCTCTTTTTTCTATCCCAATCTCATTTTTGAACTTCTCACTCTCCATCTCTCTTTCCCTCATGCTCTCTCTCTTCATTTCCCTCTCATATTATGTCTATTCTTCTTTACCTCTTCTCCTATTTTCTTTTTGTCTATCTCTATACTTTGCTCCTACTATGTAGCATTCTCTCTCTCTCACCATCACCATCAATCTCTATCTATCTATCTCTCTATCTCTCCCTTTTTCTCTCTATCTCTCCCTCTCACTCTCTCATTTTCTTTCTTCTCGCATGTTATGTTCTCTCTCTTCCTCAAGCACACACTCACCGTCTTTCAGTATTCACATAAGCGCACAGACTCTCTCTCTTGCCCTCTCTCTTTGCTCTCTCTCACCATCATTCACACATTCTCTCTTTGCTTTCTCTTACATTCTCTCTCTTTTCTCTCGCTCTCTACTTCTCACCATCACTCGCCACCTCTCTCACTCTATTTTTCCCCCATCTCTATGTTGATGTTTCTTTATCTCTTTATATGTCTCCCTCGCTCTCCCTCTCACTCACTCACTCTTCTTTCTCCCTCCTCTCTCTCATTTTCTCACTCTCATTCTGTCTCTTTTTCAACATTCCTTCTCTCCTTATTTATCTGCCTTACTTTCTCTTATCCCCTCCCTTTTTCACGCATGCACTCTCTCACTCTTTTCTTTGTCCCTCTCTCTCACACACACACACAAACTCCATCTCACACTCCTTTCTCTCGCTTACTTGCTCTTTCTATCTCTCTTCTATCTTTTGCTCTCACTCTGCCTCACTATCTCCGTATCTCTCTCTTCATCTCTCATTATCTATCTATCTCCTTATTTGTACTCCCTTTATCCCTCTCCTTTTGTCACCTTATCTATCCTACTCTTTTTCTCACTCACTTCTCTTATCATTTCTCTCCCGACTCCTCTCTCTCTCTCTCTTTCCTTCTCACTTCCTATAGGCCCCATCTTCTCTCTATTCCTCTCCTCTCTCTATTCCCCTATATCTTTCTCAAACTCTCTCTCCGCCATACTTCTCTCTCCTCTCTCACCCACTATTTTCTGTTTCTCATTCATTCACTCTTTCTCACTCTTCTCTTTAGCACTCACTTCCTCTCCTCACACTCTCTCTCACTCTCTCAATCTCTCTCCCATTTCTTCCTCCCTCTCCAACTCTCCCTCCCACTCTCCCTCTATAGCTCACATAATCTTGATCACTCTCTCTCTCTTTCTCTCTCTCGATCAAACATTATCACTTTATCTCTTTCTCTCTCCCTCTCTCTCACTCTCTTGTTCTCCCCCTCAACTTCGCTTACTCCATCTTTTCTTCTCCTCTCTCTCTATCTCCTCTATCTCACTCTCATCACATCTCTCTCTCTCTTTCTCTTGCTTTCAATCGCTCACAATGCTTCTATTATTCTCTCTCTCCCTCATTTTTTTTCTCTCTTCATCTCGTTCACCCTCTCTATCAACAACAGTCTCTTGCTCTCTCTTCTCTAACTCATACATCCCTCTGTCTCACTCACTCATTTTCTTCTCTCATTCTTTGTTATTTCTCTCTCACTGTCCCACTTATTGATCTCTCACCCACTTTCTCTAAAACTTTCTCTCCTCTCTCTCTCTCTCTCTCTCTCTCTTTTGTCATATCTCTCTATCTTGATATCTATTTATCTCTTTATCTCATGCTACCTCTCTCACTTACTCGTTCCTTCGTCTCTTCAAAATTCATCTCCCCCTCCATCTCACTCTAACTCTCCATCTCTTCCTTTCTCCTTTTCTTCTTTTCTGTCTCTTTCACTGTTTCTTGTCTCACTCTATCTCCCTACTTTTGACACACAAGCATTCTTGCTTAATCTCTCTTTTTTTTCTCCCTCTCAACTTCTCTTCACTCGCTTGCTTGCACTCTCTCTCTCCCTCACTCTATCTATATAAATCTCTCTCTCCTTTTTTATATTTCACCACCTTTTTGTCTCCATTTCCCTCCCTCCCTCTCTTCCTCTCCCACTCTCAATTTTTCTCTTTTTCTCTCTCTTCCTCTCTTCTTCTTTTTTTCTTTCTCTCACTTGCTCTCTCCCACTTTTCTCTATCTCTCTCACTTCCTCTATCCCACTCCCTTCCTCTTTCCCTCCCTCACTTTTGCTCTCACTCCAGCTTTCTTTCACTCTCCCTCTCCTTCTCCCTTCTCCATATCTCTCCTCTTTCAACTCTATCATTATTCTCCCTCTCTATGGATTTATGACTCTGACTCTCTCCATCTCTCATTCTCTTTATCCCTCTCAACTTGTTTTTTATCTAAAAATCTTCCTCCTTTCTTTGTCCCTCTCTCCCTCTTTCTTCTTCCTCCCTCTATCTCACATATAATCTTGGCCACTCTATCTCGCACTCTCTAGCTCTTTCTCACTCGCTCTATTTTTATCACTCTCTATATTGATCTACCCCTTTTTTCTATCTCTCTCACTCTTATCTACCTTAATCTTCCTCTATCTCTATATTTGTCTCACTATTTCTCTCTTACTCTTTTATAACTCTCTCCCTCTGTCCTTCTTCTCTCACTCTATGTTTAATCTCTCTTTGCCCCCACTCTCTTACTCTCTCTCATTCTATTTGCCTACCTCTCTCTACTCGATCTCTGCCTCTCTCAATCAATCTTTCTCTCTACAATATCTCACTCACTCTCAGTCTTATTCTCTTTCTATTTAATCCCACTCCATTTTTTTCTCTCCCTCTTTCAATTTTGTCCTCTCTTGCTCACCCACTCTCTCATCTTGTCCCTCAATCTCCCTTTCCTCTTCATTCTCTCTTGCTATCTCTCTTACTCCCTCTAGCTTGCTCTTCTTCTTCCAACACTCTCTATCTCCCACTCCCACTCTCCCTTACACACTAGCTCTCTCTTTCTATAGAGAAGAGCATGTGAGAATGATGGAGTGATAGAGTGAGAGAGAGATAAAAGTGGGAGAGAGAGAGATCACAAATGAGGGTGAGCAAAAAGGGGAGAAGATAGTGAGCATAAGAGAAAGGAAAAGAGAGAGAAGAAAGGGTAGGGAGAGAGAGAAGAAAGGGTAGGGAGAGAGAGAGAAGTAAAAGAAGAGAGGGAGATTGGGAGGTAGGGGGAGAGAGGAGCAAGGGAGAGAAAAAGGGATGGAGAGAGAGAAAATAGATAGAGATTGTAGAGTGTGATATAAGGAGATAAATAAAGTGGAAAGGAGAGAGGGAAGAAAGAGACGTATATAAAGAGAAAGAGGGAGAAGGACAAAGAAAGAATTATAAAGAGAGCAAGAGAAGAGTGTGGATAAAGAAAGAAAGAGAGTATAAGAGAGAGGAGAAGAAGAAGGGTGAGCGACAGAGAGAAGAGGGAGAGAGAGAGGAAGTTTGAGGTAGAGAGAGGAGAGAGAAGGAGAGAAAAAGTTAGAGTGAGATAAAGAGAGAAAGGGAGAGAATGCTTTTTTTTTGTAAGTGAGAGATTGTGAGAGATGGATAGATAGTGAGAGAGGTTGAAAAAGAGTGAGAAATGGCAGAAGAGTGGGCGAGAGAGAGAGCTAAATAATAGGAGCAAAGGATAAAGAGATAGACCAAATAAAAAATAAGAGAAGTGGGATAATGTAGGAGAAGTGGGAGAGAAGAAGAGGCATAGTACGAGAGAGAGGGATGAGAAAGAGAGTGAGAGGGAGAGAGTTAAAAGGAGATTGGGAGAGAAAGAGAGAGAATTAGAGCAAGAGCAAGAGAGAAGTCGAAAGGGGGAGTAAGATAAAGATGATAGAGAGATAGAAAAGATAGAGAGGCATAAAAAAGAGAGTGAGATAGGGCAAGAGAAGAAAGAGACCTAGAGAGAGGGAGAGGGTGAGAGAGGGAGAGGGTGAGAGAGGCAGAGTGAGAAAGAGAGAGAACTAAGGAGATTTAGTGAGGAGGGACCAAACGAGAGAGAAGTGAAGGAGAGTTTGAGGTAACGATAAAAAAGGTGCAAGACTGAGACAAAAGGACAGAGTTAGAGTGAGAGAGAGTAAGAGAGTGTGGAAGAAAGAGAGACATAGAGAAAAGAGTGTTAAAGTGGGACATAAAGATCACAAATGAGGTTGAGCAAAAAGGGAGGCGAAGAGAGTGAGAGCACAAGAGAAAGGGGAAGAGAGAGAAGGGGTAGGGAGAGAGAGGAAGAAGGAGAGAGGGGGAGAGGGAGAGGGAGCAAGGTTTAATAAGAGAGAGAGAGGACCAAGGGAGAGAAAAAGGACGAGGAGAGATAAAGATAGAGATACTGATAGATTAAAAGGAGATAGAGGAAGAAATAGGAAAAGATAGAGAAATAGGGAGACAGAGATAGAGATAAATTTATAGAGAGAGCAAGAAAAGAGTCAGGATAGAGCTAGAAAGAGAGTATAAGAGACAGAGACAAGAGAGAGAGATAGCGTGTGAAAAATAGAGAGAGCAAGAGACAAAGAGGGTGAAAGAGGAACAAGAGAGAGAGAGATAGAGCTCTCTCTTGTTCCCTTTCCCTCTCTCTCTTTCCCTCTCAATCTCACTCTCTTCTCTCTATTCTCTATTTATCTTTCCATCTCAGTCTCTCTCTTGTACTTTTCTCGTCTCTCTTCTCTCTTTATCTCTTATTATTCTCCTTTAATCTCCTCTTACTCTTTCATTCTTTTTCTCTCTCCTTCTCACGCTTATTGTCTCTCTTACTCTACATCTTCTCTCTTCCAAGCTCTTTATTCTTTTATCACTCACTCTCCCTCTCTTATTCTTTCTTTGTTCTCTCTTATCTCACCTCTTCTCTTAGTTTCCATTTCTTCTTCTATGTTCTTATCTCTTTATCATTCTCTGTCTTCTTTGAACTTTATCTCTCACCTCCCTTCTCTCGTTCTCTTATCTCTCTTGCTCTTATCTCTCACTCAGTTACTTTTTCTCTCCATCACTTTTTATTTCTCTCCCTCTCTCACTCTTTCTCCCTCTCTGTTTCTCTCACTCTCTCTCTCCCTTTCTTCCTACAGCTCTCTCTTTCTCCCTCCCTCTCCCTCTTTTACACACTCTCTTTCCCTCACTCTTCAACACCCTCTGACTCATCTCTCGTTCTGAAAACTCTCCCTCTCTCACCTCTATTTTCCTCCTTTTATCACATTATCTTTCTCACTCACAAATTATCTCTCTCCCTTTCCTATCTCTTCCACTCTCTCTAACACTCTTTTTCTTATCTCACATGCAGCCACTCTCTTGCGTCTATCTCACTCTCACTATAACTCATCCACTCTCTTGCCCTCACCCTCTCTCACTATCTATCGCCATGTCTCTCTCTTGCTTCATCTTTTTTTTGCCTCCTTCCCTCCTTTTCTCTCCTACTTATCATATTTCTTATTGTCTCTACCTCTTTATCTCTATCACTCTCTTACTTTTTCCCCTATCTCTCCATCACTTTCATTATCTCTCTCCCTCTCACTCTCCACTTCCTCTCTCTCTCCCCTCTCTTACTCTATCACTTTCTTCCTCACTTTTTTGCCCTCTCTCTTTCTTATTGTGTCTCTCTCACACAAAAACTCTCTCGTCTCTCCCTATCGCATAATTACTACCTTTAAATTCTCCCTCTTTCTTACTCCCTTTCAAATTCTCTTTCCCTCCCATAACTCCTCACACTCTCTCTCCCTCTCTTTGCCTCTCTGTTTCTCTCACTTTCTTTTTCTCTCTATTGCTTTATCTCCCTCACTTTTTCTTCTCTTTTTTTCTTCTTTCACACTTTATCTCTCTTACTCACATTTTACTATCTCATTTCCCTTCTTGATCACTCTCTTGCTCTCGCTCTTAGAACTCTCTTGCACTCCCTTTCAATATCATTTTTACTCTCTCCCTCTCTATCTCCATCTCTCTTTCTATCTTCTTATTTTTCTCTTTCACTCTATGTCTTATCTTCTCTCGCTTCTCTCCTACTCTTACCTTATATCTCTTCCTTTTTTTTAGATTATCTAGTTCGTCATACCCTCTCTCCCGCTATCGCTATATAACTCTCTCTTTTACCCTCCTAACTTTCTCTCGCTCTAACTTTTTCCATATATATCTCACTCTCACATACACACACACTCTACCTTACTCTCAGTTTCTCTTATTCACTCTCTCAGTCTCTCTTTCTCACCCTCTTAGTCACTCTCTCTCACTGTCTAGTTCTCTCTCTTTCTCTCTCTCCTCCCTCTCTCTCCCACACTCACTTTTAGTATCTCACTCACTCCCACAGTACCTTCCCTTCCTCTCGCTCTCTCACTCTCTCCCGCTCCTTACTTCCCTATTCTACCTCCCACATTTTCTCTTCCCCTCCGTTTGGGGCAGCTTATTGGACTGCGGCGGCGTTTTCAAAAAGCCGCCGCAGTGTTTGAATAAAACTTTAGCTCAGCTTATATGTGCCGCTTCAATAAGCTGATATGAAATTTGTTAATAGTCGAGAAAGCGGGAGGAGGCCCGCGTCCTACGTCTGCGTAGCGCGTTATGGAAAGTTTTCCTGATGTGCCCTTCGGCTCTCCCTCTCTCTCGGCTTCCGATCTTCCTTTTCTTCCTCACCTTCCCCGAGATCGACACCAAGGTGGTAATAAGTTGTTGCTCTCATCGCCTTCCCGATCTCCCTAGTGTCGCCGTAAGTCGTTGCTCGCTCGCTATCGCCTTCTCAATCTCCCTCACTGCTCGCGTCGTTCACTTCCTGCAACTCCAAGGGTGACGCACTTCAAGCCTTCAGACCTGCTACCCTTCATCTCTTCCTTCAGCTCTACATCCCGATCAATGGACCCGTCGATCCGCCGCCCTTCATCTATTTCTTCGGCTCCGCATCCGAGTCGATAGACCTGCTCGCCCTTCATCTCTTTCTTCGACGATCGTACCCGGTCAATACTATAGCTACATCTCGTTTAGACACTAGGGGGTTATATATGTAAGAATCCCTAAGAATTAAGCGTCTCACTGCATTGATTTTTCTTCTTTTCGCCGCTGTCTCCATTAATCTATCTATATAAGCTGAGGGGACTCAGCAGAGCAATGGCCGTGAGCACGCATCTCTTCCCTTCTCGATGGGTTTCTTCCATTTTCAATCAAAGGGGAAGATTTACAAACCTGCCGCGGAGATCAATCTCGGAGGCGACAATGATGAGCCCTACACCAACGCCAATGTCAAAGGTTCATTGCTCGGATTTGATGATTACGACATTTAAATTTCAGTTCTAATGGGAACCTTTCATGGCTTTTGGTGCTTTAGCTCCACGGTTTGCGGGATTTCTTGTAAAGATCTTCATCCGGATCTTAGAAACTTGGATAATAGGTCCTGCTCGTTACGTATATTCGAAGAAGGATAAGCTTGTGCACAAGTTATTTGTTGAAATTCGATTTGAAAGATTTATTGTTGTGGCTAAACCTCGGTGCTTTCTCTCATGAATTGATTTTTTATTTTTATTAAACTTTATATGCATAAAAAACTATGGTTTTAAATTTTAGAGTTGAATTGAATTACCTATGCCCGCATATTCATGCCGGCATAAATTTTAAAGTTGAATTGAATTACTTTATGGTTAGTGAAGATTATGCTATTCATGGCAATGTTCAACAAGTCTCAGCTACTGCATATCTTTAATGTACCTCCACGGGTCTAAATGGTTTGCTTCATTTTTTAGAATTGCTTTATTTTCAAAATTGACCACTGTGGTGCAGCTTGGATGACCACGAAATTTTGTTGTCAGCAACCGCTGATTCCACAATTTAAAATATTAATTGGGTTTTGCTCCGATCCATACAATCCCATGTTATTTAGTTTCTTATGCTTTCATGTGTTAATCTTAATGAAATGAGAAGGAGTTGGCTTTTGATGTGAAGATAAGACTCTGATAGTATGATAGATTGTTTATGAATTGGCTTTCACGGAATTTCTTTTCTATTTGATTACAAGTGGGTAATTAAGGCTTTCTATATTCCCCGATAGTGCGATAGATTGTTTATGAACTTGATTTGCTTCGGTTTCAAATTGGTTCATAATTTGAGAGGGGAAACATATGAGCAATGTTTTAAAACAAGTGGGATGTATCATATGGATTGAGCTTACTTGTTGTGAATTCATGGAATACCTTGGATTCCCTTTTATTATTTGAATATATTAGTTAAAAGTAATATGCATAAGTTTCCTCGGAGATTTTTTTCTTCTCCCTCACATTTGGTTGTTTAAAGGTTTCATCATATACTGGAATGGATATTGGGACTATTTCTGAGGAGAATTGATATCAGTAATCTCGTCTCATATGCATTCAGAGATCAGTTTTTTTCTCTACTTTTTACATTTATGCCAACCAAATCTTCCATATCACCTCAAAAATAAACATTTCTTTGCATAGGAAAGGTGAGATGTATGTAAAAATTAAAATTAGGTGTTAGACATTTGAGTGCAATGATTTTGGTGTTTTAAACTTATGCATAGAAAGATATATATGTAAATGCCTTTTATTAAAGACAAAAGTTGCACAAATTGTTGCACAAATTGTTATTTTTCTACAAACAACTGCATATAAGCAGTTTTCAAACCGCAGAAACCAAACAGCTAAACAACTTATTCATTTCAGGGGCATAAGAGTCATTTATCCATAAACAGCTGCTAATCAGCTGTTTTCAAAAAACTCAAACCAAACAGACAGACAGCTTATTCGAATCAGCTGCTTATCAGCAGCTTATATGAATAAGCAGCTTATCTGAATAAGCTGACTACCATTCAGCTGCCCCAAACAGACCCTTCATCTCTTTTCTTGCCTACTTTCTCCTATGTGCTTCTCAATCCTCTTTTTCCCTTTATTTCTCTCCCTTTTTCCACTCTCTCCCCCTCTTTTGCTCCCACTCACTCTCCCTCCCTCTCTTGCTTTATCAACTCTCTCTAACTCATTCTCATTCACCCTCTCTCCCCCTGTCCTACTCCCTCTATCATAATTTCCATACATCTCTCTATCACTCACACTACCTTCCTCTCTCTCTCTCTCTTTCACATTCTCTTCATCATTTTATTGCACTCTTCTTGCCTCTCCCTCCCATTCTCCCTCCCTCTCTCTCTTGTTCTCTCTTTTTCTCTCTCTCTTTACATCTCTCTTACTCTTACTCTCTCCCTCTCTACCTCTCTCCCACTCTCTATCTTCCTCTTTCTCCCTTTCTCTCTAAAACTTTATCTCTCTACCTCCCTTTATCTAACACCATCGCAATCTCCCTCTCTCGCACTCTCTCTTCTCTGTCTCTCTCTTTCTCTCTCCTTTTATCTCACTGCCGCAAATCT
Source organism: Papilionanthe hookeriana x Papilionanthe teres (assembly GCA_022702705.1). Lineage (NCBI taxonomy): Eukaryota > Viridiplantae > Streptophyta > Magnoliopsida > Asparagales > Orchidaceae > Papilionanthe > Papilionanthe hookeriana x Papilionanthe teres. The sequence continues at coordinate 74,155,930 of CM040435.1, read as the reverse complement.
CTCTTGCTTGCTCTCACTTTTTTCATTTACTCTTCATCCTTCTCTCTATCTCTCTCTATCATACACTCTATCCTCTTTCTCCCATCTTATCTCTCTCTCGCTCTCTCTACCACTATCTACCTCCTTTTACTCTTTCTCACCCTTTATCTACATATCTTTATCTCTCTCATACTCTCTACCCTTGCTCTCTCTTCATAACTCTCTCTCTCTCCCCCACTATCTATCCTCTCTCAGTCTCTCTTCACCCTTGTGCTTCTTCCTATCTATCTCTTACTCTAACTCCCTCACGCTTTCCTCTTGCTATATTTTTTCTCTCCCACCCACCCTTTCTTTCTTTCTTGATATATGTTTTACTCTCCTTTTCTTTCTATCTCTCCCACTCAAATGCTCAATTTTCTCTCTTTCTCTCTCCCTTTCTAGCCTCCCTCCCTCCCAATATCTCTCTCACTCCCACTTCTATCTTCACTCTGTCTTTATCTCTCACCCTTATTTTCTTGCTCTTTCTTTCCCATCCCTACTTCACTACCTCTATCTCTTTCTCTTTCTCTCTATCACTTCCCTCCCTCACTCCATCTCTCCTATCTCTTTGTCTCTCTCCCCTTATTCTCTCCCTCTCTTACTCTCTTACTCACTATTTCTCGTTCACCCACTCTTGCTTTCTCTTCTCTCACTCTCTCTCCTCTCTCTACCACTCATACTCTCTCTCTTAATCTCCCCACAAATTCTTATCTCTTACTCTCTTCATTCGCTCTTTCATCACTCTATTTCACACACTCTCTCACTCTCGCATTCTCTCTATTTTTTTATTTTCTCTTCTCACTATGTCCCTCCCTCTTTCCTCTCTTTCTCCATCTCTCTCTACATCTTCTTACTCTCTCTCCCTTACTATTTCTTTCTCTCCCTCCATTCTTCTCTCTCTGTCCATCTCCCAATCTTTATCTCCCTTCCTCCCTCTCCCTCCTTCCCTCTCGGCCTATCTCCCTCCACACATTCCCTCTTCCACCCCATCCCTCCCTCTCTCCCCAACTGTCACTTGCCTCTCTCGCTCTCATCTCTCTTTTTCTCTCTCTCCCTTACTTTATCTCTCTTCTCGCTCTTGCTCTCTCTCTCTCTCACTCTCTCTTGCTATTTATCTCTTCTTCTCTCTCCTCATCTCTCTATCAAAATCTCTATCCTCTTAGAAATGTCTTTCTCTATATCTCTTTCTCCCTCTCTCATCTCCACGTCCTTAGCTTTATTTCTTTCTCTTTCCATCTCTTCACTCCCTCTCTAAATATATTTTCTCTCCCTCTCTCCATCTCTCTCAATCTCACCTTCTCCCCATATCTCTCTTTATCTCTCTCTCACTCTCTCACATGTCCTCTTACTCTCACCTTTCTCTCTCACTCTCCCACCCTCCATCTCTTTCTTGCTCTCATGCACACACGCAGTCTCTATCCCTCTTGTTCTCTTTTCTTTCATTCCATTCCTTCCTCTTATCTTGTCTCTCTCCCTTTTTTCACTTTTATCTCTCTTTTTCTCTATCTCTCTTCCTCTCTTTCTCATTGTTTCACATCATTTTCTCTCTATCACTCACACACAAGAGCTTTATGTTCTATAACTCCTCTCTCCCACACTTCCTTCTACTCTCTCTTCTCATGCTCTCTCTTCACTTGTTCTTTCTTTATATGCACTCTTATCTCTCTCTATTGCACCTCTTGCTCTTCATTCTCTTTCTCAAGAGCTCTTCGCTCACTCCTTCATCACTTTATCATTTCTTCTTTTAGTTTTTCTCTCTCTCCCTTCCATCCTCTCATGCCCTCCATCTCTCTTCCCTCTCTCTTACCACTTCTTTCACTATTTCTCTTCTCTATCTGCTCTCCTTTATGCCTCTCTCTCCCCCTCTCTCCTCCTCCCCCTTTTCACACTCTGACACTCTCCCATACTGTCTCCTCTTTATCATGCACTCTCTATTGCTCCCTCTATTTCTCTTTCTCTCTCTCTTCTTTAGTTATTTATCTCGCTCTTTCTCACTTTTTCTCTCCCTCGCTCCCTCTTCTCTCGCTCTCTTCCCTCCTTATCATGTTATGTTCTCGACCTCTCAAATTAATTATTTCACTCTCTCGAACACTATTCTAATCTATATCTCCATTTATCCCTCCCTCTATCCTTAAGAAACTACCTACATCTCTCTCTTTCTCACTATATCATAGCCTCCCTCCCTTTCTCCCTCTTTCTATTTTTGTTATCTTCATTTTCTCTCCATGTCTCTCTCCTTCTATTTCTCACTCTTACTCTCTTGCTCTCTCACTCTCTCTCCCTCCCTCACTCTCTCTCGCTCTCTCCTCTCTCTACTACTCATGCTCCCTCTCCGAATATCTCCACCCTCATCTCTCGCTCTCTCTTCTCTTACTCTTTCATTACTCTATTTTTCTCTCTTTCACTCTCGCATTTTCTCTAGCTCTTTATTTTGCTATTCTTTCTCTCCCTCCCCTGTCTTTTTCCTCTTTTTTTCTCTCTCTACATCTTTCTTGCTTTCTTTCTCTATTATTATTACTCCCTCCTCTCTCTCTATAATTCACAATCTCTATCCACCTCCCTCTTTCTCTCCTCCACTCTCTCCCTCCCTCTCTCTGTCTTTCCTTCCTCTCTCTCCATCTCTCTTGCTCCTCTCTTGCTCTCATCTCTCTCTTCTCTGCTCTTCCCTTCTCTCTCAATTTCTCTCTCTCACACTCTCTCTCTTTATTACTTCTCTCTCTCCCTTTCTCTCATACACTCTACCATCTCTATCTTTATCCGTCCTTAGCTTTATTTTTCACTATCAACCTCTCTTCTACTCCCTCACCTCTTGCTCTCTTTTCTCTCTCACACTTCCACCCTTCCTCTCTTTCTTGCTCTCACATACACTCTCTATCTTCATCTCTAGTGCTCCATATTTTATCTCTCCCTCCGTCACCTTTCTCAATCTCTCTCCCTCTCACCACACTTGTCTATTCTTTTTCTCTCTTTCTCTCTTACTTTCTCCCAATCAAGAGCTCTCTCATTTATCACTCCCCTTCTTCCTTTCACACTCTCTGATCTCTCTCTATCTCTCTCTCTCTCTTGCATCTCTTGATCTCTCTTCTCTCTTTCTTATCTCTTACTTTTCTCACTCTCTCTCTTCTCTTACTCCCTCTTCATTGTCATTTTTTTTCTCTTCATCCCTCACTCCCTTCATTTCTCCTTATGGCCTCTATCTCTTTCCCTCCATCCGTCGCTTTCTTCCCTCTTTCTCTCCTTTCACTTTAACTTCTTTTTCTCTCTCCCCATCTCTCCTTCTCTCTCACTACCTCCCTCCTCTCAAACTTCTCACTCCTTTCGCCTTGTCTATCTTTCCTTCTCTCACACCCTCTCCCCCTTCTCTCTTACCATCACTTATCTTTCTCTCTTCTGTTTGTCAACGCTCACTCTTCCACCCTCTTTTCTATCTTTCTCTCTCTATTACTATGCTCTCTCTCTTTCGCACTTTCTCTCTCCATCCCTCCCTCTCTTTACACCACTTCTTCTCTTATATATATATATATATACATATATATATATATATATATATATCTTCATGTTACTCTCTCTTACACTATCCCTAGCTCTATCTCTATTTCTCTCTCCCTCTATTTCCTTCCCTTTCCCTCTTTCTCTCTTTCTTCCTCAATCGCATACACATTCTCTCTTCCTTTCTCTCTCACTTTCTCTCTATCTCTCTCGCTTGCACTATCTCTCTAACTTTCTCTTCTCTCTCAATTTATCTTTTCTCTCCATAACTCTTTCTTTCCTCTCTTAGGATCTACATAGCTTTCTATCTTTCTCCCTCTCTCACTCACTCTTTCCACTACAATAGCTCTCTCTCTCCCTCTTCATCTTTTTCTCATTTTCTCTCCCTCTCTCTTGCTCTCTATATCACTTACTCTCCATCCTTTAATATCACTTCTCTCATTCTCTCTACTTTATCTTACTCTTAATTATCTCTCTTCCCATTTCTCTAACTCTTCTCCTATGTTCCCTCTCTTTTATTATTTGAATTTGACTATCTCTATCTCTCTTTTAATATTTATCTATCTCATTGTTCTTTCTATCTTCGTCTTAATCTTACTCTCACCATCTCTCCATCTCTATCTATCTTTGTTTTCTCTTCATCTCTATTTGTCTCACTCTCTCAGTCTCTCTATTCTCTTAGCTTCACTTAAGGTTCTCTCACACACTCTCTTTTGCTTGCGCTCTCTATCTCTATCTCTCCACCCTCTCCTACTTATCTCTCCCCTCTCACTTGCTCTCTAACTCTCTCCTTCTTTTATGTCTCCCCCTTGCACTCTCTTTCTCTCTCTTCTCTCTCTTGCACTTCTTTCTCACTCTCTACCTCTTTCTCTCCATGTCTAAATCACTCTCTTTCTCTCTCTTCCGTCTCTAGCTCTAGCCCATTTCTCTCCAACCTCTCTTATCTTTCTTTCTCCCATTATTTTTTTCTTTTCTCTGACTCTTACCTCTCTCTTATCTCTATCTTCCTCTCCACCGCTCTCTCTTAAACTTTTCTTCTCTATTTCTCTAACTCTTACTCTCTATAGATGGATTGATATAGAGGGAAATATTGAGAGAAAAGAGAGATATTGAGAGAAATAGATGAATTGATATAGAGTGATGGTGAGGGCAAGAAAGAGAGAAGAGTAAGAGGGAGAGAGAGCAGCATAATAGGAGCATAAGTGTGGAGAGATAAACCAAAAATAAAGATGAGAGATAGGCGAGAGAGAGAAAGAGATGAGAGATAGGCGAGAGAGAGAGAAGCAGAGAGTCCGTGAATGATAGAAAGAAAGGAGAAAGTGATATAGATAAATTTTTTAGAGATAGCATGAGAAGAGTGGGGATAGAGCAAGAAAGAGAGCACAATAAAAAAGGATAGAGAATAAGAGAGTGTGTGAAAAATGGAGATAGTAAAAGAAAAAGAGGGAGAGAGGGAGAGAAGAAGAGAGAAAGAGGGGGGATTAGAATTGGAGATATAGATAAGAAAGGTGTGAGTAAGAGAATGTGTATGAGAAAGAGAAAAAGAAAGAGAGAAGAGTGAGAGGTGTGAGAAGATTAAAAGTGATAGAGAGACATTGATGAGAGAGCTATAGTGGGAGGAGGAGAGATGATAAGAATAAAGGAGTGGACAAGATAGTGATAGAGAAAAAGAGAGGGTGAGAGGGAGAGAGAAGAAGGGAGAGCAAGAGAAAGGAGATAGAGATAGGTATAAGAAGTGAGGAAGAGTGAGGAAAGTGGGAGAGAAAGGGAAAGGAGAGAGAAGGATAGACACGAAGGGGGGGAGAAATAAATAAAAATGAAAATGAGAGAGACCGAGTGAGGGGGAGGGGTGGTGGGAGAGAGAGAGACAGAAGTATAGAGAAAAAGAAAGAAAGAGCAAAAGAAATAGATAAAGAGAGGTATGGTGAGGGAGAGAGCAAGAGAGTATGTGAGAGAGAGGTAGGGAGAGGAGAGAGAGAAATTGAGAAAAAGAAGGAAAGAGAGCTTAGTGTTATTATAGAGAGAGAGATGGCAGGAGAGTCTAGGTAGCGAAAGAGTGAGTGAGCAAGATAGAGGAGAGAGATAGAGTGATGGAGAGAGAGGGAATGAGAGGGAAGGGATGGACAGAGTGAGGGATAGAGGGGATGAGAGGGAAGAGAAGAGTGAAGAGGAAAAGTAGAGGGAGACAACGATGATTTATCCAAGTTTTTCTTCATCCTCAACATTTTCTGGCTCTCTCTACGGCTCTTTCTCCCTCTACGCCAATCTCACTCTTCTTCTCTCTCTTTAAATTTATGTACCTTATACTCTCATTCCCTTTCACAGTCTCTATTTCTCCTTATCTCTCCATATCTACCTTTTTCTCTCACTCTTTGTTCTATCTCTATCACTCTCTCTTTTTGTAACTCTTCTTTTTCTCTTCCACTCTCTTTAAATATACCACCTATTCCTCTAGCTCTCTCAATGTCTGCCCTCCCTCTCCCTCTATCTCTCTCTCCCTCTCTATCTTGCTCACTCACTAACAATCTTTTTCTTATTCACTCTCAATCTTTTTCTCTCCCTCACTATCTCTAACACCTTTGCTCTCTCTTTGGTTACTATCTTTATCTCTCTCTTTCATTCATCTAACTTTCTCTCTCTTCTTTACCGCCCCTCATTTTCTAGTCTCTCTCATAGCCTCCCTCCCTAACTTTCTCTCTCTCCCTCCCTCCTTTGCTCACTCTTTCTCTCTTTCTCTCTTTCTCTCACACATTTTATCTCTAGACTTTTATTCATTTCAAAAATGACTATAGATTGTCCTATTAAGGCACTTAAAATAATTACATGAAAAGAAGTTTATGAGAACACTACTAGTAAGGATGCTAATCCACACATATAAGTTCAGTAAAGTAATTAAGTTATCCCCTTTAGGTAGGTCCAAGTGAAGCCAAATTTTTATTAGGCATCTCCTCAAGCGTCTACTCAAGCTTCTCCTCACTTTTCATTTTTTCATTTTCTTTTGCTTTTCTTTTCTTTCCTTTTCTTTTCTTTTGTTTTCATCTAAGTGAGGATTCCTCTTGCTTGTTACCTCTCCCTCTCTCTTGTTTCCTCCATCCCACCATCTTGATCCATTTCCCCCAACCCCTGCTACACTCCCTCTTCCTCTTATGTCTCCTTGACTCTCCTATCTTCCTTGCAATATCTGTCTTGTTTTGTTATTCTCTCTCACTTTCTATCTCCCACCTCGTTCTCTCCTTCTCCCCCTCCATTCCTCTTTCATTCCTTGTTCCTATGACCTCACATTCTCCCTCTCTGTCCATCATAATCTTTATCTCATTCTCTAACTCTATCACTCACTCTTTCTTTTTTAGCCGCTCACTCACTCTCCCTTGTTTCTTTATTTATCTCTCCTTCACTCCCACTCTCTGCCTCCCGCTCCATCCCTCTCTTCTCTCATTTCTCTCTCCCTCTTTCTCCCTCAAACTCTCTTTTAATCTCTCCCTCTCTCCACCTCATTCACTTCTCTCTCACACGCTTCTCTCAGCCTCTTTCTGCCCCAACAATCTCTCTTACCCTCCATTAGTCCTACACTTTCTCTCTTTGAAACCCTCCCTGTCTCTTTCTCATACTTTCTCCCTCACTCCCAGACATGCTTTCATCCCTCTCTCTCTCTCTCTCTCACTCGCATCATCTTTCACTCTCTCCCTGCATGTCGCTCTTTTTTTAGCTCTCTCATGGTTCTCTTCTCTCTACTTCTCATTCTTTTCTTTCTCTCTGTCTTTCTCAAGCTTTTCACTCTCTCACTCTCTCCACCTCCATCTACTCTCTCTATCGCTCTATCCCTCTCAAACTCCCACCCTTCCTCCCTCTCTCTCACCCCTCCATCCCTTCTTTCTTACCTCTTTCTTCTTTATTATGTCTTATTTGCTTACTCCTACCTTCTCCTTACTCTCTCTCTTGTATCTCTTTTTATCTCTCTTTCATCTACTTGGTCTCACTTGCTTTCTCTCATAACTCCCTTCATCTCTCTCCTCTCTCTCTCCTTTCCCTCCCTCTTTCTTATCTTTCTCCTCTTTTTATTATTTCTTTCTCTTTTCTTTCCCTACTCTTACCTCCTTCCCCTCACACCCTCTCTCTTCCCCTCACACCCTCTCTCTTCCCCTCACACCCTCTCTTAGTCTCTTTCTTTTTTCACTTATCTCACTCTCTATATCTTTTTATTCTTCCTTCTTATCTCTCTCTTCTGTGTCACTCTTTCTATTCTCTCTTTCTCCCTCACTCTTCATATTCTCTATCCCTATCATTCTCTCTCTCAATCTCACTCTCTCCCTCTCCCTCTCTCCTTCATTTTCTCCCTCCTCCTTCTCTCTCTTTATTTCACTCTCTCTTTCTCAATTGCTCTTCTTTAATTTTCACTTCTCTCTTTCCTCTCTTGCCTCTCTCTCTTCCGCTACTCTTCTGTTCTCTCTCCTCTCTTTTGCCTCTTAACCTTCTCTCCGTCTCTTCTATCCCTCTACTTCCCAAGCTATATTCTCTCGTTACCCTCCCACTCTCTGGCTCCCTATTATCTCCCTCTCAGCTTTCTCACTCTTGCTAAATCTCGCTCACACTTCTCTCTCTTTATCTCACTATCTTAATATTCTTTATATCTCTTTCACTCTATATCTCTCACTCCCTTAAACACACACATTCAATCTCCCTCTCTCTTGTTGTCTCTCCATCTCTCTTGCTTTCTCCATTCCTCCATCTCTCGCCCTCTCCCAATCCCCCTCCCTCGATCTCTCCTTGCCTCTCTCTCTTGCATTCTCTCTCCCTTTATCCCTCTTACTTTCCCACATTCTTTTCTTCTCTCATTTTCTCTCTCCCTTTTCTTCCTCCATCTCACTTACCCCTCACCATTTTTCTCCCTCTCTCACCATTACAATTTCTATCTTATTTTCTCTGTGTGTATATCTCTCTCTTCCTCTCTCGCTCTCTCAATCTCTTACCATCTCTTCTCTCTTTTTCTCTCTCCCTCTGGCTATATTTTTCTGTGTTTATCTCTTGCTCTACTCACTCTCTAGCTTTCATTCACTTGAAATAATGCTTACAATAACTCTCTTACTCTCTCCCCTATTATTCTCTCTCTAGCTCTTCTTTATATTTCTTTCTCTAGCTTGCTCACTTTGCATCTCTCTCTCCCTCTCTCTTTATATCTTCTCTCGCTCACTTTTTTGCTCTCTCAATCTCTCTTCCACTTTCTTACTTGCTCTTAAACCATGTTTAACTCTCTCTCACTCTCTTTATCATGAATCTCTCATGCTCACATTATCTCTGTAATGTTCTTAAATCTGTTCTCTCTTAACTCGCTCTATATCACTCCATCTCTCCCTCTTATTCTCCTTCTCTCTATCTCTCTCTCTCTCTTCTGGTCCCTCTTTTAATCTCTTTCTCTCTCACTCCCTCGCTTTTAGTCCCTCCCTCTCACGTCTTTCTTTCTCTTCATCTTTTCCCCCTCTTCCTTTGCCACCCCTTCTTCTCGCTCTCATCATCTCTCTACTTTGCTCCCACTATCCATTCCTTTCTATGTCCTCTTCTTTCTCTCCTTCTCTCCAACTTTATCTTCTCTTCTTTATGTCACTCTCTCTCTATGTTTCATTATTATTGTATTTGTGCGTCTTCCACTCCCTAGCCTGCTCTTCAATATCTCTCACTTCTCTCTTCCACTCTCTAGCTCTCTTCTATTGCTTTCTCTTGTATCTATGTCTATCCTTCCCTATCTTACACTCTCTCTTCTCTCTCTCCTCTCTAGGTCTACTATCTCACACACACTATATCTTTCTCTCTCTTCTCTTGCTCTCCCTTCTCATTTTCTCACTCATCGCCTCCCTTTGTCTCTCTATGTCTCGCTACTTTCTCTTACTCTGTCTTCTTTCTCCTCTCATTCACTCTATATTCTGCACACATTTTTCTCTCTTTTTATCCCTCCCTCCCTCACTCTCTCTCTTTATCACTCCATCATTTTCTCTCCCTCTCTCTAGCGCTTCTTTCTTTAACTATCTTACTCAATCTAGCTCTCTCTCTTTCTCTGCGCTCTCACACTCACTCTCTCTCTTTCTCCCCTTTCGTAACTTGCTCACTCACTCTCTCTCTCTCTCTCTCCCTCCATCGCTCATTCAATCTCTCTCCCTCAATCTCTCTCGCACTCTCACCTATCCCTCCACTCTATCAATATCTCTTACTCATTGACTCCTTCCCTTTCTTTCCCTCTCTCTCCCCTTCATCCCTTCATTCCTCTCTTCATATCTTTCTCTTTCCCTTTCTTCCTCTCTCTTACTCTATCCCTTTCATTTTCTCCTTCCATCTTTCTCTTTAGTATATATATTTCACCCTTTCTATCATTCTCCCACAATCTTTTCATTCATTTAATTTACTTTATTTGTGTATTCTCCCTTCTCTAGCTTTCTCTTCTCTCTTGTTGTGTCTCTCCATCTCTTTCTCTTCTGTCTCACTCTCTCATGTTCTCATCCCCCTTGAGCATTTTTGATCACTCTCCCTCTCTCGTCTCTCCTCTCTCTTTCTCTTCTTTATCTTACTCTTTTCTAACTCTCTGTTTCTATAGCTCACTCTTCCCCCTCACTCCCTCCAACTCCTTTCTTAATCTCTCTTGTCTCAGTGTGTCCCTTCCTTCATTTTGCCCTCCCTAAACATTTTATCTCTATCTCCTTTTCTCTCGTCTTCACACTCCTCCTTAATTTCTCTTTCTCTTATTCCTTCTCTCCCTTTATCTCTATCTATCTCTTCATCCTTTATCTCACTCTCCCCGTCCATCTCTTCATCTCTGCCTCTCTCTCTTACGCTCTCAATCTCTCACATTGTTTATCATTGCTCCCCAACTTGCTCAATCTTCTCTCCACTCCATCTCTATAACCCCTCTCTCTTTTCATGTCTCTCGTCTCTCTTTATGTTTCTCTCCATCCTCTCCCCCTTCCTCTCGTTTCTTTCTTTCTCCCTCTTTCCCTCCCTCTCTCTCTTGCTCAACTAGTCTCATGTTTTCTCCCCTCTTCTCTCTCACCCCGTATCTCCCACTCTCTTGTTCTCTCATTCCCTCCCTCTCTTGCTTCTACTTTCACTCCCCTTTATTTCTCTCTATCCTTTTACTTTCTGTCTGTCTCACATGCACACACACTCTTTATTTCTTCCTCTCTGCATTTTCCTTCCTCCATTTCTCTTTCTCCCTCCCACTCCCTCGTTTTATGCTCACACACACTCTTACTTGTCTCTCCCTCTCTCTCATTCAACTTTATTCTATGGCTCACTCTTCCTAAAATTTTCTTGCTCTTTTGATTTTTCTCCCTCTCCGACTCTCTTGCTCTCAATCTCTCTCACAATTTATTCTCGCCCCCTCATTGGCTTTCTACCTCACTATTCTCCTCTATCTTTCTCCCTCTCCATCTTGATCGCTCTCTCTCTAAACATCTTCCTATATTTCTCTTTCCATTTTTTCTCTTCTCTTCTCTTCTCTCTCTTACATCCATTCCATCTCTCTCAGCCTCTCTTTACTTGCTCCTTCGTCACTCTCTTCACCTCTATATATCTCTCATTCTTGTCACTTCTTCTCTAGCTCTCTATCCCTTTATCTCACTCCTCCCTCACTCACTTTCTATTCTCCTAAGTTTTTTCTCTCTATTGATATTTAACAACATTCTCTCTCTCTTTTTCTTTGCCCTCTCTCACTAATATTATCTCTCTCTCTCCTTTTCTTTCACTTTTCTCTCTTGTTGTTCCCTCTCTATTACTCTCTCTCACTCTCTCTTTCTCCATATTTTTTATCTTGATATCTCACAGCCTCTCTATCTGTCCCCCTTATGTTCCCTCTTACTCACTCTCTCTTCTCTCTTCTCTCCTCTCCCTCTCTACTTCCCCTAGCTCTCTTTATTTCCCCCATCACTCTATCCTTATTCATCCATTCCTCTCCCTCTCACTTTCTATCACTCTCTCTCACTATATCTCCTTCGTCTTTCCCCCTCTCTCCCGCTCTCCCTCTCTCTTCCTCTCCTTCATGCACACACGCACTATTTCTGTCCCATCTCTCTCATATACTCTATCCCTCACACTCTCTTCTCTCATTTCCTTATTCTCTCTCTTACTTTTATATTTCTAGTTCCCACTCTCTCTCTACCACACAAATCTCTCTCCCTCTTTCTTTTCCTCACTTCCTTGTCCTCTCTCTAACTTTATCGCTACCTCCTTTATCCCTCTCCCATTGGCTCATTCTCTCTCCCGCACTTCTCCCTCCTTCTTTATCTCATTATGCTTCTAACACATCTCTATCTCTCTCCCTCTACCCTCTCTCCTGCTCTCTTTCTCCCTTTTTCTCTCACTATCTCCCCTCTTTTCTCTCCCACTATCTCTTCTCCATGTCTGTGTCTCATTTTCTCTATCTTCTACTCCTCTAGCTCTCACTCTCTCTACCTTTTGCCCATTTCGTCCTCCCCTCCTCTCCCTTCCTCTCCATCCCACTCTCCCTCTACCTAAATCTCTCCCTCTCTCTTACAAACTCTTTCTCTGTATCACTCACACTTCTCTTACCTTCTATATTTTATATCTCCCTCTCTTCTCTATCTCACTCTCCCACACTTATTTCTCTCTTTCTCTCACTATTTCTTCCTCTTTGACTCTTTCTCACTCTCTAGCTCTCTTTCCACCCTCTACCTCTCTTTCTTCTATCCCCCTATCTTAATCTCTCCTATATCTCTCTCTCCCTCATTTCCCCTCTCTCCCTCTCTTGCTCATTCCCTCCCTCTTTATCCCTCTCTTTCTCACTATCTTTTATTGCTCTCACTTTCCCTCTCTCTCTCTTTCCAACTTCCTTAATTAATCTCTTCCACTCTTAATCTTTCAATCTGTCTTTTTTTATCTTTCATCTCTCTCTATCTTAATTTATCTCTAGCTCTTTATTATGCTTTAGTGGGGGAGAGAGACTGAGAGAGCAAGAAAGAGACAGAGAGAGTGTAAGAGATTGAGATAGGGAGAGAGGTGAGAGAGAGGATAGAGAGAACCAAAGAGTACGTGAGCAACAGAGAGAAAGAGAGAGAGAGAGATGCAAGATAGCAGGAAAGATGCAAGAGAGAAAGGGAGAAAGATAGAATTCGAGATATTATAGAGCATGAGAAATTTTAGCAAGGGGAAAGGGAGGAAGAGTGAGAGTGATAGTAGGAAATTATTAGTGAGCGAGTGCAGAAAAGTGAGTGAGAGAGAGACACCTACTAAAATGAGAGAAGAGTATAGAAGTGACCTACTGAGCTTGAAAGATAAAGGGACAAGAGAGCAACAGATGGGAGGATGGAGGAAGGGACACAGAAAATAATAAAAAGGTGAGATGGAAAGAGGGAGGATGAAAGAAGCTCTTAATGGATTAGTCTAGGAGGCTTAAACTCAAGCCATACATGGGGTTTTAAGAAGAAATAGTCATGAACATTTGTCAACTTAATCAAAGCCAAAGGATAAATGAGTCATATTATTATGGCTGGATATTTCGTCTTTTTATTGCAGTTTAATAATACCTTGCATGCCAACTTGATGTAGTTTCTTATTTGTTCTAGAAGATATTTTATCTTCTCTTTCTTTCTTGTAAGCTTTAGCCTAAATATAGGCATTACTTCAAATGAGAAAAAAGACTTTGGATTTTGGCAGAAACTTGCTTTTCGGTTGTTTCCCATGGTTTCCTAAGGATTCAGCTGAACTCTTGGCCATCGCTCAAGGAGTTCTTTCCCGACTTATCAAGCAGATTTCCACCCCATTTATGGCATCTACCATTGTACCAAGGTTCTTACCTCATGTCAAGCTTAGGGTGAAGGTCTTATACCAAAGTTCTTTTTTGCGTTGAGCATTGGGTCGAGGTTTGTCTCCATCCATTCATTTTACCACCAGGTTCTACCTTTAGTTCGGTTTGATCTAGCTTTGGGATGATTTTCTTGTGTTATTTCATGCATTTCATATGAATTTCCATCAATTTCTTTCAATTTTGGTTTAACACGTCAGGTTTTTCTAATTAGAACAACAATCCCCTCAGTCCTATCTTTATTTTATGCGCATTAAAGAGTGTAAGAGATCAACAGAGAGGGAGAGAGAGGTGAAAGGGAGGAGAGAGAGAATCAGAGAGTATGTGAGCTATAAAGAGAAAGAGGGAGTGAGAGATTCAAGTTAGCGAGAAAGATGCAAGAGATAGAGGGAGAAGGATAGAGGGGAGATATAATAGAGCATGAGAAGATATGGTAAGAAAGGAAAAGGGAGGAAGAGTGAGAGTGAGAGTGGGAAATGATGAGATAATATATTGCTCTATTACCTCCCTCTCTTCCTTCCTTATCTCTCTCACCCTCTTTCTGCCTGTCTCACTTTCTTTATCTCTCTTCCGCTTTTGCTATTTGTCCCTCTATCTCTCAAGGTCAATTAGTCTCTCTTAGATTACTATCTTCTCTTTTTTCAGTAGCTATCTCTCTCACTCACTTTTCTATCATTCGCACTCTCATCATTTTCTACTCTCACTCTCACTCTTCCTCCCTTTTCTTTTCTTGGTATATCATCTCATGATCTATAATTTCTCTCCCTTTATGTTTTTCCCTCTCTCTCCCTCTTTCTCTCTGTCGCTCAAGTACTATATGCTTCTCTCTCATCTCTCTCACCTCTCTCTCCCTCTCTCTCGACCTCTTACACTATCTCTCCCTCCATCCATCCCTCTTCTCTGTCACCCTCTTTCCATCTCTCCCTCTTACTCATTTCTCCTTCTCTCCCTCCGTCCATCCCTCTCTTCCCCTATAGTCTCTCTAACCATCTTTCCACCCCGTCTCTCTCTTTCTCTATCTTTCTTCCACTTTTGCTTTATTTTTCATGCTATTTGCCTCTCTATCTCTCAGTCTCAATAGGTCTCTATTCTATACTCTCTTCTCTCTTTTCAGTAGTTGTTTTTAACTCACTTTTCTATCATTCGCTCCCTCATCATTTCCTACTCTCACTCTCACTCTCCCTCCATTTTTCTTCACTCTCACTCTCCCTCCATTTTTCTTTCTTGTTATTTCTTCTCTTGTTCTATAATATCTCTCCTTTATCTTTCTCTCACTCTTTCTTCCATCTTTCTTGCTATCTTGCATCTCTCTCCATATTTCTCTCTGTCTCTCACATACTCTCTGCGTCTCTTTCTCTTCTCTCTTACTCTCTCCATCTCTTTGTCTTGCTATGTCACTCTCTCTTCTATATGTACCTATTCTCTTGTTCTTTCTTTCTATTCTCTTGTTCACTCTCTCTCTCAAGTACACCTTCCTTATCTCTTTCCTCATTTCCACTCTTTATATTCCCTCCCTCCATCTCACTTTCCCTCTATCTCCTCCTTTTATATCCAGCTTTCTATCCCACACACTCCATCTCACTTGCTCCTTCTCCTTCTCACTCCCTCTCCCTAGTGTCCTCTCAGTCAAGCTCAATATCTCTCACTCTCTCTTTTCTTACCCTCTCTCAGTCTCTCTCTATTTTGATCACTTATTTATACCTCTAATTCTCTCGCTCACTCTTCTCTATCTTTCTCACCCCTTTCTATCTCTCTCTTGCTCTTACTCTCATTCTCTCTCACACTCTATCAATCTATCATTATATCTCTCTATCTCTCCCTTTTTCTCTCTATCTCTCTCCCTCTATTTCTTTCCCTCTCATCCTCTCCCTCTCTCTTATTTTCTCATTATCTCTCTATCTATTTCCCACACTCTCTTAGTCACCCTCTCTCCCTATCTTGAACTCTCTCTTCTCGCACTCTTTTTTATTGTTATTTCTCTCGCTCTCTGTTATGTTCTCCCACACTCTATTCTCTCATTACTAACTTCTTCTCATTTATTATGCTCTCTAACTCTCCCTCTTTCTTTATATCTATCTCACTCTCACTTTCTCTCTTTATCTCTCTCTTATCTCTTTGTTCTCTCACTTGTTCTCTCTCACTCTCTCAAACACATTCTCTCCTCCTCCCAATCCCCCTCCCACTCCTCCCTCATTCTCTTTCATGCTCCCATCACTCTCCCTCCCTCTCTTTTTCTACTTCCTCAAAATCCCCCTCCCAATCCCCCTCCCACTCCTCCCCCATTCTCTCTCACTCTCTCCCTCTTTCTCACTTTCTCTCCCTCACTCCCTCTTTTCTTTTATTCTCTTCCTCCTTATCATTTTATGTTCTCGATCTTCAAATTAGTTATTTCACTCTCTCTAACACAATTCTTATGTCTATCTCCATTTCTCCCTCCCTCCCTCTATTCCTCCTTTTCTCCCCTATCCCTAACAGACTATCTATATATCTCTCTTTCTTTCTCGCTATATCGTCCCCTCCCTCCCTTTCTCCCTCTTTCTTTTTCCGCTATATTCATCTTCTCTCTCTGTCTCTCTCCTTCTATTTCTATCTCTTCCTCTCTAGCTCTGTCACTCACTCTCCCTCCTTCACTCTCTCTCACTCTCTCTCCTCTCTCTACTTCTCATGGTCTCTCTATGAATATCCCCACTCCTCTATCTCCCACTCCCTCCTCTCTTGCTCTTTCATTTCTCTCATTTTCTCTCTCTTTCACTCCCACATTTTCTCTAGCTCTTTATTTTTCTATTCTCCCTCTCCCTCCCCTCTCTTTTCTCTCTCTTTTCTCTCTCTACATCTTTCTCGCTATCTTTCTCTCTTATTATTACTCCCTCCCTCCTTTCCACTCTCTCTAAAACTCTCAATCTCTATCTGCCTCCCTCTCTCTTCCACTCTCTCCCTCCCTCACTCTGTCTCTCTCCCTTTCCTTCCTCTCTCTCCATTTCTCATGCTCCTCTCTTGCTCTCATCTCTCTCTTCTCTGCCCTTCCCTTCTCTCTCTTTCTCTCTCTCACTCTCTCCCTCTCTATCTTATTACTTCTCTCTCTCCCTTTCTCTCACACTCTAATATCTCTATCTTTATCTCTCCTTAGCTCTCTATTTCTCACTATCTACCTCTCTCCCACTCCCTCACCTCTTGCTCTCTCTTTTCTCTCTCACACATCCAACCTTCCTCTCTTTTCTGCTCTCACATACACTCTCTTTCTTTATCTCTAGTGCTCCATATTTTATCTCTCCCTTTTTCTCTTTTCTCTGTCCCTCTTGCCACACTTATCTATTATTTTTCTCTCTTCTTCTCTTACTCTATGTTTTACTCTCCTTATCTCTCCATCTCTCCCAGTAAAAGCTCTCTCTTTTATCACTCCCCTTCTTGCTCCCACACTTCCTTTCACTCTCTTCGATCTCTCTCTCTTGCATCTCTTGCTCTCTCGTCTTTCTTTCTCATCTCTTACTTCTCTCACTCCCTCTCTTCTCTTACTCCCTCGTCACTGTCATTTTTTCTTTATCTTCATCCCTCTCTCCCTCCATCCATCGCTCGCTTCCCACTTTCTCTCCTTCTCTCACTGTCTTCTTTTTCACTCTCCCCATCTCTCCTCTCTCACTGCCTGTTTCCCTCTCAAACTTTTCACTCCTTTCGCCTTGTCTATCCTTCCCTCTCTCACACCCTCTCCCTCTTCTCTCTTACATTCTCTCTTCCATTATTTCTTACCGTCACTTATCTTTCTCTCTATTCTACTTGCCAACGCTCACTCTTCCAACCTCTTTTCTATCTTTCTCTCTCTATTACTATGCTCTCTCTCTCCACCCTCTTCTCTCCATCCCTCTATCTCACTCTCTCTTTTGTCTCTCACTTCTCACCCTCTTCTTCTCTTTTATATCTCTCTCTATCTATCTTCATATAACTCTTACATTATCCCTAGCTCTATCTCCATTTCTCTCTCCCTCTATTTCCATCCCCATCCCTCTTTCTCTCTTTCTTCCTTAATCTCATACACACTCTCTCTTCCTTTCTCTGTCACTTTCTCTCTATCTCTCTCGCTTTCCCTATCTCTCTGATTTTCTCTTCTCTCTCCATTTATCTCTCTCTCCATAACTTTCTCTTCCATCTCTTACACTCTACATAGCTTTCTATCTTTTTCCCTCTCTCACTCACTCTTTCCACTACTCTAGCATCCTCTCTCCCTCTCTTTTCTAACACTCCCTCTCTCCCTCTTCATCATTTCTCATTTTCTCTCCCTCTCTCTTCCTCTCTATATCACTTACTCTACATCCTTTAATATCTATTATCTTCTCTCACTCTGTCTTCTTTATCTTACTTTTAATTATCTCTCTTCCCATCTCTCTAGCTCTTCTCCCTCATTCCCTCTCTTTTATGCTTTGAATTTGATTCTCTCTATCTCTCTTTTAATATTTGTCTCTCTCACTATTCTTTTATCTTCGTCTTAATATCAGTCTCACCATCTCTGCATCTTTATTTATCTTTGTCTTCTCTTCATCTCTATTTGTCCAACTTTCTCTATTCTCTTAGCTTCACTTAAGGTTCTCTCACAAACTCTCTTTTGCTTGCGCCCTCTATCTCTATCTCTCCACCGTCTCTTACTTATCTCACCCCTCTCACTTGCTCTCTAACTCTCCTTCTTTTTATATCTCCCTCTTGCACTCTCTTCTCTATCTTGCACATCTTTCTCACTCTCTACCTCTTTCTCTCCATGTCTAAATCACACTCTTTCTCCCTTCCTCTCTAGCCCTTGCACATCTCTCAGCTACCTCTCTTATTTTTCTTTCTCGAGTTCTTTTTTTCTTTTCTCTGACTCTGACCTCTCTCTCTTCTCTATCTTCCTCTCCACCTCTCTCTCTTGCACTTTTCTATCACTCTCCATCTCTCTAACTCTCACTTTATTAACCTTAAAGAAGCGAGAAAGTGGGTGACATAGAAGTAGAATCATAAAGAGTGCTAGAGAGAGATGGAGATAGAGATGGGGAAGGTATTTGTGTGAGAGAGATATAGAAAGAGAGAGGGAGAGAGTGAGACCACAAAAGAGAAAGAAGGAAAGATAGACAAACAGAAAAAGCGAGAAAGAGAGAGGGTGAGTAAGAGAAAGGGTGAGAGAGATTTGAGTGAACAAGAGACTGTGTAAGAAAGAAATCGAGAGGGAGAATAGGGGAGAGAGATGAAGTGAAGCAGTGGATGTGAGTGGAAGAGAGAGATTTAGAGATGTAGAAGAAGTAAGAGAGAAAGGAGGTGAATAAGAGATAGAGAGAAGAGAGAGGGAAACAGAGAAGAAGGTGATTTGATAAGTAAATACCGTGAGAGAGAACGATAGGAGGGAGAGAAAAAAGAGAAATACAGAGAGGGAATGAGAGAAGAAGGGAGAGGTATAGAGAGAATGAGAAAGAGGAGAGGGTGGGAGGGATGGAAAGAAAGGGAGAGAGATTGAGAAAAAGAGAAATTGAGAGAGATAGATGGATTGATATAGATTGATAGTGAGGGCAAGAGAGAGAGAAGAGTAAGAGGGAGAGAGAGCTGCA
This sequence comes from Papilionanthe hookeriana x Papilionanthe teres, assembly GCA_022702705.1. Lineage (NCBI taxonomy): Eukaryota > Viridiplantae > Streptophyta > Magnoliopsida > Asparagales > Orchidaceae > Papilionanthe > Papilionanthe hookeriana x Papilionanthe teres. The sequence continues at coordinate 74,137,057 of CM040435.1, read as the reverse complement.
TAATAGGAGTATAAGTATGGAGAGATTGACCAAAAAAAAGGGGAGAAGAGGTAGAGAAAATAGACATAATGTGAGAGAAAGAGAGAAGGGGAGAAAAAAATGAAGAGCGAGGAGTTCAACAAAGAGATTGGGAGAGACAGAAAGAATGAGAGTAAGGGAGAGATAGATAGAAAGTGGGAGAAAGATAGAGAAGAGTGAGTGAGTGAGAGATAGAGAGATAGAAAAAACACTAACATTCTCATTTTTCACCTCCCTTTCTCTCTCACACCTCTTTCCTTATCTTTCCTAATCTTTCGCACTTCCTTCTCTAACCCCTCCCTCTCACTCCTGTTACCTCTATGTTGCTCAAAAACTCTCTCTCCCTCTCTTTATCTCTTCTATCTCTCTTGCTTTCTCCCTTATTTTTTTCCCTCTCCCCCTCTGTCCCACCTCTCCATTTTAATCTCACACCTTCTCTGTCTCTCTCATTGTCTTCTCACAAACACTAACACTCTCATTTTCTATTTCTCACACATTTTTTCTATCTCTCACTCTATCCCACATCTTTCTCTCTCACATTCCCTCTATCTCTTGCTCGTCAACTATATCATTCCCACCTCTATTACACATCCCCTCACTCACCCTCACTTACCCTCACTCTCCCTCTTTTTCTCACTGTCTTGTCTCTCTCTCCCCTCATTCTCTATCTATCTCCACTCCCTCTCCTGGTCTTCTCTATCTCTCTACCTCTCTTTTGCTTTCTCACTCTCCCTCCTAAAATCTCTTATAATTAAACATTTCTCTATTTTCTCTTGTTATCTCTCTCTAACTCTTATTTCTCTATATATCTCAATCTCACTTTTTTTACCAGTTTATCTTCTTCTTCCTCTCCTTCTCCCTTTCCCTCTCCCTCTCCCTCTCCCTCTTTGGGATTGCACTCTCAGTCTCTCTTTTTGTATCTATGTCTCATTTTTCTCCCTCTCCTTTATCTATTTTATCTATTTTTGCTCCATTTTTATCTCATTATTTCTCTTTTACTCTTTCTTTCATTCTCTCTCTCTTTGCAATATCTCTGACTCTATTGTTCTCTCTCACTGCCTCTCTCTCACACACACAAATACTTTCTCACCATCCCCTCCTCACTCCTCCAGCTCTAGCTCACTCTCTCTCCTTTCCATGTCTCTCTCATAATCTTTATCTCACTACATCTCCCTCTCTCTCATTCTACTTTTCTCCTAGCTCACTCCTTAATTTCTCTTTCTCTTATTCCTTCTCTCCCTTTATCTCTATCTCTCTCTTCATCCGCTATCTCACTCTCCCCCTCCATCTATCCATCTCTACCTCTCTCTCACCTGCTCTCAATCTCTCACATTATTCATCTATCACTCCCCACTTGCTCATTATCCCCCGCACTCCATCTCTATAGTCCCCTCTCTCTTTTGATGTCTCTCATCTCTCTTTATGTTTCTCTCCCTCACTCCCTCCCTCTCCCCCTCTCCCCCTTCCTCTCATTTCTCTCTTTCTCCCTCTTTCCCTCCCTCTCTCTCTTGCTCAACTACTCTCACTCAACTACTCTCACGTTTTCTCTCCTCTTCTCTCTCACCCCGTATCTCCCACTCTCTTGTTCTCTCATTCCCTCCCTCACTTGCTTTCTTACTTTCACTCCTCTTTATTTCTCTCTATCCTCTTACTTTCTGTCTGTCTCACACGCACACACACACTCTCTATTTCTCCATCCCTACATTATCCTTCCTCCATCTCTGTTTCTCCCTCCCACTCCCTCGTTTTATGCCTCACACACACTCTTACTCATCTCACGCACTTTTCTATCTCCCTGTCATGTTCTGTCCCATCTTGTCTCTATCTTGCTCTCAATCACTATCACAATTTATGTCTCCCTTTCTCCCTCTCTCTTTCTCTCACTCTTCTCTCTTTGTTTTTAAATATCTCTTGCTTTCCCTTTCTCTTTCTCCCTCTTTATCTATCTCTTTCGTGCTCTCTCTTTATCTAACTCTTCCCTTTGGCTAGCTCACTCTCCCTGGTGTACTCTCTTTCTTTCTCTCAACCTCTTTCTAATCTTCTCTCCCCTTACCTAGCTCTCTAACTCTCTATCTCTCTCCATCTATCTCGTTATCTCTTTCTTTCACTATCTTATCTCTCACTCCTCTCTTTTGCACTTCTTAATCTCTCTCGCTCTCCCTCGTCATTTCTTATACGCTTTATCTCCTTTTCTCATGCTCTCCCTATCCCTCCAGCTCTTTCCCTCTCTCTTCCTCCATCCCTCCCTTCCTCTTCGTCCTCCCTCTCCCTCTCTTCGTCCCTACCTCCCTCTCCTTTCATTCTCTCTCATATTCTCTATCTCACTCTCACACCTTTCTCTCACTCATTCACTTATTCTTCATTCTCTTTCATATGTATCTCCCTGTCCCTTACTCATACGATTTTCTTTTTCTCTCTTCTTCTCTCCCACATTCTCTCTATCTTGTTTTCAATCACTTACACAACTTATCTCTCGCTCTCTACTTCTTTCTCCCTCACACACATTCTTCTCTCTTTCTCTTTCTTCTTTTATTTTCTCTCTCTTCTCTTTCTCCCTCTCATTGTTTTGTATAATTTCTCGCACCGTCTTCCCTCTCCCTCACTCCCTCCCCCTGTCTTTCTCACTTTCACTCTAACTTAATCTCATACACCTATCTCTCTTCTCCAAACTTCTTTCATCCTTTTAGTCTCTATCTTATCTCTTTTCTGTCTCGTCGTCCTCTTACTCTTTGTGCCTCTCGCTCCCTCTTTCTCCCTCACCCTCCTTATCTGACATTCATACTTGTCAAGCTCTTTATTCTCTGTCCGACTGTCTCACGTGCCCTTCACTCTCTAACACACATTCTCTCTCTTTGCTCTCTTTCTATCTTTTTTGTTTACTCCCTCTCCCTTATCCTTTTTTATCTCATACCCACTCTCTGTTTCTCTTTCTCCCTAGCATTCTTGATATCTCATACCTTCTTGTCACTCTCACTACTCTTCTCTCACTCTCCTTTCTCTCTTTAATCCATCCCCTATCACTCTCATTCTCTCATTCTTCCTTCTCTATCTTGATATCTCTCTACCTCTCTATCACACTCCTTTGCTTTCCTTCTCACTCACTCTCTATTCTAATGCTCTTTGTTGCTTTCTCCTCACTCTTCTCTCCCGCTCTTCTCTCATCACTCTTCTCTCGCTTTCCTTTCTCTCTTTAATCTTTCGCTCACCTTTCTCTCTTTAATCTCACCCTTATCACTCTCATTCTCTCATTCTTCCTATCTCTATCTTGATATCTCTCTACCTCTATCTCACTCCTTTGCTTTCCTTCTCACTCACTCTCTATTCTGATGCTCTTTGTTGCTTTCTCCTCACACTTCTCTCCCGCTCTTCTCTCTTCAATTATCTTGATTTCCCTCTCTCTCTATCATTAGCCCGCACACTCTCTTTCCTTCTCTCTCTTTATAGACCTCTCCCTCTTTTTCTCGTTCGTCGTCCCCTCTCTCACTCTATCTTCCTCCTTTATTATCTCACTCTTTCCCCTCTTTTTCGCTCGCACTCTCTATTCTTACTTGGTCTTTGTCCTTGTTTATCTCTAACTCTCACTCTCTCCACCGCATATACACACTCTCTCTCCTTCTTTCTTCTTTCATTCTATCTTTATCTCTCACTCCTTTCTCCATCTCTTTTTGCCTTTTCATCTCTCTCTCTCTCTCTCTCCCTCCCTTTTTTATCCTTCTCTCCCCCTTTCCCTCTCCCTTCTTCTACCTCTCTACCTCTTTCTCACTTTCTCCATCTCCCCTTCTCTTTCTCCCTCTTCCTATCACTCTCTCACAATTCTTTCCTCTCCCACACTCTTTTCTCCATGTCATTGTATTTTGCATCTCTCATTTTCTTCTCTCTCAAGCTCTCACCCTTTCAATCTCTCTCCCTTTTCTTCTAGCCCCTTCATAAAGCCACTCTCTTGATCCCTCTCTCCCTTATTCTTACTCTCTACTCTCTTCACAAGCTCTCTCCCTCATTCTACCGCTCATTCTTCTCTTAATCTATCTTCTCTATCTCTCTCTACTCTATCTCATTTCCCCCACTCAATCCATCTCTTTTTCTCACTTCTCTCTCACATTGACTCTTTATATTACTATTTCTATCTCTCTTTTACACCCCTACCTCCCTGTCTTCACTCACAGCTCTCTTAGTCACACTCTCTACCTTTCTTTTAATCTCTCCCATTTTCTATTTAACAACACTACCTCTATCTATCTCTTACATCTTCTCTTACACTTTCTTCATTCTCCATCTCACTTTTCCTCTAGCTTACACTCTTCTCTCTCTCCTTCCCTCTATACCACTTGCTCTCTTTTACTTTCTCACCTTTCTACGACTTACCTTCTTACTCTCCTCTCTCCCTCCCTAACACCCTCACTCCCTAACACCCTCTCCCATTCTCTAGGTCCCCCTCCCTTACTTTCTCATTATCTTGTTATATGTCTCCATCTTTCTCCCTTATGCTTCCTTATCCTTTCTTTATTATTCCCACTCTCTGTCTATCTCCCACTTCCTTTTCTCTCTCCCTCTCTCACACTTCTCGTGCTCGTTTTTCTCTCTCTTTCTCTCACTTGCTTACTCTCACACACACTCTCTCTCTCCTTTTTCTATACCTGTCTTGCTTTTTCTAGCTCTCCCTAGCTCACTCCCTTTTTCCTCTTATTTTTCATCCCCCTCTCACCCATTCACTCTCTACCCTCCCTCTATCTCTCTATCTTGCTTCCTCGCTATCTCCCTCCCACTCTCTTACTCTCTCTATCTCACCTTCTTACTTTCTTCCCTCTCTTCCTCTCTCTCCCTAGCTTAACCATTCCCTCCCCTCTCCTTCCCTCCTTACCGCTCTCTTTCTTTAATGTGTATATATATTTCTCTCCATATCTCCATTTTTCTCTCTCTCAACTTTCTCCCTCCCTCTCTCTCGCTCAATTTATCACTCACAATCCCACTCTTGTTTGTTCTCTCTCTTCACTCACTCTTCCTTTTTGCCTAGTGGTATCACTCTCCCTCTCTCTCATCCTCTCTTTTCCACACTTTCTATAGCTCTTTCTCTCTCTCCCCTGCTATTACTCTTACACTCTTTCTTTTACTTTATATAACTCTTTCTCGCATCCACTCTATCAGTCTCTATTTCCCCTTATCTCTGTTTCTCTACCTTTCTCCCTCTATTCTCAGTAACTCTTTCTTCTTTTTGCTTCCACTATCTTTAAATCTACCCACCTCTCCCTCTAGCTCTCTCTCAATATCTACTCTCACTCTCCCTCTATCTCTCTCTGCCCTTCTCTCTTCTACATCTTAAGCTCTCTAACCCTTTAACTTTATTACTCCCTCTCTCTCTCTGCCTGTCTCTCTCCCACTTACTTCACTCTATCACTATCTCACCCTTCTCCCCCTTTCTCACTCTCTTGCTTGTTCACTCCATCTCTCTCTCTCTCTCTCTCTCTCTCTCTCTCTCTCTCTCTGTCTTTTCTATACCCCTCTTGTTTTTTTAGCTCTCCCTAGCTGTCTCCTTCTCTCCACTTTGCTCTTTCTCCCCCTTTTTCTCCAATTTACTCTCCCCTCTACCTCTATCTCGCGCTTCCTTGTTATCTCTCTCCCACTCTTACCATCTCTGTCTCACTTCCTTACACATTTCTCCCTCTTTCCATACTATCATCTCTCACTATCTATTTTTTTCCTACTCGCTCTCTACATGTTGCTTTCTTTCTCTCTCTCTCTCTTTATTCACTCTTTTTTTCTCTCTTTATCACTTTGTTTTTCTCTCTCTACTCCCTCCCTCTCTCCCCTTTTCTAACACTTCCTCCTTTCTCTTTCTCTATCTCACTCTCTCTGCTCCCTCCTCTTTTATTTATCTCTACCCTCTCTCTCCCTTTTTATATCTCTCACACTCTCAGCTTCTCTCTTGCTCTCTCTCCATCTCTCCCTCATTTTATCTCACTTCATCTATCTCCCTCTCTCTATCTCTCTCTTGCTCCCACTTACTCTTTCTCCCACACTCTTCCCTCTTGCTTTCTCATACACTATTCTCTCTCACCATGCCTTCCCCCTCCCTCCTCTCCTCTCTCCTCTCTCACCCTCTATTTTCTATGTTTCTCATCATTCACTCTTTCTCACTCTTCTCTTTGGCACTCACTTCCTCTCCTCACACTCTCTCCTACTCTCTCTCTCTCACTCTCTCTATCACTCTCCCATTTCTTTCTCCCTCTCGAACTCTCCCTCCCACTCTCCCTCTATAGCTCACATAATCTTGATCACTCTCTCTCTTTCTCTCTCGATCAAACATTATCACTTAATCTCTTTCTCTCTCCCTCTCCCTCTCTCTCACTCTCTTGTTCTCCCCCTCAACTTCGCTTACTCCATCTTTTCTTCTCCTCTCCCTCTCTTTATCTCCTCTATCTCACTCTCATCACATCTCTCTCTCTCTTTCTCTTTCAATCGCTCACAATGTTTCTATTATTCTCTCTCTCCATCATTTTCTTCTCTCTTCATCTCGCTCACCCTCTCTATCAACAACATTCTCTTGCTCTCTCTTCTCTTGCTCATACATCCCTCTGTCTCACTCACTCACTTTCTTCTCTCATTCTTTGTTATTTCTCTCTCACTATCCCACTTATTGCTCTCTCACCCACTTTCTCTAACCCTTTCTCTCCTCTCTCTCTCTTATTTGTCATATGTCTCTATCTTGATATCTGTTTATCTCTCTATCTCAAGCTACTTCTCTCACTTACTCGTTCCTTCGTCTCTCTAGAATTCATCTCCTCCTCCATCCCACTCTAACTCTCCATCTCTTCCTTTTTACCTTTCTTCTTCTCTGTCTCTTTCATTGTCTCCTGTCTTACTCTCTCTCCCTACTTTTGACACAAAAGCATTCTCTCTTAATCTCTCTCTTTCGTTTCTCCCTCTCACCCTCTCTTGACTCGCTTGCTTGCACACTCTCTCTCCCTAACTCTATCTATATAAATCTCTCTCCTTTTTTATATTTCACCACCTTTTTGTCTCCCTCTCCCTCCCTCCCTCTCTTCATCTCCCACTCTCAATTTTTCTCTTTTTCTCTCCCTTCCTCTCTTCTTTTTTTTTTCTTTCTCTCACTCTCTCTCTCCCACTTTTCTCTATCCCTTTCATTTCCTCTATCCCGCTCCCTTTCTCTTTCCCTCCCTCACTTTTGCTCTCACTCCCGCTTTCTTTCACTCTCCCTCTCTTTCTCTCTTCTCCATATCTCTCCTCTTTCAACTTTATCATTATTCTCCCTCTCTATGGATTTCTCACTCTAACTCTCTCCATCTCTCATTCTCTTTATCTCTATCAACTTGTTTTTTATCTCAATATCTTCCTCCCTCTTTCTTTGTCCCTCTCTCCCTCTTTCATCTTCCCTCCCTCTATCTCTCATATAATCTTGGTCACTCCATCTCACACTCTCTAGCTCTTTCTCACTCGCTCTATTTTTGTCACTCTCTATATTGGTTACCTCTTTTATCTATCTCTCTCTCACTCTTATCTACCTTGATCTTTCTCTATCTCTATCTCTATATTTATCTCACTATCTCTCTCTTACTCTTTTATAACTCTCTCTATCCTTCTTCTCTTCCTCTATCTTTAATCTCTCTTTGCCCCCACTCTCTTGCTCTCTCTCATCTTATTTGCCTCCCTCTCTCTACTCGATCTCTACCTCTCTCAATCAATCTTTCTCTCTACATTATCTCACTCACCCTCTCTCACTCTTAGTCTTATTCTCTTGCTATTTAATCTCACTCCATTTTGTTCCCTCTCTCTCTTTCAATTTTGTCCTCTCTCCCTCAACCACTCTCTCATCTTGTCCCTAATTCTCCCTTTCCTCTTCATTCTCTCTTGCTATCTCTCTTACTCCCTCTAGCTTGCTCTTCTTCTTCCATCCCTCTCTATCTCCCACTCCCACTCTCCCTTACACACTAGCTCTCTCTTTCTATAAAGAAGAACGTGTGAGAATGATGGAGTGATAGAGTGTGAGAGGGCTAAAAGTGGGAGAGAGAGAGAGAGAGAGATGACAAATGAGGGTGAGCAAAAAGGGTAGAAGAGAGTGAGCATAAGAGAAATGGGAAGAGAGAGAAGAAGGGGTAGGGAGAGAGAAGCAAAAGAAAAGAGGGAGATTGCGAGGAATAGAGAGAGAGGAGCAAGGGAGAGAAAAAGGGATGGAGAGAGAGAAAGATAGACAGAGATTGTAGAGTGTGATATAAGGACATAAATAAAGTGTAAAGGAGAGAGGGAAGAAAGAGACATATATAAAGAGAAAGAGGGAGAAGGACAAAGAAGGAATTATAAAGAGAGCAAGAGAAGAGTGTGGATAAAGAAAGGAAGAGAGTACAAGAGAGGAGAGAGAAGAAGGGTGAGCGACGGAGAGAAGAGGGAGAGAGAGAGGAAGTTTGAGGTAGAGAGAGGAGAGAGAGGGAGAGAAAAAGTGAGAGTGAGATAAAGAGACAAAGGGAGAGAGAATGTTTTTGTTTGTAAGTGAGATTGTGAGAGATGGATAGATAGTGAGAGAGTTTGAAAGAGTGAGAGATGGCAGAAGAGTGGGTGAGAGAGAGCTAAATAATAGGAGCAAATGATAGAGAGATAGACCAAATAAAAATTAAGAGAATCGGAACAATGTAGGAGAAGTGGGAGAGAAGAAGAGGCATAGTATGAGAGAGAGGGACGAGAAAGAGAGCGAGAGGGAGAGAGTTAAAAGAAGATTGGGAGAGAAAGAGAGAGAATTAGAGGAAGAGCAAGAGATAAGTAGAAAGGGGAGTAAGATAAAGATGAGTGAGAGAGAGATAGAAAAGATAGAGAGGCATAAAAAAGAGAGTGAGATAGGGCAAGAGAAGAAAGAGACCTAGAGAGAGGGAGAGGGAGAGAGAGGCATAATGAGAAAGAGAGAGAAATAAGGAGATTTAGTGAGGAGAGACAAAACGAGAGAGATAAGTGAAGGAGAGTTTGAGGTAAAGATAAAAAGGTGCAAGAGTGAAACAAAAGGACAGAGTTAGAGTGAGAGAGAGTGAGAAGAGTGAGAGAGTGTGGAAGAAAGAGAGACATAGAGAATAGAGTGCTAAAGTGGGACAAAAGGATCACAATTGAGGGTGAGCAAAAAGGGAGGCGAACAGAGTGAGAGCACAAGAGAAAGGGGAAGAGAGAGAAGAAGGGGTAGGGAGAAGGAGAGGAAGTAAGAGAGAGGGGGAGAGGGAGAGGGAGCGAGGTTTAATAAGAGAGAGAGAGGAGCAAGGGAGAGAAAAAGGATGAGGAGAGAGAAAGATAGAGAGACTGATAGAGTAAAAGGAGAGAGAGAGAGAGAGGAAGAAATAGGAAAAGATAGAGAAGAAGGGAGACAGAGATAGAGATAGATTTATAGAGAGAGCAAGAAAAGAGTCGGGATAGAGCTAGAAAGAGAGTATAAGAAATGGGTATAATGAACGAGAGAGTGTGTGAAAAATAGAGAGAGCAAGAGACAAAGAGTGAGAAAGAGGAACAAGAGAGAAAGAGAGATAGAGATCTCTCTCGTTCCCCTTCCTTCTCTCTCTTTCTCTCTCAATCTCACTCTCTTCTCTCTATTCTCTATTTATCTTTCCATCTCAGTGTCCCTCTTGTACTTCTCTCTTCTCTCTTCTCTCTTTATCTCTTGTTATTCTCCTTTAATCTCCTCTTACTCTCTCATTCTTTCTCTCTCTCCTTCTCACGCTTATTTTCTCTCGTACTCTACATCTTCTCTCTTCCAAGCTCTATTCTTTTATCACTCACTCTCCCTCTCTTATTCTTTCTTTGCACTCTACTATCTCACCTCTTCTCTTAGTTTCCATTTATTCTTCTCTGTTCGTATCTCTTTATCATTCTCTGTCTTCTTTGAACTTTATCTCTCACCTCCCTTCTCTCGCTCCCTTATCTCTCGCTCAGTTACTTTTTCTCTCCATCACTTTTTATTTCTCTCTCTCTCTCTCACTCACTCTTTCTCCCTCTCTTTCTCTCACTCTCTCTCTCTCCCTTTCTCCCTACAGCTCTCACTCTTTCTCCCTCCCTCTCCCTCTTTTACACACTCTCTTTCCCTCACTCTTCAACACCCTCGGACTCATCTCTCGTTCTGAAAAACTCTCTCGCTCTCACCTCTATTTTTCTCCTTTTATCACATTATATTTCTCACTCACAAATTATCTCTCTCCCTTTCCTATTTCTTCCACTCTCTCTAGCACACTTTTTCTTATCTCACTTGCACCCACTCTCTTGCCTCTATCTCACTCTCACTATAACTCATCCACTCCCTTGCCCTCACCCTCTCTCACTATCTTTCGCCATGTCTCACTATCTATCGCCATGTATTTTTAACTCTTTTTTGTTTGTTTACTTATCCTATTTCTTATTGTCTCTCCCTCTTTATCTCTATCACTCTCTTACTTTTTCCCCTGTCTCTCCATCACTTCCATTATCTCTCTCCCTCTCACTCTCCCCTTCCTCTCTCTCCCCCTCTCTTACTCTATCACTTTCTTCCTCACTTTTTTTTGCCCTCTCTCTCTTATTGTGTGTCTCTCTCACAAAAACTCTCTCGTCTCTCCCTCTGGTATAATTACTACCTTAAAATTCTCCCTCTTTCTTACTCCCTTTCAAATTCTCTTTCCCTCCCATAATTACTCACACTCTCTCTCCCTCTCTTTGCCTCTATTTCTCTCACTTTCCTCTTTCTTTTTCTCTCTATTAATTTATCTCTCTTACTCACTTTTCACTATCTCATTGCCCTTCTCGATCACTCTCTTGCTCTCCCTCTTAGAATTTACTTGCACTCCCTTTCATTCTCATTTTTACTCTCTCTCCCTCTCCATCTCCATCTCTTTTTCTATCTTCTTATTTTTCTCTTTCACTCTATGTCTCATCTTCTCTTACTTCTCTCCTGCTCTTAGCTTATATCTCTTATTTTTGTTCAGATTATCTAGTTTGTATTACCCTCTCTCGCTATCACTATATATCTCTCTTTTACCCTCCTAACTCTCTCTCGCTCTAACTTTTTCTCTGTATATCTCACTCTCACACACACGCACACTCTATCTTACTCTCAGTTGTCTCTTATTCACTCTCTCAATCTCTCTCTCTCACCCTCTTAGTCACTCTATCTCACTATCTAGTTCTCTCTCTTTCTCTCTCTCCTCCCTCTCTCTCCCACCTTCCCTTTTAGTATCTCACTCGCTCACACATTACCTTCCCTTCCTCTCTCTCTCTCACTCTCTCCCGCTCCTTCTCTATTCTACCTCCCACATTTTCTCTTCATCTCTTTTCTTTCCTCCTTTCCCCTCTGCGCTTCTCTATCCTCTTTTTCCCTCTATTTCTGTCCCTTTTTCCTCTCTCTCCCCCTCTTTTGCTCCCACTCACTCTCCCTCCCTCTATTGCTTTATCTACCCTCTCTAGGTCTTTCTCATTCACCCTGTCTCCCCCTCTCCTGCTCCCTTTTCATAATCTCCATACATCTCTCTATCACTCACTCTAACTTCCCCTATCTTTCTCACATTCTCTTTATCACTTTATTGCACTCTCCTTGCCTCTCCCTCCCATTCTCCCTTCCTCTCTCTCTTGCTATCTCTTTTTCTCTCTCTCCTTACATCTCTCTTACTCTTACTCTCTCCCTCTCTACCTCTCTCCCACTCTCTATCTTCCTCTCTCCCTTACTCTCTAACACTTTATCTCTCTACCTACATGTCTAACACCATCGCAATCTCCGTCTCTCGCACTCTCTCTTCTTTGTCTCTCTCTTTCTCTCTCCTTCTATCTCACTGCCGCACATCTCTCTTGCTTGCTCTCACTTTTTCGATTGTTCTTCATCCTTCTCTCTATCTCTCTCTATCATACTCTCTATCCTCTTTATCCCATCTTATCTCTCTCTCGCTCTCTCTACCACTATTTACCTCCTTTTACTCTTTCTCACCCTTTATCTACATATCTTTATCTCTCATACTCTCTACCCTTGCTCTCTCTTCATAACTCTCTCTCTCCCCCACTATCTCCCCTCTCTCAGTCTCTCTTCACCCTTGTGCTTCTTTCTATCTCTCGCTTACTCTAACTCCCTCACGCTTTCTTCTTGCTATCTTTTTCCTCTCCCACCCACCCTTTCTTTCTTTCTTGATATATGTTTCACTCTCATTTTCTCTCTATCTCTCCCACTCAAATGCTCAATGTTCTCTTTTTCTCTCTCCCTTTCTAGCCTCCCTCCCTCCCAATATCTCTCTCACTCTCACTTCTATCTTCCCTCTCTCTTTATCTCTCACCCTTACTTTCTTGCTCTTTCTTTCCCATCCCTACTTCAATACCTCTATCTCTCTCTCTTTCTCTCTATCACTTCCCTCCCTTGCTCCATCTCTCCTCTCTCTTTGTCTCTCCCCCCTTCTTCTCTCCCTCTATTACTCTCTTACTCACTATTTCTAATTCACCCACTCTTGCTTTTTCTTTTCTCACACTCTCTCCTCTCTCTACCACTCATGCTCTCTCTCTACCACTCATGCTCTCCCCACAAATCTTTAACTCTTACTCTCTTCATTCGCTCTTTCATCACTCTATTTCACACTCTCTCTCACTCTCGCATTCTCTATTTTTTATTTTCTCTTCTCACTATGTCCCTCCCTCTCTCCCTCTTTCCTCTCTTTCTCCATCTCTCTCTACATCTTCTTACTCTCTCCCCCTTACTATTTCTCTCTCTTTCCATTCTTCTCTCTCTGTCCCTCTCCCAATCTTTATTTCCCTTGCTCCCTCCCTCTCGGCCCATCTCCTTCCCCACATTCCATCTTCCACCCCATCCCTCCCTCTCTCTCCAACTGTCACTTCCCTCTCTCGCTCTCATGTCTCTTTTTCTCTCTCTCCATTACTCTATCTCTCTTCTCCCTGTTGCTCTCTCTCACACTCTCTCCTGTTATTTATCTCTTCCTCTCTCTCTCCTCATCTCTCTATCAAAATCTCTATCCTCTTAGAAATGTCTAACTCTCTCTATATCTCTTTCTCCCTCTCTTATCTCCACGTCCTTAGCTTTATTTCTTTCTCTTTCCATCTCTTCCCTCCCTCTCTAAATATATTTTTCTCTCCCTCTCTCCATCTCTCTCAATCTCACCTTCTCCCTATATCTCTCTTTATCTCTCTCTTACTCTCACTTTTCTCTCTCACTCTCCCACCCTCCATCCCTTTCTTGTTCTCATGCACACACATTGTCTCAATCCCGCTTGCTCTCTTTTCTTTCATTCCCTCCCTCCCTCCTTGTATTTCTTCTCTCTCCCTTTTTTGATCTCTGTCTCTCTCTTTCTCTGTCTCTCTTCCTCTCTTGCTCTATGTTTCACATCATTTTCTTTCTAGCACTCACACAAAAGAGCTTTATGTTCTATAACTCCCACTCTCCCACACTTCCTTCTACTCTGTCTTCTCATGCTCTCTCTTCATATGCACTCTGATCTCTCTCTATTGCACCTCTTGCTCTTCCTTCTCTTTCTCATCTCTCTCTTCGCTCACTCTTTCATCACTTTATCATTTCTTCTTTTAGTTTCTCTCTCTCTCTCCCTTCCATCCTCTCAAGCCCTACATCTCTCTCTTCCCTTTCTCTTACAACTTCTTTCACTATTTCTCTTCTCTATCTGCTCTCCTTTATGCCTCTCTCTCCCCCTCTCTCTTCCTCCCCCTTTTCACACTCTCACACTCTCCCATATGGTCTCCTCTTTATCTCGCACTCTCTATCCCTCCCTCTATTTTTCTCTCTCTCTTCCTTAGTTATTTATCTCGCTCTTTCTCACTTTCTCTCTCCCTCGCTCCCTCTTCTCTCTCGCTCTCTTTCCTCCTTATCATTTTATGTTCTCGATCTCTCAAATTAACCATTTCACTTTCTCTAATACTATTCTAATCTATATCTCCATTTATCCCTCCCACTATCCTTAACAAACTACCTACATTTCTCTCTTTCTCGCTATATCATCCCCTCCCTCCCTTCTCCCTCTTTCTATTTCCGCTATCTTCATCTTCTCTCCATGTCTCTCTCCTTCTATTTCTCGTTCTTCCTCTCTTGCTCTCTCACTCACTCTCCCTCCTTCACTCTCTCTCGCTCTCTCTCCTCTCTCTACTTCTCATGCTCCCTCTCCGAATATCCCCACCCTCATCTCTCACTCTCTCTTCTCTTACTCTTTCATTTCTCTATTTTTCTGTCTCTTTCACTCTCACATTTTCTCTAGCTCTTTATTTTGCTATTCTTCCTCTCCCTCCCCTCTCTTTCCTCTTTTTTCTCTCTCTACATCTTTCTTGCTTTCTTTCTTTATCTCAATTTCTCTCTATATATCTCACTCGCGCACTCTCCACCAATGTCTTCATCTTTCTCTCTCTTTCTTTCAAGCTCTTTGTCATACACTTCTCTCTCCCTCTACCTCCATCTCTGTCTACTTCTATTTTGCCCTCTTTATAGCCTATATCTCTCATCCCACAACTCCCTTGCTCTATTTTTCTTTCTCTTCCCTCGTTTCTTCTTCTTCTCCTTCTCCCTCTTACTCTTTATATCTCCCATTCTCTCTCCTCTACCTCTCTCATGCCCTCCATCTCTCTCTCTCATCGATCTCTTCTATTTCTCTCTCTCACTTGTTTATCTCTCTCTTTTTCTCCATCTCCCTCTTATTCTCATTCTCTGTCCTCTCTCTTTTCTCCCTACTCCATTTCATTTGCTCTTTCTTCCTCCTTTCCTCGCTCTCACCTTTTTTTATCACATTCTCTTTGCATTATCTCTCTTTCTCTCACTCTTGCCCTCTCCCACACCCTCTCTTGTTTCTCTCTTCTCACTCACTCCCCCTCTCTCTCACTTTTATCTACCTTAATTTCTCTCTATCTATCTCTCTCACACATTCTCTACGAATGTCTTCATCTTTCTCTCTCTTTCTTTCAAGCTCTTTGTCATACACTTCTCTCTCTACTTCTATTTTGCTCTCTTTATAACCGTATATCTCTCATCCCATAGCTCTCTTGCTTTATTTTTCTTTGTCTTCCCTCATTTCTTCTTCTTCTCCGTCTCCCTCTCTCTCTTTGTTTCCCTCATTCTCTCTCCTTCTCTTCCTCTCTCGTGCTCTCCATCTCTCTCTCATGGATCTCTTCTATTTCTCTCTAACTTGTTTGTCTCTCTCTTTTTCTCCATCTCCCTCTTCCTCTCTCCTCTCTTTCTCCCTCCTCCATTTCATTTACTCTTTCTTTCTCCTTTTCCTCACTCTCATCTTTCTTATTACTCACTCTTATGTATTATCTCTCTTTCTCTCATGCTTGCCCTCTCTCCCACTCTCTCTTGTTTCTCTCTTCTCACTCACTCCCCATTTCTCTCCTCTAATCTTGAATCAATCTCTCCAACTCTTCCTCTCTCCTCTCCTCCCCTTTCTCTTTTTGTGCTGAAACTCACTCTATAAATATCTCGTTCTCTTACACAAACTTTTTTCTATCTATTGATCACACTCTCTCTTCTCTCTTTCTTTCATGCTCTTTCTCACACTCTTCTCTCTCCATCTCTACCCTCTTCTCTCTCTTTCTCTCTACTTCTCTTTTACTCTCTCTATATCTCTTACTACCTCTTTCCATGCTTTCCTCCCTCTCTCCTCCTCACTCTCTCACACCTTGAAACTCTCTTACCCTCTCTCCTCTCTTATTCAAATTTATATCTCCTCCTCATCTCTTTCATTCTCTTCTCTCTCTCCATACTTCCCTCTCTCTTGCTTATGGAACTCTTCTCTTTCTCTCTCTCCATCACCCATTTCTCTTTCTTTCTTGTTCTCTCCCACTCAACACTCTCTACTTTTATCTCACTCTCATTCTCCCCACTTTCTCTCTGTCATTCTCACTCTCCCCCTCTCTCTTACCCTCCTTCCCTATTTCACTCATTCTATCTTTTCCTACATCTTTCACTTTCTTTCACTCTCGCCCCCTCCAAGCTCTCTCTTCATTATCTCTTCTTTTCGTCTCTTCTCTGACCCTTTCTCCACCTCTTAGTCTTTATATTACCTTCTCTCTTCTCCCTCCTCATCCTCTTGTTCCCTCTCTGCCACTCTGTCTCCCTCTCTCCCACCTTCTCTCTCACTCCCCCTCTCTAATTTTCACACTTCTCATGCTCTTTATTCTCTCATTCTCTCTTCTACACAAATTCTATCTCTTTGTTCTCCTTCAATAATTCTGGCTCACTCCTTCTCCCCTCTCCCTTAACATCTCATCTACTCTTCCAGTCTCTTTTTTTTGTCGTACTTCTTGATATGCTTCTATGTCTGTCTCTACCTAGCTTTTTCTCTCTCACACCTCTCTTCTCTTGCTCTTCCTTCTCTCTCTATCATTATCTCTCTAACTCTTCCTCCCTCTCTCTTCCACACTCTATTTCCCTCCTTTTTCCCTCTATCTCTCTCTTTCATCCACTCTCTCCCTCTTTATTTCCCCCTCTCTTTTTCACTCTCTCACTCTTTGCCCCTCCCTTTGACTCAACCTCCCTCATCTCTCCAACTCTCATCCTCATTCCCACCCTCTCTTCCACACTCTCAACCTCTCCAACTCGCTCCATATCTCTCCCAGTCATTACTCCCACTCTCTTGTTCTCGGTCTTTCCACACACACACTCTCTCTCTTTCTCTTCCATCCCTCCTCTCTTCCCCTCTGTCTCATTCTCCCTTCTCTATCTTTCTATTTCATCTCTTCTCTCTCTTCCCCTCTCTCTCATTCTCCTCCCTCTTCATCTCTTTCCATCTCTCTCCCCTACTTTTCTCTCCCTCTTTTTTCTTATTTCTCACTCTCACTCCCTCTCTCACTCTTGCTCTCTCACTCTCACTATCTCACTCTCCTTCTGTTTATCTTTCTCCCTTCTCTCTTTCTCATTCCCAACCTCCCTCCATCACTCCAGTCTCTCTATCTCTCCCTCACTCTCCCTCTTCCTCTCGCCCTCTCTTTCTCTCTCATTCTCACATTTGCACTCACTCTCTACCTCTCTTTATTCCCTCTCTCTCCCTACTTCTCTCACTCTCCCTCTCTCCATATCTTATATTTCTCGCCATCATTCCAACCCTATCTGTATTTGTATCAATCTCTCTACATTTTGATTTTCTTATCTATCTATTTCTTCCACTCAATATCACACTCTCTCCCATTTCCCTAGCTTTTTCTCTCTCACTCTTCTATCACACACTTTCATCATTTCTTTCTTTTGCACAATCTTCTAATGCCATTTTATCTTTCTCTTTCTCGTCTCTTTTCCTTCTCTCTATCACTCTTCTACCTTACACCAATCTCTCTTCTCTCACTCTCTCTCTCTTCACTCTCTTACTCTTCACTTTATTTATTTTTCTCGCACTCTCTTCCTCCCTCCATCTTGTGCTCCCCAACTCTTCTGCTTCTCCTCGCGCTTTCTCTCTCTTATCTTTTATATTGTAACTCTTCCTTCTCTCCATCTATCTTGCCCCCTTTCACTCTCTCCTTCTCTCGCTCCCTCGCTCTCCCTCCCTTTCTTTCTCTTGCTCTCTATCTCTATCACTCACTCTCACACTCTCTCTACTATCTCTTCCACTCTCGCACATACTTTATCTCCCTAACTCCCTCTATCTCTCACTGTCTCTTATGTTGATCCTTTATCTCTGTATCTTGCTTTCTATCTAGCACTTTATTTTGCTCTTCTTTCATTCTCTCTCATCCTCTCTTGCACTCTCACTCCCTGGTCCCATCTCTTACTCTTCACTCTCTCTCTCTTTTCCTCACTCTCGCTCTTTTCCGCACTCTCCTACTTTATATCTCCTTGTCTCTTGCCATGTATCTAGCCCCGTCAAAAGCTTTCTTTTTTTCAGACCCTTACTCCAACTTTTCACCCCTCTCTTTCTCTCCCACTCTCTCCCTTCCCTCCCTCTCACTCCCTCTCTCACTTTACTCTCACTCTCTTCTATCTCTCTTTCTCCCTCGGCCCATTCCTCTCTTACTCTCTCTTGTCAGCTCTCTCCCTTTCTCTTGCAATCTTTACCCTCTCTCTCTCTTTATCATTATCTCTTTCTCTCCCACTATTCATCTCTCTACCACTCTCTTATATCCATCACTCTTTCACTCTCTGCCTCCAACTCTCTCAACCTCCGTTCCGCCCAACTCTTTATCACTCTTGCTCTAACTTTATCACCCTTCACTTTGCTCTCTCACTCTCCCACCAAACCTTCATTTGTCTTCTCAACACACACTCTATTTCTCACTAATTAAAGAGCATGAGAAGAGAGTGAATGTGAGAGATGATAGAGGGACAAAGGGAGAAAAAGTGCAATGGAAGGAGCAGAGAGGAAGGGACAGAGGGAAATAAGCAAAAAGAGATAGGGTAGGGAGAGTTGAAGAAAGGAAAGGATGTGAAGATAAAAAGAGATAGAGAGATATAGATAGGGATAGGCTTGAGTAATAAGAAGCAAAGGTAAGTGTGAGAGTGAGAGAGAGAGAGATATATATATATAGGAAGGGAGGGAAAGAGAGGGGAATAGAGAAAAAGTGTGAGATAGAGAGGACATGAGAGAGACAGAGGGAGTATAAAGGAGCGAGATATAGAAGATGGAGAGAGCGAGAGAGAATGGGAGGGATAGATAGAGAGATGGAGATAGACTATCTATATATCTCTCTCTCTTTCACGCTATATCGTCCCTCCCTCCTTTTATCCCTCTTTCTTTTTCGCTATATTTATCTTCTCTCTTTGTCTTTCTCATTCTATTTCTCTCTCAACCTCTCTTGCTATCTCACTCACTCTCCCTCCTTCACTCTCTCTCACTCTCTCTCCTCTCTCTACTTCTCATGCTCCCTCTCCGAATATCCCCACCCCTCTATCTTCCACTCTCTCTTCTCTTGCTCTTTCATTTTTCTCATTTTCTCTCTCTTTCACTCTAACATTTTCCCTAGTGCTTTATTTTGCTATTCACCATCTCCCTCCCCTCTCTCTTTCCTCTATTTTTTCTCTCTCTACTTTCTTGCTCTCTTTATCTCTTATTACTACTCCCTCCCTCCTTTCCTCTCTCTCTATAACTCTCAATCTCTATCTGCCTCCCTCTCTCCTCCACTCTCTCCCTCCCTACTTTCTCTCTTCCTTTCCTTCCTCTCTCTCCATCTCTCATGCTCCTCTCTCACACTCATCTCTCTCTTCTCTGCTCTTCCGTTCTTTCTCTTTCTCTCTCTCATTCTCTCCCTCTTTGTCTTTAATACTTCTCTCTCTCCCTTTCTCTCAAACACTCTAACATCTCTGTTTATATCTAGGGCTCCATATTTTATCTCTCCCTTCCTCTCTTTTCTCTCTCTCTCTCTCCCTCTTGCCACACTTATCTATTCTTTTTCTATCTCTTTTCCTCTCTTACTCTATGTTTTGCTCTACTTATCTCTCCATCTCTCCCAGTCAAAAGCTCTCTCTTTTATCACTCTACTTCTTAGTACCATACTTCCTTTCACTCTCTCTAATCTCTCTCTCTCTTGCATCTCTTGCTCTCTCTTCACTCTTTCTCATCTCTTACTTCTCTCACTCCCTCTCTTCCCTTCCTCCCTCATCATTGTCATTTTTTCTTTATCTTCATCCATCTCTCCCTTCCTTCCTCCCTCATGGCCTCTCTCTCCCTCCATCCATCACTCTCTTCCCTCTTTCTCTCCTTCTCTCACTTTCTCTTCTTTTTCTCTCTCCCCATCTCTCCTTCTCTCTCACTGCCTCCCTCCCTCTCAAACTTCTCACTCCTTTAGCCTTGTCTATCCTTCCCTCTCTCACGCTCTCTCCCACTTCTCTTACATTCTCTCTTACCATCACTTATCTTTCTCTCAATTTTATTTGTCAACACTCGCTCTTCCACCCTCTTTTCTATATTTCTCTCTTTATTACAATGCTCTTTCTTTCCATCTCTCTTCTCTCTCCATCCCTCTCATACTCTCTCATCGATTTCTCACTTTCCCCGCCCTCTTCTTCTATCTTATATATCTCTCTATATCTATCTTCATATTATTCTCTCTTACACTATCCCTAGCTCTATCTCCATTTCTCTCTCCCTCTATTTCCCTCCCTTTCCCTCTATTTCTCTTTCTTCCTCAATCTCATACACACTCTCTCTTCCTTTCTCTCTCACTTTCTCTCTATCTCTCTCGCTTGCCCTATCTCTCTGATTTTCCCTTCTCTCTCAATTTATCTCTCTCTCTCCATAACTCTCTCTTCCATTTCTTACGCTCCACATAGCTTTCTATCTTTCTCCCTCTCTCACTCGCTCTTTCCGCTTCTATAGCATCCTCTCTCCCTCTCTTTTCTAACACTCCCTCTCTCCATCTTTATCTTTTTATAATTTTCTCTTCCTCTCTCTTCCTCTCTATATCACTCACTCTCCATCTTTTAATATCTTATTATCTCTCACTCTCTCTTCTTTATCTTACTTTTATCTCTCTACTCTTTTAATTATCTCTCTTCCATCTCTCTACTCTTCTCCCTCGTTCCGTATCTTTTATCCTTTTAATTTGATTCTCTCTATCTCTCTTTTAATATGTGTCTCTCTCACTGTTCTTTCTATCTTTGTCTTAATCTCACTCTCACCATCTCTGCATCTCTATCTATCTTTGTCTTCTCTTCATCTCTATTTGTCTCACTTTCTTTATTCTCTTAGCTTCACTTAAGGTTCTCTCTCACACACACTCTTTTGCTTGCGTCCTCTATCTCTATCTCTCCACCCTCTCCTACTTATCTCACCCCTCTCACTCTCTAACTCTCTTTCTTTTTATATCTCCCTCTTGTGCTCTTTTCTCTTCCTTGCACTTCTTTCTCACTCTCTACCTCTTTCTCTCCATGTCTAAATCACACTCTCTCTCACCCTTCCTCTCTAGCTCTTGCCCATCTCTCAGCTACCTCTCTTATCTTTCTTTCTCACGATTTTTTTTCTTTTCTCTGACTCTTACCTCTCCCTCTTCTCTATCTTCCTCTCCACCTCTCTCTCTTGCACTTTTCTATCATTCTCCATCTCTCTAACTCTCACTTTCTTAATCTTAGAGAAGCGAGAAAATAGGTGACATAGAAGTAGAATCATAAAGAGTGCCAGAAAGAGGGAGAAATGGAGATAGAGATAAGGAAGGTAGTTGTGTGAGAGAGAGATATAGAAAGAGAGAGGGAGAGAGTGAGACCACGAAAGAGAAAGAACAAAAGATAGACAAACAGAAAAAGAGAAAGAGAGAGGGCGAGTGAAAGAAAGGGAGAAATCGAGAGGGAGAATAAGGGAGAGAACTGAAGTGAAGTAGTGGAAGTGAGAGGACGATAGAGATTGAGAGATGTAGAACAAGTGAGAGAGAAAGGAGGTGAATAAGAGATAAAGAGAAGAGAGAGGGAAACAGAGGAAGAAGGAGAATGGATAAGTAAATACTATGAGAGAGAACGGCATGAGGGAGAGAAAAAAGAGAAAAATAGAGGGAGAGGGAGTGAGAGAAGAAGGGAGAGGTAATGAGAAAATGAGAGAGAAAAAGAGGGTGAGAGGGATTGAAAAAGAGTGAGAGAGATTGAGAAAAGAGAGATATTGAGAGAGATAGATGGATTGATATAGAGTGATAGTGAGGGTAAGAAAGAGAGAAGAGTAAGAGGGAGAGAGAGCAACATAATAGGAGCATAAGTGTGGAGAGATAGACCAAAAAGAAAAGGGGAGAAGAGGTAGAGAAAATAAACATAATGCGAGAGAAAGAGAGAAGGAGAGAAAGAAATGAAGAGCGAGGAGTTCAACAAAGAGATTGGGAGAGACAGAGAGAATGAGAGTAAGGGAGAGATATGTAAAACGAGGGAGAAAGATAGAGAATAGTGTGTGAGAGAGAGAGAGAAAAAAAAATAGAGATAGAACTAGATAGAGACCGAGAGAGGATAAAAGAAGAGAGAGAGAGAGATATTGAGCTAGGTAGAGAGAGTGTTAGGGGGAGGGAGAGTGGTGAAGATAGACCAAGTGAGAAGGTGTGTGAGATAGGGGAGAGGAAGGGAGAGATAGAGATGTAGGAAGGGAAATATTAGAAGGGGAAATGAAGATAGAGATATGGAATGTGCGCATGTGAGAGAGAGTAAGGGAGCTAGAGCGAGATAGAGAGAGACTTAAGTGATCAATAGAAAGAGAGAGAGAGAGAGATGAGAGACAGGCAAGAGAGAGAAGCAGAGAGTCCGTGAATGATAGAGAGAAAGAAAGAGAAAGTGATAGAGATAAATTTTTCAGAGAGAGCATGAGAAGAGTGGGTATAGAGAAAGAAAGAGAGCACAAGAAAAAAGAATAGAGAACAAGAGAGAGTGTGTGAAAAATGGAGACAGTAAAAGAGAAAGAGGAAGAGAGAAAGAGAGAAATAGGGGGATTAGAAATGGAGATATAGATAGGAAAGATGTGAGTAAGAGAATGTGTATGAGAAAGAGAAAGAAGAGTGAGAGGTGTGAGAAGATTAAGAGTGATAGAGAGACATTGATGAGAGAGAGATAGTGGGAGGAGGAGAGAGAATAAGAATAAATGAGTGGAAAAGATAGTGATAGAGAAAAGAGAGGGTGAGAGGGAGAGAGAAGAAGGGAGAGCGAGAGAAAGGAGATAGAGATAGGTATAAATAAGAAGTGAGGAAGAGTGAGGAAAGTGGGAGAGAAATGGAAAGGAGAGAGAGAAGGATAGACAAAAAGGGAGAGAGGGAGAAATAAATAAAAATGAAAATGAGAGAGATCGAGAGGGTGGAGGGTTGGAGGGAGAGAGACATAGAAGTATAGAGAAAAAGAAAGAAAGAGCAAAAGAAATAGATAGAGAGAGGTATGGTGAGGGAGAGAGCAAGAGAGAGAAGAGCAAGAGAGTACGTGAGAGAGAGGTAGGGAGAGGAGAGAGAGAAATTGAGAAAAGGAAGGAAAGAGAGCTTAGTGTTAGAGTAGAGAGAGAGATGGCAGGAGAGTCAAGGTAGCGAGAGAGCGAGTGAGCAAGATAGAGGAGAGAGATAGAGTGATGGAGAGAGAGGGAAGGAGAGGGAAGGGATGGACAGAGTGAGGGAGAGAGGGGATGAGATGGAAGAGAAGAGTGAAGAGGAAAGGGAGAGGGAGAGAAAGAAAGGGAAGGAGGCTGAGGATTTATCCAATTTTTTCTTCATCCTCAACATTTTCTCGGTCTCTTTACGCTTCTTTCTCCCGCTACGCCATTCTCACTCTTCTTCTCTCTCTTTAAATTTATGTACCTTATTCTCTCATTCCCTTACACACCGTTTTTCTCCATATCTCTCCATATCTACCTTTCTCTCTCACTCTCCGTTCTATCTCTATCACTCTCTCTTTCTAACTCTTCATTTTCTCTTCCACTCTCTTTAAATATATCCACCTATTCCTCTAGCTCTCTCAATGTCTGCCCTCCCTCTCCCTCTATCTCTCTCTCCTCTATCTTGGTCACTCACTAACAATCTTTTTCTCATTCTTTCTCAATCTTTCTCCCTCCCTCACTATCTCTAACACCTTTTCTCTCTGTCTCGTTACTATCTTCATCTGTCTCTCTCTCTCTTCTTTACCTCCCCTCATTTTCTAGTCTCTCTCATAGCCTCCCTTCCTAACTTTCTCTCTCTCTCTCTCTCCCTCTCTTTCTCACTCTTTCTCTCATTCTCTCTTTCTCTCACATATTTTATCTCTCTCCCTCTATCTTGTTTCCTGTCCATCTATCTTGTTTCCTCCATACCTCCATCTTGATCCATTTCCCCCAACCCCCGCCGCACTCCCTCTCCCTCTTATGTCTCCCCGACTCTCTCTATCTTCCTTGCAATATCTCGTCTTGTTTTGTTTTTCTCTCTCACTTTCTATCTCCCTCCTCGTTCTCTCCTTCTCCCCCTCCAATCCTCTTTCATTCCTTGTTCCTATGACCTCATGTTCTCCCTCTATGTCCATCATAATCTTTATCTCATTCTCTAACTCTATTCCTCACTCTTTCTATTTTCGCCGCTCACTCACTCTCCCTTCTTTCTCTAATTGTCTCTCATTCACTCTATTTATCTCCTTCACTCCCACTCTCTGCTCTTGCTCCATCCCTCTCTCTCCCTCAAACTCTCTCTCTCACTCTCTCCCTCTCTCCACCTCATTCACTCTATCTCTAACTTACTCTCTCATTCATTCTATCTTCTTCTTCCTCAATCTCTCCATTCTCTTCTCTCTCACACGCTTCTCTCTCTCAGCCTCTTTCCATCCCAACAATCTCTCTTACCCTCCATTTGTCCTACCCTTTCTCTCTCTGAAACCCTCCCTCTGTCTCTTTCTCATACTTTCTCCCTCAGTCTCAGACATGCTTTCATCCCTCTCACTCTCACTCACATCATCTTTCACTCTCTCCCTGCATATCACTTTTTTTAGCTCTCTCATGGATCTCTTCTCTCTATTTCTCATTCTTTTCCTTCTCTCTGTCTTTCTCGAGCTTTTCACTCTCTCACTCTCTCCACCTCCATCTACTCTCTTTATCGCTCTATCCCTCTCAAACTCCAACCCTTCATCCCTCTCTCTCACCCCTCCATCCCTCCTTTCTTACCTCTTGCTTCTTTATTATGTCTTATTTGCTTACTCTTACCTTCTCCTTGCTCTCTCTCATGTCTCTCTTTTTCTCTCTCTTTCATCTAGCTTGGTATCACTTGTTTTCTCTCATAACTCCCTTCATCTCTCTCTCTCTCTCTCTCTCTCTTTTTCCCTCCCTTTCTTATCTTTCTCCTCTTTTTATTATTTCTTTCTCTTTTCTTTCCCTACTCTTACCTCCTTACTATCTCTCACCCTCTCTCTTCCCCTCACACCCTCTCTTAGTCGATTTCTTTTTTCACTTATCTCACTCTCTATATCTTTTTCTTCTTCCTCTCTTATCTCTCTCTTCTGTGTCACACTTTCTATTCTCTCTTTCACCCTCACTCTTCATATTCTCTATCCCTATCATTCTCTCCAATCTCACTCTCCCTCCCCTCTCTCTTTCACTATCTCTCTCATGCTCTCTCTCCTTCATTTTCTCCCTCCTCTCTCTCTCTGTCTTTATTTCACTCACTCTTTCTCAATCTCTCTTCTTTAAATTTCTCTTCTCCCTTTACTCTCTTGCCTCTCTCTCTTCCCCTACTCTTCTGCTCTCTCTCCTCTCTTTTGCCACTTAACCTCCTCTCCGTCTCTTCTATCCCTCCACTTCCCAAACTATATTCTCTCGTTACCCTCCCTCTCTCTGGCTCCTTATTATCTCCCTCTTAGCTTTCTCACTCTTGCTAAATCTCGCTCACACTTCTCTCTCTTTATCTCACTAACCTAATCGTCTTTCTATCTCTTTCGCTCTATATCTCTCACTCTCTTAAACACACACATCCAATCTCTCTCCCTCTCTCTTGTTGTCTCTCCATCCCTCCATCTCTCGCCCTCTCTCAATCCCCCTCCCTCGATCTCTCCCTGCCTCTCTCGCTTGCATTCTCTCTCCCTTTATCCCTCTTACTTTCCTACATTCTTTTTTCTCTCATTTTCTCTCTCCCTCTTCTCCCTCCATCTCACTTACCCCTCACCACTTTTTTCCCTCTCTCACCCTTACAATTTCTATCTTATTTTCTCTCTCTGTATATCTCTCACTCTTCCTCTCTCCCTCTCTCAATCTCTTACCATCTCTTCTCTCTCTTTTTCTATCTCCCTCTAGCTCTATTTTTCTATGTGTTTCTCTCATGCTGTACTCACTCTCTAGCTTTCTTTCACTTGAAATCATGCTCATAATAACTCTCTTACTCTCTCCCCTATTATTATCTCTCTCTAGCTCTTCTTTATATTTCTTTCTCTAGCTTGCTCACTTTGCATCTCTATCTCCCTCCGTCTCTCTCTCTCTCTTTATATCTTCTCTCGCTCTTCTTGTTTGCTCTCTCCATCTCTCTTCCTCTCTCTTACTTGCTCTTTCACCATATTTAACTCTCTCTCACTCTCTTCATCACGAATCTCTCACGCTCACATTATCTCATTCTCTCTTAACACACTCTATATCACTCCATCTCTCCCTCTCATTCTCCTTCTATCTATCTCTCTCTCTTCTGGTCCCTCTTTCAATCTCTTTCTCTCGCACTCCCTTGCTTACTCTAACTCCCTCACTTTTTGTCCCTCCCTCGCACATCTTTCTTTCTCTTTATCTCTTCCCCCTCTTCCTCTATCAGCCCCTCCCTCTCACTCTCATCATCTCTCTACTTTGCTCCCACCATCCATTCATATCTATCTCATCTTCTTTGTCTCCTTCTCTCCAACTTTATCATCTCTTCTCTATGTCAATCTCTCTCTATGTTTCATTATTATTGTATTTGTGCCTCTTCCACTCACTAGCCGGCTCTTCAATTTCTCTCGCTTCTCTCTTCCGCTCTCTAGCTCTCTTCTATTGCTCTCTCTTGTATCTATGTCTATCCTTCCCTATCTTACACTCTCTCTTCTCTCTCTCCTCTCTAGGTCTACTATCTCTCACACACACTATCTCTTTCTCTCTCTTCTCTTGCTCTCCCTTCTCATTTTCTCACTCATCGCCTCCCTTTGTCTCTCTATGTCTCTCTTCTTTCTCTTACTCTGTCTTCTTTCTCCTCTCATTCACTCTATATCCCTCACACATTTTTCTCTTTTTCTCCCTCCCTCCCTCACTCTCTCTCTTTATCACTCCATCATTTTATCTCCCTCTCTCTGGCACTTCTTTCTTTAACTATCTTACTCAATCGAGCTCTCTCTCTCTTTCTCTGCACTCGTACACTCGCTCTCTCTCTTTCTCCCCTTTTGCACACTTGCTCTCTTTCTCTCTCCCTCCATCGCTCATTCAATCTCTCTCCCTCAATCTCTCTCGCCCTCTCACCTATCCCTGCACTCTATCTATATCTCTTACTCTTTGACTCCTTCCCTTTCTTTCCCTCTCTCTCCCCTTCATCCCTCCATTCCTCTCTTCATATCTTACTCTTTCCCTTTCTTCCTCTCTCTTACTCTATCCCTTTCATTCTCTCCTTCCATCTTTCTCTTTAGTATATATATTTCACCCTTTCTATCATTCTCCCACTATCTTTTCATTTTCTCCCCTCTTCTTTCTCACCCCGTATCTCCCACTCTCTTGTTCTCTCAGTCCCTCCCTCTCTTGCTTTTTTACTTTCACTCCCCTTTATTTCTCTCTATCCTCTTACTTTATGTCTGTCTCACATGCACACACACTCTTTATTTTTCCCTCCCTACATTTTCCTTCATCCATCTCTCTTTCTCCCTCCCACTCCCTCGTTTTATGCTCACACACACTCTTACTTTTCTATCCCTCTCTCTCATGCTACTTTTCTCCATGGCTTACTCGTCCTAAATTTCTCTTGCACTTTTGATTTTTCTCTCTCTCTCCCACTCTCTTATTCTCAATCTCTATCACAATTTTCTCTCGCCCCCTCATTGGCTCTCTACCTCACTATTCTCCTCTATCTTTCTCCCTCTCCATCTCGATCACCCTCCCTCTAAACATCTTCCTATATTTCTCTTTCCATTTTTCTCTTCTCTTGTTCTCTTCTCTCTCTTACATCCATTCCATCTCTCTCAATCTCTCTTTACTTGCTCGTCTCTCTCTTCACCTCTATATATCTCTCATTCTTGTCACTTCTTCTCTAGCTCTATATCCCTTTATCTCACTCCTCCCTCACTCACATTCTATTCTCCTACTTTTTGTTCTCTCTATTGATATTTACCCACATTCTCTCTCTCTTTTTCTTTGCCCTCTCTCACTACTATTATCTCTCTCTCTCACGTTTCTTACACTTTTCTCTCTTGTTGTTCCCTCTCTATTACTCTCTCTCGCTCTCTCTTTCTCCCCATTTTTATCTTTATATGTCACAGCCTCTCTATCTGGCCCCCTAGTGTTCCCTCTTACTCACTCTCTCTTCTCCCTTCTCTCCTCTCCCTCTCTACTTCCCCTAGCTCTCTTTATTTCCCCCATCACACTATCCTTATTCATCCATTCCTCTCCCTCTCTTTTTCTATCACTCTCTCTCACTATGTCTCCTTCGTCTTTCCCTCTCTCTCTCTCTCTCTCTCACTCTCTCTTCCTCTCCTTCATGCACACACGCACTCTGTCTGTCCCATCTCTCTCACATTCTCTATCCCTCACACTCTCTTCTCTCATTTCCTTATTCTCTCTCTTACTTTTATATTTCTAATTCCCACTCTCTCTCCACCACACAAATCTCTCTCCCTCTTTCTTTTTCTCACTTCCTTGTCCTCTCTCGAACTTTATCGCTACCTCCTTTATCCCTCTCCCTTTGGCTCATTCTCTCTCCCACACTTCTCCCTCCTTTATCTCATTATGCTTCTAACGCATCTCTCTCTCTCCCTCTTCCCTCTCTCCTGCTCTCTTTCTCCCTTTTTGTCTCACTATCTTCCCTCTCTTCTCTCCCACTATCTCTTCTCCATGTCTATGTCTCATTCACTCTATCTTCTTCTACTCCTCTAGCTCTCACCCTCTCTAGCTTTCTCCCATTTCATCCTCCCCTCCTCTCCCTTCCTCTCCATCCCACTCTCCCTCTACCTAAATCTCTGCCTCTCTCTTACAAACTCTCTCTCTGTATCACTCACACTTCTCTTACCTTCTATATTTTATATCTCCCTCTCTTCTCTATCTCACTCACCCACACTTATTTCTCTCTTTCTCTCACTATTTCTTTCTCTTTGACTCTTTCTCTCACACTCTAGCTCTCTTTACCACCCTCTACCTCTCTTTCTTCTATCCCCCTATCTTAATCTCTCTTATATATCTCTCTCCCTAATTTCTCTCTCCCTCTCTTGCTCATTCCCTCCCTCTCTATCCCTCTCTTTCTCACTCTCTTTTCTTGCTCTCACTTTCCCTCTCTCTCTCTCTCTCTCTCCAACTTCCTCAATTAATCTCTTCCACTCTTAATCTTTCAATCTGTCTTTTTTTTCTTTCATCTCTCTCTATCTCAATTTATCTCTAGATCTTTATTATGCTTGAGTGGGGGAGAGAGAGTGAGAGAGCAAGAGAGAGACAGAGAGAGTGTAAGAGATTGAGAGAGGGAGAGAGGTGAGAGAGAGGATAGAGAGAACCAAAGAGTACTGAGCAACATAGAGAAAGAGGGAGAGAGAGATGCAAGATAGCAGGAAAGATGCAAGAGAGAGAGGAAGAAAGATAGAATTAGAGATATTATAGAGCATGAAAAAATTTAGCAAGAAGGGAAAAGGGAGGAAGAGTGAGAGTGATAGTAGGAAATTATGAGAGAGCGAGTGCAGAAAAGTGAGTGAGAGAGAGACACCTACTAAAATGAGAGAAGAGAGTGGAAGTGACCTACTGAGCTTGAAAGAGAGAGAGACAAATAGCATGAAACATAAAGCAAAAGAGGAAGAGAGATTGAAAAAGAAGGTGACATAATGAAGAGAGGTTGAGGGAGAAAAGAGAGCAACAGAGGGAAGGATGGAGGGAGGGACACAGAAAATAATAAAAAGGTGAGATGGAAAGAGGGAGGATGAAAGAAGCTCTTAATGGATTAGTCTAGGAGGCTTGAACTCATGCCATACATGGGGTTTTAAGAAGAAATAGTCATGAACATTTGTCAACTTAATCAAAGCCCAAGGATAAATGAGTAATATTATTATGACTGGATATTTCATCTTTTTATTGCAGTTTAATAATACCTTGCATGCCAACTTGATGTAGTTTCTTATTTGTTCTAGAAAATATTTTATCTTCTCTTTCTTGCTTGGAAGCTTTAGCCTAAATATAGCCCTTACTTGTTCTTTTAGTTTCTCTCTCTCTCCCTTCCATTCTCTCATGCCCTCCATCTCTCTCTCCCCACTCTCTTACCACTTCTTTCTTTCTTTCTCTTCTCTACCTGCTCTCCTTTATGCCTCCTCTCCCCCTCTCTCCTCCCCCTTTACACACTCTGACACTCTCCCATACTGTCTCCTCTTTATGTCGCACTCTGTATCCCTCCCTCTATGTCTCTCTCTCTCTCTCTCTCTCTCTCTCTCTTCTCTAGTAATTTCTCTCCCTCTTTCTCACTTTCTCTCTCTCACCCCTCTTCTCTCTTGCTCTCTTTCCTCCTTATCATTTTATGTTCTCGATCTCTCAAATTAACCATTTCACTCTCTCTAACACAATTCGTATCTCTATCTCCATTTCTCCCTCCCTCTATCCCTCCCTTTCTCCCCAATCCCAAACAGACTATCTATATATCTCTCTCTTTCTCGCAATATCGTCCCCTTCCTCCTTTTATCCCTCTTTCTTTTTCGCTATATTCATCTTCTCTCTCTGTCTCTCTCCTTCTATTTCTCTCTCTTGCACTCTTGCTCTCTCACTCACTCTCCCTCCTTCACTCTCTCTTACTTTCTCTCCTCTCTCTACTTCTCATGCTCCCTCTCCGAATATCTCGACCCCTCTATCGTCCACTCTCTTCTCTTGCTCTTTCATTTCTCTCATTTTCTCTCTCTTTCACTCTCACATTTTCCCTAGTGCTTTATTTTGCTATTCACCCTCTCCCTCCCCACTCTCTTTCCTCTCTTTTTTTCTCTCTTTCTTGCTCTCTTTCTCTCTTATTATTACTCCCTCCCTCCTTTCCTCTATCTCTATAACTCTCAATCTCTATCTGCCTCCCTCTCTCCTCCTCTCTCTCCCTCCCTACTCTCTCTCTCTCCCTTTCCTTCCTCTCTCTCCATCTCTCATGCTCCTCTCTCGCTCTCATCTCTCTCTTCTCTGCTCTTCCTTTCTTTTTCTTTCTCTCGCTCACTCTCTCCCTCCGTCTTTAATACTTCTCTCTCTCCCTTTCTCTCATACACTCTAACATCTCTATCTTTATCTCTAGTGCTCCGCATTTTATCTCTCCCTTCCTCTCTTTTCTCTCTCTCTCCCTCTTGCCACACTTATCTATTCTTTTTCTATCTCTCTTCCTCTCATACTCTATGTTTTGCTTTGCTTATCTCTCCATCTCTCCCAATCAAAAACTTTCTCTTTTATCACTCCCATTCTTGGTCCCACACTTCCTTTCACTCTCTCTGATCTCTCTCTCTTGCATCTCTTGCTCTCTCTTCTCTCTTTCTCATCTCTTACTCCTCTCACTCCCTCTCTTCTCTTACTCCCTCGTCACCTGTCATTTTTTCTTTATCTTCATCCATCTCTCCCTTCCTTCCTCCCTCGTGGCCTCTCTCTCCCTCCATCCATCACTCTATTCCCTCTTTCTCTCCTTGTCTCACTTTCTCTTCTTTTTATCTCTCCCCATCTCTCCTTCTCTCTCACTGCCTCCCTCCCTCTCAAACTTCTCACTCCTTTCGCCTTGTCTATCCTTCCCTCTCTCACGCTCTCTCCCTCTTCTCTCTTGTTTTCTCTCTTACCATCACTTATCTTTCTCTCTCTTCTATTTGTTAACGCTCACTCTTCCACCCTCTTTTCTATCTTTCTCTCTTTATTATAATGCTCTCTCTTTCCATCTCTCTTCTCTCTCCATCCCTCTCTCTCACTCTCTCTTCGTTTCTCACTTCCTCCCCTCTTCTTCTATCTTATATATCTCTCTATCTATCTTCATATTACTCTCTCTTACACTATCCCTAGCTCTATCTCCATTTCTCTCTCCCTCTATTTCCCTCCCTTTCCCTCTTTCTCTCTTTCTTCCTCAATCTCATACACACTCTCTCTTCCTTTCTCTCTCACTTTCTCTCTAACTCTCTCGCATGTCCTATCTCTCTCGATTTTCTCTTTTCTCTCAATTTATCTCTCTCTCCATAACTCTCTCTTCCATCTCTTACGCTCTGCATAGCTTTCTATCTTTCTCCCTCTCTCACTTGCTCTTTCCACTACTATAACATCCTCTCTCCCTCTCTTTTCTAACACTCCCTCTCTCTCCATCTTTATCTTTTTATGATTTTCTCTCCCTCTCTCTTCCTCTCTATATCACTCACTATCCATCTTTTACTGTCTATTATCTTCTCTCACTCTCTCTTCTTTATCTTACTTTTATTATCTCTCTTCCCATCTCTCTACTCTTCTCCCTCGT
This sequence comes from Papilionanthe hookeriana x Papilionanthe teres, assembly GCA_022702705.1. Classification (NCBI taxonomy): domain Eukaryota; kingdom Viridiplantae; phylum Streptophyta; class Magnoliopsida; order Asparagales; family Orchidaceae; genus Papilionanthe; species Papilionanthe hookeriana x Papilionanthe teres. Next base: position 74,105,092 of record CM040435.1, on the reverse strand, counting down.
TCCCTCTCTTATATCCTTTGAATTTGATTCTCTTTATATCTCATTTAATATTTGTCTCTCTCACTGTTCTTTCTATCTTCGTCTTAATCTCACTCTCACTGTCTCTGCATCTCTATCTATCTTTGTCTTCTCTTCATCTCTATTTGTCTCAATTTCTTTATTCTCTTAGGTTCACATAAGGTTCTCTCTCACACACACTCTTTCGTTTCCGCCCTCTATCTTTAGCTCTCCACCCTCTCCTACTTATCTCACCCTTCTCGCTCTCTAACTCTCTCTTTCTTTTTATATCTCCCTCTTGCACTCTCTTCTCTTTCTTGCACTTCTTTCTCACTCTCTAATTCTTTCTCTCCATGTCTAAATCACACTCTCTCACCCTTCCTCTCTACCTCTTACCAATCTCTCAGCTACCTCTCTTATCATTTTTTCTCACATTTTTTTTCTTTTCTCTAACTCTTACCTCTCTCTCTTCTCTATCTTCCTTTCCACCTCTCTCTCTTGCACTTTTCTATCATTCTCCATCTCTCTAACTCTCACTTTCTTAATCTTAGAGAAGTGAGAAAATGGGTGAGAAGAAGTAGAATCATAGAGTGCCAGAAAGATGAAGAAATGGAGATAGAGATAAGGAAGGTATTTGTGTGAGAGAGAGATATAGAAAGAGAGAGGGAGAGAGTGAGACCATGAAAGAGAAAGAACGAAAGATAGACAAACAGAAAAAGAGAGAAAGAGAGAGGAGCGAAGGTGAGAGAGATTTGAGTGAACAAGAGACTGTGTAAGAGAGAAATCGAGAGGGATAATAAGGGAGAGAGCTGAAGTGAAGTAGTGGAAGTGAGAGGAAGATAGAGATTGAGAGATGTAGAAGAAGTGAGAGAGAAAGGAGGTGAATAAAAGATAGAGAGAAGAGAGGGGGAAACAGAGGAAGAAGGAGAAAGGATAAGTAAATATTGTGAGAGAGAATGGCAGGAGAGAGAGAAAAAAGAGAGAAACAGAGAGAGAGAGGGAGTGAGAGAAGAAGGGAAAAATGAGAAAATGAGAGAGAAAAAGAGGGTGGGAGGGATGGAAAGAGAGGGAGAGAAATTGAGAAAAAGAGAGATATTGAGAGAGATAGATGGATTGATATAGAGTGATAGTGAGGGCAAGAAAGAGACAAGAGTAAGAGGGAGAGAGAGCAGCATAATAGGAGCATAAGTCTGGAGAGATAGACCAAAAAGAAAAGGGGAGAAGAGGTAGAGAAAATAAACATAATGTGAGAGAAAGAGAGAAGGGGAGAAAGAAATGAAGAGCGAGGTGTTCAACAAAGAGATTGGGAGAGACAGAGAGAATGAGAGTAAGGGAGAGATATGTAAAACGAGGGAGAAAGATAGAGAAGAGTGAGAGAGAGAGAGATAGAAAAAATAGAGATGGAAATAGATAGAGACCGAGAGAGGTAAAAGAAGAGAGAGTGAGAGATATTGAGCTAGGTAGAGAGAGTGTTAGGGGGAGGGAGTGTGGTGAAGATAGGCCAAGTGAGATAGGGGAGAGGAAGGGAGAGATAGAGATGTAGGAAGGGAAATATTGGAAGGGGAAATGAAGATAGAGATATGAAATGTGCGCGTGTGAGAGAGAGTGAGGGAGTTAGCGCGAGATAGAGAGAGAAGTGATCAATAGAGAGAGAGAGAGATGAGAGATAGGCGAGAGAGAGAATCAGAGAGTCCGTGAATGATAGAGAGAAAGAAGGAGAAAGTGATAGAGATAAATTTTTCGAGAGAGAGCATGAGAAGTGTGGGGATAGAGCAAGAAAGAGAGAACAAGAAAAGGGGTAGAGAACAAGAGAGAGTGTGTGCAAAATGGAGGTAGTAAAAGAGAAAGAGGGAGAGCGGAAGAGACAAAGAGGGGGGATTAGAATTGGAGATATAGATAAGAAAGGTGTGAGTAAGAGAATGTGTATGACAAAAGAGAGAGAGAAGAGTGAGAGGTGTGAGAAGATTAAAAGTGAGAGAGATATTGATGAGAGAGTGATATTGGGAGGAGAGAGGAAAAGAATAAAAGAGTGGACAAGATAGTGATTGAGAATAAGAGAGGGTGAGAGGGTGAGAGAAGAAGGGAGAGCAAGAGAAAGGAGATAGAGATAGGTATAAGAAGTGATGAAGAGTGAGAAAAGTGGGTGAAAAAGGGAAAGGAGTGAGAGAAGGATAGACACAAAGGGAGAGAGGGAGAAATAAATAAAAATGAAAATGAGAGAGACCGAGAGAGGGGAGGGCTGGAGGGAGAGAGAGAGACAGAAGTATAGAGAAAAAGAAAGAAAGAGTAAAAGAAATAGATAGAGAGAGGTATGGCCTCACGTTCTCCTCTCTGTCCATCATAATCTTTATCTCACTCTTTATCCCTCACTCTATATATTTTCGCCGCTCAATATATTTTCGCCGCTCACACACTCTCCTTTCTTTCACTATTTGTCTCTCCTTCACTCTATTTATCTCCTTCACTCCCACTCTCTGCCTCTTGCTCCATCCCTCTCTTGTCTCGTTTCTCTCTCCCTCTCTCTCCCTCAAACTCTCTCTCACACTCTCTCCCTCTCTCCACCTCATTCACTCTATCTCTAACCTACTCTCTCACTCATTCTATCTTCTTCTTCCTCAATCTCTCCATTCTCTCCTCTCTCACAAGCTTCTCTCTCTCAGCATCTTTCCATCCCAACAATCTCTGAAACCCTCCCTCTCGTATCTTTCTCATACTTTCTCCCTCACTCTCAAACATGCTTTCATCCCTCCCTCTCTCACTTGCATCATCTTTTACTCTCTCCCTGCATCTCACTCATTTTTTTAGTTCTCTCATGGATCTCTTCTCCCTATTTCTCATTCTTTTCCTTCTCTCCGTCTTTCTCGAGCTTTTCACTCTCTCACTCTCTCCACTTCCATCTACTCTCTATCTCTCTATCCCTCTCAAACTCCCACCCTTCCTCCCTCTCTCTCACTCCTCCATCCCTCCTTTCTTACCTTTTTCTTCTTTATTATGTCTTATTTGCTTACTCTTACCTTCTCCTTACTCTCTCTCTTGTCTCTCTTTTTCTCTCTCTTTCATCTAGCTTGGTCTCACTTGCTTTCTCTCATAACTCCCTTCATCTCTCTCCTCTCTCTCTCTCTTTTCCCCTCCCTATTTCTTATTTTTCTCCTCTTTTATTATTTCTTTCTCTTTCTTTCCCTACTCTTACCTCCTTACTATCTCTCACCCTCTCTCTTCCCCTCACACCCTCTCTTAGTCTCTTTCTTTTTCACTTATCTCACTCTCTATATCTTTTTCTTCTTCCTCTCTTATCTCTCTCTTCTGTGTCACTCTTTCTATTCTCTCTTTCACCCTCACTCTTCATATTCTCTATCCCTATCATTCTCTCTCCCAATCTAACTCTCTCCCTCTCCCTCTCTCTTTAACTATCTCTCTCATGCTCTCTCTCCTTCATTTTCTCCCTCCTCTCTCTCTCTCTCTTTATTTCACTCTCTCTTTCTCAATCTCTCTTCTTTATTTTTTTCTTCTCCCTTTTCTCTCTTGCCTCTCTCTCTTCCCCTACTCTTTTGCTCTCTCTCCTCTCTTTTGCCTCTGAATCTCCTCTATGTCTCTTCTATCCGTCTACTTCATAAACTATATTCTCTTGTTACCCTCCCTCTCTCTAGCTCCCTATTATCTCCCTCTCTGCTTTCTCACTCTTGCTAAATCTCGCTCACACTTCTCTCTCTTTAGCTCACTATCCTAATCATCTTTCTATCTCTTTCGCTCTATATCTCTCACTCTCTTAAACACACACATTCAATCTCTCTCCCTCTCTCTTGTTGTCTCTCTATCTCTCTTGCTTTCTCCATCCCTCCATCTCTCGCCCTCTCCTAATCCCCCTCCCTCGATCTCTTCCCCGCTCTCTCTCTTGCATTCTCTCTCCCTTTATCCCTCTTGCTTTCCCACATTCTTTTTTCTCTCATTTTCTCTCTCCCTCTTTCTCTCTCCATCTCACTTACCCCTCACCACTTTTTCTCCCTCTCTCACCCTTACAATTTTCTATCTTATTCTCTCTCTCTCGTATATCTCTCACTCTTCCTCTCTCCCTCTCTCAATCTCTTACCATTTCTTCTCTCTCTTTTCTCTCCCTCTGGCTCTATTTTTCTATGTGTTTCTCTCTTGCTCTACTCACTCTCTAGCTTTCTTTCACTTGAAATCATGCTCACAGTAACTCTCTTACTCTCTCCCCTATTATTATCTCTCTCTGCTCTTCTTTATATTTCTTTCTCTAGCTTGCTCACTTTGCATCTCTATCTACCTCTGCTCTCTCTCTCTCTCTCCCTCTTTCTTTATATCTTCTCTCGCTCTCCTTTTGTGCTCTCTCCATCTCTCTTCCTCTCTCTTATTTGCTCTTTCACGATGTTTAACTCTCTCTCACTCTCTTTATCACGAATCTCTCATGCTCACATTATCTCTGTAATTCTCTTAAATCTGTTCTCTCTTATCTCATTCTCTCTTAACTCTCTCTATATCACTCCATCTCTCCCTCTCATTCTCCTTCTCTCTATCTATCTCGCTTTTGGTCCCTCTTTTAATCTCTTTCTCTCTCACTACCTCGCTTACTCTAAGTCCCTCACTTTTTGTCCCTCCCTCTCACATCTTTCTTTCTCTTCATCTCTTCCCTCTCTTCCTCTGCCACTCCCTCCCTCTCGCTCTCATCATCTCTCTACTTTGTTCCCACCATCCATTTCTTTCTATCTTCTCTTCTTTCTCTCCTTCTCTCCAACTTTATCTTCTCTCTCTATGTCACTCCCCTCTATGTTTCATTATTATTGTATCCGTGCCTCTTCCACTCCCTAGCCCGCTCTTCAATTTCTCTCGCTTCTCTCTTCCAATCTCTAGCTCTCTTCTATTGCTCTCTCTTGTTACTATGTCTATCCTTCCCTATCTTACACACTCTCTCTTCTCTCTCTCCTCTCTAGGTCTACCTACTATCTCTTTCTCTCTCTCTCTTGCTCTCCCTTCTCATTTTCTCACTCATCGCCTCCCTTTGTCTCTCTATGTCTCTCTTCTTTCTCCTCTCATTCACTCTATATCCCTCACACATTTTCTCTCTTTTTCTCCCTCCCTCCCTCACTCTCTCTCTTTATCACTCCATCATTTTCTCTCCCTCTCTCTAGCGCTTCTTTCTTTAACTATCTTACTCAATCTTGCTCTCTCTTTCTCTCTTTCTCTGCTCTCACACACTCGCTCTCTCTCTTTCTCCCCATTCGCTCACTTGCTCTCTCTCTGTCTCCCTCTATCACTCATTCAATCTCAATCCCTCAATCTCTTTAACCCTCTCACCTATCCCTCCACTCTATCTATATATCTTACTCTTTGACTCCATCCCTTTCTCTCCCTCTCTCTCCCCTTCATCCCTCCATTCCTCTCTTCATATATTTCTCTTTCCCTTTCTTCCTCTCTCTTACTCTATCTCTATCATTCTCTCCTTTCATCTTTCTCTTTAGTATATATATTTCACCATTTCTCTCATTCTCCCACTATCTTTTCATTCACTTAATTTACCTTATTTGTGTATTCTCTCTCTTCTCTCTTGTTGTGTCTCTCCATCTCTTTCTCTTCCGTCTCACTCTCTCGATGCTCTCATTCCCCTCGAGCACTTTTGATCACCGTCCCTCTCTCCTCCCTCTCTTCTTTTATCTTACTCTTTTCACACTCGTTTCTATACCTCACTCTTCCCCTCACTCCCTCCAACTCCTTTCTTAATCTCTCTTGTCTCAAAGGTGTTCCTCCTTTCATTTTGCCTTCCTCGTACCCTTATCTCCCTTTCCTTTTCTCTCTTCTTCACACTCCTCCTCAATTTCTCTCTCTTATTCCTTCTCTCCCTTTATCTCTATCTCTCTCTTCATCCTCTATCTCACTCTCCCCCTCCATCTCTCAATCACTACCTCTCTCTCTCATGCTCTCAATCTCTCACATTATTTATCTATCGCTCCCCAACTTGCTCAATCTTCCCCCTCACTCCATCTCTATAACCCTCTCTCTCTCTTTTCATGTCTCTCGTCTCTCTTTATGTTTCTCTCCCTCGCTCCCTCTCTCTCCCCCTCTCCCCCTTCCTCTCGTTTCTCTTTCTCCCTCTTTCATTCCCTCTCTCTCTTGCTCAACTACTCTCACGTTTTCTCCCTTCTTCTCTCTCACCCCGTATCTCCCACTCTCTTGTTCTCTCATTCCCTCCCTCTCTTGCTTTCTTACTTTCTCCCCTTTATTTCTCTTTATCCTCTTACTTTCTGTCTGTCTCACACGCACACACACACTTTATTTCTCCCTCCCTACATTTTCCTTCCTCTATCTCTCTTTCTCCCTCCCAATCCCTCATTTTATGCTCACAAACTCTTACTTGTCTATCCCTCTCTCTCATTCTACTTTTCTCCATGGCTCACTCTTCCAAAAATTCTCTTGCTCTTTTGATTTTTCTCCCTCTCTCCCACTCTCTTGCTCTCAATCTCTCTCACAATTTTCTCTTGCCACCTCATTGGCTCTCTACCTCACTATTCTCCTCTTTCTCCCTCTCAATCTCATCACCTTCTCTCTAAACATCTTCCTATATTTCTCTTTCCTTTTTTTCTCTTCTCTGGTTCTCTTCTCTCTCTTACATCCATTCCATCTCTCTCAGTCTCTCTTTACTTGCTCCTTCGTCTCTCTCTTCACCTCTATATATCTCTCATTCTTGTCACTTCTTCTCTAGCTCTCTATCCCTTTATCTCACTCCTCCCTCACTTTCTATTCTCTTACTTTTGTTCCCTCTATTGATATTTACCCACATTCTCTCTCTCTTTTTCTTTGCCCTCTCTCACTACTATTATCTCTCTCTCTATTTCGTTTCTTTCACTTTTCTCTCTTGTTGTTCCCTCTCTATCACTCTCTCTCACTCTCTCTTTCTCCCCATTTTTATCTAGATATCTCACAGCCCCCTTGTGTTCCCTCTTACTGACTCTCTCTTCTCTCTTCTCTCCTCTCCCTCTCTCTTCCCCTAGCTCTCTTTATTTCCCCCATCACTCTATCGTTATTCATCCATTCCTCTCCCTCTCTCTTTCTTTCACTCTCCTCTCTCCTCTCACTCTTTTCTTTATCTTACTTCTACTCACTCTCTGTTTCTATACCTCTCTCTTCCCCCACTCCCTCCAACTCTTTTCTTAATCTCTCTTGTCTCAGTGTGTTCTCTCCCCTCTTTCCTTCATTCTCTATACTATTACTCGGTCTCTTTCCTTCGTTTATCTCAAACTCTCACTCTCTCTCCACCACATATACACACGCTCTCTCCCTCTTTCTTCTTGCTCTCTATTTTTATCTCTCTCTCAAACATTATCTCACTCCATTCTCCATCTCTTTTCGCCTATTTTTGTCGCTCTCTACCTTCTTTATCCTTCTCCCTTGCTTTCAATCTCCCTTCTTCTACCTATCTACTTCTTTCTCTCTTTCGTCAACTATCTCCCCCTCTCTTTCTCCCTCCTATCACTCTCTCTCCCTTCTCTCTTCTCCCACTCTCTTTTCTCCATGTCATTATATTTTTTGACTCTCCTTTTCTTATTTCTATTTAGCTCTAACTCTTTCTATCTCTCCCCCATTTCTTATAGCCCCTTCTCTCACCCATTCTCTTCATCCCTCTCTCCCTCCTTCTTACTCCCTTCTCTCTTCACATACTCTCTCTCATTTTATACCTACTACTCACTCTTCTTTTAATCTCTCTCTACTCTAACTCACTTCCACCCACTCAATCTATCTCTATTCTCATTACCTCTCTCATTTTTACGCTTTATTTAACTCTCTAACTCATTTTTGGCATCCCTTTCCTCCGTCTCTACCCTCACACCTCTCTTATTCACTCTCTCTCCTAGTTTCTCTTTTAAAATCCCTACCTCTATCGCTCACATCTTTTCTTACAGTTTCTTCGATCTCTATCTCGCTTTTCCTATATCTCTATATTATGCTCTTTTCTCTCTCTTTCCCTCTCTTCCTCTTGCCTTTCTTACTTTCTCACCTCTCTACCTCATACTTACTCCCTCTCTTCTAGTCTCCTCTCTTCCTCTCTCTCTCTACTCTCCTCTCTTTAGCCTGTTATCTCTCTTCATCTTTATCTCTTGCTCCACCTTTTTCTTTCAAATCCTTCCACTTTATTATTCCCACTCTCTCTGTCTCTCTCCCACTTCCTTTACTCTCTCCCTCTCTCACTCTTTTCTTAATCGTTGTTCTCTCTCTCTCACTTTCTTGCTCTCTCTCCCTTTCATACCTCTCTTGCTTTCTCTGTCTCTCCCGAGCTCTCCCACTCTCTCCTCTTCTTTCGTTATCAATCTCTTTCTCCCATAGACCCTCTATCTTTCTTTTGATTCATCACTATCTCTCTCCCACTTTCTTACCCTCTCTATCTCAACTTCTCAATATTTCTTCCCTCTCTTCCTCTTTCTCCTATACTTTATCCTTTCCTCCATGCCTCTCTCTCTCTTTAGTGTGTATATATATATATTTCTCTCCCTATCTAGCTTTTTTCTCTCAACTCTCTCCCTCCCTCTCTCTCAGTCACTTTATCACTCTCAATCCCTTTCTCATATGTTCTCTCTTCACTAACTCTTCCTTGTTGCCTTCTTGTTGTCACTCTCCCTCTCTCTCATCCACTCTATCCTCGTGTCTCTCTCTATAGCTCTTTCTCCCTCTCCCTTGCTCTCACTCTTGCGATCTCTCTTTCACTTTATGTACATATTTCTCTCTTTCTTTCGCTCTCTCTCACTTTAACTTTGTCTTTTTGTCTCACCCTTGCACCTTTCTTTTACCTAAAATTCTCATTCACTTTCTCTTTGGTTCTCTCCCTCTATCTCACTCTTTAACTAAATCTCTCAAGTTCTCTCTCTTGCTTACTCTACCTCTCTCTCTTGCTTACTCTACCTCTCTCTACCTAAAATTCTCATTCACTTTCTCTTTGGTTCTCTCCCTCTATCTCACTCTTTAACTAAATCTCCCAAGTTCTCTCTCTTGCTTACTCTAAAATTCTCATTCACTTTCTCTTTGGTTCTCTCCCTCTATCTCACTCTTTAACTAAATCTCCCAAGTTCTCTCTCTTGCTTACTCTACCCCTCTCTACCGCTCTCTCGCATTCTCCCTATTTCAAGATCTCTCTCTCTCTCTTACTTTTTTAGTCTCAGTTTCTCTTCTCTTACCCTATCTCACTCTTTTTTCTATGTCTCTCCTTTTACTATCTCTTTCTCTGTCTTCTCTTTCTTACCCCCCTTCTTATCTCTCTCTCTCTCTTGCTCTCATTCTCTCTCTTTCTCTCCTAATCTCTTTTTTTAATTCTCTGCCTCTCGCTCACTCTCTTTGTCCCTCTCTCGTACTATGCCTCTTCTTCTCTCCCGCTTCTCTTACTTTATCTCTTTGTCTCTTCTCCCACACTTCTCTTATTTTCTATTTTGGTTTACTCTCTATGCTTTGCTCCAATTATGTAGCTCATCTCTCACCCACTCTCCCACTACCTCTCTCACTCTTTTTCAACCTCTCTCACTATCTACCCATCTCTCACTATCTCTCGATCACACTCAAACATTCTCTCTTTATCCCACTCTCACTTCTCTCTCTCTCTCCCTCTTTTTCTCTATCTCTCATGTACTCTCTGCTTCTCTCTTTCCTCTCTCACCTCTGTCTCCCACTCTCTTGATCTCTTACTATCTCTTTATCTCTCTCTTTCTCTCTCACCCTCTAAGTCCTATCATCTTGTTCTTTCTATATATTCTCTCTTTCTCCCTCTCTTTCCCGCAAGCACACCTTCCACATCTCTATCTTTATTTCCCTTACCTATATTTCCCTCCCTCAATACCTCTCTCTCTCTCTCTCTCTCTCTCTCTCTAATTTTTTTTCCTTCTCTCAATCTCACACACCTTGTCACTTGCTCTCTCTCTACTGCCTCACCCTAGAGCTCTCTTTGTCTACCTTCATCGTCTCTCACTCTCTCTTGTCTTACCCGCTCTCATTCTCTCTCCATTTGCATCTCATTTTTTGTATCCCTCTCCTCTCTCACTCTTCTCTATTTTTCTTCTTTTTATCTCGCTCTCTCACTATTATTCTCATTCGTTTTTTTCTGTCCCAATCTCATTTTTGAACTCCTCACTCTCCATCTCTCTTTCCCTCATGCTCTCTCTCTTTGTTTCCCTCTCATAATATGTCTATTCTTCTTTACCTCTTCTCCTATTTTCTTTTTTTCTATCTCTATACTTTGCTCCTACTATGTAGCATTCTCTCTCTCTCACCATCACCATCAATCTCTATCTATCTCTCTATCTCTCCCTTCTTCTCTCTATCTCTCCCTCTTACTCTCATTTTCTTTCTTCCCGCATGTTATGTTCTCTCTCTTCCTCAAGCACACACTTACTATCTTTTAGTATTAACACAAGCACACACTCTCTCTTTCGCCTTCTCTCTTTGCTCTCTTTCACCATCATTCACACATTCTCTCTTTGCTTTCTCTTACATTCTCTTTTCTCTCGCTCTCTACTTCTCACCGTCATTCGCCACCTCTCTCACTCTATTTTTTCCCCCATCTCTATGTTGATATTTCTTTATCTCTTTATATCTCTCCCTCGCTCTCCCTCTCACTCACTCACTCTTCTTTCTCCCTCCTCTCTCTCATTTTCTCACTCTCATTCTGTCTCTTTTTCAACATTCCCCATCTCCTTATCTATCTGCCTTACTTTCTCTTATCCCCTCCCTTTCTCACGCATGCACTCTCTCTCACTCTTTTCTTTCTCTCTCTCTCTCTCTCACACACACACAAAAACTCTATATCACACTCCTTTCCCTCGCTTACTTGCTCTCTCTATCTCTCTTCTATCTTTTACTCTCACTCTGCCCACTATCTCTATATCTCTCTCTTTATCTCTCATTATCTATATATCTCTTTATTTGCACTACCTTTATCCCTCTCCTTTTGCAGCTTTATCTATCCTAACCTTTTTCTTACTCCCTTCTCTTGTCATTTCTCTCCCGACTCCTCTCTCTCTCTCTCTCTCTCTCTCTCTCCTTTTGACCTCTTATAGGCCCCATCTTCTCTCCTCTCTTCTCTCTATTCCCCTATATCTTTTCAAACTCTCTCTCCCCCACACTTCTCTCTCCTCTCTCACCCTCTATTTTCTATATTTCTCATTCATTCACTCTTTCTCACTCTTCTCTTTGGCACTCACTTCCTCTCCTCATACTCTCTCTCACTCTCTGTATCACTCTCTCTATCTCTTTCCCATTTCTTCCTCCCTCTCCAACTCTCCCTCCCACTAACCCTCTATAGCTTAAATAATCTTGATCACTCTCTCTCTTTCTCTCTCTTGATCAAACATTATCACTTTATCTCTTTCTCTCTTCCTCTCTCTCACTCTCTAGTTCTCCCGCTCAACTTCGCTGACTCCATCATTTCTTCTCCTCTCTCTATCTCCTCTATCTCCCTCTCATCAAATCTCTCTCTCTCTCTCTCTCTCTCTCTCTCTCTTGCTTTTAATCGCTCACAATGTTTCTATTATTCTCTTTCTCCCTCATTTTTTTCTCTCTTCATCTCGCTCACCCTCTCTATCAACAACATTCTCTTACTCTCTTCTCTCACTCATACATCCCTCTATCTCACTCACTTTCTTCTCTCATTCTTTGTTATTTCTCTCACTTTCCCACATATTGCTCTCTCACCCACTTTCTCTAACCCTTTCTCTTCTCTCTCTCTCTTTTGTCATATCTCTCTATCTTGATATCTATTTATCTCTCTATCTCATGCTACCTCTCTCACTTACTCGTTCCTTCGTCTCTCTAGAATTCATCTCCCTCCATCTCACTCTAACTCTCCATCTGTTCATTTCTCCCTTTCTTCTTCTCTGTCACTTTCACTGTCTCTTGTCTCACTCTCTCTCCCTACTTTTAACACACAAGCATTTTCTCTTAATCTCTCCTTTTACTTCTCCCTCTCACCCTCTCTTCACTCGCTTGCTTGCACTCTCTCTCTCTCTCTCCCCTCACTCTATCTATATAAATCTCTCTCACCTTTTTTATATTTCACCTCCTTTTTGTCTCCCTCTCCCTCCCTCCCTCTCTTCTTCTCCCACTCTCAATTTTTCTCATTTTCTCTCCCTTCCTCTCTTCTTCTTTTTTTCTTTATCTCATCCGCTCTCTCCCACTTTTCTCAATCCCTTTCACTTCCTCTCGTCCCACTCCCTTTCTCTTCCCTCCCTCACTTTCGCTCTCACTCCCTCTTTCTTTCACTCTCCCTCTCCTTCTCTCTTCTCCATATCTTTCCTCTTTCAACTCGATCACTATTCTCCCTCTCTATGTATTTCTCACTCTAACTCTCTCTATCTCTCATTCACTTTATCCCTCTCAAATTATTTTTTATCTCAATATATTTCTCCCTCTTTGTTAGTCCCTCTCTCCCTCTTTCTTCTTCCCTCCCGTTATCTCTCATATAATCTTGGTCACTCTTCTCGCACTCTCTAGCTCTTTCTCACTCGCACTATTTTTCACTCTCTATATTGGTCTACCTCTTTAATCTATATCTCTCTCACTCTTATCTACCTTGATCTTCCTCAATCTCTATATTTGTCTCACTATCTCCCTCTTACTCTTTTATCACTTTCTCTCTGTCCTTCTTCTCTCACTCTATCTTTAATCTCTATGTTTGCCCCCACTCTCTTGCTCTCACTCATCCTATTTGCCTCCTTCTCTATACTCGATCTCTACCTCTCTCAATCAATCTTTCTCTCTAAATTATCTCACTCACTCTCTCTCACTTTCAGCCTTATTCTCTTGCTATTTAATCTCACTCCATTTTATTCTCTCTCTCGCTCTCTTTCAATTTTGTCCTATCTCCCTCACCCACTCTCTCATCTTGTCCCTCAATCTCTCTTTCTTCCTCATTCTCTCTTGCTATCTCTCTTAATCCCTCTAGCTTGCTCTTCTTCTTCCATCCCTCTCTATCTCTCACTCCTACTCTCCCTTACACACTAGCTCTCTCTTTCTATAAAGAAGAGTGTGTGAGAATGATGGAGTGATAGAGTGAGAGAGGGCTAAAAGTGGAAGGGAGAGAGAGATCACAAACGAGGGTGAGCAAAAAGGGGGCAAGAGAGTGAGCATTAGAGAAAGGGGAAGAGAGAGAAGAAGGGGTAGGGAGAGAGAGAGAGAGAGGCAAAAGAAGAGAGGGAGATTGCAAGGAAGAAGGAGAGAGGAGAAAGGGAGAGAAAAAGGGATGGAGAGAGAGAAAGATAAACAAAGATTGTAGAGTATGATATATGGAGATAAATAAAGTGGAAAGGAGAGAGGGACGAAAGAGACATATATAAAGAGAAAGAGGGAGAAGGACAAAGAAAGAATTATAAAGAGAGCAAGAGAAGACTGTGGATAAAGAAATAAAGAGAGTATAAGAGAGAGGAGAGAGAAGGGTGAGCGACAGAGAGAAAAGGGAGAGAGAGAGGAAGTTTGAGGTAGAGAGACGAGAGAGAGGGAGACAAAAAGTGAGAGTGAGACAAAGAGAGAAAGGGAGAGAGAATGTTTTTGTTTGTAAGTGAGACATTGTGAGAGATGGATAGATAGTGAGAGAGGCTGAAAGAAAGTGAGAGATGGCAGAAAAGTGGGTGAGAGAGAGAGCTAAATAATGGGACCAAAGGATAGCGTGATAGACCAAATAAAAAATAAGAGAAGCGGGATAATGTAGGAGAAGTGGGAGAGAAAAAGGCATAGTACGAGAGAGAGGGATGAGAAAGAGAGCGAGAGGGAGAAAGTTAAAAGGAGATTGGGAGAGAAAGAGAGATAATTAGAGCAAGAGCAAGAGAGAAGTAGAAAGTGGGAGTAAGATAAAGATGATTGAGAGAGAGATAGGGAAGATAGATAGGCATAAAAAAGAGAGTGAGATAGGGCAAGAGAAGAAAGAGACCTAGAGAGAGGGAGAGAAAGGCAGAGTGAGAAAGAGAGAGAACTAAGGAGATTTAGTGAGGAGGGACAAAACGAGAGAGATAAGTGAAGGAGAGTTTGAGGTAAAGATAAAAAAGGTGCAAGACTGAGACAAAAGGACAGAGTTAGAGTGATAGAGAGTGAGAAGAGTGAGAGAGTGTGGAAGAAAGGGAGACGTAGAGAATAGAGTGCTAAAGTGGGACATAAAGATCACTCTCTCTCCCACTCCCTCGCTCTCCCTCTATCTTAATCTCCACACATCTCTTTGCTCAGTCCTCTACCTTCCTCTCTCTCTCTCATTCTCTTTAACACTTTGTGCACTTTTCTTACCTCTCACTCCCTCTCCCTCCCTCTCTCTCTTGCTCTCTCTCTTTTTCTCTCTCTCTCTTTATATCTCTCTTACTCTTACTCTCTACTTCCATTACTGTCTTTACCTCTCTTCACTCTCTATCTCCCTCTCTCTCTCCCTTTATCTCTAACACTCTATCTCTCCACCTCCCTTTATCTAACACCATTGCAACCTCCCTCTCTTCCCTTCCCTCCCAGCATCGCACTCTCTTAATCTTCCCTCACTCTCTCTTCTTTGTCTCTCTCTCTCTTTTTATCTCCTTCTATCTCGCCTCTCTTACTTCTCTCTTCCTTGCTCTCACTCTTTCGGTTGTTCTTCATCCTCTCTCTTATCTCTCTATCATACTCTCTATCCTCTTTCTCCCATCTTATCTCTCTCTCATTCCTTTAACCACTTATCTACCTCCTTTTACTCTTTCTCTCACCCTTTATCTACATATCTTTATCTCTCTCTCGTACTTTCTACTCCCTCTCTGCCCCCAACTACTTCTCTCCCGCCTTATCTACCTCTCTCAGTCTCTCTTCACCCTTATTGCTTCTCTCTACCTCTCACTTGCTTAACTCCCTCGCGCTTTCCTTTTTTTCTATTTTTTTTCTGTCGTACCCTCTCCCAACCTCCTTTCTTTCTTGCTCACACATATATTTATCTCTGTCTTATATTTTTCCTCCCTCTGCCTCCCTCCCTCCCACTACTTACCTCCTCCCTCCCTCTCTTTTCTTTACCCCTCCTTTTTTGCATTCTCTATTTCTCCATTTTATACCTTTCCCTCTCTTGATCTACGTTTCACTCTGCTTTTCTCGCTATCACTCCCACTCAAATGCTCACTCTTCTCTCTTTATCTCTCCCTTTCTCTAGCCTCCCTCCCTTCCAGTATCTCTCCTCTCCACTCCTACCTTTCTTCTCTCCTTATCTCTCACCCTTGCTTTCTTGCTCTTTCTTTCCCATCCCTACTTCACTACCTCTATCTCTATCATTTCCCTCCCTTGCTCCCTTTCTCCTCTCTCTTTGTCTCTCTCCCCCTTCTCTCTCCCTCTCTTACACTCTTACTCGTTGTTTCTCCTTCACCCACTCTTGCTTTCTCTTGCTTTCCTCTCTCTTTCCTCTCTCTACAACGTGCTCTCTCTTAATTTCCCCACGATCTTTATCTCTTACTCTCTTCCTTCACTCTTTCGTCACTCTCTCCTCTTTCTCACTATCACATTCTCTCTATTTGTTTATTTTTTCTCTTCTCTCGGTGTCCCTCCCTCTTTCCTCTCTTTCTCCATCTCTCTACACATCTTCTTCATCCCTCTCTTACTATTTCTCTCTCCCTCCATTCTTCTCTCTCTGTCCCTCTCCCAATCTTCATCTCCCTTCCTCCCTCTCCCTCCTCTCTCTTGGGCCCATCTCCCCTCATCCCTCCCTCTTTCTCCAGTGTCACTTGCCTCTCTCACACCCATCTCTCTTTTTCTCTTTCTCCCCTTACTGTTGTCTCTCTTCTCTCTCTTGCTCTCTCTCACACTCTCCCACTGTTATTTATCTCTTCCCCTCTCTTTCCTGATCTCTCTATCAAACTCTCTATCCTCTTAGAAAAGTCTACCTCTCTCTCTCTTTCTCCCTCTCTCATACTCTCACACCTCACTCCACACTCTTAGCTTTTTTTTTTTCTCATTCCATCTCTTCCCTCCCTCTCTATATATATTTCTATCTCCCTCTCTCCATCTCTCTCAATCTCACCTTCTCCCCGTATCTCTCTTTATCTCTCTCTTGCTCTCTTACCTTCCTCTTACTCTCACTTTTCTCTCACACCTCCCACCCTCACTCTCTTTCTTGCTCTCATGCACTACTTGTCTCTATCCCTCGTACTCTCTTTTTTCATTCCCTTCGTCCCTCCCTCTTTTGAGTTCTATATCTCTCTCTATCTCCCTTCCCTCTCTTGCTCTATGTTTAGCTTCATTTTCTCTTTATCTCTCACACACAACAGATTTATGTTATATCACTCCCTCTCTCCCACTTCCTTCCACTCTCTTTTTGCATGCTCTCCTTTTCACATGCTCTCTCTTCACATGTTCCTTCTTCATATGCACTCTGATCTCTCTCTCTTGCACCTCTTACTCTTCCTTCTCTTTCTCATCTCTCCTTCCATTCCTCCTTCATCACTCTATCATTTCTTCTTTTAGTTTCTCTCTATATCCCTTCCATTCTCTCATGCCCTCATCTCTCTCTCCCCACTCTCTTACCACTTCTTTCTTTCTTTCTCTTCTCTATCTTTGCTCTACTTTATGCCTCCTCTTCCCCCCTCTCCTTCTCCCCCTTTACACTCTGACACTCTCCCATATTGTCTCCTCTTTATATCGTACTCTCTATCCACTCTCTTATTTCTCTCTCTCTCTCTCTTCTACATTTATTTCTCCTATTTTCTCTGCTTTCTCTCTCTCACTCCCTCTTCTCTCATGCTCTCTTTCCTCCCTTTACCATTTTATGTTCTTGATCTCTTAAATTAACCATTTCACTCTCTCTAACACAATTCATATCTCTATCTCCATTTCTGCCTCCCTCATCATCCCTTTCTCCCCCGTCTCCTAGCAATTGCTCATATATCTCCCTCCCTTTCTAGCTATATCATCCCCTTTCTTCATCTTCTCTCTTTGTCTCTCTCCTTCTATTTCTCTCTCTTCCTCTCTTGCTCTCTCACTCACTCTCCCTCCCTTCACTCTCTCTCTCTCTCTGTCCTCTCTCTACTTCTGCGCCTCCCTCTCTGAATATCCCACTACCCCTCATCTTCCGCTCTCTCTTCTCTTGCTCTTTCATTTCTCTCATTTTCTCTCTCTTTCCTCTCATTTTCCCTAGTGCTTTATTTTCTATTCACCCTCTCCCTCCCCTCTCTCTCTTTCCTCTCTTTTTTTCTCTCTACATCTTTCTTGCTCTCTTTCTCTCTTTTCTATTATTACTCCCTCCCTTCTTTCCCTCTCTCTCTGCTCCCTCGATCTCTGTCTGCCTCCCTCTCTCCTTCCTCTCTCCCACCCCTACTCTCCCTCCCCTTTCCTTCCTCTCTCTCTCCATCTCTCATGCTCCTCTCTCTCACTCTTGTCTTTCTCTTCTCTTGCTCTTCCAATCTTTCTCTTTCTCTCTCTCTACTCTCTCACTCTTAATACTTCTCTCTCTCCCTTTCTCTTATACACTCGCATCTCCGTCTTTATCTCTAGTGCTCGTATTTTATCTCCCCTTCCTCTCTTTTCTCTCTCTTTCCCTCTTGCCCACTTATTTATTCTTTTTAAACAATCTCTTCCTCTCTTACTTTATGTTTTGCTCTACTTATCTCTTCCATCTCTCCTAGTCCAAAAGCTCTCTCTTTTATCACTCTCCCTTCTTGGTCCCACACTTCCTTTTCTCTCTAATCTCTCTCTCTCTTGCATCTCTTGCTCTCTCTTCTCTCTTTCTCATCTCTTACTTCTCTCACTCCCTCTCTTCCCTTACTCCCTCGTCACTGTCATTTTTTCTTTATCTTCATCCATCTCTCCCTTCCTTCCTCCCTCATGGCCTCTCTCTCCCTCCATCCATCACTCTCTTCCCTCTTTCTCTCCTTCTCTCACTTTCTCTTCTTTTTCTCTCTCCCCATCTCTCCTTCTCTCTCACTGCCTCCCTCCCTCTCAAACTTCTCACTCCTTTAGCCTTGTCTATCCTTCCCTCTCTCACGCTCTCTCCCACTTCTCTCTTACATTCTCTCTTACCATCACTTATCTTTCTCTCTCTTTTATTTGTCAACACTCACTCTTCCACCCTCTTTTCTATATCTCTCTTTATTACAATGCTCTCTCTTTCCATCTCTCTTCTCTCTCCATCCCTCTCATACTCTCTCATCGGTTTCTCACTTTCCCCACCCTCTTCTTCTATCTTATATATCTCTCTCTATCTATCTTCATATTATTCTCTCTTACACTATCCCTAGCTCTATCTCCATTTCTCTCTCCCTCTATTTCCCTCCCTTTCCCTCTTTCTCTCTTTCTTCCTCAATCTCATACACACTCTCTCTTCCTTTCTCTCTCACTTTCTCTCTATCTCTCTCGCTTGCCCTATCTCTCTGATTTTCCCTTCTCTCTCAATTTATCTCTCTCTCCATAACTCTCTCTTCCATTTCTTACGCTCCACATAGCTTTCTATCTTTCTCCCTCTCTCACTCGCTCTTTCTGCTTCTATAGCATCCTCTCTCCCTCTCTTTTCTAACACTCCCTCTCTCTCCATCTTTATCTTTTTATGATTTTCTCTTCCTCTCTCTTCCTCTCTATATTACTCACTCTCCATCTTTTAATATCTTATTATCTCTCACTCTCTCTTCTTTATCTTACTTTTAATTATCTCTCTTCCCATCTCTCTACTCTTCTCCCTCGTTCCGTCTCTTTTATCCTTTTAATTTGATTCTCTCTATCTCTCTTTTAATATGTGTCTCTCTCACTGTTCTTTCTATCTTTGTCTTAACCTCACTCTCACCATCTCTGCATCTCTATCTATCTTTGTCTTCTCTTCATCTCTATTTGTCTCACTTTCTTTATTCTCTTAGCTTCACTTAAGGTTCTCTCTCACACACACTCTTTTGCTTGCGCCCTCTATCTCTATCTCTCCACCCTCTCCTACTTATCTCACCCCTCTCGCTCTCTAACTCTCTCTTTCTTTTTATATCTCCCTCTTGCACTCTTTTCTCTTTCTTGCACTTCTTTCTCACTCTCTACCTCTTTCTCTCCATGTCTAAATCACACTCTCTCTCACCCTTCCTCTCTAGCTCTTGCCCATCTCTCAGCTACCTCTCTTATCTTTCTTTCTCACAGTTTTTTTTCTTTTCTCTGACTCTTACCTCTCCCTCTTCTCTATCTTCCTCTCCACCTCTCTCTCTTGCACTTTTCTATCATTCTCCATCTCTCTAACTCTCACTTTCTTAATCTTAGAGAAGCGAGAAAATGGGTGAGATAGAAGTAGAATCATAAAGAGTGCCAGAAAGAGGGAGAAATGGAGATAGAGATAAGGAAGGTATTTGTGTGAGAGAGAGATATAGAAAGAGAGAGGGAGAGAGTGAGACCACGAAAGAGAAAGAACAAAAGATAGACAAACAGAAAAAGAGAGAAAGAGAGAGTGAGTGAGAGAGATTGAGTGAACAAGAGAATGTGTAAGAGAGAAATCGAGAGGGAGAATAAGGGAGAGAACTGAAGTGAAGTAGTGGAAGTGAGAGGAAGAAAGAGATTGAGAGATGTAGAAGAAGTGAGAGAGAAAGGAGGTGAATAAGAGATAAAGAGAAGAGAGAGGGAAACAGAGGAAGAAGGAGAATGGATAAGTAAATACTGTGAGAGAGAACGGTAGGAGGGAGAGAAAAAAGAGAGAAACAGAGAGAGAGGGAGTGAGAGAAGAAGGGCGAGGTAATGAGAGAGAAAAAGAGGGTGGGAGGGATGGAAAAAGAGGGAGAGAGATTGAGAAAAAGAGAGATATTGAGATAGATAGATGGATTGATATAGAGTGATTGTGAGGGTAAGAAAGAGAGAAGAGTAAGAGGGAGAGAGAGCAACATAATAGGAGCATAAGTGTGGAGAGATAGACCAAAAAGAAAAGGGGAGAAGAGGTAGAGAAAATAAACATAATGCGAGAGAAAGAGAGAAGGGGAGAAAGAAATGAAGAGCGAGGAGTTCAACAAAGAGATTGGGAGAGACAGAGAGAATGAGAGTAAGGGAGAGATAAGTAAAACGAGGGAGAAAGATAGAGAATAGTGGGAGAGAGAGAGAGATAGAAAAAAATAGAGATGGAAATAGATAGAGACTGAGAGAGGATAAAAGAAGAGAGAGTGAGAGATATTGAGCTAGGTAGAGAGAGTGTTAGGGGGAGGGAGTGTGGTGAAGATAGACCAAGTGAGAGGGTGTGTGAGATAGGGGAGAGGAAGGGAGAGATAGAGATGCAGGAAGGGAAATATTGGAAGGGGAAATGAAGATAGAGATATGGAATGTGCGCATGTGAGAGAGAGTGAGGGAGCTAGAGCGAGATAGAGAGAGAGTTAAGTGATCATTAGAAAGAGAGAGATAGAGATGAGAGATAGGCGAGAGAGAGAGAAGCAGAGAGTCCGTGAATGATAGAGAGAAAAAGAAGAAAGTGATAGAGATAAATTTTTCAGAGAGAACATGAGAAGAGTGGGTATAGAGCAAGAAAGAGAGCACAAGAAAAAGGAATAGAGAACAAGAGAGAGTGTGTGAAAAATGGAGACAGTAAAAGAGAAAGAGGGAGAGAGGAAGAGAGAAAGAGGGGGATTAGAAATGGAGATATAGATAGGAAAGATGTGAGTAAGAGAATGTGTATGAGAAAGAGAAAGAAGAGTGAGAGGTGTGAGAAGATTAAAAGTGATAGAGAGACATTGATTAGAGAGAGATAGTGGGAGGAGGAGAGAGGATAAGAATAAAAGAGTGGAAAAGATAGTGATAGATAAAAGAGAGGGTGAGAGGGAGAGAGAAGAAGGGAGAGCGAGAGAAAGGAGATAGAGATAGGTATAAGAAGTGAGGAAGAGTGAGGAAAGTGGGAGAGAAAGGGAAAGGAGAGAGAGAAGGATAGACACAAAGGGAGAGAGGGAGAAATAAATAAAAATGAAAATGAGAGAGACCGAGAGAGGGGGAGGGTTGGAGGGAGAGAGACATAGAAGTATAGAGAAAAAGAAAGAAAGAGCAAAAGAAATAGATAGAGAGAGGTATGGTGAGGGAGAGAGCAAGAGAGAGAAGAGCAAGAGAGTACGTGAGAGAGAGGTAGGGAGAGGAGAGAGAGAAATTGAGAAAAGGAAGGAAAGAGAGCTTAGTGTTAGAGTAGAGAGAGAGATGGCGGGAGAGTCAAGGTAGCGAGAGAGCGAGTGAGCAAGATAGAGGAGAGAGATAGAGTGATGGAGAGAGAGGGAAGGAGAGGGAAGGGATGGACAGAGTGAGGGAGAGAGGGGATGAGATGGAAGAGAAGAGTGAAGAGGAAAGGGAGAGGGAGAGAAAGAAAGGGAAGGAGGCTGAGCATTTATCCAAGTTTTTCTTCATCCTCAACATTTTCTCGGTCTCTCTACGCTTCTTTCTCCCGCTACGCCATTCTCACTCTTCTTCTCTCTCTTTAAATTTATGTACCTTATTCTCTCATTCCCTTACACAGTCTGTATTTCTCCATATCTCTCCATATCTACCTTTCTCTCTCACTCTCCGTTCTATCTCTATCACTCTCTCTTTGTAACTCTTCATTTTCTCTTCCACTCTCTTTAAATATATCCACCTATTCTTCTAGCTCTATCAATGTCTGCCCTCCCTCTCCCTCTATCTCTCTCTCCCTCTATCTCACTAACAATCTTTTTCTCATTCTTTCTCAATCTTTCTCCCTCCCTCACTTTCTCTAACACCTTTTCTCTCTGTCTCGTTACTATCTTCATCTGTCTCTCTCTCTTCTTTACCTCCCCTCATTTTCTAGTCTCTTTCATAGCCTCCCTTCCTAACTTTCTATCTCTCTCTCCCTCCCTTTCTCACTCTTTCTCTCTTTCTCTCTTTCTCTCACATATTTTATCTCTCTCCCTCTATCTTGTTTCCTGTCCATCTATCTTGTTTTCTCCATACCTCCATCTTGATCCATTTCCCCCAACCCCTGCTGCACTCCCTCTCCCTCTTATGTCTCCCTGACTCTCTCTATCTTCCTTGCAATATCTGTCTTGTTTTGTTTTTCTCTCACTTTCTATCTCCCTCCTCGTTCTCTCCTTCTCCCCCTCCATTCATCTTTCATTCCTTGTTCCTATGACCTCATGTTCTCCCTCTATGTCCATCATAATATTTATCTCATTCTCTAACTCTATTCCTCACTCTTTCTATTTTCGCCGCTCACTCACTCTCCCTTCTTTCTCTAATTGTCTCTCCTTCACTCCCACTCTCTGCCTCCTGCTCCATCCCTCTCTCTCCCTCAAACTCTCTCTCTCACTCTCTCCCTCTCTCCACCTCATTCACTCTATCTCTAACCTACTCTCTCATTCATTCTATCTTCTTCTTCTTCAATCTCTCCATTCTCTTCTCTCTCACACGCTTCTCTCTCTCAGCCTCTTTCCATCCCAACAATCTCTCTTACCCTCCATTTGTTCTACCCTTTCTCTCTCTGAAACCCTCCCTCTGTCTCTTTCTCATACTTTCTCCCTCACTCTCAGACATGCTTTCATCCCTCTCGCTCTCACTCGCATCATCTTTCACTCTCTCCCTACATATCACTTTTTTTAGCTCTCTCATGGATCTCTTCTCTCTATTTCTCATTCTTTTCCTTCTCTCTGTCTTTCTCGAGCTTTTCACTCTCTCACTCTCTCCACCTCCAACTACTCTCTTTATCGCTCTATCCCTCTCAAACTCCAACCCTTCATCCCTCTCTCTCACCCCTCCATCCCTACTTACTTACCTCTTGCTTCTTTATTATGTCTTATTTGCTTACTCTTACCTTCTCCTTGCTCTCTCTCTTGTCTCTCTTTTTCTCTCTCTTTCATCTAGCTTGGTATCACTTGTTTTCTCTCATAACTCCCTTCATCTCTCTCCTCTCTCTCTCTCTCTCTCTCTCTTTTTCCCTCCCTTTCTTATCTTTCTCCTCTTTTTATTATTTCTTTCTCTTTTCTTTCCCTACTCTTACCTCCTTACTATCTCTCACCCTCTCTCTTCCCCTCGCACCCTCTCTTAGTCGATTTCTTTTTTCACTTATCTCACTCTCTATATCTTTTTCTTCTTCCTCTCTTATCTCTCTCTTCTGTGTCACTCTTTCTATTCTCTCTTTCACCCTCACTCTTCATATTCTCTATCCCTATCATTCTCTCTCCCTCTCCCTCTCTCTTTCACTATCTCTCTCATGCTCTCTCGCCTTCATTTTCTCCCTCCTCTCTCTCTCTGTCTTTATTTCACTCACTCTTTCTCAATCTCTCTTCTTTAAATTTCTCTTCTCCCTTTCCTATCTTGCCTCTCTCTCTTCCCCTACTCTTCTGCTCTCTCTCCTCTCTTTTGCCACTTAACCTCCTCTCCATCTCTTCTATCCCTCCACTTCCCAAACTATATTCTCTCATTACCCTCCCTCTCTCTGGCTCATTATTATCTCCCTCTTAGCTTT
The DNA here is from genome assembly GCA_022702705.1 of Papilionanthe hookeriana x Papilionanthe teres. Taxonomy (NCBI): domain Eukaryota; kingdom Viridiplantae; phylum Streptophyta; class Magnoliopsida; order Asparagales; family Orchidaceae; genus Papilionanthe; species Papilionanthe hookeriana x Papilionanthe teres. The sequence continues at coordinate 74,081,730 of CM040435.1, read as the reverse complement.
CTCACTCTTGCTAAATCTCGCTGACACTTTTCTCTCTTTCTCTCACTAACCTAATCGTCTTTCGATCTCTTTCGCTCTATATCTCTCACTCTCTTAAACACACACATCCAATCTCTCTCCCTCACTCTTGTTGTCTCTCCATCCCTCCATCTCTCGCCCTCTCTCAATCCCCCTCCCTCGATCTCTCCCTGCCTCTCTCGCTTGCATTCTCTCTCCCTTTATCCCTCTTGCTTTCCTACATTCTTTTTTCTGTCATTTTCTCTCTCCCTTTTCTCCCTCCATCTCACTTACCCCTCAGCACTTTTTTCCCTCTCTCACCCTTACAATTTCTATCTTATTTTCTCTCTCTGTATATCTCTCACTCTTCCTCTCTCCCTCTCTCAATCTCTTACCATCTCTTCTCTCTCTTTTTCTATCTCCCTCTGGCTCTATTTTTCTATGTGTTTCTCTCTTGCTCTACTCACTCTCTAGCTTTCTTTCACTTGAAATCATGCTCACAATAACTCTCTTACTCTCTCCCCTATTATTATCTCTCTCTAGCTCTTCTTTATATTTCTTTCTCTAGCTTGCTCACTTTGCATCTCTATCTCCCTCCGTCTCTCTCTCTCTCTTTATATCTTCTCTCGCTCTTCTTGTTTGCTCTCTCCATCTCTCTTCCTCTCTCTTACTTGCTCTTTCACCATATTTAACTCTCTCTCACTCTCTTCATCACGAATCTCTCACGCTCACATTATCTCATTCTCTCTTAACACACTCTATATCACTCCATCTCTCCCTCTCATTCTCCTTCTATCTATCTCTCTCTCTTCTGGTCCCTCTTTCAATCTCTTTCTCTCGCACTCCCTCGCTTACTCTAACTCCCTCACTCTAACTCCCTCACTTTTTGTCCCTCCCTCGCACATCTTTCTTTCTCTTTATCTCTTCCCCCTCTTCCTCTGTCAGCCCCTCCCTCTCACTCTCATCATCTCTATACTTTGCTCCCACCATCCATTCATATCTATCTCATCTTCTTTGTCTCCTTCTCTCCAACTTTATCATCTCTTCTCTATGTCAGTCTCTCTCTATGTTTCATTATTATTATATTTGTGCCTCTTCCACTCACTAGCCGGCTCTTCAATTTCTCTCGCTTCTCTCTTCCGCTCTCTAGCTCTCTTCTATTGCTCTCTCTTGTATCTGTGTCTATCCTTCCCTATCTTACACTCTCTCTTCTCTCTCTCCTCTCTAAGTCTACTATCTCTCACACACACTATCTCTTTCTCTCTCTTCTCTTGCTCTCCCTTCTCATTTTCTCACTCATCGCCTATCTTTGTCTCTCTATGTCTCTCTTCTTTCTCTTACTCGGTCTTCTTTCTCCTCTCATTCACTCTATATCCCTCACACATTTTTCTCTCTTTTTCTCCCTCCCTCCCTCACTCTCTCTCTTTATCACTCCATCATTTTATCTCCCTCTCTCTGGCACTTCTTTCTTTAACTATCTTACTCAATCGAGCTCTCTCTCTCTTTCTCTGCACTCGTACACTCGCTCTCTTTCTTTCTCCCCATTTGCACACTTTCTCTCTTTCTCTCTCCCTCCATTGCTCATTCAATCTCTCTCCCTCAATCTCTCTCGCCCTCTCACCTATCCCTGCACTCTATCTATATCTCTTACTCTTTGACTCCTTCCCTTTCTTTCCCTCTCTCTCCCCTTCATCCCTCCATTCCTCTCTTCATATCTTACTCTTTCCCTTTCTTCCTCTCTCTTACTCTATCCCTTTCATTCTCTCCTTCCATCTTTCTCTTTAGTATATATATTTCACCCTTTCTATCATTCTCCCACTATCTTTTCATTTTCTCCCCTCTTCTTTCTCACCCCGTATCTCCCACTCTCTTGTTCTCTCAGTCCCTCCCTCTCTTGCTTTTTTACTTTCACTCCCCTTTATTTCTCTCTATCCTCTTACTTTCGGTCGGTCTCACATGCACACACACTCTTTATTTTTCCCTCCCTACATTTTCCTTCATCCATCTCTCTTTCTCCCTCCCACTCCCTCATTTTATGCTCACACACTCTTACTTTTCTGTCCCTCTCTCTCATGCTACTTTTCTCCATGGCTTACTCTTCCTAAATTTCTCTTGCACTTTTGATTTTTCTCTCTCTCTCCCACTCTCTTAATCTCAATCTCTATCACAATTTTCTCTACCTCACTATTCTCCTCTATCTTTCTCCCTCTCCATCTCGATCGCCCTCCCTCTAAACATCTTCCTATATTTCTCTTTCCATTTTTCTCTTCTCTTGTTCTCTTCTCTCTCTTACATCCATTCCATCTCTCTCAATCTCTCTTTACTTGCTCGTCTCTCTCTTCACCTCTATATATCTCTCATTCTTGTCACTTCTTCTCTAGCTCTATATCCCTTTATCTCACTCCTCCCTCACTCACATTCTATTCTCCTACTTTTTGTTCTCTCTATTGATATTTACCCACATTCTCTCTCTCTTTTTCTTTGCCCTCTCTCACTACTATTATCTCTCTCTCTCATGTTTCTCACACTTTTCTCTCTTGTTGTTCCCTCTCTATTACTCTCTCTCGCTCTCTCTTTCTCCCCATTTTTATCTTTATATGTCACAGCCTCTCTATCCGTCCCCTAGTGTTCCCTCTTACTCACTCTCTCTTCTCCCTTCTCTCCTCTCCCTCTCTACTTCCCCTAGCTCTCTTTATTTCCCCCATCACACTATCCTTATTCATCCATTCCTCTCCCTCTCTTTTTCTATCACTCTCTCTCACTATGTCTCCTTCGTCTATCCCTCTCTCTCTCTCTCTCACTCTCTCTTCCTCTCCTTCATGCACACACCCACTCTGGCTGTCCCATCTCTCTCACATTCTCTATCCCTCACACTCTCTTCTCTCATTTCCTTATTCTCTCTCTTACTTTTATATTTCTAGTTCCCACTCTCTCTCCACCACACAAATCTCTCTCCCTCTTTCTTTTTCTCACTTCCTTGTCCTCTCTCTAACTTTATCACTACCTCCTTTATCCCTCTCCCTTTGGCTCATTCTCTCTCCCACACTTCTCCCTCCTTTATCTCATTATCCTTCTAACGCATCTCTCTCGCTCCCTCTTCCCTCTCTCCTGCTCTCTTTCTCCCTTTTTGTCTCACTATCTTCCCTCTCTTCTCTCCCACTATCTCTTCTCCATGTCTATGTCTCATTCGCTCTATCTTCTTCTACTCCTCTAGCTCTCACCCTCTCTAGCTTTCTCCTATTGCATCCTCCCCTCCTCTCCCTTCCTATCCATCCCACTCTCCCTCCACCTAAATGTCTCCCTCTCTCTTACAAACTCTCTCTCTGTATCACTCACACTTCTCTTACCTTCTATATTTTATTTCTCCCTCTCTTCTCTATCTCACTCACCCACACTTATTTCTCTCTTTCTCTCACTATTTCTTTCTCTTTGACACTTTCTCTCACGCTCTAGCTCTCTTTCCCACCCTCTACCTCCCTTTCTTCTATCCCCCTATTTTAATCTCTCCAATATATCTCTCTCCCTCATTTCCCCTCTCTCCCTCTCTTGCTCATTCCCTCCCTCTCTATCCCTCTCTTTCTCACTCTCTTTTCTTGCTCTCACTTTCCCTCTCTCTCTCTCTCCTACTTCCTCAATTAATCTCTTCCACTCTTAATCTTTCAATCTGTCTTTTTTTTTCTTTCATCTCTCTCCATCTCAATTTATCTCTAGATCTTTATTATGCTTGAGTGGGGGAGACAGAGTGAGAGAGCAAGAGAGAGACAGAGAGAGTGTAAGAGATTGAGAGAGGGAGAGAGGTGAGAGAGAGGATAGAGAGAACCAAAGAGTACTAAGCAACAGAGAGAAAGAGGGAGAGAGAGATGCAAGATATCAGGAAAGATGCAAGAGAGAGAGGAAGAAAGATAGAATTAGAGATATTATAGAGCATGAAAAAATTTAGCAAGAAGGGAAAAGGGAGGAAGATTGAGAGTGATAGTAGGAAATTATGAGAGAGCGAGTGCAGAAAAGTGAGTGAGAGAGAGACACCTACTAAAATGAGAGAAGAGAGTGGAAGTGACCTACTGAGCTTGAAAGAGAGAGACAAATAGCATGAAACATAAAGCAAAACAGGAAGAGAGATTGAAAAAGAAGGTGACATAATGAAGAGAGGTTAAGGGAGAAAAGAGAGCAACAGAGGGAAGGATGGAGGGAGGGACACAGAAAATAATAAAAAGGTGAGATGGAAAGAGGGAGGATGAAAGAAGCTCTTAATGGATTAGTCTAGGAGGCTTGAACTCAAGCCATACATGGGGTTTTAAGAAGAAATAGTCATGAACATTTGTCAACTTAATCAAAGCCCAAGGATAAATGAGTAATATTATTATGACTGGATATTTCATCTCTTTATTGCAGTTTAATAATACCTTACATGCCAACTTGATGTAGTTTCTTATTTGTTCTAGAAAATATTTTATCTTCTCTTTCTTGCTTGGAAGCTTTAGCCTAAATATAGCCCTTACTTCTTCTTTTAGTTTCTCTCTCTCTCCCTTCCATTCTCTCATGCCCTCCATCTCTCTCTCCCCACTCTCTTACCACTTCTTTCTTTCTTTCTCTTCTCTACCTGCTCTCCTTTATGTCTCCTCTCCCCCTTCTCTCCTCCTCCCCCTTTACACACTCTGACACTCTCCCATACTGTCTCCTCTTTATGTCGCACTCTGTATCCCTCCCTCTATCTCTCTCTCTCTCTCTCTCTCTCTCTCTCTCTTCTCTAGTAATTTCTCTCCCTCTTTCTCACTTTCTCTCTCTCACCCCTCTTCTCTCTTGCTCTCTTTCCTCCTTATCATTTTATGTTCTCGATCTCTCAAATTAACCATTTCACTCTAACACAATTCGTATCTCTATCTCCATTTCTCCCTCCCTCTATCCCTCCCTTCCTCCCCAATCCCAAACAGACTATCTATATATCTCTCTCTTTCTCGCAATATCGTCCCCTTCCTCCTTTTATCCCTCTTTCTTTTTCGCTATATTCATCTTCTCTCTCTGTCTCTCTCCTTCTATTTCTCTCTCTTGCACTCTTGCTCTCTCACTCACTCTCCCTCCTTCACTCTCTCTCACTTTCTCTCCTCTCTCTACTTCTCATGCTCCCTCTCCGAATATCTCGACCCCTCTATCTTCCACTCTCTTCTCTTGCTCTTTCATTTCTCTCATTTTCTCTCTCTTTCACTCTCACATTTTCCCTAGTGCTTTATTTTGCTATTCACCCTCTCCCTCCCCACTCTCTTTCCTCTCTTTTTTTCTCTTTCTTTCTCTCTTTCTCTCTTATTATTAATCCCTCCCTCCTTTCCTCTATCTCTATAACTCTCAATCTCTATCTGCCTCCCTCTCTCCTCCGCTCTCTCCCTCCCTACTCTCTCTCTCTCCCTTTCCTTCCTCTCTCTCCATCTCTCATGCTCCTCTCTCGCTCTCATCTCTCTCTTCTCTGCTCTTCCTTTCTTTTTCTTTCTCTCGCTCACTCTCTCCCTTCGTCTTTAATACTTCTCTCTCTCCCTTTCTCTCATACACTCTAACATCTCTATCTTTTCTCTAGTGCTCCGCATTTTATCTCTCCCTTCCTCTCTTTTCTCTCTCTCTCCCTCTTGCCACACTTATCTATTCTTTTTCTATCTCTCTTCCTCTCATACTCTATGTTTTGCTTTGCTTATCTCTCCATCTCTCCCAATCAAAAACTTTCTCTTTTATCACTCCCATTCTTGGTCCCACACTTCCTTTCACTCTCTCTGATCTCTCTCTCTTGCATCTCTTGCTCTCTCTTCTCTCTTTCTCATCTCTTACTCCTCTCACTCCCTCTCTTCTCTTACTCCCTCGTCACTGTCATTTTTTCTTTATCTTCATCCATCTCTCCCTTCCTTCCTCCCTCGTGGCCTCTCTCTCCCTCCATCCATCACTCTATTCCCTCTTTCTCTCCTTCTCTCACTTTCTCTTCTTTTTATCTCTCCCCATCTCTCCTTCTCTCTCACTGCCTCCCTCCCTCTCAAACTTCTCACTCCTTTCGCCTTGTCTATCCTTCCCTCTCTCACGCTCTCTCCCTCTTCTCTCTTGCTTTCTCTCTTACCATCAATTATCTTTCTCTCTCTTCTATTTCTCAACGCTCACTCTTCCACCCTCTTTTCTATCTTTCTCTCTTTATTATAATGCTCTCTCTTTCCATCTCTCTTCTCTCTCCATCCCTCTCTCTCACTCTCTCTTCAGTTTCTCACTTCCTCCCCTCTTCTTCTATCTTATATATCTCTCTATCTATCTTCATATTACTCTCTCTTACACTATCCCTAGCTCTATCTCCATTTCTCTCTCCCTCTATTTCCCTCCCTTTCCCTCTTTCTCTCTTTCTTCCTCAATCTCATACACACTCTCTCTTCCTTTCTCTCTCACTTTCTCTCTAACTCTCTCGCATGTCCTATCTCTCTGATTTTCTCTTTTCTCTCAATTTATCTCTCTCCATAACTCTCTCTTCCATCTCTTATGCTCTGCATAGCTTTCTATCTTTCTCCCTCTCTCACTTGCTCTTTCCACTACTATAGCATCCTCTCTCCCTCTCTCTCCATCTTTATTTTTTTATGATTTTCTCTCCCTCTCTCACTTGCTCTTTCCACTACTATAGCATCCTCTCTCCCTCTCTCTCCATCTTTATCTTTTTATGATTTTCTCTCCCTCTCTCTTCCTCTCTATATCACTCACTATCCATCTTTTACTGTCTATTATCTTCTCTCACTCTCTCTTCTTTATCTTACTTTTATTATCTCTCTTCCCATCTCTCTACTCTTCTCCCTCGTTCCCTCTCTGATATCCTTTGAATTTGATTCTCTTTATATCTCATTTAATATTTGTCTCTTTCACTGTTCTTTCTATCTTCGTCTTAATCTCACTCTCACTGTCTCTGCATCTCTATCAATCTTTGTCTTCTCTTCATCTCTATTCGTCTCACTTTCTTTATTCTCTTAGGTTCACATAAGGTTCTCTCTCACACACACTCTTTCGTTTGCGCCCTCTATCTTTAGCTCTCCACCCTCTCCTACTTATCTCACCCCTCTCGCTCTCTAACTCTCTCTTTCTTTTTATATCTCCCTCTTGCACTCTCTTCTCTTTCTTGCACTTCTTTCTCACTCTCTAATTCTTTCTCTCCATGTCTAAATCACACTCTCTCACCCTTCCTCTCTACCTCTTACCAATCTCTCAGCTACCTCTCTTATCATTTTTTCTCACATTTTTTTTCTTTTCTCTAACTCTTACCTCTCTCTCTTCTCTATCTTCCTTTCCACCTATCTCTCTTGCACTTTTATGTCATTCTCCATCTCTCTAACTCTCACTTTCTTAATCTTAGAGAAGTGAGAAAATGGGTGAGAAGAAGTAGAATCATAGAGTGCCAGAAAGATGGAGAAATGGAGATAGAGATAAGGAAGGTATTTGTGTGAGAGAGATATATAGAAAGAGAGAGGGAGAGAGTGAGACCATGAAAGAGAAAGAATGAAAGATAGACAAACAGAAAAAGAGAGAAAGAGAGAGGGCGAGTGAGAGAGATTTGAGTGAACAAGATATTGTGTAAGAGAGAAATCGAGAGGGATAATAAGGGAGAGAGCTGAAGTGAAGTAGTGGAAGTGAGAGGAAGATAGAGATTGAGAGATGTAGAAGAAGTGAGAGAGAAAGGAGGTGAATAAAAGATAGAGAGAAGAGAGGGGGAAACAGAGGAAGAAGGAGAATGGATAAGTAAATATTGTGAGAGAGAATGGCAGGAGAGAGAGAAAAAAGAGAGAAACAGAGAGAGAGGGAGTGAGAGAAGAAGGGAAAATGAGAAAATGAGAGAGAAAAAGAGGGTGGGAGGGATGGAAAGAGAGGGAGAGAAATTGAGAAAAAGAGAGATATTGAGAGAGATAGATGGATTGATATAGAGTGATAGTGAGGGCAAGAAAGAGACAAGAGTAAGAGGGACAGAGAGTAGCATAATAGGAGCATAAGTCTGGAGAGATAGACCAAAAAGAAAAGGGGAGAAGAGGTAGAGAAAATAAACATAATTTGAGAGAAAGAGTGAAGGGGAGAAAGAAATGAAGAGCGAGGCGTTCAACAAAGAGATTGGGAGAGACAGAGAGAATGAGAGTAAGGGAGAGATATGTAAAACGAGGGAGAAAGATAGAGAAGAGTGAGAGAGAGAGAGATGGAAAAAAATAGAGATGGAAATAGATAGAGACTGAGAGAGGTAAAAGAAGAGAGAGTGAGAGATATTGAGCTAGGTAGGGAGACTGTTAGGGGGAGGGAGTGTGGTGAAGATAGGCCAAGTGAGATAGGGGAGAGGAAGGGAGAGATAGAGATGTAGGAAGGGAAATATTGGAAGGGGAAATGAAGATAGAGATATGAAATGTGCGCGTGTGAGAGAGAGTAAGGGAGTTAGCGCGAGATAGAGAGAGAGATAAGTGATCAATAGAGAGAGAGAGATGAGAGATAGGCGAGAGAGAGAATCAGAGAGTCCGTGAATGATAGAGAGAAAGAAGGAGAAAGTGATAGAGATAAATTTTTCAGAGAGAGCATGAGAAGTGTGGGGATAGAGCAAGAAAGAGAGAACAAGAAAAAGGGATAGAGAACAAGAGAGAGTGTGTGCAAAATGGAGGTAGTAAAAGAGAAAGAGGGAGAGCGGAAGAGACAAAGAGGGGGGATTAGAATTGGAGATATAGATAAGAAAGGTGTGAGTAAGAGAATGTGTATGACAAAAGAGAGAGAGAAGAGTGAGAGGTGTGAGAAGATTAAAAGTGAGAGAGAGATATTGATGAGAGAGTGATATTGGGAGGAGGAGAGAGGATAAGAATAAAAGAGTGGACAAGATAGTGATAGAGAATAAGAGAGGGTGAGAGGGAGAGAGAAGAAGGGAGAGCAAGAGAAAGGAGATAGAGATAGGTATAAGAAGTGATGAAGAGTGAGGAAAGTGGGAGAAAAAGGGAAAGGAGTGAGAGAAGGATAGACACAAAGGGAGAGAGGGAGAAATAAATAAAAATGAAAATGAGAGAGACCGAGAGAGGGGGAGGGTTGGAGGGAGAGAGAGACAGAAGTATAGAGAAAAAGAAAGAAAGAGCAAAAGAAATAGATAGAGAGAGGTATGGCCTCACGTTCTCCTCTCTGTCCATCATAATCTTTATCTCACTCTTTATCCCTCACTCTCTATATATTTTCGCCGCTCACTCACTCTCCTTTCTTTCACTATTTGTCTCTCCTTCACTCTATTTATCTCCTTCACTCCCACTCTCTGCCTCTTGCTCCATCCCTCTCTTCTCTCGTTTCTCTCTCCCTCTCTCTCCCTCAAACTCTCTCTCACACTCTCTCCCTCTCTCCACCTCATTCACTCTATCTCTAACCTACTCTCTCACTCATTCTATCTTCTTCTTCCTCAATCTCTCCATTCTCTCCTCTCTCACAAGCTTCTCTCTCTCAGCATCTTTCCATCCCAACAATCTCTGAAACCCTCCCTCTGTATCTTTCTCATACTTTCTCCCTCACTCTCAAACATGCTTTCATCCCTCCCTCTCTCACTTGCATCATCTTTTACTCTCTCCCTGCATCTCACTCATTTTTTTAGTTCTCTCATGGATCTCTTCTCCCTATTTCTCATTCTTTTCCTTCTCTCCGTCTTTCTCGAGCTTTTCACTCTCTCACTCTCTCCACCTCCATCTACTCTCTATCTCTCTATCCCTCTCAAACTCCCACCCTTCCTCCCTCTCTCTCACTCCTCCATCCCTCCTTTCTTACCTTTTTCTTCTTTATTATGTCTTATTTGCTTACTCTTACCTTCTCCTTACTCTCTCTCTTGTCTCTCTTTTTCTCTCTCTTTCATCTAGCTTGGTCTCACTTGCTTTCTCTCATAACTCCCTTCATCTCTCTCCTCTCTCTCTCTCTTTTCCCCTCCCTATTTCTTATTTTTCTCCTCTTTTTATTATTTCTTTCTCTTTTCTTTCCCTACTCTTACCTCCTTACTATCTCCCACCCTCTCTCTTCCCCTGGCACCCTCTCTTAGTCTCTTTCTTTTTTCACTTATCTCACTCTCTATATCTTTTTCTTCTTCCTCTCTTATCTCTCTCTTCTGTGTCACTCTTTCTATTCTCTCTTTCACCCTCACTCTTCATATTCTCTATCCCTATCATTCTCTCTCCCAATCTAACTCTCTCCCTCTCCCTCTCTCTTTCACTATCTCTCTCATGCTCTCTCTCCTTCATTTTCTCCCTCCTCTCTCTCTCTCTCTTTATTTCACTCTCTCTTTCTCAATCTCTCTTCTTTATTTTTCTCTTCTCCCTTTTCTCTCTTGCCTCTCTCTCTTCCCCTACTCTTCTGCTCTCTCTCCTCTCTTTTGCCTCTGAATCTCCTCTATGTCTCTTCTATCCTTCTACTTCCCAAACTATATTCTCTTGTTACCCTCCCTCTCTCTAGCTCCCTATTATCTCCCTCTCTGCTTTCTCACTCTTGCTAAATCTCGCTCACACTTCTCTCTCTTTAGCTCACTATCCTAATCATCTTTCTATCTCTTTCGCTCTATATCTCTCACTCTCTTAAACACACACATTCAATCTCTCTCCCTCTCTCTTGTTGTCTCTCTATCTCTCTTGCTTTCTCCATCCCTCCATCTCTCGCCCTCTCCCAATCCCCCTCCCTCGATCTCTTCCTGCCTCTCTCTCTTGCATTCTCTCTCCCTTTATCCCTCTTGCTTTCCCACATTCTTTTTTCTCTCATTTTCTCTCTCCCTCTTCTCTCTCCATCTCACTTACCCCTCACCACTTTTTCTCCCTCTCTCACCCTTACAATTTTCTATCTTATTCTCTCTCTCTGTATATCTCTCACTCTTCCTCTCTCCCTCTCTCAATCTCTTACCATTTCTTCTCTCTCTTTTTCTCTCCCTCTGGCTCTATTTTTCTATGTGTTTCTCTCTTGCTCTACTCACTCTCTAGCTTTCTTTCACTTGAAATCATGCTCACAGTAACTCTCTTACTCTCTCCCCTATTATTATCTCTCTCTGCTCTTCTTTATATTTCTTTCTCTAGCTTGCTCACTTTGCATCTCTATCTACCTCTGCCTCTCTCTCTCTCTCTCCCTCTTTCTTTATATCTTCTCTCGCTCTCCTTTTGTGCTCTCTCCATCTCTCTTCCTCTCTCTTATTTGCTCTTTCACGATGTTTAACTCTCTCTCACTCTCTTTATCACGAATCTCTCATGCTCACATTATCTCTGTAATTCTCTTAAATCTGTTCTCTCTTATCTCATTCTCTCTTAACTCTCTCTATATCACTCCATCTCTCCCTCTCATTCTCCTTCTCTCTATCTATCTCTCTTTTGGTCCCTCTTTTAATCTCTTTCTCTCTCACTACCTCGCTTACTCTAACTCCCTCACTTTTTGTCCCTCCCTCTCACATCTTTCTTTCTCTTCATCTCTTCCCTCTCTTCCTCTGCCACTCCCTCCCTCTCGCTCTCATCATCTCTCTACTTTGTTCCCACCATCCATTTCTTTCTATCTCCTCTTCTTTCTCTCCTTCTCTCCAACTTTATCTTCTCTTCTCTATGTCACTCCCCTCTATGTTTCATTATTATTGTATCTGTGCCTCTTCCACTCCCTAGCCCGCTCTTCAATTTCTCTCGCTTCTCTCTTCCAATCTCTAGCTCTCTTCTATTGCTCTCTCTTGTTACTATGTCTATCCTTCCCTATCTTACACACTCTCTCTTCTCTCTCTCCTCTCTAGGTCTACCTACTATCTCTTTCTCTCTCTTCTCTTGCTCTCCCTTCTCATTTTCTCACTCATCGCCTCCCTTTGTCTCTCTATGTCTCTCTTCTTTCTCCTCTCATTCACTCTATATCCCTCACACATTTTTCTCTCTTTTTCTCCCTCCCTCCCTCACTCTCTCTCTTTATCACTCCATCATTTTCTCTCCCTCTCTCTAGCGCTTCTTTCTTTAACTATCTTACTCAATCTTGCTCTCTCTTTCTCTCTTTCTCTGCTCTCACACACTCGCTCTCTCTCTTTCTCCCCATTCGCACACTTGCTCTCTCTCTGTCTCCCTCTATCACTCATTCAATCTCTCTCCCTCAATCTCTCTAACCCTCTCACCTATCCCTCCACTCTATCTATATATCTTACTCTTTGACTCCTTCCCTTTCTCTCCCTCTCTCTCCCCTTCATCCCTCCATTCCTCTCTTCATATCTTTCTCTTTCCCTTTCTTCCTCTCTCTTACTCTATCTCTATCATTCTCTCCTTTCATCTTTCTCTTTAGTATATATATTTCACCATTTCTCTCATTCTCCCACTATCTTTTCATTCACTTAATTTACCTTATTTGTGTATTCTCTCTCTTCTCTCTTGTTGTGTCTCTCCATCTCTTTCTCTTCTGTCTCACTCTCTCATGCTCTCATTCCCCTCGAGCACTTTTGATCACTGTCCCTCTCTCCTCTCTCCTCCCTCTCTTCTTTTATCTTACTCTTTTCACACTCTGTTTCTATACCTCACTCTTCCCCCTCACTCCCTCCAACTCCTTTCTTAATCTCTCTTGTCTCAGTGCGTTCCTCCTTTCATTTTGCCTTCCCTGTACCCTTATCTCCCTTTCCTTTTCTCTCTTCTTCACACTCCTCCTCAATTTCTCTCTCTTATTCCTTCTCTCCCTTTATCTCTATCTCTCTCTTCATCCTCTATCTCACTCTCCCCCTCCATCTCTCAATCTCTGGCTCTCTCTCTCACGCTCTCAATCTCTCACATTATTTATCTATCGCTCCCCAACTTGCTCAATCTTCCCCCTCACTCCATCTCTATAACCCTCTCTCTCTTTTCATGTCTCTCGTCTCTCTTTATGTTTCTCTCCCTCGCTCCCTCTCTCTCCCCCTCTCCCCCTTCCTCTCGTTTCTCTTTCTCCCTCTTTCATTCCCTCTCTCTCTTGCTCAACTACTCTCACGTTTTCTCCCTTCTTCTCTCTCACCCCGTATCTCCCACTCTCTTGTTCTCTCATTCCCTCCCTCTCTTGCTTTCTTACTTTCTCCCCTTTATTTCTCTTTATCCTCTTACTTTCTGTCTGTCTCACACGCACACACACACTTTATTTCTCCCTCCCTACATTTTCCTTCCTCTATCTCTCTTTCTCCCTCCCAATCCCTCATTTTATGCTCACACACTCTTACTTGTCTATCCCTCTCTCTCATTCTACTTTTCTCCATGGCTCACTCTTCCAAAAATTCTCTTGCTCTTTTGATTTTTCTCCCTCTCTCCCACTCTCTTGCTCTCAATCTCTCTCACAATTTTCTCTTGCCACCTCATTGGCTCTCTACCTCACTATTCTCCTCTTTCTCCCTCTCCATCTCATCGCCTTCTCTCTAAACATCTTCCTATATTTCTCTTTCCTTTTTTCTCTTCTCTGGTTCTCTTCTCTCTCTTACATCCATTCCATCTCTCTCAATCTCTCTTTACTTGCTCCTTCGTCTCTCTCTTCACCTCTATATATCTCTCATTCTTGTCACTTCTTCTCTAGCTCTCTATCCCTTTATCTCACTCCTCCCTCACTTTCTATTCTCCTGCTTTTGTTCTCTCTATTGATATTTACCCACATTCTCTCTCTCTTTTTCTTTGCCCTCTCTCACAACTATTATCTCTCTCTCTCTATCTCGTTTCTTTCACTTTTCTCTCTTGTTGTTCCCTCTCTATCACTCTCTCTCACTCTCTCTTTCTCCCCATTTTTATCTAGATATCTCACAGCCCCCTTGTGTTCCCTCTTACTGACTCTCTCTTCTCTCTTCTCTCCTCTCCCTCTCTCTTCCCCTAGCTCTCTTTATTTCCCCCATCACTCTATCCTTATTCATCCATTCCTCTCCCTCTCTCTTTCTTTCACTCTCCTCTCTCCTCTCACTCTCTTCTTTATCTTACTTTTACTCACTCTCTGTTTCTATACCTCTCTCTTCCCTCACTCCCTCCAACTCTTTTCTTAATCTCTCTTGTCTCAGTGTGTTCTCTCCCCCTCTTTCCTTCATTCTCTATACTATTACTTGGTCTCTTTCCTTCTGTCTATCTCAAACTCTCACTCTCTCTCCACCACATATACACACGCTCTCTCCCTCTTTCTTCTTGCTCTCTATTTTTATCTCTCTCTCAAACATTATCTCACTCCATTCTCCATCTCTTTTTGCCTATTTTTGTCGCTCTCTACCTTCTTTATCCTTCTCCCTTGCTTTCAATCTCCCTTCTTCTACCTATCTACTTCTTTCTCTCTTTCGTCAACTATCTCCCCCTCTCTTTCTCCCTCCTATCACTCTCTCACCCTTCTCTCTTCTCCCACTCTCTTTTCTCCATGTCATTATATTTTTTGACTCTCCTTTTCTTCTTTCTATCTAGCTCTAACTCTTTCTATCTCTCCCCCATTTCTTCTAGCCCCTTCTCTCACCCATTCTCTTCATCCCTCTCTCCCTCCTTCTTACTCCCTTCTCTCTTCACATACTCTCTCTCATTTTATACCTACTACTCACTCTTCTTTTAATCTCTCTCTACTCTAACTCACTTCCACCCACTCAATCTATCTCTATTCTCATTACCTCTCTCATTTTTACGCTTTATTTAACTCTCTAACTCATTTTTGGCACCCCTTTCCTCCGTCTCTGCCCTCACACCTCTCTTATTCACACTCTCTCCTAGTTTCTCTTTTAAAATCCCTACCTCTATCTCTCACATCTTCTCTTACAGTTTCTTCGATCTCTATCTCGCTTTTCCTATATCTCTATATTATGCTCTTTTCTCTCTCTTTCCCTCTCTTCCTCTTGCCCTTTCTTACTTTCTCACCTCTCTACCTCATACTTACTCCCTCTCTTCTAGTCTCCTCTCTTCCTCTCTCTCTTCTACTCTCCTCTCTTTAGCCTGTTATCTCTCTTCATCTTTATCTCTTGCTCCACCTTTTTCTTTCAAATCCTTCCACTTTATTATTCCCACTCTCTCTGTCTCTCTCCCACTTCCTTTACTCTCTCCCTCTCACTCTTTTCTTAATCGTTGTTCTCTCTCTCTCACTTTCTTGCTCTCTCTCCCTTTCATACCTCTCTTGCTTTCTCTGTCTCTCCCGAGCTCTCCCACTCTCTCCTCTTCTTTCGTTATCAATCTCTTTCTCCCATTGACCCTCTATCTTTCTTTTGATTCATCGCTATCTCTCTCCTACTTTCTTACCCTCTCTATCTCAACTTCTCAATATTTCTTCCCTCTCTTCCTCTTTCTCCCACACTTTATCCTTCCCTCCATGCCACTCTCTCTCTTTAGTGTGTATATATATATTTCTCTCCCTATCTAGCTTAATTCTCTCAACTCTCTCCTTCCCTCTCTCTTAGTCACTTTATCACTCTCAATCCCTTTCTCATATGTTCTCTCTTCACTAACTCTTCCTTGTTGCCTTCTTGTTGTCACTCTCCCTCTCTCTCATCCACTCTATCCTCGTGTCTCTCTCTATAGCTCTTTCTCCCTCTCCCTTGCTCTCACTCTTGCGATCTCTCTTTCACTTTATGTACATATTTCTCTCTTTCTTTCGCTCTCTCTCACTTTAACTTTGTCTTTTTGTCTCACCCTTGCACCTTTCTTTTACCTAAAATTCTCATTCACTTTCTCTTTGGTTCTCTCCCTCTATCTCACTCTTTAACTAAATCTCCCAAGTTCTCTCTCTTGCTTACTCTACCTCTCTCTCTTGCTTACTCTACCTCTCTCTACCTAAAATTCTCATTCACTTTCTCTTTGGTTCTCTCCCTCTATCTCACTCTTTAACTAAATCTCCCAAGTTCTCTCTCTTGCTTACTCTAAAATTCTCATTCACTTTCTCTTTGGTTCTCTCCCTCTATCTCACTCTTTAACTAAATCTCCAAGTTCTCTCTCTTACTTACTCTCTCTACCGCTCTCTCGCATTCTCCCTATTTCATGATCTCTCTCTCTCTCTTACTTTTTTAGTCTCAGTTTCTCCTATCTCACTCTTTTTTCTATGTCTCTCCTTTTACTATCTCTTTCTCTGTCTTCTCTTTCTTACTCCCCCTTCTTATCTCTCTCTCTCTTGCTCTCATTCTCTCTCTTTCTCTCCTAATCTCTTTTTTTAATTCTCTCCCTCTCGCTCACTCTCTTTGTCCCTCTCTCGTACTATGCCTCTTCTTCTCTCCCGCTTCTCTTACTTTATCTCTTTGTCTCTTCTCCCACACTTCTCTTATTTTCTATTTTGGTTTACTCTCTATGCTTTGCTCCAATTATGTAGCTCATCTCTCACCCACTCTCCCACCACCTCTCTCACTCTTTTTCAACCTCTCTCACTATCTACCCATCTCTCACTATCTCTCGATCACACTCAAACATTCTCTCTTTATCCCACTCTCACTTCTTCTCTCTCTCTCTCTCCCTCTTTTTCTCTATCTCTCATGTACTCTCTGCTTCTCTCTTTCCTCTCTCACCTCTGTCTCCCACTCTCTTGATCTCTTACTATCTCTTTATCTCTCTCTTTCTCTCTCACCCTCTAAGTCCTATCATCTTGTTCTTTCTATATATTCTCTCTTTCTCCCTCTCTTTCTTTCCCCCAAGCACACCTTCCACATCTCTATCTTTATTTCCCTTACCTATATTTCCCTCCCTCAATACCTCTCTCTCTCTCTCTCTCTCTCTCTCTCTCTCTCTCTCTCTCTCTCATTTTTTTTCCTTCTCTCAATCTCACACACCTTGTCACTTGCTCTCTCTCTTACTGCCTCACCCTAGAGCTCTCTTTGTCTACCTTACTGTCTCTCACTCTCTCTTGTCTTACCCGCTCTCATTCTCTCTCCATTTGCATCTCATTTTTTGTATCCCTCTCCTCTCTCACTCTTCTCTATCTTTCTTCTTTCTATCTCGCTCTCTCACTATTATTCTCATTCGCTTTTTTCTGTCCCAATCTCATTTTTGAACTCCTCACTCTCCATCTCTCTTTCCCTCATGCTCTCTCTCTTTGTTTCCCTCTCATAATATGTCTATTCTTCTTTACCTCTTCTCCTATTTTCTTTTTTTCTATCTCTATACTTTGCTCCTACTATGTAGCATTCTCTCTCTCTCACCATCACCATCAATCTCTATCTATCTCTCTATCTCTCCCTTCTTCTCTCTATCTCTCCCTCTTACTCTCTCATTTTCTTTCTTCTCGCATGTTATGTTCTCTCTCTTCCTCAAGCACACACTTACTGTCTTTTAGTATTAACACAAGCACACACTCTCTCTTTTGCCTTCTCTCTTTGCTCTCTTTCACCATCATTCACACATTCTCTCTTTGCTTTCTCTTACATTCTCTCTCTTTTCTCTCGCTCTCTACTTCTCACCGTCATTCGCCACCTCTCTCACTCTATTTTTCCCCCATCTCTATGTTGATATTTCTTTATCTCTTTATATCTCTCCCTCGCTCTCCCTCTCACTCACTCACTCTTCTTTCTCCCTCCTCTCTCTCATTTTCTCACTCTCATTCTGTCTCTTTTTCAACATTCCCCATCTCCTTATCTATCTGCCTTACTTTCTCTTATCCCCTCCCTTTCTCACGCATGCACTCTCTCTCACTCTTTTCTTTCTCCCTGTCTCTCTCTCTCTCTCACACACACACACACACAAAAACTCTATATCACACTCCTTTCCCTCGCTTACTTGCTCTCTCTATCTCTCTTCTATCTTTTACTCTCACTCTGCCTCACTATCTCTATATCTCTCTCTTTATCTCTCATTATCTATCTATCTCTTTATTTGCACTACCTTTATCCCTCTCCTTTTGCCGCTTTATCTATCCTAACCTTTTTCTTACTCCCTTCTCTTGTCATTTCTCTCCCGACTCCTCTCTCTCTCTCTCCTTCTGACTTCTTATAGGCCCCATCTTCTCTCCTCTCCTCTCTCTATTCCCCTATATCTTTCTCAAACTCTCTCTCCCCCGCACTTCTCTCTCCTCTCTCACCCTCTATTTTCTATATTTCTCATTCATTCACTCTTTCTCACTCTTCTCTTTGGCACTCACTTCCTCTCCTCATACTCTCTCTCACTCTCTGTATCACTCTCTCTATCTCTTTCCCATTTCTTCCTCCCTCTCCAACTCTCCCTCCCACTCACCCTCTATAGCTCAAATAATCTTGATCACTCTCTCTCTTTCTCTCTCTTGATCAAACATTATCACTTTATCTCTTTCTCTTTCTCTCTTCCTCTCTCTCACTCTCTAGTTCTCCCGCTCAACTTCGCTGACTCCATCATTTCTTCTCCTCTCTCTATCTCCTCTATCTCCCTCTCATCAAATCTCTCTCTCTCTCTCTTGCTTTTAATCGCTCACAATGTTTCTATTATTCTCTTTCTCCCTCATTTTTTTCTCTCTTCATCTCGCTCACCCTCTCTATCAACAACATTCTCTTACTCTCTTCTCTCACTCATACATCCCTCTATCTCACTCACTTTCTTCTCTCATTCTTTGTTATTTCTCTCACTTTCCCACTTATTGCTCTCTCACCCACTTTCTCTAACCCTTTCTCTTCTCTCTCTCTCTCTTTTGTCATATCTCTCTATCTTGATATCTATTTATCTCTCTATCTCATGCTACCTCTCTCACTTACTCGTTCCTTCGTCTCTCCAGAATTCATCTCCCCCTCCATCTCACTCTAACTCTCCATCTGTTCATTTCTCCCTTTCTTCTTCTCTGTCTCTTTCACTGTCTCTTGTCTCACTCTCTCTCCCTACTTTTAACACACAAGCATTTTCTCTTAATCTCTCCTTTTACTTCTCCCTCTCACCCTCTCTTCACTCGCTTGCTTGCACTCTCTCTCTCTCTCTCTCCCTCACTCTATCTATATAAATCTCTCTCACCTTTTTTATATTTCACCTCCTTTTTGTCTCCCTCTCCCTCCCTCCCTCTCTTCTTCTCCCACTCTCAATTTTTCTCATTTTCTCTCCCTTCCTCTCTTCTTCTTTTTTTTCTTTATCTCATCCGCTCTCTCCCACTTTTCTCAATCCCTTTCACTTCCTCTGTCCCACTCCCTTTCTCTTTCCCTCCCTCACTTTCGCTCTCACTCCCTCTTTCTTTCACTCTCCCTCTCCTTCTCTCTTCTCCATATCTCTCCTCTTTCAACTCGATCACTATTCTCCCTCTCTATGTATTTCTCACTCTAACTCTCTCTATCTCTCATTCACTTTATCCCTCTCAACTTATTTTTTATCTCAATATCTTCCTCCCTCTTTCTTAGTCCCTCTCTCCCTCTTTCTTCTTCCCTCCCGTTATCTCTCATATAATCTTGGTCACTCTTCTCGCACTCTCTAGCTCTTTCTCACTCGCACTATTTTTATCACTCTCTATATTGGTCTACCTCTTTAATCTATATCTCTCTCACTCTTATCTACCTTGATCTTCCTCAATCTCTATATTTGTCTCACTATCTCTCTCTTACTCTTTTATAACTTTCTCTCTGTCCTTCTTCTCTCACTCTATCTTTAATCTCTCTCTTTGCCCCCACTCTCTTGCTCTCACTCATCCTATTTGCCTCCTTCTCTATACTCGATCTCTACCTCTCTCAATCAATCTTTCTCTCTAAATTATCTCACTCACTCTCTCTCACTTTCAGTCTTATTCTCTTGCTATTTAATCTCACTCCATTTTATTCTCTCTCTCGCTCTCTTTCAATTTTGTCCTATCTCCCTCACCCACTCTCTCATCTTGTCCCTCAATCTCTCTTTCTTCCTCATTCTCTCTTGCTATCTCTCTTAATCCCTCTAGCTTGCTCTTCTTCTTCCATCCCTCTCTATCTCCCACTCCTACTCTCCCTTACACACTAGCTCTCTCTTTCTATAAAGAAGAGTGTGTGAGAATGATGGAGTGATAGAGTGAGAGAGGGCTAAAAGTGGAAGGGAGAGAGATCACAAACGAGGGTGAGCAAAAAGGGGGGAAGAGAGTGAGCATAAGAGAAAGGGGAAGAGAGAGAAGAAGGGGTAGGGAGAGAGAGAGAGGCAAAAGAAGAGAGGGAGATTGCAAGGAAGAAGGAGAGAGGAGAAAGGGAGAGAAAAAGGGACAGAGAGAGAGAAAGATAAACAAAGATTGTAGAGTGTGATATATGGAGATAAATAAAGTGGAAAGGAGAGAGGGAAGAAAGAGACATATATAAAGAGAAAGAGGGAGAAGGACAAAGAAAGAATTATAAAGAGAGCAAGAGAAGAGTGTGGATAAAGAAATAAAGAGAGTATAAGAGAGAGGAGAGAGAAGAAGGGTGAGCGACAGAGAGAAGAGGGAGAGAGAGAGGAAGTTTGAGGTAGAGAGACGAGAGAGAGGGAGACAAAAAGTGAGAGTGAGACAAAGAGAGAAAGGGAGAGAGAATGTTTTTGTTTGTAAGTGAGACATTGTGAGAGATGGATAGATAGTGAGAGAGGCTGAAAGAAAGTGAGAGATGGCAGAAAAGTGGGTGAGAGAGAGAGCTAAATAATGGGACCAAAGGATAGCGTGATAGACCAAATAAAAAATAAGAGAAGCGGGATAATGTAGGAGAAGTGGGAGAGAAAAAGGCATAGTACGAGAGAGAGGGATGAGAAAGAGAGCGAGAGGGAGAAAGTTAAAAGGAGATTGGGAGAGAAAGAGAGATAATTAGAGCAAGAGCAAGAGAGAAGTAGAAAGTGGGAGTAAGATAAAGATGATTGAGAGAGAGATAGGAAAGATAGATAGGCATAAAAAAGAGAGTGAGATAGGGCAAGAGAAGAAAGAGACCTAGAGAGAGGGAGAGAAAGACAGAGTGAGAAAGAGAGAGAACTAAGGAGATTTAGTGAGGAGGGACAAAACGAGAGAGATAAGTGAAGGAGAGTTTGAGGTAACGATAAAAAAGGTGCAAGACTGAGACAAAAGGACAGAGTTAGAGTGATAGAGAGTGAGAAGAGTGAGAGAGTGTGGAAGAAAGGGAGACGTAGAGAATAGAGTGCTAAAGTGGGACATAAAGATCACAAATGAGGGTGAGCAAAAAGGGAGGCGAAGAGAGTGAGAGCACAAGAGAAAGTGGAAGAGGGAGAAGAAGGGGTAGGGAGAGAGAGAGGAAGAAGGAGAGAGGGGGAGAGGGATCGAGGTTTAATAAGAGAGAGAGAGGAGCAAGGGAGAGAAAAAGGATGAGGAGAGAGAAAGATAGAGAGGCTGATAGAGTAAAAGGAGAGAGAGGAAGAAATAGGAAAAGATAGACAAAGAGGGAGACAGAGATAGAGATAGATTTATAAAGAGAGCAAAAAAAGAGTTGGGATAGAGCTAGAAAGAGAGTATAAGAGACGGAGAAAATAGAGAGAGCAAGAGACAAAGAGGGAGAAAGAGGAACAAGAGAGAGAGATAGAGCTCTCTCTCGTTCCCTTTCCCTCTCTCTCTCCTTCTCTCTCAATCTCATTCTCTATTATCTATTTATCTCTCTCAGTCTCTCTCTTGTACTTCTCTATTTATCTCTTGTTATTCTCCTTTAATCTCCTCTTACTCTCTCATTCTTTCTCTCTCTACTCTAAATAATGTACAATTTGAAGATGTCACTTCATCGTAATTCAATGTAATTACCTTTTTGAGTGGTACTCTCCCCGTGTTCAAAATTTAATTCAAATAGAAGTTTACCTCGACAATGGACAAAAGGCCAATCGCAACATTTTGAAAAATTATGGAATAACCCGGTCGTCCACCCAATGCAAAGTATGGACTCCTGGATTGGGTACGCAGGACCGCTCGACGATACCGGATTTTGCTTGGTTGTCACTTGCGAATCTAATGAAAACTCGCATGGAAACTACGTACGAATCCGAAGATTTACAAATTAAGAGATGCTCCACCAGAATTCGAAGAAGAGATTAAATCTACAATGTATGAGTTAACTAAGTTAACTTAGGTACTAGCAAAGAGCCTAGCTCACCTTTGTTACCTCTACTCAATAAAGAAGACTCGAAGAAATAATCAAGTTATTAATGGAATTTAAAGATCAAGCGAAGCGGAACTATGACGAGATGCCAGATTAGCTCCGCAGGTTGCACCATAAGCTAGGAGTGATCCTACTGTCCCGCTAGACAAGGTCCCGTAAGAATGCGTCTAAAATCGAACAACAAGTCATAACCGAAGTTAAAAAGCTAATGTACGCAAAATTTGTCCGTGAAGAACAATACCCGACTCAAGTTCAACCCAAATGGTGCCCGTCGAAAGAAGAATGGTCGATCGAATTTGTGGACTTCGAGATTTAAACAAGGTATGTCCAAAGGATGAATTCCCCTCTACCGATCCTGCAACTAATAATCGACATTGCTTCAACACATGAGATATTTTCATTCATGGATGGATCTTCGTGATACAACCGATAAAAATGGCTCCGTAAGATGAAAAGCTTACAAGATTCGTAACGTCGATCGCAGTATATTGGCACACAAAAGAATGCCATTTGGACTCGAAGAACGTTGTGAGCAACATACTGTGAGAGCGATGACAAGAATTTCGGATGATCTCATCCACAATCAAGTCGAATGCTACGTGGACGATGTGGTCATCAAAATCAAAGTAAAGGAAAAACCACCCGTATGATTTGAGAATTGTTTTCGAACGATTATTACAATTTAACCTTAAGATGAATCCCTTAAAATGCGCCTTCGCGTCACCTCCGGGAAATTCTTAGGATTCGTCATACTGACATCATGGAATTGAAATCGACCCGGAAAAGATTAAAGCTATCTTAGAAATGTCGCCTCCCAAACCTTAAAGCAACTACGATCCTTTCAAGGAAAGCTGGATATCTTCGACGCTTTATCTCAAACCTGTCGTGTGCTCACTTTCTCGGCATTAGTTAAAAAAGGACGCCAAATTCAATCGGGAAGAGGAATGCCGTGTTGGGCCTTCGAGGACATTAAACAATATTTAATGACACCTCCCGTCTTAGCAAAATTCTTAGCCTCGGTGTAGACCGATGATACTTTATACCGCGGCTTTAGACGACTTCTCGAGCCCCGTTAGCCTGTGTCAACGATGAGGGTAAAGAAATGCTCTTTACTACTTAAGCCGTCGTTTACTTCCGACGAAATAAGGTATCCCGCAATTGAAAAGCATTGTTTGGCCCCGATCTTCACCGCTCAAAAGCTCAAAGCACTACATGCTTTCTCATAAGGTCAACTCCGATCTCGGCTTAATCCATTGCACACTCAACGACTCGTCCAACGCTTCGACGGGGACTTGCCGATGGTCAATGATATTATTGCAATTCGATATAACTTTCGTGCCTCTTCGTGCCGTACGTGGACAAGTCTTGCGTACTCTCAAAGACACCCTTGCCGCGTAATCTCCTCTCAATGACGATTTGCCGTATGAACAAATAATGAGCCTAGGAAGACCCGATGATCACCAAATTTATATTTCGATGGAGCATCTTCAGCACACAAAGATGAAGATTCGCAGCGGATAGTGCCCGATAAGGCAGAATCTAAGCATCTTTATAACACCGAAACGAGGGATGTTAAGATACTCCTACCACTACGTAACCATGTACAAACAACGGCGAATACGAAGCCCCATAACGGGATTGAATTAACTATTCAAATGGGGATAAATGTACATCAACATCTACTGATTTACAAGAATCATTCAACAGATCACGGACAAGAGAATTTTAAAGCTAAGATCGAGCAATACCCAAGATGCCATTAGCGCTGTTGGAACAAATTCCAAATGTGACGATCTACAAAATTCCCAGAAAAGAAATTGCTTTAGCAGAGATGCTTTAGCCCGTCTTTGCAAAAGAATTTGCCCGTTTGCAAGATGAATAAGTGGAAGTCGCTCACGGACGTCGGGTCCTATCACACTCGACATAGACACAATACACAAATCGAAAAGAAAAAGAATCAGCTTGCAACAGTGACAAACAAAAACACAAGATTGGCGATGTACCTATTAGTAGACTACTTGCAAACAGGAAAGCTACTGTATGATAGGTCGTTGGCCCATCGTATCATGAAAATAACTCGTTTACGCATTAATAAACAACACATTGTACGTAAGGTCTTTTGATCAAATGTGGCTAAGGTGCCTAAGCGGGTCCGAGGCCCGTGAAATTGTTAAAGAGGGTCCAGGACTCTGTGGCGCTCACCAAATGGGTCCGAAGATGAAAATGAAAATTAAAAGATTAGGATATTATTGGCCCTCGATGATGACCGACTGCATGAAAATCGCCAAGAGCTGTCACCAATGCCAAGTGCACGGAGTGGTTCTACACCAACCTCCAAATGTGCTACACCCGACAATTGCGTCGTGGTCATTTGAATGTTGGGGCAATGACATAGTGGGTCCGATAGAACCACCATCTTCGAAAGGACATCGCTTCATTCTTGCGGGGTTACGATTTACTTTTCCAAGGGCAGAGTAAGGGGCCCACTTAGAGAAGTGAAAGCACACAACGTGCTACAGCTTTTTCAAGAACCAAGTTGTCTACCGTTTCCGGAGTGCCGCGCAGGATCATCTCGGATAATAGGTCAGCATTCGTAATACCTAATCCAATTTGTCGAGACACGAAATTGACCGGCGATATTCCACAATTTACTACCCAAGAGCAAATGGCCTCGCCGAGGCTTTTAATAAAACTCTCGTTCAAATTTTAAAGAAAACTTTGGACGATAATAAGAGAAATTGGCACGAGAAGTTGTTAGAAGCCTTATGAGCCTACCGGACAACCTTCGTAACTCCTACTCAAGCTACACCTTACGCTCGGTGTGTATGGGTCCGAGTGCGTTGTTACTCTTAGAGGTCCAAATTTTCCTTCACTCGTAATCGCAATTGCAAACAAAATCACCACGAAGAGAATGCCAAATTACGACTAGAGGAATTGGAAAGCCCGGAAGGGAAAAGACCTAGCCGCAACAGGACTTAGAACTATACCAAGCTAAGATGGTTCAAGCCCATGACAAACTCGGTCCGCCCAAGAACCTTCAAAGTTGGTGACTTAGTTCTCATTCTCAAGAGACCTATTCTTGCACACCGCAAGATAGAAGGAAAATTCAACCCACTTAGAAGGGCCACAGTAATAAGCGCATACTCCGTGAGGTTCCGACCAAATGAAGAATTGTCGTGAGAACGACATATGCTTCCGATCAACGGACGATACTTAAAAGTATTACTACTACTCCGATGTTTCGAAGGAATGAATTTTCCATCCCTAAGAAACACGGCGAAGTAATTACTTATGATTGGGTCCGAACCCAAAAATAATAAAATGTACTAAGATAAATAAAATCATGATAATAAAGTTTTCCTTGTTTTCTCTTCCATATCAAGATCTCTTTCCTGATCTTATCCCATTTCATTCCTGTTACATTTAAAAATACAAAAAAATAATATAATAAAAAAATGTCTTTAATAAATATTTTCTTAATGTTCTTGTTCTTAAGATGTACTTCGATCCTTTTCCTTGTCTTTTCATAGGAAATGTCGTAACGGCGGTTGGTCCCGAACTTTAGAAATGGCGTAAGCCTTCGTACGGATGAAAAGAGGTGAAAAGATGGAGCGATAATCGAGATTGACTCGGGATTTCGCAGACCACAGCTTACAAGACGAGGAAAGTGACCGGTCCTAGTTGACCGAGAAGAATACCGGCGTACAAGGATGAAAGTGGGTGGCCCAAGCCACCAATCCAAAGAAGAAGAAAAGAAAGGCAAACACCAAGAAGATAAGAAAATGAAGTCCGTAGTCGCTTACAAAGAGAGGGCAGGTTTGTCAGCGCTGCGCCTACGTAGATTCAAGAAGTTTGAAGAGCTACTCTCACAAAGAACGCAACGAAGAAATAAGAATCGCAAGATCCGTAAGATGTTAACAAAACTAGCCGCCGACCAAAGACGACGAGACAGCTGCTACCGCCAAGACATACACTTCTTAGGACACCGGTTCACCAGGAACCCGAAGAAAGGAGGCCAGCCCTAGGATGACAAACAAAGGACCAGTGAAATCTCACAAAAACCAAGAAAGAAGGCTACCACGCCACCAGATAACCACCCGTTGATGCATGACCTGGTTGCAGCAACTCCTGGGGATGTCCCGCCGTACATCATCCCCGAGGAGCCGAGGTATGCAAGAGAACATGAAGGGATTGAACCGTATATCCCACAATATGTCACCTGTGGCTCCTCGCCATCTCAGATTATTCCGTATCACGAGCCGGAGAGAATGCGTAATGTTGAAAAGAAGACCTTTGAATACTTCGAGAGAATTGGGGAGGCGAAGGATCAATATACTAACAGGGCCCCGAGCTACATACGTACGTATTCTCGTAGTAATATGAACAACAAAGAACGTGGATCGCATCCGGATTCAAAGAATGGGTCGAGCAGCCGCTCTAAGGGAAACACATACTCGAACCCCGCAGATGGATGCCAGGAAGGGAAGAATTACAATACAATGTGGATGATGTTACAACTTTCATGAGTGACAAAAAAGGGAAACCCGCCGGGAATACTCCGTCATGGCCAAGTGGATCCGATGCCATTAGTCATCAAGAGAATGGTAAAGAGATTGATAACATGGAGGTACTCATGCCAGATTGCATACCCAATAGCCGCATTATTAATATCTACAAACAAATGGTGACCGCATACCCCCACACATAGATCACCACGACTTTGTCACCTTTTCCGTACGCCCTTCGAATGAGTGTAACATCATGTTCGGATCCGACCCTCCTGACAGTGCCCAGAGTTCCGAGGCCAAGAAGATACCATTACCGTAGGTTCCGTCATGATACCGAAGGGCAACGGAGCAGATATCGCTAAGCATTGCATACCAGGAGTACCAGTGAAGCAGATCTCAAATACTTTCGAAGAATGGACACAGAAGACACCTTTACCATTTCCGGCACGTACCCTGAGCTAGAGAGCCTCCGGCCTATTTAGCCGCAGCTACATGGAAAATATCACACCTCCAATGTACATCCATACGGCATCCGCTAAGGATGGCTGAAGGGTGATGTTATCGAATTATGTACCCCACTATTCGACATGGATTTTTGATTGATGCTTATTTGGACTTGATCGACGAAGATCATACATAGTCCGTTTTGAGTCTACATGGATTGTATGAGATGTATTCCGCATCGAGTTGTATGATGTATCTTCGACATGATTGGAATGAAAGTGACCATGTCACATTTTAGGCCTTCACCTCTTTTTGTGCAAATTGATCGGGAAACGCCATTAAAGTTAAATGAACTTCGAACAAAAGAAACGTAAAAGAAATAAAAAAAAAAGGAATAAAAGAAAACTTTCCCTAAAAATCTAAAAGATGTTGAACACCAAATAAACAACAAAAACGGGATAGTTAAAGGACAAATAAAACAAATTTAAAGCTCAAAACTAAATTCCAGTTTAAACCCATCTTCTCAAACCCTCCAATCCTTCTTCAAATCAAGATCTATTCTACACCTCCCTTGAAACCCTCCTGGATGATTTCAGAATCACGAAGAGTTTTCAATTTGATCCGGATGGCATGGGTTTGTACCCTTCGCCAAGTAATCGACTCTCTTGATTGATTCCCCATGGAATATGAAACACTTTCATATCTCATTTCGATCTCCCGCTAACTAAATCTCCACAAGAATTTCAATTCAAAATTTCCGAGGCTGGTACCTAAATTCCACTCTTCCTTCGAGGTTGTACTTAAATTCCGACTCTCTCATTCGAGATCGATACCTAAATTTCGATTCTCTTTTCGAATTGATACCTAAATTTCAATTCTAAATTTCCGAGTCCGTAACTAAATTCCAGCTCTCATTTCGAGATCGATACCTAAATTTCGATTCTCATCCGAATTGATACCTAAATTTCAATTCAAAATTTCCGAGATCGGTACCTAAATTCCAAGCTTCTCATTCCGAGATCGATACCTAAATTTCGATTCTCATCCGAATTGATACCTAAATTTCAATTCAAAACTTCCGAGATCGGGTACCTAAATTCCAGCTCTCATTCCGAGATCGATACCTAAATTTCGATTCTCATCTCGAATTGATACCTAAATTTCAATTCAAAATTTCCCGAGAATCGGTACCTAAATTCCGCTCTCATTTGAGATCGATAGCTAAATTTCGATTCTCATCCGAATTGATACCTAAATTTCAATTCAAAATTTCCGAGACCGGTACCAAAATCTTGGGCTTCTCATTCAGATCGATACCTAAATTTCGATTCTCATCCAAATTGATACCTAAATTTTAATTCAAAATTTCCGAGACCGGTACCTAAATTCCAGCTTCTCACTCCGAGATCGATACCTAAATTTCGATTCTCATCCTAATTGGATACCTAAATTTCAATTCAAAATTTCCGAGGCCGGTACCTAAATTCCAAATTTTCCTTCGAGGTCGGTACTTAAATTTCGACTCTCATTCGGCGCGATACCTAAATTTCGATTCTCTTTTGAATTGATACCCCAAATTTCAATTCTAAATTTCCGAGACCGGTACCTAAATTCCAAGCTTCTCATTTCGAGATCGATACCTAAATTTTCGATTCTCATCCGAATTGATACCTAATTTCAATTCAAAATTTCCGAGGCCGGTACTAATTCTACCCTTTCCTTCGAGGTCGGTACTTAAATTCCGACTCTATTCCGAGATCAATACCTAAATTTCGATTCCTCTTTTTGAATTGATACCTAAATTTCAATTCTAAATTTCCGAGACCGGTACCTAAATCTCCAGCTCTCTATTTCGAGATCGATACCTAAATTTCGATTCTCATCCGAACTGATACCTAAATTTCAATTCAAAATTTCGAGATCGGTACCTAAATTCCAAGCCACTCCGAGATCGATACCTAAATTTCGATTCTCATCCGAATTGATACCTAAATTTCAATTCAAAATTTCCGAGATCAGTACCTAAATTCCGTCTATTCCGAGATCGATTCTAAATTTAGATTCTCATCCGAATCGATACCTAAATTTCAATTCAAAATTTCCGAGACTGGTACCTAAATTCCAGCTCTCATTCCGAGATCGATTCCTAAATTCTAGATTCATCCGAATTGATACCACTAATTCAAAAAATTTCCGAGCCGGTACCTAAATCTCCGGGCCTCCTCTTCCTTCGAGGCTCCGTACTTAATTCCGACTCTCATTCGAGATCGATACCTAAAATTTCGATTCTCTTTTGAATTGATGCCTAAATTTCGATTCAAAATTTCCGAGACTCGGTACCTAAATTCCGCCCCCACCCGAGATCGATACCTAAATTTCGATTTCGACCGATACCTAAATTTAAATTCTAAACTTTCGAGATCAAGTGTTCAAATTCCAGTTTCATTTCTGAGACTAGTACCTAAATTCTAGTTCTCATTCCGAGATTAGTACCTAAATTTTGATTCATCCTTTTCGAAGTCGATACCTAAATTTTGACTCTCTTTCGAGATTGATACTTAAATTTCAATTCTCATCCCTTTCGAGATCAGTACCTAAATTCTGATTCTCATCCTTTTCAATCGACACTTAAACTCTGATTCCCACTTCGAGGCTGCACCTAAATTCCATTTTCTTTGCAATCCCGAGATTGGGTCTAGGTTTCAATTCTCGTTTCAAATCTAAATTTTCTCAAATTAATTTTAAATCAAACTTCCAATCTAAAATAAAAATCAAAATCTAAAATTACACATCCGAACTTAAATTGAAACAAACTGAAATCTAAATCGAAATTCCCCCGCATCATGTGATTTGGAATTCACCTCCTTTTCCTTTCCCTGGGCCGAGCCCGCTGTGAATCCCGCCGTAGATATGCTCGACACTCCCCCAACGGAAAACCTTCTACTCTCGTCCCACTGGTCACTTGGACATCTGTGTTGGTTTTGCTGATCAGCTTCGGTCACCACGCGCGGTGTGCTCCGTCCGCTTACCACACCTATCGGGGTCCACGAGCCGACTCCCATTTTCATGAGGCTCCTCTTCTTTTTAGTACTTAGGATTCAGCTCTAGGCTTTTCCTTTGACTATCTTAGAGGACTAGAATTAGGATCCACCATCTAGAATTTCAAACCACTTAACTCCCCGCAAACTCCACAAACTCGACCGTAGACCCCTAATCACCTAGAGGGTTGAAATCAAATGTGGAAGTTTAAAGATGAGTTCCTATGTGACTCGCTGGGCCTTAGACCGCCCTAGGTGGCCTGGTCCGGTGAAGTGGGCTTTACTTACACACACACTACACTTATACACCACATCTTCACACACCTCCTAAAACCACACCCATACCTAATTTCGACCTCCCGGGACCATGTAGGTGATTCACATGGAGACCCACCCCTAAGCCCTCGGCTAAGAGGGTCGAAACAACATGTTGAATGCCTCAAATGAGTCCCTTCAAGGACTCATGTAGTCTTGATGTGGCTTCATGGCTCAACCAAATTGATTTCATTCCACTCAAATTTACCTAATCTTCAATTTTCCAAATCTCTCAATTTTCGAATTCTCAGACCCTACACCGCCTAACCTACCCAAAACCCTCGAAACTACCCAAATTTCTTAAAAATTTCCGAAATCACCCAAAATTCTCCAAAATCATTCCTAAACATTTCTCTCACTCAAATTGATCATCCTTATATCCAAAAATACCAAAATTCCAAGAAAACCCTCCCAATACCCTCCAAATACCCAAAATACCCCTCGAATTCAAAATCAAAAAATTCAGAAAATTCCCAGAAAATTTCAGAAAATCCCAAATATTCCCAATTTCATTTTGTTCAACTACACCATGGGCCAATTTTGCCAATTTACCCAACTTTTGTCAAAACCCCCAATTTGACCCATTTTAACCCTAAATGAACCCAATGTCAAACCAAACCTACTCAATTGACCCAAATTATGGTCCAATTCAATTCTAAACTTCAATTCAACATTCAAAACACCAATCTAGACCAAATCCAAGTCCAATTTGATTGACATTTGGATCCACTCTCACTTTGGCCTTAAAGCCCAATTTTACGACCCAAACCTAACCCAAACTCACCCAATTCAACTCCAATTAACCCCAAATCTTTCCTAAATCTTCTTTAGCATCCCCACAAGCAAAACACTAACATGATTTGCCCAAAATTTAGGACCCAAACCCCACTCAAATTCAACCCAAAGCTAAAAGGCCCACCTAAACCCAAACCCAACCCAAATGAGCCCAAACCCCAAAATCAAAGCCCAACCAAAGCCAAAACCTCTTTGAAACACTCCCACAAACATTTCTCAACATTAATTTTACATCAATTTCAACCCTAGCCCAACTTGGCCCACTTGGACCTATATATTGGCCCATTCACCAAAAGAGCCCAAATTCAACCCAATTCAAACCCAAATCACCCCCAATTTGCTTCAAGTCACTCTGACACATCCATGAGCTAAACCCAACAATTATTTGGCCCAACCTCTTTACAAAATTCCCATCCATAAATTCATTTTTAAACTTAAAGGCCCATTCCTTAAAACATTTTTTAAAAGCCCATCTTTTACCACATCCAAAGGCCCAAAATTGGTCCCAAAGCTTCATATGACATTTCATCATATTTTCAATTAAAATCATCCCTAAGTCATAAAACAATGATCAAATCATTCTAAAATGAAGCTTCATCAAAATTTCCACCAAATTATCCAAAATCCTTAAAATCCATTTTTATGAAATCACCAAACTTTTTTCCAAGCCAAAGGTGAGCCATGAAGCCATGCATGAGCCACATGTGAGCCATGAGAGCCTTGGACACTCCACCATGCCATATTGGGTAAGAAGAGGGAGGGCTTTTCCTTAATCCCTAAAGCTCATTAGCCTTAATCATGTTTCACCTAAACTTAAATTTAATCCAAATATGTTTGGATGGAGACTTCTCTATGCCAAACCAAATGATCCCTTTGATCCCCCACAGCATCCAAAGCCACCTTGAAGGGTGTACCAAGACCAAATGGGTGGATTGACCCATTTAGACTCAAAACTAGCCATGCCCCATTCTACTTTGAATCAAAGCCTTTACACATGGCAATTGCCAATTGTTTGCACCAAGTCCTGTACTCGACCCACTCGACCTTCGAGGGTGACCCATGCCTGGCCGGCCGTCACCAGGCCGCCGGGAAACACCATGGCCGAGAGCTCACATGTGAGCCAACTTGGAATTCTCCCTTACCGAGCTGCCCCATCCCCAAGGGCTATCAGAAGCTGTTCTTCTCTTTGCCAAGAGCAAATGATCTCAAGCCCTAACTCTCCCCGGGAGGCCCTCCACCCTCTCCTATTTAAACACCACCCCTCTCGGCCATGGGAGGTGCTGAAACAAACCTTAAGGAAACTCGCCAAAATTGTTCCAGACTACTCCCCATACATAGAGCATTTGATCCCCACCGAAATCCCCCGCTATTTCCTCTCCGTGAGCTCAATTTCGAGTTGAAATCCAAGCCCAAAACCAGGACACTTCTCCACAAGGAGCCAATCCCCAAATTGATTGGTCCTACACCTTTCACTACCAAGAGAAGGT
This sequence comes from Papilionanthe hookeriana x Papilionanthe teres, assembly GCA_022702705.1. Lineage (NCBI taxonomy): Eukaryota > Viridiplantae > Streptophyta > Magnoliopsida > Asparagales > Orchidaceae > Papilionanthe > Papilionanthe hookeriana x Papilionanthe teres. The sequence goes on along the minus strand of CM040435.1, from coordinate 74,049,260 downwards.
GTCCACTCACAAAAGCCCCATCTCCAAAGCCACCTCCATTGCTCCAAATTTCTCCTGCTTCTAGGATCTAAGCCGTGGTTGAAATCTTACCTGTGCAATTCACTGCACTGTGAGACTCATCCGGAGCTTGCCGGGATCCACCGAAGGTGAAACAACCCTCAGATCGAAGCCACACTTCTCTGAGCAAAGGTATGGCCTCACTCTTCTTCCCGATCTTCTCAACTTTCTCCATTTTTATTGCGTAAATTCTCATCCCACATAAACCGTATGGATGTGTTCGTTCTCTCGAGACGAATCCATAGAGCATAAGAACGTTAACTTGGTCTAGTATCGAGTGAGATCTTAGGCCTAGAAGATGGACGGTTCTCAGTTAGGAGGCTGGGACGATGAACGGATGTCGTTCATTCAATACACGCGCGGCGATGACGGGTCACATGCCGACTCGGTGAGATGGTACGCGAACCGCGGCCTGCCGCCGACTGCCGGCGCGCCGTCGAATGAGAGCGCGCCGCGTGGCCGTTTGGAGATGCCGAGGATGAGCCGCTACGTCGACTCTCGCTGATAAATGTAAAATTGGGGGTTTTTTCCTATTTATTTAATTCCCGAACTTGGAAAATTCATAACTTGTAGAAAAATCATAAAAATAAAATAAAAATACCCTCTCTTGCTCGGCAGAGAAATGTAGGAGAATAATGTGGAAAAAAATCATTTAATTTTATCAAGTATTTATTTTTAATAATTTATTTACTATTTCGCATTCTTTTAATTCTCCATGCATATATAAGTTCACCATGGCATGAGACCATGGGGAGCTTTTCGGTCGTACCTGGAACATTCCCGAATTTTCCAAAGTCAGAGGCCATCCCTAAGGAGAAGTTATTGATTTTTCAAATTCATGTTATTGTTTTCGAGTATTTTAATTCCAATAATTAGAAGAGTCATAGAATAAATTTAGGAAAATTTGGTGATGTTCATGACTCGTAGGACCCTAGAAAAATAAATTTCTTGAAAGTTAGTTCATTGAAATAACCTCAATGGCTTAAACACCCAAAATAGGTCTCTAATTAATTAGAGTTAACCATACATCAAATTGACTTCGAAATCACTTCTCCACTAAACTTTAGGACCGAGGAACCCACCATAAAAATTTGAGGTCAATTGGACTCGTTAGCCCTACTAAATGGGTCGATTAAGCCATTTAGTCAATTTGAACTTAAAATTCATAACTTTCAAAATACCTTTCAAAATTCAACAAATTTTGTTTGAGCCCTCTGATATTAAGAGAATTTAAGCAAATTGTTCTCAATTTAGTGTTGATTTTTAATATTATTTTAATATTTAATAATTAAAAAAATAATAAAAATCACAAAAAATATTAAAATTCACCAAAATGTCACATTTTGAGTTTTAATCACTTAGGAACAATCCCCATATTTTTCTTAGGTATATTTAATATATATTAAATTTTAAAGCCCTAAAGGGTAATTTTAAAATAAAAAAAATGTATTTTCTAGCATTTTCACTAAAATAATTATAATAAACTCATAGAAAAATCAAAAATTGAAAAAAATTGATTCTCTAATTTCCTTGATATCGTAGAGATTTTGAAAATATAAAATTTATTTTTCAACCTTTATTTATTTTTAAATTAATTTAACACTCCAAAACTTAAAATAATTATAAGAATAAAAACAATATAATTCAAAAATCACCAAAATTGCTCCAAGTGTCCTCTGTCATTAGGAATGTCCCTCAATTTTCTTAAGGACATAAACTTTCCCTTGGTTATGTTATTAAACTTTCCTTGGAAATTTCTATTTTCTACCAAAAATAATTATATAAATAAATTAAATACAGAAAAATCACATTTTCTCCTCTCATGTTCTTATTGACATATGAGTGAAGTCACATAAAAATTTCAAGTTAATTTGAGCTCAATTTAGTGAGTTATGAAATTATTAAGCTTAAAGGGCAAAGTAATTAAAATTTTAACCCTTAATTAAAACTTTAGGTTTAATAAAATTAACAAGTAAAATATTTGATCTTAATCTGATTTGGATGATTGAAATTTAAATAATTAAAGGGTAGAAACCCATTAAACAATTTAAAATAATTAAACCTAATTAAATAATTGATTAAATTTGGGAAGAATAATAAAATTGGAATTATTAAATAGGGATATTGTCGTGGGAAGAGATTTATTCTTTAATTTGAAAATCCCTAAATTAATCATCTCATTAATATTCAATTCTTAATTAAAATGATAACTCAAATTTAAAATATTAAAAGACTTAATCATTAAACTAAAGTTAAATTATTAAACTCTTTTAAAATTTCACTAAAGTTAAAAAATAAAAATAAATTAAAAATTAAATTAAATTAAGTAAATTAAATTGAATTAAATTAAATTAAATCAAATTAAATTAAATTAAAGATTAATTAAATTAAATTAAATTAAATAAATTAAATTAAATTAAAAATTAAAAGTAAAATTAAATTAAAGATTAAATTAAATTAAATTAAGAACAAGATTAAATTAAATTAAATGAATAAATTAAATTAAATTAAATTAAATAAATAAAATCAAATTTAAATTAAATTAAGTTAAAATTAATTAAATTAAATTAAATTAAATTGCTTAAATTAAATTAAAATTAAATCAAATTAAATTGAATTAAATTAAATTAAATCAAATCAAATTAAATTAATTTAACATCAAATCAAACTAAATTGAATTAAATTGAATTAAATTAAATTAAAAATTAATTAAATTAAATTTAATTTAAAATTAAATCAATTAAATAACATCACCTAAAACATAAGGAAATTAAATATAAAGTAAATTGAACACTATTCCAAATTTAAAACCATTAATTGAATTTAAACTAAATCACAAATTTACCTCAAAGCTTTAGTTGTCATAACTCCTAAAATTGCATTGTTAAATGAAATGTTACTTTACTCTATGTGACATTCAAACATCCTAGTTCCTGAGTAAGATAATAACAAAACTTAACTAAACCTCGGACGATTAATTCATTTGTGTAATTGAATTCATTTGGACTTAAAACAATCCTAGAAATATTGAAAAGATGTTTAAGATTTGCCTTAAGTAATCTCCTCGATATGACAGAATGTTCAAAAGAACAATTGAATTTAATTGTTCTTTGATGAAGAAAATTGCCTCAAAACAAAAACACAAGGAACCTAGACGTTATAGGAAATGACTAGCTATAGGATTAGGAATTTGGTAGAAAACCATAACTCCTTCCCTTAGCTTTACCTAGAACTTGCTAAATATTCTAATCGTGTCTTTAAGTGCATTGATGATGTGAAGACCCTGTGCACGCTTTTATTTTATTGTAATTTACTTTCGCAATTTACATTATTGCAATTTATTTAACCGCATTGCACTTACTTTTCTTGCATGATAAACAATTGTTGCATGAAAACCCACACCTTTAGGATAGTCCCTAAACTGAAACCAAAACTAAGTTAAAAGTTATTGCAAGATAAAATTCACCGCCACAACATTTCAAAATATTAAACAAATCAAAATTTAATTACAAACAGAACACAAAACTACAATTACAACTAAATTAAAATGTCATATTGGATGATCGGGAATACCTCTGATGATGTAACCTACGTGTCGCTAACCAAGATTTCCCACGGTCTAAATGAAAGTGTGGAACTCATTCAACATTGAGTTTAGCAAATTCATCCGGACTAAGTGAATCCGATAAAAATAATGATGCCGGAAGGATGGAACCGTGGGATCTTAACCGGTGCCGTTATAATCAACTTTAAGATTTGTTTTAATTAAAATATTGAAAACACTTGAAATTAAGATTTTCTCTAAACCAAAACACTCTTTCATCCCCGATTTATGATTTCTAAAACTAAACCTCTCGCAACAACAAGGAGCTCGAGCATGGTGGCAAAGACGGCCATCGTCATCACAGAATCCTGAGTCTACTTCAGCAAAACTCTAGAATTAAATAACAAAGCCATAGGATTTCGAGGTAGTTTGCCTAGTGCAACATAAATCACTAACTCTTCGTTAGGCATTTGCATTGCAAATTGCCCTAACCGGCCTGTGGATTCCGAGGTAGTCGTCTCGATACGACATAATCCCTCACATCTTCGAGGCCATTTGTATGATTCTATCATATAAATATAAGCCCTAATTAATTAAAATTCAAAAAAATCAAAACGTTAAATAAACATTAGGATCTTTCCTAAATCTGCCAAACAATAGGATACGGAAATTACCGAAGTTCACTTTGAATCCATAATTTCTCCTACCTTTCTTCCTTTTGAATTCTCAAAACAAAATGTTCCAAACTTGATCCATTCCCTATTGAAAATCTAAAAATTCAACTTTGAAAACTTAAAACTTTGAAATTCCCGAGAGCAACCTAATTATTGATTATTACCGAGAGTTTTCTTAGGTGATTCCCGTCACTTAAGATGTAATTAACTATAGGGGCTTGCCCTTATAGGGAATTTTTAAAGAACCCAAATAATATAAACCCTGTTTAATACTTTCATATTAAGCAGGGGAATTTGTCGGCTTATAAAATTGAGTCTGCATCAAACAGATGTCACAAATCTTAGTTTGTTTAATCGAGCCCCATCGCTGCAGATACACAGTTTGTGGTGCGGTGCTCGTTTATGTAAACTATTTGGGATGTGAGATCAGTTTGATTTCATATCTTAGGATCTTCAAATTTAAAATTATTTTAAAAAAAAAATCAAATACTACATTTCAAATTATTTATTTAAATTAAATTAAAAATTCGCCGACAACTTCGTTAGGCGAATTTTCAAAATACCGCACAACCTAAAAATAGTGCCGATACGCTTATGTGAATACTGAAAGATAGTGAGTGTGTGCTTGAGGAAGAGAGAGAACATAACATGCGAGAAGAAAGAATGAGAGAGTGAGAGGGAGGGATAGAGAAAAAGCGGAGAGATGGGGACAGATAGAGATTGATAGTGATGGTGAGAGAGAGAGAATGCTACATAGTAGGAGCAAAGTATAGAGATAGACAAAAAGAAAATAGGAGAAGAGGTAAAGAAGAATAAAAACATAATATGAGAGGGAAATGAAGAGAGAGCATGAGGGAAAGAGAGATGGAGAGTGAGAAGTTAAAAAATGAGATCGGGATAGAAAAAAGAGAATGAGAATATAGGTGAGAGAGAGAGAGAGATAGAAAGTGAGGAGAAAGATAGAGAAGAGTGAGAGAGGAGAGGCATACAAAATTGAGATGGAAATGAAGAGAGAGTGAGAAGTCAAGAAGCTAGACAAAGAGAACTCTAAGGTGAGGGAGTAAGAGAGAGAGCAAGTGACAGGGTGTGCGAGATCGAGAGAAGGATAAAAATGAGAGAGAGGGAGAGAGAGAGGGAGGTATTGAGGGAGGGAAACATAGGTAAGGGAAATAAAGATAGAGATATGGAAGGCGGTGTGTGTGTGGGAAAGAGAGGGAGAAAGAGAGAATACATAGAAAGAACAAAATGATAGGACTCAGAGGGTGAGAGAGAAAGAGAGAGATAAAGAGATAGTAAGAGATCAAGAGAGTGGGGGAGACAGAGATGAGAGAGGAAAGAGAGAAGCAGAGAGTAAATGGCAGATAGAGAGAAAGAGGGTGAGAGAGAGAGAGAGGAAGTATGAGGTAGTGAGAGGGAGAGAAGAAGTGAGAGTGGGATAAAGATAGAAAGGGAGAGAGAATGTTTTTCTGTGTGAGTGAGAGATAGTGAGAGATGGGTAGATAGTGATAGAGGTTAAAAGAGAGTGAGAAAGGTGGTGGGAGAGTGGGTGAGAGAAGAGCTACATAATTGGAGCAAAGTCAGAGAGATAAACTAAATAGAAAATAAGAGAAGTGTGAGAGAAGACGATAGTGAGAGATAAAGTAAGAGAAGGAGAGAGAAGAAGAGGCATAATACGAGAGAGGGACGAAGAGAGAGAGCGAGAGGGAGAGAGTTAAAAAAAGAGATTGGGATAAAAGAGAGAGAATGAGAGCAAGAGCGAGAGAGAGATAAGGAGTAAGAAAGAGAAGACAGAGAAAGAGATAGTAAAAGGAGAGACATAGAAAAAAGAGTGAGATAGGGTAAGAGAAGAGAAACTGAGAGAGGTAGAGTAAGCAAGAGAGATAACTTGGGAGATTTAGTTGAAGAGTGAGATAGAGGGTGAGAACCAGAGAGAAAGTGAATGAGAATTTTAGATAAAGAAAAGAAAGGTGCAAGGGTGAGAAAAAAGGACAGAGTTAGAGTGAGAGAGAGCGAAACAAAGAGAGAGAAATAGGTACATAAAGTGAAAGAGAGAGCTCAAGAGTGAGAGCAAGTAAGAGGGAGAGCAAGGAAGAGGGAGAAAGAGCTATAGAGAGAGAGACACGAGGATAGAGAGGATGAGAGAGAGGGAGAGTGACAACAAGAAGACAACAAGGAAGAGTTAGTGAAGAGACAGAACATATGAGAAAGGGATTGAGAGTGATAAAGTGACTGAGAGAGAGAGAGAGAGAGGGAGAGAGAGTTGAGAGAAATAAGCTAGATAGGGAGAGATATATATACACCTTAAAGAGAGAGAGTGGCATGGAGGGAAGGATAAAGTGTGGGAGAAAGAGGAAGAGAGGGAAGAAATATTGAGAAGTTGAGATAGAGAGGGTAAGAAAGTGGGAGAGAGATAGCGATGAATCAAGAGAGAGAGGAGGGAGGGTGGAGAGTCACGAGAAAGAGTTTCCGATAATGAAAGAAGAGGAGAGAGTGGGAGCTCAAAGAGAGACAGAAAGCAAGAGAGGTTTGAAAGGGAGAGAGAGCAAAAAAGTGAGAAAGAGAGAAAACAACGAGTAAGAGAAGAGAGAGAGGGAGAGAGTGAAGGAAGTGGAAGAGAGACGGAGAGAGAGTGGGAATAATAAAGTGGAAGGATTTGAAAGAAAAAGGTGGAGCAAGAGATAAAGATGAAGACAAATAATAGGATAAAGAGAAAAGTAGGAGTGGGAGATAGAAAATGGGACAGGGTGTGAGGGTGTGAGCGAGGGAGGAAGACAGAGAGCGAAGAGAGGAGGTAAGAGGTAGAGAGGTGTGAAAGTAAGAGAGGGCAGAGGAAGAGAGGAAGGAGAGAGAAAAGAGCATAATACGGTAGACAGGAAAAGCAATATAGAGATCGAAGAAACTGTAAGAGAAGATGTGAGAGATAGAGAGGTAGAGATTTTAAAAGAGAAACTCGGGAGAGTGCAAATAAAGAGAGGTGTGAGGGCAAGAGACGGAAAAAGGGGGTAAAAATGAGTTAGAGAGTTAAATAAAAAGTAAAAATGAGAGAGGTAATGAGAATAGAGATAGATTGGAGGGTGGGAAGGAGTTAGCAGTAGAGAGTGATTGTTAGAGGAGGAAGAGGTATAAATGAGAGAGAGAGAGAGAGAGAGAGAGAGAGTATGTGAAGAGAGAATGGAGTAAGAAAGAGGGAGAGGATGAAGAGAATGGGTGAGAGGAGGTTAGAAGACATGTGAGAAAGGGTGAGAGCTAGATAGAAAGAAGAAAAGGAGAGTCAAAAAATATACCGACATGGAGAAAAGAGAGTGGGAGAAGAGAGAAGGGTGAGAGAGTGATGGTGGAGGGAGAAAGAGAGGGGGAGATAGAAGACAAAAGAGAGAAAGAGGTAGATAGGTAAAGGAAGGGAGAGTGAAAGCAAGGGAGAAGGATAAAGAAGGTAGAGAGAGACAAAAAAAGGCAAAAGGAGATGGAGAATGCATGAGATAATGTTTGAGAGAGATAAAAATAGAGAGCAAGAAGAAAAAGGGAGAGAGCGTGTGTATATGTGGTGGAGAGAGCGAGAGTTCGAGATAGACAGAGGGAAAGAGACCAAGTAATAGTATAGAGAATGAAGGGAAGAGTGGGATAGAGAGTGGATGGATGTAAGAAAGGGAGGAAGTGAGTGAACTAGGAAGACAACGGAGATAATAAGAGGAGAAGGAGATAAAGAGAGAGAAGGAAGGAGAGTGTGAGCGTCAATTCTATAGAGAGAGAAATTGAGAGAATAAGAGAGAGAAGAGCGGGAGAGAGAGAGAAAAATAAAGCAAGAGAGAGCATGAGAATCGTAGAGTGAGTTAGAAGGAAAGAAAAAGAGTGAGATAGAGGTAGAGAGATATCAAGATAAAGATGAGAAGAATGAGAGAATGAGAGTGATCGAGGAGAGTAAGGAGAGCGAAAGAGAATATGAAAGAAATAGAGAATATCAGCAAGAAGAGCGAAAAGATTGTCTATAAAAAGTGGGAGACTAGATAATATTAATTCTACTATTCCGTGCTATCAATATCGTAGAGAGAATAAAAGATGGGAGAATGAAGAAATGAGAGAGAGAGAGAGAGAGGAGAGTGATAAAGAGAGCTAGAAAAGGAGATAAAGTAGAGAGGAAGAGAGATGGAGAAAGATTTAATAGTAGTTAGATAAAGGGGAAAGGGAGAGGAAGAGAAATATAATAAAGAGAGAGAGAAAAAGTGAGTGAATGTGAGAGAGAGAGATTAAGGATGACTTAGCTAGAGAGCGATGAGATGGAGAAGGAGAGAGATAGAGAGAAAAGAGTGAGGTAGAGAGAGTAGCTAAGAGTCTCAAAGTGAAATTATGAGAGCTATTGAGATCGATTGGGGTGAGAGACGATGAGGATAAAGGAATGATGGAAAAAGGGAAATAAAGAGACAAAGGGAATGATAGAGAGAGAAAGAGAGAAGAGGAGAGAGAGAGCTAGAGAGATATGGTGAAAAGATTGGGGGGTAAAGAGGCAGGCGGAGAGAAAATAAAAGAGAGAGATAAAAAGAATGTACGAGAGAGCAAGATGGGTAAGATAGAGAGAAAGTAAAGAGTGTAAGAGAGATAGAAAATATATATGGTGAGGTAGAGGGAGAGTTAGAGAGAGGTAAGAGAAGAGAGTGAGCAAGAGAGTGTGTTTGGAAGATAGCAGAGCTAGAGAGAAAGAGGGAGGGAAGAAGACAGAGATAAACAAATAAGTGAGAAATTGAGACAAACATATGGTGAAGGTGTGAGGGAGGGTGAAAGAGTAATTGTGAGGGAGAGAAAAGAGAGTGAAGGAGAGTGATAGGAGCATGAAAGATAGTAGGAAAGGGAGGAAAGGAGGAGTGGCAGGTGGAGAGAACAGTTTCGAGAGAGGAAGAGCGAACAAAGAGAAGGAATAATAAGAGAGAGAAAAAAGATAAGAGAGAGATAAAGAGAAAAAGTGAGAGTGAGATAGATATAAAGAAAGAAGGATAGTTAGGAGAGCAAGATAAATGAGGACAAATAGGTAATGAGAGAATAGAGGGTGAGTGAGCATACCGTAGGAGTGAGAGAAATAAACATAAAAAGAGAGTGGGAGAAGAGAGATTTTGAGATAGTGAGAGAGGGTGACTAAGAGGGTGAGGGAAAAAGAGAGGTAGAGAAAGAAGATAGAGATGAAGTTCGAAGGAAAAAAGAGATAGAAATAAAAAAACGAGAGATATAAAGTGAATGATTGTAGGAAAAAACTCATGGCGAGAGAGAGCACATAAAAGTGAAGGGCTAGAGAGAGGGAGAGAGATAATATAGTGCGAAATAGAGAAGTGTGTGAGAAAAGTGGGAGAAAGAGATGAAGGTTGAGTGACACCAAGAGAGAAAAAGAGAGGGATGGGGAGATTGTGAGAGTGGGAGAGAGGGAGGGGATAAGGAGATCATGGGGGAGCTTCGAGGTGAGGATAGATATAAGAGAAGTAGGAAAGAAAGGGAGGTAAAGTGAAGCAGCAGAGGGAGTTAGAGAGAAACATATAGAGAGTGCACAATAAACAAAGCTAGGGAGAGCCAAAATGAGAGAGATATAATAAGAAATAGACAGGAGGAGCGAGAGAGAAAAAGAGATAATGAGGATGAGAGTAAGTTAGAAAGTGAGAAAGTGAGTGAGATAGAAGTAGAATCATAAAGAGTTCCAGAGAGAGGGAGAAATGAAGATGGAGATAGGGAAGGTATTTATGTGAGAGAGAGATATAGAAAGAGAGAGGGAGAGAGTGAGATCACAAACAATAAAGAAGGAAAGATAGACAAAGAGAAAAAGAGAGAAAGAGAGAAAGAGAGAGGGCGAGCGTGAGAGAGGGTGAAAGAGATTTGAGTAAACAAGAGAGTGTGTAAGAGAGAAATTGAGAGGGAGAATAAGGGAGAGAGAGAGAGAGAGACGACGTGAAGTAGAGGAAGTGAGAGGGAGAGAGAGATTGAGAGATGTAGATGAAGTGAGAAAGAAGAGAGAGGCAAACAGAGAAAGAAGGAGAGCGGATAAGTAAAATATGTGAGAGAGAAAGACAAGAGGGATAGAAATAATAGAAACATATAGAGAGAGTGAGAGAAAAAAGGAGAGGTAATGAGAAAATGAGAGAGATGGAGATGGTGTGATGGATGGAAAGAGAGGGAGAGAGATTAAGAAAAAGGGAAAGAGAGGGAGAGAGATTAAGAAAAAGGGAAAGAGAGAGAGAGATAGATGAATTGATATAGAGTGATGGTGAGGGTGTGAGAGAGAAAAGAGTAAGAGGGAGAGAGAACTACATAATAGGAGCAGAAGTATAGTGAGATAGACCAAAAAGAAGAGAGAAGGAGGTAGAACAAAATAGAAATAATTCGAGATAGAGAGAGAAGGGGGAGAGAGAGATGGCAGATTCAGGAGTTCAAAAAGAGATCGTGGGAAAATAAAGGGAGAATGAGAGTAAGAGAGAGAGAGATAGAAAGGGAGAAAGATAGAGAAGATCGAGAGAGCGAGAGATAGAAAAAAAAATAGAGATGGGAAATAGAGAGGACTGAGAGAGGTAAAAGAAGAGAGTGAGAGATATTGAGCTAGGCAAAGAGTGTTAGGGAGAGAGAGTGAGTAGAGAGAGCAAGGAGAGGGTGTGTGAGATAGAAAGAGGGATGCATAATGGTCAAAGGAAAGGGAGAGAGAGAGAGATGCAGGGAGGGAAATATTGGGAGGGGAAATATAGATAGAGATTGGAAGGGGTGCATGGAGAGAGAGTGAGAGAGTTAGAGAGAGATATAGAGAGAGTGTAAGAGATCAAGAGAGAGAGAGGGTGAGAGATAGGAGAGAGAGAGAAGCAGAGACTAAGTGAAAAAAAGAGAGAGAGGGAGAGAGAAGGAAGTATGAGGTATAGAGAGGAGTGAGAGAGAGAGAGGGAGAGAGTAAGTGAGAGTGAGATAAAGAGATAAAGGAAGAGAGAGAATGTTTTTGTGTGTAAGTGAGAGGGAGAGTTAAAAACGGAGATTCGGGGACAGAGCGAGAGAATGAGAGCAAGAGCAAGAGAAATAGAATGGGGGAGAAATATATAGCAACCTGAGAGAGTTCGAAAAAAAGATAGAGATACGAAGAAATAGTGTGAGATAGGGCAACAAAAGAGAGAGTGAGACAAAGAAAGTGAGAGAGATATAGAGAGAGGGAGAGTGAGCAAGAGATAGTGTTAAGGAGAGGGAGAGATGAAGAGGGATAGAGAAAAAAGTGATAAGAGTGAGAGAAAGGGAAGAAAGAGAAAGAGATGGAGAAGAGAGGAGCTGGGAAGGTGGAGAGATATATCACAAATGACGGTGAGAAAAAGGGAGGGGAAGAGATTAAGAGTGAGAGAGAGATAAGAGAAAGAAGAAGGGGGTAGGGAGAGAGAGGGGAGGCAAGAGAGGAGAGAGGGAGACGGAGAGTGGAGCAGGAGTGGAAAGAAGAGGGGAAAAGAGAAAGACAAAGAGAGATTGATAGTGGGAGAGGAGACAATTAAAGGAAGAGAGAGAGAGGAAGAAAGAGACATGGGGAGACAGAGAGAAAGAGGGAAAAGTGATAGAGATAAATTTATGAGAGAAAGCAAGAGAAGAGTGGATAGAGCAAGAAAGAGAACACAAGATAGATGGATATAAAGAAGAGAGAGTGTGAAAATGAAGAGAGGAAGAGAGAATGAGGACGAGTGGAAGAGAAAATGAGGGAGGGACTAGAATTGGAGATATAGATAAGAAACGTGTGAGAGAGAGAAGGAGATAGATGCATGAGAAGATTAAAAGTGATAGAGGGACATGGATAAGAGAGCATGATTGTGGGAGGAGAGAGGATAAGATTAAAAAATGAGTGGGCGAGATAAGGATGAGAAAGAGTGTGAGAGGGGAGGGAGAGAGAGAAGGAGATAGAGATAGGTATAAGAAGTGAGGAAGAGTGAGGAGTGCGGGAGAGAAAGGGGAAATGAGAGACAGATAGACGAAAGGGAGAGAGGGAGAAAGAAATAAAAAATGAATATGAGAGAGACTGAGAGAGAGGGGGAGGGTTAGAGGGAGATAGAGATAGAAGTATAGAGAAACAAAAAAGATGGAGAGAGGCATGGTGAGGGAGAGATCAATAAATAGAAGAGTGAGAGAGAGAGTGAAGAGGGAGTGAGAAGAAGTAGAAGAAAATACGTGAGAGAGAGGTAGGGAGAGGAGAGAGGGAGATTGAGAAATTGAAGTGAAGAGAGCTTAGAGCGAGAGAAGAGAGAGAGGGATGGAAGGAGAGGAAAGTGCCGAGAGAGTGAGGAGCACGATGGGGAACGTAGAGATACAAAGGATGGAGAGAGAGCGAAGGAGAGGAAAGGGAAGAACAAGAGTGAGGGAGAGAGAGGGTCAATGGGAAAAGAAGAGGAAGAGGTAGAGGAGAGAGAGAGAGAAAGAGAAGGATGGTGGGAGATTCTTCCGTGTTTTCCTTCATCTTCACATCTTCATTCTTTCTACCTCTCTCTCCCTCTACTTAAATCTCACTCTTATTCTCTTTTAAATTCTATGTGGTACCTCTTCTCTCATCTTCTTATTAGTCTCCATTTATCCTTATCTTCTCGTATCTACATTTCTCTCACTCTCCCTTCAGTCTTTATCGCTTTCCTCTCTCGTAACCTCTTCCTTTTCTCTTCCACTACCTTTAAAAGTATGCAATCTCTCACTCTAGCTCTCTCTATGCCTGCCCTCCCTCTCCCTCTATCACTCTATCTTGCTAACACACTCTCACAATCTTTTTCTCATTCCCTCTCATGTATTCTATCTCCCTCACTCTCTCTAACACTCTTGATCTATGTCTTGTGACTATCTTTATCTCTCGCTCTCTCATTTAACTGTCTCTCTCTCTCTTTACTCCACCTCATTTCTAATCTCTCTCAAAGCCTCCCTCCCTTTCATTATCTCTTTCTCTCACACATTTTATCCCTCTCCCTCTCTCTTTCTACCTCTCCCTCTCTCTTGTTTTCTCCATCCCTCCATCTATCACCCTTTCCCAACCCCTTCTACACACTCTCTCTCCCTCTTTTATCACTCTGACTCTCTCTATCTTCCTTGCAATATATGTCTACTTTTTTTTCCCTCACTCTCTCTCGCATTCTCACTTTCATTCGCTCCTCATTCTCTCCCTCTCCTCCCTCCATTCCTCATACCTGTCTTCCTTGCTCCTCTTACTGTGTTCTCCTCTCCCTTGTAATCTCTTTCTCATTCTCTAACTCTATCCCCCACTCTTTCTATTTTTCAAGCCACTCACTCTCCCTTCTTCTATTTGAAAGTCTCTCCTCTAATTTATTTATCACTCCTGCCTTACTGTCTTCCTCACTTACCTCTCTCCTCCTCATTCACTCTATCTCTAAACTCTACTCTCACACTCATTCTATATTAGAGTGAGTGAGAGTGAAAGAAAGAGATAAAAAGAGGTACATAATTCCCTCTCTCTCCAACTCATTCTTGTTTGTGTTGAGCATTGGGTCAATGTTTATCTCCATCCATTTCAATGCCAGGTTCTATCCTACCATTATTTTTGGTTTGTTTTAGGTTTAGGATGGTTTGCTTGTGCTTTTAAGGCATCTCATTCGAATGTCTATCAACTGCTCTCAGTTTTTACATAGCACCTAAGGTATTCTAATTAGAACATCAATCCCGATGGTCGTGTCTTGTGTATTTTCACATCCCAGAGAGAGATAAAGAAAAAGAGTGAGGTAGAATTAATAGTTCAAAGCGGAAACTATGAGACCTTTGAGATTGAGAGAGAGAACGAGATAGAGTAGTAGAGAGATAGATGGAGGGGGATAGGGGATGATGGAAAAAGAGAAATAAAGAGTGAATGTTGGAAAGAGAGAAAGGGAGGATAGAGAGAGAAGGAGAGAAGAAGAGAGTGAGAAAGCTTCGAGGGATGGTGGAAAGATTGGGAGGTGAGAGAGGGAGGCGGAGAGAAAATAAAAGAGAGAGATAAGAGAATGTACGAGAGAGCAAGATGGGGAAGATAGAGAGAAAGTAAAGAGAGAGTCGTAGAGATGGGAATATATATGGCGAGGTAGAGGGAGAGTTAGAGCGAGAGAGTAATAGAGGAGAGTGAGCAAGAGAGAGTGTGTGGAAGATAGTGAGAGCTAGATAGAAAGAGGGAGGGAAGAAGATAGAGAGATAAACAAATAAGTGAGAAATTGAGACGAGATAGTCAAGGTGTGAGAGAGAGGGTGAAGGTGTGATTGTGAGGGAGTAGGAAAAGAGAGGGAAGGAGAGTGATATGAGCATGAAAGATAGAGAGGGAGGAAAGGGTTGGGAGTGGGAGGCGGAGAGAATGTGTTTGAGAGAGGAAGAGCAAACAAAGAGAAGGAACAATATGAGAGAAAAAAATATAAGAGAGAGATCAAGAGAAAAAGTGAGAGTGAGATGGGGAGCATAACGAAAGAGAGAGACCGAGAGAGCAAGATAAATGAGGAAAATGGGTAATTAGAGAATAGAGGGTGAGTGAGAATAACAGAGAGTGAGAGAAATAGCCAAAAAGAGAGTGGGAGGAGAGAGTTCAAGATAGTAAGAGAGGGTGACTAAGAGGGTGAGGGAAGAGAGGTAAAGAGAGAAGATAGAGATGAAGACCAAAGGGAAAAAGAGAGAAATAAAAAGGAGAACATAAAATGAATGTGGGATTGTAAGAGAACTCACGGTGAGAGAGAGCAGGAAAAAGAGAAGCGCTAGAGAGAGGGAGAGAGATACGAGAAAAGCAAAATGAGAAGAGTGTGAGAAAAGAGCAAGAAAGTGATGAAGGGCAGGACACCAAGAGATAAAAGAGAGGGACAAACAGATTGTGGGAGGGAGAGAGGGAGGGGGAGGGGAGATAGTGGGGGAGCTTGAGTGGAGGGTAGATAGAGAGAAGTAGGAAAGAAAAGGAGGTAGAGGGTAAGAAAGAGAGTGGGAGGGAGAGAGAAAGAGATAGAGAGTGCACAATTGAGAGAGATAGGGAGAGCTAAAATGAGAGAGATATAATAAGAAAGAGATACATTATGAGGAGCGAGAGAGAAAGAGAGATATCGAGGATGAGAGTAAGTTAGAGGAAGCGAGATAGTGGGTGAGATGGAAGTAGAATCATAAATAGTTTGAGAGAGGGGACAAATGGAGATAGAGATGGAAGGTATTTGTGTGAGAGAGATATAGAAAGAGAGAGGGAGAGAGTGAGTTCACAAAAGAGAAAGAAGGAAATATAAACAAAGAGAAAAAGAGAGAAAGAGAGAGGGCGAGTGTGAGAGAGGGGTGAGAGAGATTTGAGTGAACAAGAGAGTGTAACAGAGAAATCGAAAGGGAGAATAAGTGAGAGAGAGTCGAAGTGAAGTAAAGGGAAGTAAGAGGGAAAGAGAGATCGAGAGATGTAGATGAAGTGAAAGAGAAGAGAGAGGTAAACAAAGAGGGAAGAAGAAGAGCAGATAAGTAAAATATGCGAGAAAGGTAGGAGATAAAAATAAGAGAGAAACAGATAGAGAGAGAGTGAGAGAAAAAGGGAGAGGTAATGAGAAAATAGAGAGATGGAGATGGTGTGGATGGATGGAAAGAGAGGGGAGAGATTGAGAAAAGGAGAGAGAGAGAGATAAATGGATTGGATATAGAGTGATGGTGAGGGTGTGAGAGAGAGAAGAGTAAGAGGGAAAGATAGCCACATAATAGGAGCAAAAGTTTGTTGAGATAGACCAAAGAAGAGGGGAGAAGAGGTAGAGAAAATAAATAATGCGAGATAGAGAGAGAAGGGAGGGAGAGAGATGAAGATCGAGGAGTTCAAAAAAGAGATTGGGAAGGATAGGTAGAATGAGAGTAAAAGAAACAGAGATAGAAAGGGGGAGAAAGATAGAGAAGAGTGAGAGAGCAAGAGAAAAAAAAAATAGAGATGAAACTAGAGAGGACTGAAAGAGGGTAAAAGAAGAGAGAGTGAGAGATATTAAGCTAGGCAAAGAGAGTGTTAGGGAGAGGGAGAGGGAGTGAGGTGGAGAGAGAGCAAGTGAGAGGGTGTGTGAGATAGAAAGAGGGATACATAATGTGCGAAAGAAACAAGAGACAGAGAGATGCAGGGAGGGAAATATTGGGAGGGAAAATATGTATTAAGAGATATGGAAGGGGTGCGTGTAAGAGTGAGTGAGAGAGCTAGAGAGAGACATAGAGAAGGTGTAAGAGATCAAGAGAGAGAGAGAGAGAGAGGGTGAGAGATAGAAGAGAGAGAAGCAAAGAGTAAGTGAACGAAAGAGAGAGGGAAGTATGAGGTATAAAGAGGTGTGTGAGAGAGAGGGAGAGAGAGTAAGTGAGAGTGAGATAAAGAGAAAGGAAGAGTGAGGGAGAGAGTTAAATGAAGATTAGGGGACAAATTGAGAGAATGAGAGCAAGAGCAAGAGAGAGAGAGAAAGGGGGATAAATATATAACAGAGTGAGAGAGAGATCGAAAAAAAAAGATAGAGAGACATAGAAAGAGAGTGTGAGATAGGGTAAGAGAAGAGAGAGTGAGACAAAGACAACGAGGGAGATCTAGAAAGAGGGAGAGTGAACAAGAGAGAGAGTTAGGAGAGGGAGAGAGGAGGAGGGATAAAGAAAGAGAGTGACGAGAGTGAGAGAGGAAGAAAGAAAGAGAGATGGAGAAGAGAGAGCTAAAGGTGGGGAGATATATCACAAATGACGGTGAGCGAAAAGGGAAGGGAAGAGAGTGAGGCAAGAGAGAGGGAAGAGAGAGAAGAAGGGGATGGAGGGAGATAGAGAGGCAGTAGAAGAGAGAAGGAGAGGGAGAGAGGAGTAGGGGAGGGAAAAAAGGAGGGGGAGAGAGAAAGATAGAGAGTGATTGATTGTGGGAGAGAAGGAGATAATTAAAGTGAAGAGGAGAGAGAGGAAGAAAGAGACAAAGATAGAGAGAAAGAGGGAGAAAGTGATAGAGATAAATGTTTTGAGAGAAAGCAAGAGAAGAGTGTGGATAAAGCAATAAAGAGAACACAAGAGAGATGGATAGTGAAAAAAGAGTGTGAAAAATGAAGAGAGGATGAGAGAAAGAGGGAGAGGGGAATAGAGAAAGAGGGAGGGATTAGAATTGGAGATATAGATAAGAAATGTTTTAGAGAAAGAAGGAAATAGAAGAGTGAGAAGATTAAAAGTGATAGAGAGACATGGATAACAGAGCATGATAGTGGGAGGAGAGAGGATAAGAATAAAAGAGTGTGCGAGATAGTGATAGAGAAAAAGAGAGTGTGAGAGGGAGAGAGAGGGAGAGAATGAGATAGAATATGTATAAGAAGTGAGGAAGAAGGGAGAGAAAGGGAGAGATAGAGATGAATAGACTGAAAGGGAGTGAGGGAGAAAGAATGAAGAGTGAAAGGGATAGACTCTCACAATCTTTTTCTCATTCTCTCTCAATCTTTCTCTCTCCCTCGGTCTCTCAACACTCTTTATTTATATGTCTTATTACTATCTCTATCTCTCTCTCTCTCTCTCTTCTTTACCTCACCTCATTTCTAATCTCTCTCAAAGCCTCCCTCTCTTTCTCACTATTTCTCTCTTTCTCTCACACATTTTATCTCTCTCCCTCTCTCTTGCTACCTCTCCCTCTCTCTTATTCTTTCCATCCCTCCATCTATCTCCCTTTCCCCAACCCCTTCTACATTCCCTCTCCCTCTTTTATCACCCTGTCTCTCTCCATCTTCCTTACAATATACGTCTTGTTTTGTTTTTTTCTCTCACTCTCCTTCAATTTCTATCTCCCTCCTCGTTCTCTCCTTCTCTTCCCTCCATTCCTCTTACTCTCTTCCTTGCTCCCGTGACCTAGTGTTCTCCCTTTCTCTCCCTCGAAATCTTTATCTAATTCTCTAAATCTATCCCCCACTCTTTCTATTTTGGCCGCTCCTCACTCTCCCTTCTCTTTCTATTTGTCTCTCCTTCAATCTATTAATCACCCTCACTCCCACTTTCTGTCTCTCACTTACTCCCTCTCTCCATCTCATTCACTCTATCTCCAGCCTACTCTCACACTCATTCTACTACTTCTTCCTCAATCTATCCATTCTCTTCTCTTTCTCACACTTCTCTCTCTCCATCTCTTTCCGTCCCAACATCTTTCTTGCCCTCCCTTAGTCCTTCCCTTTCTCTCTCTGAAACCTCAATCTGGCTATATATATATATATGTGTATCAAATGGAAGAGAGAAGAAATGTAAGTAAGATAGAGAAAGAGTGAAGGTGAGACAAAAGGAAGGAGAGATAAGGGTGAGATAGAGAGGGAGGGAGACAATGAGGGCGAGGGAAGGAGGTACATAATGTAAAAGAAATAGAACTAGGAGGGTTGAGAAGGTAAGATAGAGAAAGAAGGAGCTGGAGAGAGAGAGAGAGAGAGAGAGAGAGAGAGAGAGAGAGAGAGAGAGAGAGAGGGAATGAAAGGGAGTGAGATAGTAAAAGAGAAGAGAGAACAAGAGAGAGCGTGAGAAGAAAGAACATGCAAGTGAAAGAGCTTAATAGAGAAATAGACGGAGAGTAAGATACAAAAGAGTTAGAAAGTGATAGATAAAGGACGCAGACCAAGATGGTGGAAGAAAGAGAAAAGTGGAGGGGGAGAGGGAAGATGAGCTATAAAGAGAATAATAGGGAGATAGTGAAGGAACGAGAGAGAAAGATAGTGTAGAGTGACAAAGAGAAGAGAGAGAAAGAAAGAGCGAGAGGTGAGAGAGCATGCAAAAGATGCAAATTAATAGAGTGAGAGAGGAAATGAGAAAAATAAGATGATAGAGAGTGGGTGGAGAGAAAAAAAAGAGAGTGAGGGAATTAGAGAAGAGAAAATGAGAGAGAATGAGGGAGGTAGAGTACGAGCGAAAGCAAATAGTGGGGGACAAAATAAAAGATAAGTGAGAGTTAGAGGGGAAGAGAACAAAGGAGAGACTGGGGAGAGAAAGTGGAGGAGTAAAAGAGAGGGAGAGTGAGAGGAGAAGGAGAAGAGAAAAAAGGAGTGGAGAGTGAGAGAAAAAGTGGAAAGTCTATGAGAGAGAGAGGCATAGTTGGAGGGGAGAACAAGAGTAAAGATGATAGGGAGCCAGATAAAAGGAAAAGTGAAGAGACAACGAAGAGGGGAGCAAGAGGAAAGAGTGGAGAGGGTAGCCAGAGAGAAGTGTGTGAGAAAAGAGAAAGTGAGAGAAGATATGGTGATGTAAGAGAGAGATAGAGATTAGAGAGCATAAGTAGATAAGGTAATAGAGAGAAAGAGTGAGAAAGAGCACTGGAGAGAAAGAGGCAAAAGGAGATGGGGAAATGAGTGAGAGATAAAGTTGGAGAGAAAGATAAAGACAGAGATAAAGAAGAAAGAGGGAGAGAGTGTGTGTGTGCATTGTGGAGAGAGCCTCGCTTTCACCCACCTTCCCTCCTTTCCTTACTCCCTTATGTTTTCTCTCTTTATCTAAGTCTTGTCCTCTGTCTCATTCTCACTTCACACTCTCTTCTCACTCACTCCCCCTCTCTCCTTCAGTCCAGATTCCAGCACTCCCTCCATCTCTCTTTTATCTGCCTCAATTTCTCTCTACCTTTCAATCTCTCATACTCTGTACCAATCTCTTCATCTTTCTCTTTCTTTCTTTAAAGTTTATTCTCATACACTTCTCACTCCCTCTACCTCCATCTCTCTTTACTTCTATTTTGCCCTCTTTATAACCCTATATCTTTCATCTACAACTCTCTTGCTCTCTTTATCTTTCTCTTCCCTCGTTTCTTCTTCTTCTCCCTCTCCCTCTCACTCTTTCATCTCGTTCTCTGTCCCTCTCTCCCTCTCTCGTGCCCTCCATCTCTCTCTCTCTCTCATGTATCTCTTCCATTTCTCTCGCTCTCACTCGTTATCTCTCTTTCTCTCCATCTCCCTCTTACTCTCATTCTCTCTCCTCTCTCTTTCTTCCTCACCCATTTCATTTGCTCTTTCTTCCTCCTTTACTAACTCTCACCTTTCTTATCACTCTGTCTTATGTATTATATCTCTTTCTCTCACTCTTTTTCTCTCTCCCAGTCTCTCTTATTTCTCTCTTCTCAATCACTCCCCATCTCTCTCAATCCCTCCCCCTCTTTCTCTCTCCTCTCCTCCCTATTCTCTTTTTATTTGCCTCACTTAATCCATCAATATCTCGGTCTCTCAAATAGACTTTCTTTCGGACTCTTCATCACACTCTCTCGTCTCTCACTTTCTTTCATCTCTTTCTCACACCCTTCTCTCTTCATCTCTACCCCCTTCTCTCTCTTTCTCTCTACTTTTCTTTTGTTCTCTACATATCTCTTGCTACCTCTTTCCATGCTTTCCTCTCTCCCTCCCTCCCTCTCTCCTCCTCACTCTCTCTTGCTCTTTCTTACTCTCTTACTTTCTCTCTCACACTTTGCAACTCTTATGCCCTCTCTCTTCTCTCTTACTCAACCTTCTATTCACTTACTCCTCTACTCTCTCACGCTTTCATTCTCTACTTCTCTCTCCAAACTTCCCTCTCTCTTACTCGTGGAACTCTTCTCTTTCTCTCTCTCTCCATAAACCCTTTATCTTAGTTTCTTTCTCTCTCTCACTCACTTCTCTCTCTACCTTTATCTAACTCTCATTCTCCCCCCTTTCTCTTATCATTCTCACTCTTCCCCTCTCTCTTACCCTCCTTCCCTCATTCACTCACTCTATCTTTTCCTACCTCTCTCTCTCTCTTGTGTATTTCTCTCACTTTCTTTCACACTTGCGCCCCTCCAATGTCTCTCTTCATTCTCTCTTCTTTTTGTCTCCTCACCTCTTAATCTCTATATTACCTTCTCTCTTCTCCCTTCTCGTCCTATTATTCCGTTTCTGCCACTCTATCTCCCTCTCTCTCACCTTCTCTCTCACTCTCCCTCTCTAATATGCACACTTTGCATACTCCTTATTCTCTCATTTACTCTTCGACACAAATTGTCTTTTTGTTCTTCAATATTTGTAGCTCACTCCCTATCCCCTCTCCCTTAACATCTCACCTCCTCTTTTAGTCTCTTTTTTTCATCGTACTTCTTGATATGCCTCTATCTCTATCTCTACCATGCTCTTTCTCTCTCTCACCTCACTTCTCTTGTTGTACCTTATCTCTCACTATCATTATCTCTCTAACTCTTCATCCCTCTCTCTTCAGCGCTCTCTTCCCCTCCTTGTTTTCCTCTATATCTCTCTTTCTTCCTCTCTCCCTCTCTCTTCCTCCCTCTCTCTTGTTCACTCGCTCACTCTCTTCCACTCCCTTTGACTCAACTTCTCTCTATCTCTCTAACTCTCATCCTCATTCCCACCCTCTTTTCCTCTCTCTCATCTTCTCCAACTCACTCCATGTCTCTACCACTCGTTGCTCCCACTCTGTTGCTCTCGGTCTTCCATCTCCCCCCTCTTCCCCTCTCTCTCATTCTCCCTTCTCTCTCTTTCTGTTTCATCTCTTCTCTCTCTTCCCCTCTCTCTTTCTCTTTCCCTCATCATCTCTTTCCATCTCTTTCCTCCCTTCATTTCTCTCTCCCCCTCAATTTTTCTCTCCCTCTTTTTTTCTATTTCTCACTCACGCTCTCAGTCCCTCTCTCACTCTTGCTCTCTCACTCTCTCTCCCTTTATCTCTATCCCTTCTCTCTTTCTCATTCCTGCCCTCCCTCTGTCACTTCAGTCTCTCTGTCTCTCTCTCTCTCTCCCTCTTCCTCTCGCCCTCTCTTTGTCTCTCATGCTCTCACAAACACTCAATCTCTACCTCTCTCTACTCCTTCTCTTCCACTCTCTCTATTTCCCTCCCTCATTCCAACCCCATCTCTCTCATTATCAATCTCTCTACATTTCAATTTCCTTGTCTCTATTTCTCCCACTCAACAACTCTCTCTTCAACACTCTCTCTTTCTCTCTCTCTCTCTTATCAAACTCTCTCTCATCATTTCTTTCACTTTGATAATCTTCTAATGTCATTTACCTTTCTCTCATGTCTCTTTTCCTTCTCTCCCAGTCACTCTTCTATCTTACTCATCTCTCTTTTCTCTCACTCTCCCAATCTCTCTTATCTCTCTTACTCATCACTCTCTATAATTTTCATGCTCTCTCTATTCTTCTCTCCTCCATCTTGTGCGCTCCAACTCTTCTTCTCCACCTCCCACTTTCTCTCTCTTCAATTTTATATTGTAACTCTTCCCTTTCTCCATCTATCTTCCCCTTTCACTCTCTCCTTTTATCGTTCCCTCGTTCTACCTCCCTTTATCTCTCTTGCTCTCTTATCTCTATCACTCACTCACACATTCACACTCTCTTAATCTCCCTACCTCCCTCTATCTTTCACTCTCTCTTCTGTTGACCGCATACCTCTCTCTATCTTGCTTTCTCTCCAGAACTTTATTTTGCTCTTCTTTCAGTCTCTCTCATCCTCTCTTACACTCTAACTCCCTGGTCTTATCTCTTACTCTTACTCTCTCCCTCGCTTCCTCACTCTCGCTCTCTCCCGCTCTCTCCTACTCTACATCTTCTCGTCTCTTGCCTTTTTTCTAGACCCATTCATGCTTTCTTTTTTTCAAACCCTTACTCCAACTTTTCACCCCTCTCTTCCTCTCCACTTTTTCCCTTCCTTCCCTCTCACTCTCTCTCTTACTTTACTCTCACTCTCTTCTATCTCTCACTCTCTCCCTCGGCCTCTTCCTCTCCTACTCTCTCTTATCAGCTCTCTCCTTTTCTCTTGCAAGATTTACCCTCTCTCTTTTTCTCATTATCTCTTTCTCTCCCACTATCTATCTCTCTCCCACTTTCTTATGTCCATCTCTCCCCTCCATTTTCACTCTCTGCTCCAGCTCTCTCTACTTTCATTACACCCAACCTCTTTATCACTCTTGCTCTAACTTTCTCACTCTTCACTTTGCTCTCTCCCACTCCCACCAAACCATTGTTTCTTTTCAATACACACTCTATCTCTCACTGATTACAGAGCATGAGAAGAGAGTGAATGTGAGAGAAGATAGAAGTAAAAAAGGGAGAAAATGAGCAATGGAAGAAGGAACAAAGAGGAAGGGGAGAGAAAAATTGACGAAAAGAGGGAGGGAGGGAGAGCGGAAGAAAGGAAAGTAGGTGAATATAAAAAGAGATAGAGAGAGATAGAGAGGGATAGGTATTGAGTAATATGAAGCAAAAGAGAGTGTGAGAGTGAGAGAGAGAGAGATAAGGATGGGAGGGAAAGTGAGGGGAATATGGAAAAAGTGTGAGATAGAGAGGACAAGAGAGAGAGGGAGTGCAAAGGAGCGAGATATAGAGAGATAAAGAGAGGGAGACAGGGTGGGAGAGAGAGATAGAGAGATGGAGAGAGGGAAAGGGGGTGGGAGCGAGAGATAGAGAGATGGAGAGAGGGAGAGGGGAACAAAGAGCAAAATGGATAGAGAGCTAAAAAGAGCAAGAGATGTAAAGTGGTAAAGAGAGGGATACTTATATAGAGTGTGAGGGAGGGATTGAGGAAGAAGAGAGAGAAATAGCAATAGAGGTAGATAAACAGAGTTAGAGAGATTAGAGAGAATATATAGATAGAGAAAAGCAGTGTTGGAGAGACAAAGCGTGAGATAAAGAGAAAAATAAGAGAGAGGAGTGATAGAGAGAGTATGTAAGAGAAACGATAAAGGAGAGAGTGGTAAGAGGGAGTGAGGGAGGGACGGTTTGATAGATACGAAGAAGATTCAAATGAAAGGGAGAGTAAGGGAGAAAGGAATGTGGAGTTAGGGGAAGAGATAAAAGAGTGATAGAGAAGGGAGATCGAGATAAAGTGGGAGGAAGGGAAGTAGAGATGAAGGCAATGAGAATGGGATTAAGGGAGGGAGAGAGAGGAAGAGAAAGGATGAAAGAGAGAGTGAAAAAAGGTTGAGTATGGGTGAGAGAGAGAGAGAGATTAATAAAAAGGAGAAGAAAGAGTTATATAAGAGAGTGCAGTTGAGTGGGAGAGATAGAGAAACAATGGGAGTGCAACATAGTGCAAGGAGGAAGAGAGAGAGAAAGATAGAGATAAGGATGGAAAGTGGGGGAGAGAGAGAGATAAGAGATGGAGAGAAGGAGGGAGGAGAAGGCATGGTGAGAGAGAAAATAGAGTATTAGAGATTGAGAGAGTGTGTGTGGGAGAGAGGGAGGGTGGAAGAGAGAGCACGAGAGAGGAGAAAGCAAGAGGGAAGAGTGAAGGACATTGGGAGCAAGAGAGAGATAGAGAGAGCGAGATAGATGAAGAGAGATAAAAAGAGGGAGAGATGAAGAGAGTAGGATAGAGGTTGATAGTGAGAGAGATAAAATGGGAGACAAAGTGTAAAGAGTAAGGAAAAGAGGATGGGATAGAGAGATATAGAGAAATGAAGACAACGAACAAGAGAGTGCGAGAGAGAGTGAGAGAGAGAAGAAAATTGATGAAGCAAGGGTGAGCGAGTGAGAGAAAAGAGAGCGAGGGAAGAGTTAGAGAGGGGGAGAAAGGTAGGGAGTGAGAGAGAAAGAGAAAGTGATATAGAGTGATAAAGTGAGGAAATGGAGAGAGTCAGAAAGAAAGGGACATGTAGACGTGAGTAGGAAAAAATTAGAGAGTGAGAGAGATAGGATGGAAAGAGGGAAAAATGTATAAAAAGTAATATAGAGATGGTAATAGAGTGGGAGGGAGATAACAAGGAAGAGAGAGCGAGATAGAGGTTGATGGGAGAGATAATGGGAGAAAGAAGGGGAGAAAGAGCAAAGAGTAGAGAGTGAGAGAGCTAGGGAGAGCTATAAAAAGAAACGGAGGTACAAAAAAAGAGGGAGAGAGGGAGGCAACAAGCAAGAGAGTGATAAAAGGAGAGAAGAGTGAGAGATTGAGAGAGTGAAGTAAGTGGGAGCGAGATAGGCTGAGAGAGAGAGGGGGAGTAATAAAGTTAAATGATGAGAGAGCATAATATGGAGAAAGAGTGATGGGGAGAGAGAGATAGAGGGAAAGGGAGGGTAGATGTTGAGAGAGCTAGAGGGAGTGGTGGGTAGAATTAGAGAGAGTGGAAGCAAACGAAGGAAGAGTTAGAGAGAGAGTGGTAGAGAGGGAAAGTTAAAAAAGAGATGAGAAATAATGACTGATAAAGTGATGGAAAGAGGTACATAAAGTAAAAGAGATAGGTAGTGATTGGGAGAAAGAGGGGGATAACAAAAGAAGAAAGAGGGAGAGATCTAGGGAGAGCTAGAAAAAGCAAGAGAGTATAGAAAAGGGGCCGAGAGAGAAGTGAGAGAGCAAGCAAGTGAGAAAAAGAGAAAGAACAATGAGTAAGAGAAAGGTGAGGGAGGGAGAGAGTGAAGTGGGAAAGAGACAAAGAGATAGAGTGGGAATAATAAAGTGAAAGGATAAGAAAGCACAAGGCGAGAGCAAGAGAGAAATATAGAGAGATAACAACCTAAAGAGAAAGTATTCGAGAGCAAGAGATAGATGGAAGGAGAGAGAGAAAATCATAATAAAGCACTAGAGGAAAAGTGAGATAGAGAGCGAAGAAAGTGTTAGAGAAGATGTGAGATATAGAGAGAGGTAAGGTTATTAAGATAGAAATTGGGAGAGATTAAATAAGAGGGACATAGTGTGAATTAGAGAGGTGTGAGGAAAGTGAGCCAGGTTGGGGGAGCAAAAGAAAGATAGAGAGACTAATATAAAGAGTCAAAGTGAGAGCGGTAGTGAGAGAAAGAGTTAGATTGAGTGGGGGAAGTGAGATAGACTAGAGAGAGATAGAGAAGAAGGACTAAGAGAAGAATGAGCGATAGATATAGAATGAGAGAGAGCTGTGAAGAGTAGAGGGAGAAAGAGAGAGGTAGAGGGATCAAGAGAGTGGGTGAGTGAAGGGGCTGGAAGAAATGGGAGAGATAGAAAAAGGAGAAAAAAATACAATGACATGGAGAAGAGAGTGTGGGAGAAAATAGAATTGTGAGGGAGTGATAGGAAGAGGGAGAAAGAGAAGGGGAGATAGCTAGAGAAAGAGATAAAGAGGTAGAGAGGTAGAAGAAGGGAGAGGGAAAGGGAGAGAGAAGGATAAAGAAAGGAGGGAGGGAAAGAGACATAAAAAGCCAAAAAAATGGAGAAAAAAGAGAGATAAAGTTTGAGAGAGATAGGATAGAGAGAAAGAAGAAAGAGGGAGGGAGAGTGCGTATATGTGGTAGAGAAATAGTGAGAGTTAGAGATAGACAAGAAGGGGAGAGACCAAGTAAGAGTAGAGAGTACGAGCGAAAGAGGGGGAGAGAGAGTGGGTGTAAGAAAGGAGGAAGAGAGAGTTAGAGAGGATAAGACAAAGGAGAGACATAATGAGAGGGAGATAAAGAGAGAGAAGGAAGGAGAGTGTGAGGGATAATGATAGAGACAGGGAAATTGAGAGAATAAGAGAGAGAAGAACGGGAGGAGAGAGTGAGAAGGAAAGAAAAAGAGTGAGATAGAGAGGTAGAAAGATATCAAGATAGAGATTTGAAGATGAGAGAATGAGAGTGATAGGGGAAAGAGTAAGAGACAAAGAAAAGAGAGAATATTAAAAAGATAGAGTGAATATCAATGAGAAAGAGAGAAAAGAGAGAGAATGAGAAACAATTTGTGACATTAAATATCAAGAGAAAGAATAAAAGGTGGTGAAGAAATAAAGAGATAGAGAGATGGAGAAAATGGAATAGTAGTGAAACAAAGGGACAGAGAGAGGAAGAGAAAGAGAAAAGTGAAAAGGAATGAGTGAGAGAGATTGAGAATGACATAGCTAGAGGGCAATAGAGATTGAGAGGGAGAGAGATAGAGAGAGGTGAGTGAGGTAGAGAGATTAACTGAGAGACTAAGAGTTAAATTATGAGAGATATTGAGAGTGAGAGAGAGTTGCATAGAGGGGAGATAGAGGGGGAGAGGGAATGATGAAAAGAGAGATAAAAATGTGAATAATTTAAAGAGAGAAGGGGAATGATAGAGAGAGAGAGAGAAGAGAGTGAGAGAGCTAGACAAATATGATGGAAAGAGGAGATAGAGAGAAAAAATAAAAAGAATGTGTGAGAGAGCAAGATAGGGAAAATAAAGAGAAAAGAAAATGAGAGTAAGAGAGATAGAACAAGATATGGAGAGAGAGAGGAAGAGTGAGCGTGAGAGCGAGGGTAAGAGAGGAGAGTGAGCAAGAGAGTGTGCTTGACAGATAGAGAAAGCTGGAGAGAAAGAGGCAAAAAGAAATAGGGAGATTGAGGGAAGAAAGGAGACAAAGATATAAATAGATCTGTGAGAATTAAGACAGATGGTGAAGGTGTGAGAGAGGGTGAAAGTGTGATTGTGAGGGAGTAGGAAAAGAGAGAGAGAGACAGTGATAGGAGCATGAAAGATAGAGAGGGAGGAGGGGGAAGGGGAGGGGGAGTGGGGGGGAGAGAATTTGTTTGAGAGAGTGAGAGAGAACAAGTGAGAGAACAAAGAGATAAGAGAGAGATAGAGAGATAAAGTGAGAGTGAGATAGATATAAAGAATGATGGAGAGAGAGGGAGAGGGAGAGGGAGTGAGAGTAAGAACACAGAGAGATAGAAGGAAAGATAAACAATGAGAGAGAGAGAGAGAGTGAGTGAGGAGGTGAGAGATTTGAGAGAGCAACGGTGTGGGTGAGTAAAATAGAGACAGAGACAGAGAAAGAGTAAGAGAGAGATGGTGTGAGATAGTGGAAGTGACAGGGAGAGAGAGTAGATAAAGAAAAATAGAGAGAGAAGAGAGAGAGAAACAAAAGAAGAAGAGAAGGAGAATGTGAGGAGACAGGTAAGAAAGGTGAGAGAGAAAGACATGAAAGAGAAAATAAAAGATAGAAACAGACTGAGAGAAGGAGAGAGGAAGAGAAAGATAATGAGAAAATGAGGGATGAAGAGAGAGGGAGAGATGGACAGAGTGAGAGAGATAGAGAGAAAAGAGTGGGAGAGATAGATAGATATATAAAGTGATTGTAAGGGTGAGAACGAGAGGGAAGAGTAAGAGAGAGAGGAGAGAGAGGAGAGAGCAAAAGAGAGAGTGTGAGGGAGAAGGGAGAGATAAGAGTGAGAGAGAGAAAGTGAGAAAGGAAGGGAAAGAAAGGTGAGAGTGAGAGAAGCGAGAGAGAGAGAGAGGGTGAGAGAGCTCCAGGGAGGGAGAGAGTGAGTAAGGAAGAGAGAGGGAGGGATCAGGGGACGAAGAGAGTAGGTTGAGATATAGAGAGCGAAAAGAAGAGAGGAATGGAAGGAGAGATTGCAAGAGAAATGGAAAAAGAGTTAAGATAATGATACATAGAAATATAAAAAATAAGAGAGAGTGAGAGAGCAGAGATGGTGAGAGACGAGTTGTGAGAGTGAATGAATAAGAGCATGAAAGAGTTAGATACAATGATATTAAGAGAGATAAGGAGAACAAGAGATTGAAAGAGGGGGTAAGATAACAAGAGATATAAGATAGAAAGTGTGACAAAAGATATAGAGATAATAAAGTGAGAATGTGTGAGAAAGAACGAGAAAGAAAGATAGAGAATGATTTAAGAGACAAAATGTGTGAGAGAGAGTAAATGCGAAAGAAAGAGATATAAAGAAGAATAAAGAGCATGAAAAGTGTGAAAGTGAGAAGAGAGTGAGAGAGAGAGAGTGCATAAGAGAGGGAGAGAAAGGCGGGACAAAGAGCATGAGAATGAGGAGAGAGAAAAGAGAAGAGTAAGATAAAGGTTGAGGTGGAGATGGAGAGAAAATTGAGTAAGATTAAGGAGAGTGAAGTAGAGAGAGTTGGAGAGAGAGAGGTGAATATAAGAGAGAAGTGAGAGCAAGAAGAGAGACATAAAGAGAGAGAGCAAGGAAGAGCGGAAGAGAGATAAATAAAGAGAGAGGGATAGCAAGAGAGAAAAAGCGGGAGAGAATTAAAGAAGATTAAGAGAGAGAAATTGTGATAGTGATTGAGATCAATAGAAAAAGAATGTAGTAGAAAGGAGGAAAAAAGACTAAAATGGTCAAAGAAGAGGATAAGGAGATAGAGAAGAAAGAGAGAAGATGGAGCATTACAGAGAGCGAGAAAAAAAAGCTAGAAGAGTGATTTGGAGAAGAGAGAGTTCAAGATAGAGAGATAGAGTGACTAATTGAGGAGAGGCAGAAAGAGCAAGATAGAGATGGAGATTGAAAAAAAAGAGATACATAAATAAAAAAGAATAGATAGAAAGTGAGCTATTGTTGGAGAAACTCATAGCAAGAGAGAGAGGAAAAGAGAGAAGAGCTAGGGAGAGGGAGAGAGAGACAAAGAAGTGTGAAATAGAGAAGAGAGAGAGAAAAATGAAGAAGAGATGAGGATTGAATGATACCTAAAGAGTAAAAGAGGCCCCGAATTAGATAGAGATTGTGAATGGGAGAGGGGGAGAGAGAATGAGAAGGGGGAAAGAGAGGGAGGCAGAGTGGAAGACAGAGAGAGGGAGGCTGAGAGAAAGCGAGAGAGAGAGAGAGAGAGAGAGAGAGAGAGAGAGAGAGAGAGAGAGAGAGAGAACAAGGGAGAGAGAGCAAAAATGAGAGAGGTATAAAAAGAAAGAAATATATAGATGATGAGATAGGGAAGCAAGAAAGTGGGAGAGATAGAACAAAAACATAAAGTGTGCCAGAGAGAGGGAGAAATTGAGATAGAGATAAGGAAGGTGGGTGTGTGAGAGAGAGAAGGATATGGATAATGGAGAGAGAGTGGAGAGATTGAGAAAGAGAGGGGGAGTGAGAGTGAGAACACAAGTGAGATAGAAGGAATGATAGACAAAGAGAAAGAGAGAGAAAGAGCGGGAGAGAGGGAGCGAGGGGGTGAGAGATTTGAGAGCAAGAGAGTGGGTGAGGGCACAAGAGACAGAAGGAGGGAGAGTGACAGTTAGGGAATTAAAGTAAAGTGAACTTGGAGTGGGTGAAGGGAGAGGATGACAAAAGAAATAGATGAGAAAAAGATCAGAGAGGGAGGGATTGATAGAAGAGAGAGAGGGACTGATTATAGAGCATGAGAAGAGAGTGAATGTGAGAGAAGATATAGGGATAAATGGAGAAAAGGAGCGATGGAAGGAGCAGAGAGAAAGGGAGAGAGGAAGGCAGGGAGACGGAGCAATAAATGAAAAGAGGGAGGGAGGAGAGCGCAAGAAAGGAAAGGAGGTGGAGATAAAAAGAGATAGAGAGATATAGAGAGGGATGGCGATTGAGTAATAAGATGCAAAAGAGAGTGTGAGAGTGAGAGATATATAGGATGGGAGGGAAAGAGAGGGGAATAGAGAAAAAGTGTGAGAGAAGAGATAAATGGAGAAAAGGAGCGATGGAAGGAGCAGAGAGAAAGGGAGAGAGGAAGGCAAGGAGAGAGAGCAATAAACGAAAAGAGGGAGGGAGGGAGAGCGCAAGAAAGGAAAGGATGTGGAGATAAAAAGAAATAGAGAGAAATAGAGAGGGATGGCGATTGAGTAATAAGATGCAAAAGAGAGTTTGAGAGTGAGATATATATATGATGGAAGGGAAAGAGAGGGGAATAGAGAAAAAGTGTTGGATACAGAGGATAACAGAGAAAGAGAGGGAGAGCAAAGGAACGAGATATAGAGAGATGGAGAGAGGGAGTCAGATTGGTAGGGAGAGATAGAGAGATGAAGAGAGGGAGAGATAGAGAGGAAAAGAGTGTGAAAGGGAGAGGGGAATAAAGAGCAAAAAGGAGAGAGAGAGCTAAACTGAGAAAGAGAGTGATATTTATGTAGAGTGTAAGGGAGATAGAAAGAAAAGAGAGAGAGAGAGATAGACATAGTAG
Organism: Papilionanthe hookeriana x Papilionanthe teres; assembly: GCA_022702705.1. Taxonomy (NCBI): domain Eukaryota; kingdom Viridiplantae; phylum Streptophyta; class Magnoliopsida; order Asparagales; family Orchidaceae; genus Papilionanthe; species Papilionanthe hookeriana x Papilionanthe teres. The sequence continues at coordinate 74,018,288 of CM040435.1, read as the reverse complement.
AAGAGAGAGATAAAAGGAGTTGGACAAAAAAGAGAGAAGATATAGATACAGAGAGAAATGGAGTTTTGGAGAGACAGAGTGTGAGATAAAAAGAAAAAAAGAGAGAGAGAAGTGATAGAGAGAGTGTGTTCTCAGGAAAGATAAAGGAGAGAGTGGAAGGAGTGAGGGAGGGACAGATTGATAGACATGAAGAAGAGACAAATGAGAGAGAGAGAGAGGGAGCGAGAAAGGATGAGAGCTGAGTTACAAAAGATTGAGTATGTGTGTGAGAGAGAGATTGAGAAAAAAGAGAAGAGCGAGTGATATAAGAGAGTGCAATTGATTGGGAGAGATAGCAAGATAATGTGAGTGCAACATAGTGCAAAGAGGAAGAGAGAGAAAGATAAAGATAAGGATGGAAAGTGGGAGAGAGAGAGATAAGAGATGGAGAAAGAAAGAGAGAAAATAGAGTATGAGAAAGTAAGAGGGAAGAGTGAGGGAGAAAGAGTAAGTGAGGGAGCAAGAGAGAGATAGAGAGATGGAGATAGATGAAGTGAGATAAAATGAGGGAGAGATGGAGAGAGAGCAGGAGAGAAGTTGAAGTGTGAGAGATATAAAAAGGGAGACAGAGGGTAGAGAGTAAATAAAAGAGGAGGGGGCAGAGAGAGTGAGATAGAGAAAGAGAAGGGAGGAGGTTTTAGAGAGGGGAAGAGAGGGAGGGAGTAGAGAGAGAAAAACAAAGTGATAAAGAGAGATAAAAAGAGTGAATATACAGAAAGAAAGAAAGGGAGATGTAGAGAGTGAGTTGGAAAAAAAATAGATAGTGAGAGATTATAGGATGGAAAGAGGGAGAAATGTGTAAGTGAGATAGAGATGGTAATAGTGGGAGAGAGATAACAAGGAAGTGATAGATAGAGGTAGAGGGGAGAGTGAATTGGAGAAAGAGGGGGAGAAAGAGCATAGTGGAGAGGAGAGAGCTAGGGAGAGCTAAAAAACAAGAGGGGTATAGAAAAGAGAGAGAGAGAGAGAGGAGGGAACAAGCAAGAGAGTGATAAAGGGGGAGAAGGGTGAGATAGTGAGAGAGTGAAGTAATTGGGAGAGAGACAGGCAGAGAGAGAGAGGGAGTAATAAAGTTAAAGGGAGAGAGAGCTTAAGATGAAGAAGAGAGAGGGGGAGAGAGAGAGTGATAGAGGGAGAGCGAGTGTAGATATAGAGAGAGCTAGAGGGAGAGGTGGGTAGATTTAAAGATAGTGAAAGCAAAAAGAAGAAAGAGTTACTGAGAATAGGGGGAGAAAGGTAGAGAAACAGAGATAAGGGGAAATAGAGACTGATAGAGTGGAGGAGAGAAAGAGTTACAAAAAGTTAAAGAGAGAGTGTAAGAGTGATAACAGGGGAGAGAGAGAAAGATCTATGGAGAGAGTGGAAAAGAGAGGATGAGAGAGAGGGAGAGTGATACCACTAGACAAAAAGGAAGAGTGAGTGAAAAGAGAGAAGAGACAAGAGAGGGATTGAGAGTGATAAATTGAGCGAGAGAGAGGGAGGGAAAGAGTTGAGAGAGAAAAAGGGAGATATGGAGAGAAATATATATACACATTAAAGAAGAAGAGCATTAAGGAGGGAAGGAGAGGGGAGGGAATGATCATGTTAGGGAGAGAGAGGAAGAGAGGGAGGAAAGTAAGAAGGTGAGATAGAGAGAGTAAGAGAGTGGGAGGGAGATAGCGAGTAAGCAAGATAGAGAGATAGAGAAAGGGTAGAGAGTGAATGGGTGAGAGGGGGATAAAAAAATAGGAGGAAAAAGGGAGTGAGCTAGGGAGAACTAGAAAAAGCAAGACAGGTATAGAAAAGGGAGAGAGAGTGTGTGTGTGAGAGAGTAAACGAGAGAAAGAGAGAGAAAAACTAGTAAGGGAAGAGTAAGAGAGGTAGAGAGAGAAGGAAGTGGGAGAGAGACAGAGAGAGTGGGAATAATAAAGAGAAAGGATAAGGAAGCATAAGGGAGATAGATGGAGACAGATAACAAGCTAATGAGAAAGTGAGGGAGGGGGACCTAAAGAATGGGAGAGGGTGTTAGGGAGTGAGAGAGGGAGGGAGAGAGGAGAGTAAGAAGGTAAGTCGTAGAAAGGTGAGAAAGTAAAAGAGAGCAAGTAGTGTAGAGGGAAGGAGAGAGAGAAGAGCATAAGCTAGAGGAAAAGTGAGATGGAGAATGAAGAAAGTGTAAGAGAAGATGTAAGAGATAGATAGAGGTACTGTTGTTAAATAGAAAACGGAAGAGATTAAAAGAAAGGTAGAGAGTGTGACTAAGAGAGCTGTGAGGAAAGAGAGGGAGGTAGTGGTGTAAAAGAGAGGTAGAGATAGTAATATAAAGAGTCAATGTGAGAGAACAATGAGAAAAAGAGATAGATTGAGTGGGGGAAGTGAGATAGAGTAGAGAGAGATAGAGAAGAGAGATTAAGAGAGGAATGAGTGGTAGAATGAGGGAGAGCTTGTGAAGAGAGGAGGGAGTAAGAAAGAGGGAGAGAGGGATCAAGAGAGTGGCTTTGTGAAGGGGCTAGAAGAAAAGGGAGAGAGATTGAAATGGGGAGAGCTTGAGAGAGAAGAAAATGAGAGATGACAAATACAATGACATGGAGAAAAGAGTGTGGAAGAAGAAAGAATTGTGAGAGAGTGATAGGAAGAGGGAGAAAGAGAAGGGGAGATAGTTGGAGAAAACGAGAAAGAGGTAGAGAGGTAGAAGAAGGGAGAGGGAAAGGGGGAGAGAAGGATAAAGAAGGGAGGGAGGGAGAGAGAGTTAAAAAGGTAAAAAGAGATGGAGAAATGAGTGAGAGATAAAGTTTCAGAGAGATATAAATATAGAATGAAAGAAGAAAGAGGGAGAGAGAGTTTGTATAAGCAGGGGAGAGAGTCATACTCTCCCTTTCCATTACTATCTCTATCTCACTCTCTGCCTCTCTCGCTCTTGCTCTCTCTTCCTCTCTTTCCATCTCTCTCACACTTCAACTTCGTGGCTCTCTCTTCTCTCCCTCTAATCTTTCTCTTCCCTAGATCCTATCTCTCACGCTTTCTTTATCTCATTCTCTCTCCTTACCTCCCTCTCTTGTGGCCTCCATCCCTCTCTCGCACTCACTTCTCAATTTCCTTCGCTTTAATTTTTTCTCTTCTTTCTCTTATGCAATCACTCTCTTGATTTCTCTCCTCTTTTTATTTTTCTTGTATCTTTCGTACTTTTCCTGACACTATTTATCCCTCTCTCCATTTCTCCCTCCCTCTCTCCCATCTCTTTCGCTTTCCTCACTCTCTCTCTCTCTCTCTCGCTCTCTATCTTCCTCTCTCCATTTATCCCTCCCTCTCTCCCATCTCTTTCGCTTTCCTCACTCTCTCTCTCTCTCTCGCTCGCTCTCTATCTCTCTATCCCCAATGTATTTAGCTTCTCTCTCCAACTAACACCATTTTACTAACTCTCTCAATGTCTCCCAATTATTCTCTCTGCTCTCTTTTATGGCACTCTTCTCTTTCTCTGTGTTAGTCTTTTCTCTCTTGCTCTCACTAACTCCTCTAAACCTCCATCTCACTCTCATTTTCCCTCTCCCTCTCTTTCCTCTTTGTTGCTCACTCCCTCCTTCCCTCATCCTCTCCTTTCCTACCTATGTTTATTATGTATTCTCTCTCTATCTCTTTGTCTCACTTATGCCCTCTCTCTCGCTCTCTTTTTCTTTCTCTTCTATTTCTTCTCACTCGAACCCCCTCTCTCCTTCTCTCCATAATCCATGCATCCTTCCCTCCCTCTCCTCTACCTCCCTTTCTATCTACATCACCCTCCCTCTATTAATCTCTTTAAAAAACTCACTATCTATCTCTTCATATCTCTGTCCCTCTTCTCTCTCTTTCCTTCAAGCTCCTTATCTCACTCTTCTCTCTCCCTCTACTTTCTCTCACTCAGTCTTGATCTCTTACACTCTTGTTTTTTCTCTCTCCCTGCAATTCCCTTGATCCTTTCTCTTCACTCTCATCGATTTCTTCTCTTGCTCCTCTCTCTCTCTCTCTTTTACTCTCACTCTTTCTTTCCTTATTCTCCCTACTCACTCTTGTACTCTTCATCTCTCTTTTTATTATGGATCTCTTCTTTCTCTCTCTATAACACAAACTCATTTCTCTCACTCTATCCTTCTCTTTCACATATCTCCCCACTCCCATTCACCCTCCCCCTCCCTCTCTCAGACAATCTCTCCCCCCTTGCTTTTGCCCACCTTCCTTCCTTTCCTTACTCTCTTATTGTTTCTCTCTCTTTATCTAAATCTTTTCCTCTCTCTCTCATTCTCTTCCACTCTCTCTTCTCACTCACACTCCCCCTTTCTCCTTCTGTCTGAATTTAACCCTCCTACCTCTCACTTTTATCTACCTCAATTTATCTCTATCTATCTCTCGCTCACTCTCTACTTGTGTCTTCATCTTTTCTCTCTCTTTCTTTCAAGCACTTTTATACACTTCTCTCTCCTTCCTCCATCTCTCTACTTCTATTTTGCCCTCTTTATAAGCATATATCTCTCATCGCACAACTCTCTTGCTCTATTATTCTTTCTCTTCCCTCGTTTCTTCTACTTCTCCCTCTCCCTCTCAGTCTTTGTTTCTCTCATGCTCTTTCCTTCTCTCTCTCTCTCATGCCCTCCATCTCTCTCTCTCACCGATCTCTTCTATTTCTCTCTCTCTTTCTCTCCATCTCCCTCTTACTCTCATTCTCTCTCCTCTCTCTTTCTCCCTCCTACGTTTCATTTGCTCTTTCTTCCTCCTTTCCTCATTCTCACCTTTCTTATTACTTTCTCATATGCATTATCTCTCTTTCTCTCACTCTTGTTCTCTCTCCCACTATCTCTTGATTCTCTCTTTTCATTCCTCCCCATCTCTCTCCTCTAATCTTGAATCAATCCTTCCCCCTCTGCCTCTCTCCTCTCCTCCCCTTTCTCATTTTATTTGCTTCACTCACTCTATCAATAGTTCACACACAGACTTTCTTCTATCTCTTCATCAAACTCTCTTCTCTTTCTTTCAAGCTCTTTCTCACACTCTTCTCTCTCCATCTCAATCCTCTTCTCTCTCTTTTGCTTACTCTATATCTCTTACTACCTCTTTCCATGCATTCCTCCCTCTCTCCTCCTCACTCTCTCTTGCTCTTCCTTAGCCTCTTACCTTCTCTCTCACACCTTGCATCTCTCTTGCCATCTCTCTTCTATCTTACTCGAATTTTTCTCTCCTCCTCATCTCTTTCATTCTATTCTTCTCTCTCCATACTTCCCTCTTGCTCGTGGAACTCCTCTTTCTCTCTCTCCATCACCCTTTTCTCTCTCTTTCTTGCTCTCTCTCACTCTTCTCTCTACCGTTATCTCACTCTCATTCTCCCCACTTTCTCTCGGTCATTCTCCTCTCTCCCTCTCTCTTACCCTCCTTCCTCATTCTATCTTTTCTACCTCTCTATCTTATGCTTATTTCGTCACTTCTATTCTGATGCTCTTTGTTGCTTTCTCCTCACTCTACTCTCACGCTCTTCTCTCTTCAATTATCTTAATTTCCCTCTCTCTATCATTAGCTCTCACACTCTCCTTCCTTCTCTCTCTTTATCTCCCTCTCCCTCTTACTCTCCTTCATCTTCCCCTCTCTCACTGTATCTTCCTCCTTTATTACTTCCCACTCTCTCCCCCCTTTTTCGCTCATACTCTCTATTCTTACTTGGTCTCTGTCCTTGTTTATCTCTAATTCTCACTCTCTCCCTCTTTCTTCTTTCATTCTATATTTATATCTCTCTCAAAATTTATCTCTCACTCATTTCTCCATCTCTTTTTGCCTTTTTAACTCTCTCTCTCTCCCTCCCTTCTTTATCCTTCTCTCCCCCTTTCCCTCTCCATCTTATCTCTTTTCTGTCTCGTCATCCTCTTACTCTTTGTGCCTCTCGCTCCCTCTTTCTCTCTCACTCTCCTTATCTGACATTCAAACTTGTCAAGCTCTTTGTTCTCTATCCGACTGTCTCACGTGCCCTTCACTCTCTAACACACATTCTCTCTATTTGCTCTCTTTCTATCTTTTTTGTTTACTCCCTCTCCCTTCTCCTTTTCTATCTCATACCCACTCAGTTTCTCTTTCTCCCTAGCATTCTTTATATCTCTCTCTATCTCTACCTTCTTGTCACTCTCTCATCACTCTTCTCTCGCTCTCCTTTCTCTCTTTAATCTCTCCCCTATCATTCTCATTCTCACATTCTTCCTATCTCTATCTTGATATCTCTCTACCTATCTATCTCACTCCTTTGCTTTCCTTCTCACTCACTTTCTATTCTGATGCTCTTTGTTGCTTTCTCCTCACTCACTTTCTATTCTGATGCTCTTTGTTGCTTTCTCCTCACTCTTCTCTCACGCTCTTCTCTCTTCAATTATCTTAATTTCCCTCTCTCTCTATCATTAGCCCTCACACTCTCCTTCCTTCTCTCTCTTTATCTCCCTCACCCTCTTACTCTCCTTCGTCTTCCCCTCTCTCACTCTATCTTCCTTTATTACTCCCACTCTCTCCCCCCTTTTTCGCTCGTACTCTCTATTCTTACTTGGTCTCTGTCCTTGTCTATCTCTAACTCTCACTCTCTCCCTCTTTCTTCTTTCATTCTATATTTATATCTCTCTCAAACTTTATCTCTCACTCATTTCTCCATCTCTTTTTACCTTTTTAACTCTCTCTCCCTCCCTCCCTTCTTTATCCTTCTCTCCCCCTTTCCCTCTCCCTTCTTCTACCTCTCTACCTCTTTCTCATTTTCTCCAACTATCTCCCCTTCTCTTTCTCCCTCTTCCTATCACTCTCTCACAATTCTTTCTTCTCCCACACGCTTTTCTCCATGTCACTGTATTTGTCATCTCTCATTTTCTTCTCTCTCAAGCTCTCCCCATTTCAATCTCTCTCCCTTTTCTTCTAGCCCCTTCACAAAGCCAGTGCTCTTGATCCCTCTGTCCCTCTTTCTTACTCCCTCGTCTCTTCACAAGCTCTCTCCCTCATTTTGCCACTCATTCCTCTCTTAATCTCTCTTCTCTATCTCTCTCTACTCTATCTCACTTCCCCCACTCAATCTATCTCTTTTTCTCATTGTTCTCTCACATTGACTCTTTATATTACTATCTCTACCTCTCTTTTACACCACTACCTCCCTCTCTTCCCTCACAGCTCTCTTAGTCACACTCTCTACCTTTCTTTTAATCTCTTCCGTTTTCTATTTAACAACACTACCTCTCTCTATCTCTTACATCTTCTCTTACACTTTCTTCATTCTCCATCTCACTTTTCCTCTAGCTTATGCTCTTCTCTCTCTCCTTCCCTCTATACCACTTGCTCTCTTTTACTTTCTCACCTTTCTACGACTTACCTTCTTACTCTCCTCTCTCCCTCCCTCTCTCACTCCCTAACACCCTCTCCCATTCTCTAGGTCCCCCTCCCTCACTTTCTCATTAGCTTGTTATCTGTCTCCATCTATCTCCCTTATGCTTCCTTATCCTTTCTCTTTATTATTCCCACTCTCTCTATCTCTCTCCCACTTCCTTCTCTCTCTCCCTCTCTTACTCTTCCCTTGCTAGTTTTTCTCTCTCTTTCTCTCGTTTACTCTCTCACACACACACTCTCTCTCCCTATTCTATACATGTCTTGCTTTTTCTAGCTCTCCCTAGCTCACTCCCTTTTTCCTCTTATTTTTATCCCCCTCTCACCCATTCACTCTCTACCCTTTCTCTATCTCTCTATCTTGCTTCCTCGCTATCTCCCTCCCACTCTCTTACTCTCTCTATCTCACCTTCTTACTTTCCTCCCTCTCTTCCTCTCTCTCCCTAACTTGATCATTCCCTCCCCTCTCCTTCCCTCCTTAACGCTCTCCTTCTTTAATGTGTATATATATTTCTCTCCATATCTCCCTTTTTCTCTCTCTCAACTCTTTCCCTCCCTCTCTCTCGCTCAATTTATAATCCCTCTCTTTTTACTCACTCTTCCTTTTTGTCTAGTGGTATCACTCTCCCTCTCTCTCATCCTCTCTTTTCCACTCTCTCCATAGATCTTTCTCTCTCTCCCCTGCTATCACTCTTACACTCTCTCTTTAACTTTTTGTAACTCTTTCTCTCCTCCACTCTATCAGTCTCTATTTCCCCTTATCTCTGTTTCTCTACCTTTCTCCCCCTATTCTCAGTAACTCTTTCTTCTTTTTGCTTCCACTATCTTTAAATCTACCCACCTCTCCCTCTAGCTCTCTCTATATCTACACTCGCTCTCCCTCTATCTCTCTCTCTCTCCCCCTCTCTCTTCTTCATCTTAAGCTCTCTCTCCCTTTAACTTTATTACTCCCTCTCTCTCTGCCTGTCTCTCTCCCACTTACTTCACTCTCTCACTATCTCACCCTTCTCCCCCTTTCTCACTCTCTTGCTTGTTCCCTCCTCTCTCTCTCTCTCTCTCTCTCTCTCTCTCTCTCTTCTATACCCCTCTTGTTTTTTAGCTCTCCCTAGTTCTCTCCTCTCCAATATGCTCTTTCTCCCCCTCTTTCTCCAATTCACTCTCCCCTCTACCTCTATCTATCACTTCCTTTTTATCTCTCTCCCACTATTTCCATCTCTATCTCACTTACACATTTCTCCCTCTTTCCATCCTATAATCTCTCACTATCTATTTTTTTTCCAACTCACTCTCTACATCTCCCTTTCTTTCTTTCTGTATATTCACTCTTTTTATCTCTCTTTATCACTTTGTTTTTCTCTCTCTACTCCCTCTCTTCCCCTCTCTAAAACCTCCTCCCTTCTCTTTCTCTATCTCACTCTCTCTGCCCCCTCCTCTTTTATTTACTCTCTACCCTCTCTCTCCCTTTTTATATCTCTCACACTTCAACTTCTCTCCTGCTCTCTCTCCATCTCTCCCTCATTTTATCTCACTTCATCTATCTCCATCTCTCTATCTCTCTCTTGCTCCCTCACTTACTCTTTCTCCCTCACTCTTCCCTCTTGCTTTCTCATACTCTATTTTCTCTCTCACCATGCCTTCCCCCGCCCTCCTCTCCATCTCTTATCTCTCTCTCTCCCACTTTCCATCCTTATCTTTATCTTTCTCTCTCTTCCTCTTTGCACTATGTTGCACTCACATTATCTTGCTATCTCTCCCAATCAATTGCACTCTCTTATATCACTCGCACTTTTTTTTTCTCAATCTCTCTCTCACACACATACTCAATCTTTTGTAACTCGGCTCTCATCCTTTCTCGCTCCCTCTCTCTCTCTCATTTGTCTCTTCTTCCTGTCTATCAATCTGTCCCTCCCTCACTCCTTCCACTCTCTCCTTTATCTTTCCTCTCACACACTCTCTCTATCACTTCTCTCTCTTTTTTTCTTTTTATCTCACACTCTGTCTCTCCAAAACTCCATTTCTCTCTGTATCTATATCTTCTCTCTCTTCTCTCTAACTCCTTTTATCTCTCTCTTCTACTATGTCTATCTCTCTCTCTCTCTCTTCTTTCTATCTCCCTTACACTCTACATAAATATCACTCTCTTTCTCAGTTTAGCTCTCTTGCTCTTTTAGCTCTCTCTCTCCTTTTTGCTCTTTATTCCCCTCTCCCTTTCACACTCTCTTCCTCTCTATCTCTCCCTCTCTTCATCTCTCTATCTCTCCCTACCAATCTCACTCCCTCTCTCCATCTCTCTATATCTCGTTCCTTTGCTCTCCCTCTCTTTCTCTGTTATCCTCTGTATCTAACACTTTTTCTCTATTCCCCTCTCTTTCCCTCCCATCCTATATATCTCTCACTCTCAAACTCTCTTTTGCATCTTATTACTCAATCGCCATCCCTCTCTATTTCTCTCTATCTCTTTTTATCTCCACCTCCTTTCCTTTCTTGCGCTCTCCCTCCCTCCCTCTTTTCGTTTATTGCTCTCTCTCCTTGCCTTCCTCTCTCCCTTTCTCTCTGCTCCTTCCATCGCTCCTTTTCTCCATTTATCCCTATATCTTCTCTCACACTTTTTCTCTATTCCCCTCTCTTTCCCTCCCATCCTATATATCTCTCACTCTCACACTCTCTTTTGCATCTTATTACTCAATCGCCATCCCTCTCTATATCTCTCTATCTCTTTTTATCTCCACCTCCTTTCCTTTCTTGCGCTCTCCTCCCTCCCTCTTTTCATTTATTGCTCTCTCTCCCTGCCTTCCTCTCTCCTTGCCTTCCTCTCTCCCTTTCTCTCTGCTCCTTCCATCGCTCCTTTTCTCCATTTATCCCTATATCTTCTCTCACTTTCACTCTCTTCTCATGCTCTATAATCAGTCCCTCTCTCTCTTCTATCAATCCCTCCCTCTCTTATCTTTTTCTCATCTATCTCTTTTGTCATCCTCTCCCTTCACCCACTCCCAGTTCACTTTACTTTAATTCCCTAACTGTTACTCTCCCTCCTTCTGTCTCTTGTGCCCTCACCCACTCTCTTGCTCTCAAATCTCTCACCCCCTCGCTCACTCTCTCCCTCTATTTCTCTCTCTTTCTCTTTGTCTATCTTTCCTTCTATCTCTCTTGTGTTCTCACTCTCACTCCCCCTCTTTCTCAATCTCTCCACTCTCTCTCCACAATCCATATCCTTCTCTCTCTCTCACACACACACCTTCCTTATCTCTATCTCCATTTCTCCCTCTCTCTGGCACACTTTATGTGTTTACTCTCTCTCACACATTTTGTCTCTTAAATCATTCTGTATCTTTCTTTCTCGTTCTGTCTCACACATGCTCACTTTATTATCTCTATATCTTTTGTCACACTTTCTATCTTATATCTCTTGTTATCTTACCCCCTCTTTCAATCTCTTGTTCTCCTTATCTCTCTTAATATCACTGTATCTAACTCTTTCATGCTCTTATTCACTCACTCTCACAACTCGTCTCTCACCATCTCTGCTCTCTCACTCTCTCTTGTTTTTTATATTTCTCTGTATCATTATCTTAACTCTTTTTCCATTTCTCTTGCAATCTCTCCTTCCATTCCTCTCTTCTTTTCGCTCTCTAAATCTCAACCTACTCCCTTCGACCCCTGATCCCTCCCTCTCTCTTCCTTACTCTCTCCCTCCCTAGAGCTCTCTCACCCTCTCTCTCTCTCGCTTCTCTCACTCTTACCTTTCTTTCCCTTCCTTTCTCACTTTTTCTCTCTCACTCTTATCTCTCCCTTCTCCCTCACTCTCTCTTTTGCTCTCTCCTCTCTCTCTTCTCTCTCTTACTCTTCCCTCTCGTTCTCACCCATACAATCACTTTATATATCTATCTATCCCTCCCACTCTTTTCTCTCTATCTCTCTCACTCTGTCCATCTCTCCCTCTCTCTTCATCCCTCATTTTTTCATTATCTTTCTCTTCCTCTCTCCTTCTCTCAGTCTGTTTCTGTCTTTTATTTTCTCTTTCATGTCTTTCTCTCTCACCTTTCTTACCTATCTCCTTCACATTCTCCTTCTCTTCTTCTTTTGTTTCTCTCTCTCTTCTCTCTCTATTTTTCTTTATCTACTCTCTCTCCCTGTCACTTCCACTATCTCACACCATCTCTCTCTTACTCTTTCTCTGTCTCTGTCTCTATTTTACTCACCCACACTGTTGCTCTCTCAAATCTCTCACCTCCTCACTCACTCTCTCTCTCTCTCTATCTTTCTCATTGTTTATCTTTTCTTCTATCTCTCTGTGTTCTTACTCTCACTCCCTCTCCCTCTCTCTCAATCTCTCCACTCTCTCTCCATCTTCTCTATCCTTCTCTCTCTCACTCACACCTTCCCTATCTCTATCTCCATTTCTCCCTCTCTCACTGGCACAGTTTTGTTTCTACTTATATCTCACCCACTTTCTAACTTCCCTATCTTACTCTCATCATCTATATCTCTATTTCTGTATATATCTCTCATTTTTTTCTCTCTCTACTTCTCTCTCTTCTTCTCTCTATTGCTTTCTCTCTACCTCCCTCTCTTTGTCTTCCACTTTGCCTCCCTCTCTTTCCCTCAGGTCTTTCTCTCTCCCCTACTCAAGCTCCATCACTATCCCCTTTTTTCTCTCCCTCTCCCTCTCCCTCTCTCCCTCTCACCCTCTCACAATCTCTATCACATTCTGTATTCCCCTATTTTACTCTCTAGGTATCACTCACTCCTCATCTCATTCTCACTCCTCTCTCACTCCCTTCTCTATTTCAAGCTTCTTTATCTCTCTCCCTCTCTCTAGCCCTTCTTTCTTTTTCCCGTTCTCCCTTGCTATGAGTTTCTCAAACAATAGCTCCCTTTCTATCTATCCATTCTAATATATATCTCTTTTTTCTTTCGGTCTCCATTTCTATCTTGTTCCTCCACCTCTTTATTTCCCTCACTCAATTAGACACCCTCTCTCTCAATCTTGAACTCTCTCTTCTAAATATTTCTCTTGCTCTTTGTAAAGCTCTATCTTCTCTCTTCTCTCTTTCTTCTCTATCTCCTTATCCCCTTCTTCAGCTATTTCATTCTCTTCTCCTTCTCCTTTCTCCGGCTTCCTTTTTCTCTTGATCTCAATCACTATCACAATTTCTCTCTCTCAATATTCTATCTCTTTAACTCTCCCTCTTTTTATGTGCAATGGACCTGATGGCTTCTCCTATACTTTTTATGTGCAGTCTTTGGAACATTATTAAGAAGGAAGTTACATTGGCTATACAATGTTATTTTCTTGGGGAGAATCCAAGTAAGTACTTCACTTCTGCATTAATTGTGCTTATACCTAAGGGTAATGGTATGCTCAGTTGGGACAATTTTTGTCCTCTATCTCTCACTTCTATTATATCTAATGTTTTGAGCAAGTTGATAATACAACCCCATCTTCATAAGATCATCTCTCCTTATCAATCTGCTTTTATCTAAGGAAGAGAGATCTTTGATAATATACTACATTGCAACAGATAATTGATAATAATATATGCAAGCAATGGTTCAAATTTAGAGCTGGTGACTCATTATGGGCCAAGTTTATGAATCATAAATATTTTAGGCATATACATCCCTCTATTGTTAATTGGAAGGTAGGTGACTCCAAAATCTAGAAGGCTATTATACAAGCTCGGACCATTGTCTCCCAATTTATCTTCTGGGATGTGGGGGAAGGTAACATCTACTTTTGGAATGATAATTGGGGGGCCCCTAGCTGTTCACCTACTTCCAACTCCTTAAATGAGGGTGATCTACTTATCAAGGAATGTTGGACTGGTGGTAATTGGAATATGAATCATCTGGTTTCATTGGTTAGTACTACTACCCCTGCTATTGCTGGAATCCCTATTAATACTGAAAAAAGGGATACTCCCCATTGGAGGTTTCATAATCTAACCTCTGTTACTAAGCTACTTTATTCTCATAAGCATAACTTCCGTTCATGAGGTGGAGTTCTACTATCTGTCATAAGTTTATTCCTCCTTCTGTTTCTTTCTTCCTTCTGGGGATATTTTCATATGCTACTACCTATTGGTGATATACTTAAGTTTAAAGGGTTGAAACTTGCTTCATGGTGCTATGTCTGTAAAAGGGAAGCTGCGTCTATTACCATTTATCCTATCTATGGTTGCTCATTTACTACGAAGGTTTTGGAGATCTTTGGGTCATGCTTTGGCATCTCATGTTTTCCTTCTTTAACTTTGAGCAAGCATCTTACTTATTTGGAAAGATAAAAGCTCCACACCTGTTAATTTACATTATTTTCTACTTATGGTTTTGTAGTTTATCTGAAGAGAATTCTTCCTATACTCCCTCTGTTACTGTCTCTCTTAATCTAGCAAACTTTTATAAGGATAACATAGTAGGTGGTGTCTCATCTGTTTGGACGAGAAGACCTACCTTACTTAGCTAGCATCCTCCTTCTACTGGATGGATTAAATTAAATGTTTGTGGAAGTTATACTCCCAATGCTGCTGGGCTGGCGGGGTCTTTAGGGACCCTTCTGGCAACTATCTTGTTTATTTTACATCTGCCACCCGTGCTTCCTCCCCTCTGAAGGCTCAAACCTGGGCAGTGTTATTAGCAATCCAAATTTCAATTACTTTTAATTATAAGTTTGTTGAGGTGGAGTTGGATTCCAAAATTTTACTTAATATTCTTACTAGTATTATGAAACCAGTTTGGAACATCATTAACTTGTTGAAGCACATACATCATCTCATCATCACATGTTCTCTGAATATCAAGTATAATTTTATACACAGGGAAGTAATGCTCCCGCAAACTAGTTTTCTAAAATTGGTCACTCTGATATTATTCTGGGCACTATGCCCCCTCCTTACCTCCTTACTCTGCTAAATAAGGACTTGCTAGACATACCCTTTATTCGAAGCTAATCCTTTTGCTTTGGGTTACTCTATTTGAATACATAAGGAAATTGGGTCAGTGTTTTAGTTTACAGGTTTTTCCCATGCATTTACTATTGCAGTTCTTTATTTTATGTTGATTCTTCTTAAATGGGAGGTGTCACTATATGCTTGCAAGCTGCAATGTTTTCACCGCATGGTGGGTGTGGTGGGATTATTTCATTTGCTCTCTCTTTATGTTATTTATATTTCAACTGATGTTTAATTTTATGTTATGGATTGCCTGGATGGTTTTGTTCAACTTTGGAAGGTTATGGGCCTGGGAAACTGTTTTCTCCTTTGTCATTCTACTGGAACATGTTATGCTCTTGGAATCTGTTATGCCCCACCTGCTGCTGGAATCTGGAGCCTTTCCTTTTCTTCCAAATTGATGAGACTTTTGTTTGGATGCTTCTTATTACTCTTCTTATCATTTGGATTTTTCTCCCTTGTTTTCATTCACTAATGTCTGACAAGGGGATAGATACAGATGGTCACCTCCTTTATCTAGACAGCTTCTTGGAACTGCTTCTGCACCTGCTCTTCTTACTGAATTGATGGAGCTTACTTTTTGGGTCTTCTCTGTACATGCTAGAGTTTGGTATACTTTTTTATTGGTATACAGGGTTACTTGTATGTATTTTTGGGTTTCATACTCTCTTTTGTGTTTCCTCTTACTGTTTTTGGTGTGGAGTTGAATTTTGGGAAAAGGAACCCCATAGGACTTCATGTGTTCGAGAGAAGAGATAGATAAAGAAATGGAGACTGAACTACAGAGAGAGCACGAGAGAGAGAGAAATAACAAGACAAATGTGTGAGAGAGTAGAGAAATAGAGAAGGAGAAAGTGAGAGAGCTTGAGTTGGGGAAAACCAATCTCTCTCTTCCTTTTTCTCACTCCCTTGCTTTTTCACTAGCTGTTTTTCTCCTTCCTTATCTCTCTCCCAACCTACCTCTCTTTATCTCTTCACCACTCTTGCTCCCTTGCTCACTCAAGCTTATCTCTTTTCCTCCCTCCCTTCCTCTCTTCTTCTGTCCATCCTTATCTCTCACTTTTTGTATCTCTCATCTTCTCTTGATATATGTTTCACTCAGTTTATTTCTCTATCTCTCAAACTCAATTGGTCTATCTAATATGACTCATTATTCTCTCTTTTCCCTAGCACACTCTCTCTCTCTCACTCACTCTTATATCACTTGCTCCCTCATCATTTCCTACTCTCACTCTCGCTCTTCCTCCATTATTCTCTCATACTCTATCTTTTCATGATCTCTAATCTTTCTCTCTCCCTCTCTGTCTTGCATTTATCTTGCAATCTTTCCTTCTCTCTTCTCAAGCTCCCTCTATTGCATCTCTTTACTCTCTTATCTCACTATTTCTTTTCTCACTCCCTCTCACTCTCTCTCTTTCTTTCTATCATGCTCTTTCCCTCCCTCCCTCCTATTTTCTCTTCTGACCTCTCTCTCTCACCTACTATCTCTCACTTACTCTTCCATCTCTTTTCTCTCTCTGCATCTCTCTCACTCCCCCTCACTCACTTCTTTCACTCCTATCTCAGTCTATATCTCCTTCCCTCTCTCTTTTTGTACTCCTCTGTCTTTCCTCTCTCTCACACACTCTGTCTTTTCTCAATCGACCATCACTTTATTTGAAACTTTCTCAACCTCCCTTTATTTTCAATCTATCTTCTCTCTTTCTCTCTCTTTTACTCTCTCTCATATTCTCTCTCCCTCCTCCCTCACTCTCTCTCCCTCTCACTCCCGCTTTCTTTCTCATGTTATGTACCTTCTCTCTTCCTCCTTGCCTCCCTCTCACCCTCTTCTTAATCTCACTTCTCTCCCTCCCCTCCCTCTACCCTTATCTTTCCTTCCCTCTCCTTTACTCTTTATTATCTTGCTCTCACTCTCTCTCTTCCCCTCTCACTACTTTTTCTCTATGTACATCATGCTCTATCTTGCTCTCTATCCCGTCATATCTCTCTTAACATTATTCCTTCTTCCTCTCTTCGGCTTCCTCTCCCTTCCTTCACCACTCATTCTCAACCTCTCCCACACTTTCGCCCTTACTCTCCCTCACCCTCTGTACCTCCCACTCTCACACTTCATCTTTCTTTATCTCGATTTATTTGTCTCCCCTCCATTCTAACTGTCTCTCTCACTTTACCACCCTCCAACTCTCTCACTCTATCTTCTAATTCTGTAACCCCACTCTATGCCCTCTACATGTCTCTCCCTCACAATTGTAATCTCACTCTCCATCTCTCACCTCTCTCTCCACTGTTCATTCTCTTTATTTATCTTTCGCCTCTCACTTTCTCTCACTCTATTTTTCTCTCTCTTCCCTCTCAAGCTCCATCCCTCTTACTCTTGGTGCATCTAGATTGCTCACTGGCTCTCTCTTTCCCACTTTTTCTATCTCCCTCTATCTCACTTGCTCTCCCTCTTCTTCATCATTATCTCCCCCTCTCTCATGTGTCTCTCTCTTTGTCTCACCATGAATTTCTCCTACAAAATATCTTTTGGGCTCTCTCTCTCTATCTTGTTATCATTCTTGTTTTCTCTCCCTTTCTCTCTCTCTCACTCTCTATTATATTTCTTTCTCACTTTTCCTCCATCTCTCGCTTTACCTCTACATCACCCTTCCCATCCATCACTCTTCTTTTATCCCTCACTCGCCCCCTCTTACTCATTCTTTCTTCTCTCTCCCTTCCTTTCCCTCTTCTCTATCTTCCTCTCCCCCCTCTCATGCTCTTCTCTATGTTTCTCCATCTCTCATGATTTCACTATCAAAATCTTTCTTGCAATTAATCTCTCCTCTCTCCCCACTTGTATTCTCTCTCTCTCTTCTTTCTATAGCTCTCTTTATCTCTCTCTTTCTACCACTTTCTAGCCCTCTCTATAACTCTATATATGTCTCTCCCTTCCCTTGCTCTCTCAATTGTCTCCCTCTTACTCTTTTCTTTATTTTATCTCTCGTACTCTCTCTCTCCTACCCCCTCTCCCTTACCTCTCTCTTCCTCCTCTTTCTTTCTCTTTTTTCTCTTAATATTTCTCTCTCATTCTCTAATTCTCTCTCTTTTCTAGATCTCTTTAACTCTCCCACTCTCTCTCTCTCGCTCTTCTCTCGAGTTTCTCACACAAATTCTCAATTCTCTCTTACACTCACTCTCTCCTTCTCTATCATTTATAGCTCTCTCTATCCCTCCATTCCTATGTCTCTCCCTCATAATCTTTATCTCACTATATCTCTCTCTTTCTCATTCTCCATTTTTCGCTAGCTTGTTTTTCCTTAATTTCTCTTGATATCTTTTCTTTCTCCCTCTCACTACTCTCACTTTCTCTTCTCCCTCTATCTCTCACCCTCCTATATCTCACTTTCCCCCTTTATCTCACTCTTTCTCTCACGCTCTTAATCACTCCCTTAATTTCTCTCTCTCACTTGCTCTCTCTCGCACTCCCTCTCTATGTTCATCACTCTCTCTTTCATTCATTCTTTTTCACTTTTCTCTAGCTATCTATTCTCTTTCCGTCTTACTTTCCCTATCGCTTTCACTAATGTTCCATCTTTCTCAATCTCTCATCACTTTATCTCTTTTCTCTCTCCTTCTCTATCTCTCAAACTTTTTACATCTTCCCTCTCTCTCTCTCTCTCTCTCTCTCTCTTGCTTTCTTTATTCTCCCCACACCCTCTTTCTCCATCACTGTTTACTCTCTCTAGCTACATCTCTCTCCCTTCCCTTCTTCATCCTTCTCTCTATCTTTGTCTCTCTATAGCTTTATCTCTCACTCCTTCTCCCTCTTTCTTGGCCACTTTGTCTCTCCTACTCTCCCTCCCTCCCATCTATATCCTTCTGTCTCCTTTATTCTACCTCTCTACTTCTTTCTCTCTAAATCTCCCTCCCACTTTATCTCACTCTCTCGCTCTCTCCTCTCCCACAATCCCTTCTCCACGTCGCTTCTGTTTTGCTCTCTTGTTCTTTTATCTAGCTCTCACCCTCTCTATCTCTCTCTCACTCTCATTTCTTCTACCCTTCCTCAACCTCTTTCTCCATCCCTCTATTCTATCTTCTTATTCCCTCCTTCTCTGTCACAACCTCTATCTCACTTGCTCTTCATCTTTAACTCACTCCCCTCATGCTCTCTCTTCTTTATGTTTTTCTCTCTCTATCTCTCTCTCTCTTCTCCGACTCACTTTTCCCCTCTCTATCCTTATCTTTCCCTCACAATCTCTCTTACTTTGACTCTTTCTCTCAGTCTCTTTAACTCTCTTTCTGACCCTCTCCCTCCTCTTCTCTCACCTCTCTCCCCATCATTCTCTCTCTTTAGCTCTTAATCTCTCCCTCTCTCGCTCTCTTACTCTCTTTTATCATTCTCACCCTTGCTCTCTCTTTCTCCTCCACTAAATTCTCTCATAATCTCCCTACCTCTCTCTCACTCTTCTTTCTTTTTTATATCTCTATTGATTCCCCCCCTCGCTCTCTCTCTCTTTTTATCCCTCTTTCTATCTCTGTCTCTCTCTCTTTATCCCTCTTTCTGTCTCTCTTTCTTGCTCTCTCTTCTCTCATTCTCGCCTTTCGCTAGATCACTCTCTCTTATGTGTATCGCTCTCTCCCCTTCTATCCCACACACTTTTCTCTCTCTCTTTTTTCTCTCCCACTTTCTCTCTATCTTGTTCTCAATCACTTACACAACTTTTCTCTTGCTCTATACCTCTCTCTCTTACACTCTTCTCTCTTTCTCTTTCTCTCTTTTGCTTTTCTTTTCTTTCTCTCTCTCTCTGCCTCTCTTTTTATTTTGTATATATTCCTGCACTGTCTTCTCTCTCTCTTACTCCCTTACCCTCTCTTTCTCACTTTCACTCAAACTTAGTCTGACACACCTCTCTCTCTTCTCGATCCCTCTTTCGTCCTTTTAATCTCTTACTTCTTGCTTCAATCTCATCATACTCTTACAGTCTCTGCCACTCTCTCTCCCTCACTCTCTTTCTCTCACTCTCCTAATCTCACTTTCATACTTCTCAAGCTCTTTATTCTCTATTTGACTGTCTCACACACCATTTACTCTGTTGACTATCTTATCTCTATTTTTCTCTCTCTCACTCTCTAAATTTTGTTCTCTCTCTCACTCTCTATCCCTCTCTCTCACTCTACTTCTTAACTCTCCCCTTCTTTACTCTTTCACAACCATTCCCTCTTTCTCTCCATATTTATTTCATTTAGACTCTATTGATGCAAATTAAAAGCATGGATGGCAATGACAAGACTTCAAGAGAAGATTTAATTCAAGTTCCACGTGGATTCAAGCCAATTCATGGGGTCTAAGGAGAAAGAGTCATAAAGATTTGTCATCTTATTTCAAGCCTAAGGATAAAGAAGTAATATTATTATGTCTGGATACTTCATCTTTTATAATAATGGCTTGCCTGCCAACTTGATGTAGTTTTTCATTTCTTTCCTCAGTGCAATCTTCTAATGCCATTTTATCTTTCTTTCACTCACGTCTCGTTTCCTTCTCTCCCTATCACTCTTCTCTCACTCTCTCTCATCTCTCACTCTCTCTCTCTCTCTCTTACTTTTCACTCTCTCTTTTTCTCACTCTCTCTCCCCCTCCCTACTCCATCCTGTGCACTCTAACTCTTCTTCTTCCCCTTCCAATTTCTCTCTCTTTTCTTTTATATTGTAACTATTCCCTCTCTCCATCTATCTTCCCCATTTTCATTTTCTCTTTCTCTTGCTCCCTCCCTCTCCCTCCCTTTCTTTCTCGTGCTCTCTTATCTCTATCACTAAATATCTCCCTCCCTCGCACTCTCTTAATCTCCCTACCTCCATCTATCTCTCACTCTCTCTTCTATTGATCATTTATCTCTCTCTCTACTTTGCATTCTCTCTAGCTCTTTGTTTTGCTTATCCTTTTGTCTCTCTCATCCTCTCTTGCACTCTCACTCCTTGGTCCCATCTCTTACTTTCACTCTCTCCCTCGCTTCCTCGCTCTCGCTCTCTCCCACTCTCTCCTACTCTATATCTCCTTGCCTCTTGCCCTCTCTCTAGCCCCATCTCATGCTTTCTTTTTTTCAACCCTTACTCCTACTTTTCACCCCTCTCTTCCTCTCCCACTCTCTCCCTTCCCTCCCTCTCACTCCCTCTTTCACTTTACTCTCACTCTCTTGCATTTCTATCTCTCTCCCTCACCCTCTCCCTCTCTTACTTCCTCTTGTCAGCACTCTCTTTCTCTTGCAATCTTTACCCACCCTCTTTTCATAATTATCTCTATCTCTCCCACTATCTATCTCTCTCCCACACTCTTGTGTCCATCTCTCCACTACCTCTCACTCTCTCCCCTCTCTCACTCTTTCCCTCCAACTCACTCTACTTTCATTTCGCCTAACCTCTTTATCACTCTTGATCTAAGATAGTGAAAGAGAGAGACAACAAGATAGATGGAGAGTGAATGATCTAGCCAAAGGGGATAGTGAGAGAAGAGAGAGTAATGGTTTGAAAAAAAAGAAAGCATGAGATGGGGCTAGAGAGAAGGGACATAGAGATAAAGAGTAGGAGAGAGCAGAAGAGAGCGAGAGTGAGTAAGCGAGGGAGAGAGTGAGAGTAAGAGATAAGACTAGGGAGTGAGAGTGTAAGAGAGGATGAGAGGGACCAAAAAAAGAGCAAAAGAAAGAGTTACAGAGAAAGCAAGATAGAGAGATATGAATGATCAATAGAAAAAAGAGTGAGAGATAGAGGGAGGTAGGGGTATTAAGAGAGTATGAGAGAGGAGAGATAGAAGATAGTGTGCGCATGAGTGATAAATCTAATAGAACAAGAGAGAGAAAGTGACGTGAACAGGATCTCGACGGAACCATGAGATTGATGCTCTAGTTAGAAAAACTGATGGGCTAAGACAAAATTAAAAAGAATTAAAGGAAAATTCGTATGAAATGCATGAAACAAAACAAGAAATTCGTCCTAAAGCTAAAACAAACCGAAAATATGGTAGGATACAACCTGACGCTGAAATGGATGGAGATAAACCTCGACCCAATACTCAACGCAAACAAGAACGTCGGTATGAGACCTTCACCCTATGCTTGACGCGAGGAAAGAACCTTGGTACGATTGATTGTAGACGCCACAAACGGGATGGAAATCCGCTTGATAAGTCTGGGATGAACTCCTTGGGCGATGGCCAAGAACTCCGTTAGGATCCTAAGGAAAAAAACCTAAGGAAAGAACCACATGCATGTTTTTTTTTGCCAGTCTAATGATCCCTTTCTCATTTCAAATAAGGCCTATATATAGGCTCAAGTTTACAAGCAAGTAAAAGAAGATAAAATATCTTCTAAAAAACAAATAAAGCTAAACAAAGTTGGCATATAAGCCAATACTAAAACGCAATAAAAGAAGAAACATCCAGACCATAATATATGGCTCCTTTATCCTTGAATTCATTTAAATTAACAAAATCTTCTAGGCTCTTTCTCTTGAGACACCCATGAATTGGCCGGAGTTGAAGCCTCCTTGACTAATCCATTAAGAGCTTCTTCAACCTCTTTGTGCAGCATCTAGTATTTGGCCCACATGGAACTTGAATTAAAATCTCCCTTGAAGTCGTGTCATTGATATCCATGCTATCATTTGCATCATTCCCCTCCTCTTGAAAAGGATTTGCCCTCAAATCGGTTCTCGCATCAAAAGAACTTAAATCAGTAACATTAAAAGTGTGGCTCACGGTATACTTACCTGGTAAATCCAACTTGTAGGCATTGTCCTTGATATGTTCAAGTACTTGGAAAGGACCATCTCCTCCTGGAAGTAGTCTAGAATGCTTTTGTTCTGGAAATCTTTCTTTTCTTATATGTAACCAAACCCAATCTTCAGGTTTGAAGATTATTTTGTGATACCCCTTGTTGGCATGTTTTTCGTATTGCTTTGTTCTTTGTTCGATATTGACTCGTGCCTTTTTTTGTATCTGCTTTACAAACTTAGCCTTTTTCTTACCATCCAAGTTAACATGCTTAGAAAAAAGTAATGGAATTAAATCAAATGGCGTTAAAGGATTAAAAACATAAATAATTTCAAAATATGAAAATTTAGTAGTAGAATGAAAATTTAGTAGAAGAATTATATCAAATGGCCACTCATACATAGCACGCACCATTTCTTCATCAACTCGTATACCTTGCGCACTCAAAACAAATTCTAAAAACAAATGTTTATTGGCTAAGAAGGTACACTTTTCCAAGCTTTACCAAATAACTTTTCTTTTCTCAAAACATCTAAAACAAGTTTTAAATGTTCAACGTGATCCTTTAAGTTTTTGCTATAGATCAAAATATCATCAAAATAGACCACAACAAATTTTCCAATAAAAGCATGTAAAACATGGTTCATTAGTCTCGTGAAAGTACTAGGTGCATTAGTCAAACCAAAAGGCATAACTAACCATTCATACAAACCATATTTTGTCTTAAAAGCAGTTTTCCACTCATCGCCTTCTTTCATCCTAATCTGATGATATCCACTTTTTAAATCAACCTTAGAAAACACACAAGATCCATGTAACTCATCTAGCATATCATCTAAGCGAGGAATAGGGTGTCTATACTTTATCGTAATATTGTTTATGGCTCGACAATCCACACACATTCTCCAAGACCCATCCTTCTTAGGAACTAGAATTACAAGAACAAGCACATGGACTCATGCTCTCTCTCACATACCCCTTCTCTATTAGTTCACCAACCTGCCTTTGTAACTCTTTTGTTTCCTCGGGATTGCTTCTATAGCTGGACGGTTTGGAAGGGTGGCTCTCGGTATAAAATCAATTTGATGCTCAATCCTCGAATGGGTGGTAAACCATGTGGAATCTCCTCGGGAAAGACATCATGAAAATCTTGCAAAAGAGAAGCAATAGAACTAGGCAAAGTATTGTCTCGTTCGTTAGTGTTTAAGAACGCCTCTTTGTACGTAAGTACAATCATTGTTTGGTTTAAAAACAATGCTTTCTTGATTTCACTTGTCTTTGCATATAAATTCATTTGTTTTCTATCTTCTTTTCTCTTAATGGCCGCTTGTTCCATTTCTTCCTTTTTCTCAATCGAGTCGGCCTCTTTATGTTGAGCACTCCTTTTCATTTGACAATAATCATTTTGCAATCTCATTTGATCCTCGTAGACCTCCTTTGGTGTCATTGGCACTAGAGTGATAATTCTATTATTGACTTCAAATGAGTATTTATTAGTGAAACCATCATGTTTAACTTGTCGGTCAAATTGCCATGGTCGGCCTAGTAACAAATGGCCTGCTTGCATTGGTACTACATCGCACAAGACTTCATCTTCATACTTTCCAATGCGGAATGAGACCAAAACCTGCTTGTTCACCTTTACCTCACCACTATCATTAAACCATTGCAGCTTGTAAGGTCGGGAATGCTTGATGGTTGGCAGCCCTAGTTTTTCAACCAAAATAGTGCTAGCAGCATTAGTACAACTTCCTCCATCAATGATCATACTACATACCTTGTTTTGTACATGACACCTAGTGTGAAAAATGTTTTCTCTTTGGATTCCCTCATCAACCTTGGCTTGCACGCTTAAAGCCCCTCTTGTGACTAACAATTCTCCCGTGATCGCATATTCTTCACCTTCAATTTCCTCTACTTGTGGTATAAAGTCAATTTCTAATTCTTCATCGCTTCAATTTCTCCATTGTCCCTTATCACCATGCTTCTTTTATTAGGACATTCGCCGGCTATATGACTCTCGCCTCGACATTTAAAACATTTAATGTCTCGATTTCTAGAAGTGGAAGAGGCAATTTTTCCTCGACTTCCTTGGTTAGTTGTCTCTTGTCTTGATCGTGGTTTGGACTTCGCAATTGGATTGTCCTCTTTTTTCGAAAAGTTGGCTTCCATGAAGTACCCACACTAGTTGACACACGTGGGCCTCCCCTCCTCTCGAGTTGTTGCTCCACCTTGATGGCCACTCGTAACATGTCCTCCAACTCCACATAATGTTGCATTTCAACCCTATCTTGGATTTCGGGTTTAAACCATTTAAGAATCTAGCCATAGTGGCTTCTCATCTTCTTCTACATTAGCCCTAATCATAGCAATCTCCATCTCCCGATAGTAATCTTCCACACTTCGATTACCTTGCCTAAGCCTTTGTAACTTCTGATACAACTCTCGATAGTAATGGCTTGGCACAAATCGCTTCCTCATGACAACTTTCATTTCTTCCCATGTTTCTATGGGACGTTCTCGATTTCTCCTCCTACTCAAAATTAATTGATCCCACCAAACAATAACATAATAGGTAAATTCAATGGCGACCAATTTCACCTTCTTTATTTCAGAATAGTTGTGGCAGTCAAACACTAATTCCACCTTCTTCTCCCATTCAAGATAGGCTTCAGGATTGTTTTTGCCTTGAAAAGAAGGAATACGCATCTTAATACTCCCTAAATTGTTATCTTCTCTATTCCTACTATCTCTAGCTTGCCCACCATAACGCCTTCTCTCAACAAATGAATCCCGATCAATTTCTTCATCACATCCACCCACATAATATTCTTCATCCTCCTCTCTCACGCCTCTCGTTGGAACTCTCTCCCTTTGCCTATTAGAAATATTTCATCGCTGTCCTTCTTGAATTCCACCCTCTACGCGTTCCAACCTTTCATGAATATGATCAAACTCAGCCCTCATCATTCTTCTCATCTCCCCCACCAATGCTTGAAATTGGATATTAGGAATTGCTGGTTGCCTTTCGTCATCTCGAAAATTTAGTTGGGACATGATTGAAGATTTATAATGAAGGAAAGTAAGCAAGAATCTGAAATGAACAATTAAAATCAAATTCGGATTACCACAAATAAAAAATCGAAATGCTAAGCCAACCATTAGGATGATGGTAATAAAATACGAATTTTGATATCTTGAATCAAAACAAAAGCACAACTAAACTTTTGGAAACACTAATATCAACAAAAGAAACGAAAATAACAAGAAATGAAAATAAAAAAAAGATCACATTAAGAACAACATTTATCATAAACAATATCAAGAACAAGATGATTTGAATAATAACAAGAACACTGGTTTGGACAATAATAAGAACAACTGATTTGGATAATAAATAGAAGCATTACGATGTGAATTTAAGCAAGCAATAACGAGACAATAAATTGGACGATCACATGAACGAGTAATGATGTGGATATTAATAATTAAGACACTATGAACAAGAACACAAATACAAACAAGACCACAAATATGAATTGTAATGAGAGCAGCTAATTGAACAATGAATTACAAAATGAATTAACAATTAGATTACTTAATGAAAATCCAGACAAGGATAAAATTCAGACAAAAGAAACAAGAAAATAACTAAATCTCATCAATTACTCTTGAAGAACGAAAAGAAAGAATCCAACAAGAACATAAAAAAAACCCAACAAGAAAATTACGTTTCAAGAACCGTGAGTCTCTGATACCAAATGACGTGAACAGGATCTCGACGGAACCATGAGATTGATGCTCTAGTTAGAAAAAAACCTGACGCTGAAATGGATGGAGATAAACCTCGACCCAATACTCAACGCAAACAAGAACGTCGGTATGAGACCTTCACCCTATGCTTGACGCGAGGAAAGAACCTTGGTACGATTGATTGTAGACGCCACAAACGGGATGGAAATCCGCTTGATAAGTCTGGGATGAACTCCTTGGGCGATGGCCAAGAGCTCCGCTAGAATCCTAAGGAAAAAACCTAAGGAAAGAACCACATGCATGTTTTTTTTTGCCAAAGTCTAATGATCCCTTTCTCATTTCAAATAAGGCCTATATATAGGCTCAAGTTTACAAGCAAGTAAAAGAAGATAAAATATCTTCTAAAAAACAAATAAAGCTAAACAAAGTTGGCATATAAGCCAATACTAAAACGCAATAAAAGAAGAAACATCCAGCCATAATATATGGCTCCTTTATCCTTGAATTCATTTAAATTAACAAAATCTTCTAGGCTCTTTCTCTTGAGACACCCATGAATTGGCTGGAGTTGAAGCCTCCTTGACTAATCCATTAAGAGCTTCTTCAACCTCTTTGTGCGAGCATCTAGTATTTGGCCCACATGGAACTTGAATTAAAATCTCTCTTGAAGTCGTGTCATTGATATCCATGCTATCATTTGCATCAGAAAGGCAGGTAGAGCGATGGAGTGAGAGAAGGAGAGTGCAAAAGGGGGGAATTTATATGGAGTTACAGTACAAAAGAGAAGAGAGAAAGAGAGCGGGAGCTCCCTTTCTCTCCCTCTCTCTCATCCTCTCTCCCCTCATCCAAATCTCTCCTTCTCTCTTTCAATATCTCTCTCCCCCATCACTCACACACTTCTCTTGCCATCTAATTTTTATATCTCCCTCTCTTCTTTATCTCACTCTCCCACACCTATCTCTCTCTTTCTCTCACTATTTCTTTCTCTTTGACTATTTCTCTCCTCTCTACCTCTCTTTCCCGTTCTACATAACTTTCTTGATCTCTATCTTAATCTCTCCCCCATATATATATATATATATATCTCTCTCTCATTTTCCTCTCTCCCTCTCTTGCTCATCCGCTCCCTCTCTATCCCTCCCTTTTCTCACTCTCACTTTCCTACTCTCTCTCCGGCTTCCTCGTAAATTTTATTTTGCACTCTTAATCACTACGCTCTTCTTTTGATCTTTCGTCTCTCTCATCTCACTTTCTCTCTGGCTCTGCAATTCTTGAGTGGGGCAGAAGAGAGTGAGGGAAGAGAGAGACGCGGGGAGAGAGAGAGAGTGTGTAAAGAGAGATTGAGAGAGGTAAGAGAGATAGGAGAGAGAAGCATAGAGTACGTGAGCGATAAGAAAGGGAGAAAGAGATGCAAGATAGCAGGAAAGATGAGAGAGAGAGGGAGAAAGATAGAGGAGAGATATTATAGAGCTGAGAAGATATATCAAGTAAGGAAAATGAGAGGGATAATAAGGAAGGAACGAAAGATAGAAAGAGAGAGGGAGAGAGTGAGACCATGAAAGAGATAGAATGAAAGATAGACAAACAGAAAAAGAGAGAAAGAGAGAGGGCGAGTGAAGAAAGAGTGAGAGATTTGAGTGAACAAGAGACTGTGTAAGAGAAATCGAGGAGGGATAATAGGGGAGAGCTGAAGTGAAGTGATGGAAGTGAGAAAGATAGAGATTGAGAGATGTAGAAAGAAGTGAGAGAGAAAGGAGGTAAATAAAAGATAGAGAGAGAGGAAACAAGGAAGAAGGAGAATGGATAAGTAAATATTGTGAGAGAGAATGGCAGGAAGAGAGAGAAAAAAGAGAAACAGAGAGAGGGAGTGAAAGAGGAAAAATGAGAAAATGAGAGAGAAAGAGGGTGGGGAGGATGGAAAGAGAGGGAGAGAGGATTGAGAAAAGAGAGATATTGAGAGAGATAGATGGATGGATAGAGTGATAGTGAGGGCAAGAAAGAGACAAGAGTAAGAGGGAGAGAGAGCAGCAATAGGAGCATAAGTCTGGAGAGATGAATAAAGAAAGGGAAGAGGTAGAAAATAAACATAATGTGAGAGAAAGAGAAGGAGAAAGAAATGAAGAGCGAGTGTTCAGCAGAGATTGGGAGAGACGGAGAGAATGAGTAAGGGAGAGATGTAAAACGAGGAGAAAGATGAGAGAGTAGAGAGAGAGAAAGATAGAGGGAAAAAAATAGAGAGATGAAATAGATAGAGACCGAGAGAGAGTAAAGAAGAGAGAGTGAGAGATATTGGTAGGTAGGGGAGAGTGTTAGGAGGGAGTGTGGTGAAGATAGGCGAGTGAGATAGAGGGAGAAGGGAGAGATAGAGATGTAGGAAGGGAAATATTGGAAAGGGAAATGAAGATAGAGATATGAAATGTGTGCGTGTAAGAAGTGAGAGTGTGTGAGATAGAGAGAGAGAGAGAGAGAGTGATCGATAGAGAGAGAGATGAAGATAGGTGAGAGAGAATCGAATAGTCCGTGAATGATAGAGAAAGAAGGAGAAAGTGATAGAGATAAATTTTCAGAGAGAGCATGAGAAGTGTGGGGATAGAGCAAAGAAAGAGAGAACAGAAAAAGGGATAGAGAACAGAGAGAGTGTGTGCAAAATGGAGGTAGTAAAGAGAAGAGGGAGAGGGAAAGAACGAAGGGGGATTAAGTGGAGATATAGATAAGAAAGGTGTGAGTAAGAGAATGTGTATGACAAAGAGAGAAGAGTGAAGGTGTGAGAAGATTAAAGTGAGAGAGAGATGTTGATGAAGAGTGTGGGAGGAGAGGAGAGATAAATAAAAGTGAGACAGATAGTGATAGAGAATAAGAGAGGGTGAGAGGAAAGAGAAGAGAAGAAGGGAGAGCAAGAGAAAGGAGATAGAGATAGGTATAAGAAGTGATGAAGAGTGAGGAAAGAGTGGGAGAAAAGGGAAAGGAGTGAGAGGATAGACACGAAAGGAGAGGGAGAAATAAATAAAAATGAAAATGAGAGAGACCGAGAGGGGAGGTTGAAGGGAGAGAGAGAGAGACAGAAGTATAGAGAAAAAGAAAGAAAGAGCAAAAGAAATAGATAGAGAGAGTTATGGTTAGTGAAGAGCAAGAAAGTACGTGAGAGAGAGCGAGAGGAGAAAGAGGAGAAATTTGAGAAAAGGTAGGAAAGAGAGCTTAGTGTTAAGTAGAGAGAGAGAGATGGCAGAGGAAATCGAGTAGCGAGAGAGCGATGACAGACAAGAAGAGATAGATTGATGGAGAGAGAGGGAAGGAAGGGAAGGGATGGACGAGTGAGGGGAGAGAGGGGATGAGAGGAAGAGAAGAGTGAAAGAGGAAAAGGAGAGAGAGAGAAAAGGAAGGCTGAGATTATCCAGTTTTTCTTCATCCTCGACATTTTCTCTCTCTTTAAATTTATGTATTTTATTCTCTCATTTCCTTTCACAGTCTCTGTTCTCCTTTTATCTCTCCATATCTACCTTTCTCTCTCACTCTCCGTTTCTATCTCTATCACTCTCTCTCTTTGTAACTCTTCCTTTTCTCTTCCACTCTCTTTAAATATACCCAGCTATTCCTCTAGTTCTCTCGACGTCTGCCCTCCCTCTCCTTCTATCTTGCTTACTCACTAATAATCTTTTTCTCATTCTCTCTCAATTTTTCTCTCTCCCTCTCTATCTCTAACACCTTTGCTCTCTGTCTCGTTACTATCTTTATCTCTATCTCATTTATCTAACTTTCTCTCTCTCTTCTTTACCTCGCCCTCATTTCCTAGTCTAAGCAAAGCAGCCTCATCCCTAACTTTCTCTCTCTCCCTCCCTTTCTCACTCTTTTCTCTTTCTCTCTTTCCTTCTTTCTTTCTCTCACATTTTATCTCTCTCCCTTTATCTTGTTACCTCTCCTCCTCTCTTGTTTCCTCCATCCCTCCATCTTGAACCATTTCCCCCGAACCTGTGAGCTCCCTCTCCCTCTTGTAATACACCCGACTCTCTCTATCTTCCTTGCACTATCTGTCTTGTATTTTTTCTCTCTCACTTTCTATCTCCCTCCACGTTCTCTCCTTCTCCCCCTCAATTCCTCTTTCTTTCCTTGTTCCTATGACCTCACATTCTCCTCTTTTCATCCCATAAATCTTCCTCTCACTCTTTATCCCTCACTCTTTATATATTTTCTCCGCTCGCTCCTCTCCTTTCTTTCTCTGTTGTCTCTCCTTCCTCTGTTATCTCCTTCACTCCCACTCTCTGCCTCTTGCTCCATCCCTCTCTTCTCTCGTTTCTCTCTCCCTCTCTCCCTCAGACTCTCTCTCCCTCTCTCTCTCTCACTCATTCTCTGTCTCTCTCTCTCTCACTCATTCTATCTTCTTCTTCCCTCAATCTCTCCATTCTCTCCTCTCTCCTGACTTCTCTCTCTCATCATCTTTCCCACCCCAACAATCTTTGAAACCTCCACTATCTCTTTCTCTATTACTTTCTCGCTCTGAGACATGCTTTCATCCCTCCCTCTCTCGCTTGCATCATCTTTTACTCTCTCCACGCATCTCGCTCTTTTGTTAGCTCTCCCATGGATCTCTTCTCTTTATTTCTCATTCTTTTCCTTCTCTCAATCTTTCTCGGGCTTTTCCTCCCTACGCTCTCTCACACACCATCTCTCTCTCATCTCTCACATCCCTCTAGAACTCCACCCCTTCCTCCCTCTCTCTCCTCCCTCCATCCCTCCTTTCTTACCTTTTCTTCTTTATTATGTCTTATTTGCTTACTCTTACCTTTTCCTTACTCTCTCTCTTGTCTCTTTTTCTCTCTCTTTCATCTAGCTTGGTCTCACTTGCTTTCTCTCATAACTCCTTTCATCTCTCTCCTCTCTCTCTCTCTCTCTCTTTTCCCCTCCCTATTTCTTATTTTTCTCCTCTTTTTATTATTTCTTTCTCTTTTCTTTCCCTACTCTTACCTCCTTACTATCTCCCCGCCCTCTCTCTCTTCCCCTGACACCCTCTCTTAGTCTCTTTCTTTTTTCACTTATCTCCTCTCTATATCTTTTTCTTCTTCCTCTTATCTCTCTCTTTCTGTGTCCTCTTTCCTATTCTCTCTTTCCACCCTCACTCTTCATATTCTCTATCCCTATCATTCTCTCTCTTAAATCTAACTCTCTCCCTCTGCCTCTCTCTTTCTTATCTCTCTCATGCTCTCTCTCTTCATTTTCTCCCTCCTCTCTCTCTCTTTATTTCCTCTCTCTCATCGCCTCCCTTTGTCTCCTCATGTCTCTCTTCTTTCTCTTACTCATATTCTTTCTCCTGTCATTCACTCTATACCCCTCACATTTTTTTCTCTCTTTTTCTCCCTCCCTCCCTCACTCTCTCTCTATCCTCCATCATTTTCTCTCCCTCTCTCTGTACTTCTTTCTTTAACTATCTTACTCGATCTTGCTCTCTCTCTCTCTCTCTTTCTCTTCTCTCACACACTCGCTCTCTCTCTTTCTCCCCATTCGCGCACTTGCTCTCTCTCTGTCTCCCTCCATCGCTCATTCGATCTCTCTCCTCGTCTCTCTGTCTCTCCCTGTATACCTCCCATCTTATCTATATATCTTACTCTTTGACTCCTTCCCTTTCTCTCCTCTCTCTCCCCTTCATCCCTCGGGTCCTCTCTTCATATCTTTCTTTCCTTTCTTCCTCTCTCTTACTCTATCTCTATCATTCTATCCTTTCATCTTTCTCTTATTATATATATTTCATAATTTCTCTCGTTCTCCACTATCTTTTCATTCACTTAATTTACCTTTTTTATGTATTCGCTGTCTTCTCTGACTTTCTCTTAAATGCTTGTTGTGTCTCTTCATCTCTTTCTCTTAAATGCTCACTCTCTCATGCTCTCATTCCCCTAGAGCACTTTTGATCACTCTCCCTCTCTCCTCTCTCCTCCCTCTCTTCTTCCTCTCTTTTCACACTTCCGTTTCTACCTCACTCTTCCCCCTCACTCCATCCAACCTCTTTTTAATCTCTCTTGTCTCGGTGTGTTCCTCCTTTCATTTTGCCCACTCCTGTACCCTTATCTCTCTTTCCTTTTCTCTCTTCTTCACACTCCTCCTCAATTTCTCTCTCTTATTCCTTCTCTCCCTTTATCTACATCTCTCTCTTCATCCTCTTTATCTCCTCTCCCCCTCCATCTCTCGATCTCTTTGCCCTCTCTCTCTCTCTCGCGCTCTCGATCTCTCACATTATTTATCTATCGCTCCCCAGCACTCCCGTCTTCCCCTCACTCCATCTCTATAACCCTCTCTCTCTTTTCATGTCTCTCGTCTCTCTTTATGTTTCTCTCCCTTGTTCCCTCTCTCTCCCCCTCTCCCCGCTTCCTCTCGTTTCTCTCTTTCTCCCTCTTTCATTCCCTCTCTCTCTTGCTCAACTACTCTCATGTTTTCTCCCTTCTTCACTCTCACCCCGTAGCTCCCACTCTCTTGTTCTCTCATTCCCTCCCTCTCTTGCTTTCTTACTTTCCTCACATTTCATTTCTCTTTATCCTCTTACTTTCTGTCCCCATCTCACACGCACACACACACTCTTTATTTCTCCTCCCTACATTTTCCTTCCTCTGTCTCTCTTTCTTCCTCTGACCCCTCGTTTTATGCTCACACACTCTTACTTGTCTATCCCTCTCTCTCATTTTACTTTTCTCATGGCTCGATCTTCCCGAAAATTCTCTTGCTCTTTTGATTTTTCTCCCTCTCTCCCACTCTCTTGCTCTCGATCTCTCTCACGATTTTCTCTTGCCACCTCGTTAGCTCTCTACCTCACTATTCTCCTCTTTCTCATCTCCATCATCGCCTTCTCTCTCAACATCTTCTATGTTCTCTTTCCTTTTTTCTCTTCTCTGGTTCTCTTCTCTCTCTTACATCCATTCCATCTCTCTCAATCTCTCATTCTTGTCACTTCTTCTCTAGCTCTCTATCCCTTTATCTCACTCCTCCCTCATTTTCTACTCTCCTACTTTTGTTCTCTCTATTGATATTTACCCACATTCTCTCTCTCTTTTTCTTTGGCCTCTCTCACTACTATTATCTCTCTCTCTCTATCTCGTTTCTTTCACTTTTCTCTCTTGTTGTTCCCTCTCTATTACTCTCTCTCACTCTCTCTTTCTCCCCATTTTTATCTAGATATCTCACAGCCCCTTTGTGTTCCCTCTTACTCACTCTCTCTTCTCTCTTCTCTCCTCTCCCTCTCTCTTCCCCTAGCTCTCTTTATTTCCCCTGTCCTGCATCCTTATTATTCATTCCTCTCCCTCTCTCTTTCTTTCCTCTCCTCTCTCCTCTCCTCTGTTCTTTATCTTACTTTTTCTCCTCTCTGTTTCTATACACCATCTCTTCCTACGCTCCCTCAAACTCTTTTCTTAATCTCTCTTGTCTCGAGTGTGTTCTCTCCCCCTCTTTCCTTCATTCTCTTTATACTATTACTTGGTCTCTTTCATACATCTATCTCAAACTCTCACTCTCTCTCCACCACATATACACACACGCTCTCTCCCTCTTTCTTCTTGCTCTCTATTTTTATCTCTCTCTCAAACATTATCTCACTCCATTCTCCATCTCTTTTTTCCTATTTTTGTCTCTCTCTACCTTCTTGATCCTTCTCCCGCACTTTCAATCTCCCTTCTTCTACCTATCTACTTCTTTCTCTCTTTCGTCAACTTCTCTCCCTCTCTTTCTCCATCCATCACTCTCTCCCCTTCTCTCTTCTCCCACTCTCTTTTCTCCATGTCATTATATTTTTGACTCTCCTTTTCTTCTTTACATCTAGCTCTAACTCTTTATCTATCCCAGATTTCTTCTAGCCCCTTCTCTCACCCATTCTCTTCATCCCTCTCTCCCTCCTTCTTACTCCCTTCTCTCTTCACATACTCTCTCTCATTTTATACTACTACTCGCATCTTCTTTTAATCTCTCTCTACTCACAACTACTTCCACCACTCGATCTATCTCTGTTCATTACCTCTCTCGTTTTTACTCTTTATTTAACTCTCTAACTCATTTTGGCACCCCTTTCCTCCGTCTGCCCTCCCACACACTCTCTTCACACTCTCTCCTAGTTTCTCTTTTAAAATCCCTACTCATCTCTCGCATCTTCTCTTACGGTTCTTCGATCTCTTTATCTGCTTTCTGTCTCTATATTATGTTCTTTCTCTCTCTTTCCCTCTCTTCCTCTTGCCCTTTCTTACTTTCTCACCTCTCTACCTCATACTTACTCCTCTCTTCTAGTCTCCTCTCTTCCTCTCTCTCTTCTACTCTCCTCTCTTTTGCTTTATTATCTCTCTTCATCTTTATCTCTTGCTGCACCTTTTCTTTAAAATCCTTCCACTTTATTATTCCCACTCTCTCTGTCTCTCTCCCACTTCCTTCACTCTCTCCCTCTCTCGCTCTTTTCTTAATTGTTGTTTTCTCTCTTTCTCTCACTTTCTTGCTCTCTCTCCCTTTCATACCTCTCTTGCTTTCTCTTGTCGCCACCGAGCTCTCCCCACTCTCTCACCTTCTTTAGATTTATCGATCTCTTTCTCCCATTGACCTCATCTTACTTTTGATTCATCGCTATCTCTCTCCTACTTTCTTACCCTCTCTATCTCAACTTCTCAATATTACTTCCCTCTCTTCCTCTTTCTCCCACACTTTATCCTTCCCTCCATGCCACTCTCTCTCTCTTTAATGTGTATATATATATCTCTCCCTATCTAGCTTTTTTCTCTCAACTCTCTCCTTCCCTCTCAATCCCTTTCTCATATGTTCTCTCTCTTCACTAACTCTTCCCTTGTTGCCTTCTTGTTGTCACTCTCCCTCTCTCTCATCCTCTCTATCCTCGTGTCTCTCTCTATGGCTCTTTTCTCCTCTCCCTTGCTCTCACTCTTGCGCTCTCTCTTTCACTTTATGTACATATTTCTCTCTTTCTTTCGCTCTCTCTCACTTTAACTTTGTCTTTTTGTCTGACCCTTGCACCTTTCTTTTCTTTACCTAAAATTCTCATTCACTTTCTCTCTGGTTCTCTCCCTCTATCTCACTCTTTAACTAAATCTCCCAAGTTCTCTCTCTTGCTTACTCTCCCTCTCTACCTCTCTCTCGCATTCTCCCCCATTCCAGATCTCTCTCTCTCTCTCTCTTACTTTTTTAGTCTCAGTTTCTCTTCTCTTACACTATCTCACTCTTTTTTCTATGTCTCTCCTTTTACTATCTCTTTCTCTGTCTTCTCTTTCTTACTCCCCCTTCTTATCTCTCTCTCTCTTGCTCATTCTCTCTCTTTCTCTTAATCTCTTTTTTTAATTCTCTCCCTCTCGCTCACTCTCTTTGTCCCTCTCTCGTACTATGCCTCTTCTTCTCTCCCGCTTCTCTTACTTTATCTCTCTGTTTCTTCTCCCACACTTCTCTTATTTTCTACTTTGGTTTATCTCTCTACGCTTTGCTCCAATTATGTAGCTCATCTCTCACCCACTCTCCCACCACCTCTCTCTACGCTTTGCTCCAATCTACCCATCTCTCACTATCTCTCGATCACACACAAAACATTCTCTCTCCCTTTCTCTCTTTATCCCACTCTCACTTCTTCTCTCCCTCTCTCTCTCTCCCTCTTTTTCTCTATCTCTCATGTACTCTACTTTCTCTCTTTCCTCTCTCTCTGTCTCCCACTCTCTTGATCTCTTACTATCTCTTTATCTCTCTCTTTCTCTCTCACCCTCTAAGTCTTATCATCTTGTTCTATGTATATATTCTCTCTTTCTCCCTCTCTTTCTTTCCCCCACGCATGCACCTTCCACATCTACATCTTTATTTCCCTCTCCCTCGATACCTCTCTCTCTCTCTCTCATTTTTATCCTTCTCTCGATCTCACACACCTTGTCACTTGCTCTCTCTCTTACTACCTCACCACTGAGAGCTCTCTTTGTCTACCTTACTGCCTCTCACTCTCTCTTGTCTTACCGCTCTCATTCTCTCTCCATTTTCATCCTCGATTTTGTATCCCTGTTCACTCTCTCACTCTTCTGTCTTTCTTCTTTCTATCTCGCTCTCTCACTATTATTCTCATTCGCTTTTTTTAAGTTTGTCCCAATCTCATTTTTGAACTCCTCACTCTCCATCTCTCTTTCCCTCATGCTCTCTCTCTTTGTTTCCCTCTCTGTATGTCTATTCTTCTTTACTTCTTCTCCTATTTTCTTTTTGTATCTACATGTACTTTGCTCCTCTTATGTAGCATTCTCTCTCTCTCACCATCCGCCATCGATCTCTCTGTCTATCTCTCTGTCTCCCTTCTACTCTCTATCTCTCCCTCTTACTCTCTCATTTTCTTTCTTCTCGCATGTTATGTTCTCTCTCTTCCTCAAGCACACACTCACTGTCTTTTAGTATTAATAGAAGCACACACACTCTCTCTTTTGCCTTCTCTCTTTGCTCTCTTTCACCATCATTCACACATTCTCTCTTTGCTTTCTCTTACATTCTCTCCCCATTTTTCTCTCGCTCTCTACTTCTCACTGTCATTCGCCACCTCTCTCACTGTTTATTTTTCCCCGTCTCTATGTTGATATTTCTTTATCTCTTTATATCTCTCCCTCGCTCTCCCTCTCCTCCTCACTTTTCTTTCTCCCTCCTCTCTCTCATTTTCTCACTCTCATTAAATATAATACTGACATTCCCCATCTCCTTATTTATACGCCCTACTTTCTCTTATCCCCTCCCTTTCTCACGCATGCACTCTCTCTCACTCTTTTCTTTCTCCTTTGTCTCTCTCTCTCTCTCGCACACACACACACACAAACTACCTTATCACACTCCTTTCTCTCGCTTACTTGCTCTCTCTATCTCTCTTCTATCTTTTACTCTCTGCCTCACTATCTCTATATCTCTCTCTTTATCTCTCATTATCTATCTATCTCTTTATTTGCACTACCTTTATCCCTCTCCAGCTTTGCCACTTCCTCCCATCCCCCAACCTTTTTCTTACTCCCTTCTCTTGTCATTTCTCTCCCGACTCCTCTCTCTCTCTCTCCTTCGACTTCTTATGAGCCCCATCTTCTCTCCTCTCCTCTCTACACTCCCCTATATCTTTCTCGAACTCTCTCTCCTCTCTCACCCTCTATTTTCTGTTCTCATTCATTCGCTCTTTCATCTTCTCTTTAGCACTCACTTCCTCTTTCCTGCCTCTCTCTCACTCTCTACATCACTCTCTCTTTATCTCTTTCCCATTACTTCCTCCCTCTCCAACTCTCCCTCCCACTCGCCCCTCACAACAAGCTCAAATAATCTTGATCACTCTCTCTTTCTCTCTCTCGATCGAACATTATCACTTTATCTCTTTCTCTTTCTCTCTTCCTCTCTCTCGCTCTCTGATTCTCCCACTCGGCTTCGCTGACTCCATCATTTCTTCTCCTCTCTCTATCTCTCTATCTCCTCTCCTTCAAATCTCTCTCTCTTTCTCTTGCTTTTAATCGCTCACAATGTTTCTATTATTCTCTTTCTCCCTCATTTTTTTCTCTCTTCATCTCTCTCACCCTCTCTATCAACAACATTCTCTTACTCTCTTCTCACCATCCTTACACATCCCTCTGTCTCCCTCGCTCCTTTCTTCTCTCATTCTTTGTTATTTCTCTCACTTTCCCACTTGTGCTCTCTCACTCACTTTCTCGAACCCTTTCTCTCGCTCTCTCTCTCTCTCTCTCTTTTGTCATATCTCTCTATCTTTATATATTTATCTCTACATCTGCATGTACCTCTCTCACTTACTCGTTCCTTCGTCTCTCCAGAATTCATCTCCCCCTCCATCTCACTCTAACTCTCCATCTGTTCATTTCTCCCTTTCTTCTGTCTCTTTCAACATCACTTGTCTCATCTCTCTCCTTTACTTTTAACACACAAGCATTTTCTCTTAATCTCTCCTTTTACTTCTCCCTCTCACCTCTTCACTCGCTTGCTTGCACTCTCTCTCTCTCTCTCCCCCTCACTCTATCTATATAAATCTCTCTCACCTTTTTTATATTTTACCACCTTTTTGTCTCCTACTCCCTCACTCCCTCTCTTCTTCTCCCATCTCGAGTTTTTTCTCGTTTCTCCTCCCTTCTCTCTTCTTCTTTTTTTCTTTATCTCACCCGCTCTCTCCCACTTTTCTCTTATCCTTTCACTTCCTCTGTCCCACTCCCTTTCTCTTTCCCTCCTCGCTACCCGCTCTCACTCCCTCTTTCTTTCACTCTCCCTCTCCTTCTCTCTTCTCATATCTCTCCTCTTTCGACTCGATCTATATTCTCCTCTGGCTGTGATCTAACTCTCTCATCTCATTCTCTTTATCCCTCTCGACTTATTTTTATCAATATCTTCCTCCCTCTTTCTTAGTCCCTCTCTCCCTCTTTCTTCTTCCTAAGCGCTGTCTCGTATAATCTTGGTCACTCTGTCTCGCACTCTCTAGCTCTTTCTCACTCGCCTTATTTTTATCACTTTCTATGTTGGTCTACCTCTTTAATCTATATCTCTCTCACTCTTATGCCTTGATCTTCCTCGATCTCTATATTTGTCTCACTATCTCTCTCTTACTCTTTTATAACTTTCTCCTACTGTCCTTCTCTCGCTCTTATCTTCAATCTCTCTCTTCGCCTCTCTTGCTCTCGCCATCTGTGCCTCCTTCTCTCTGCTCGATCCTACTGCCTCTCAATCGATCTTTCTCTCTAGAATTATCTCACTCACTCTCTCTCACTCTCGGTCTTATTCTCTTACTATTTAATCTCCCTCCAATTTATTCTCTCTCTCTCTCTTTCAATTTTGTCCTATCTCCCTCACCTCTCTCATCTTGTCTGATCTCTCTTTCTTCATCATTCTCTCTTGCTATCTCTCTTAATCCTACAGCTTGCTCTTCTTCTTCCATCCCTCTCTATCTCTCCCTCCTCTCCCTTACACACTAGCTCTCTCTTTCCATAAAGAAGAGTGTGTGAGAATGATGGAGTGATAGAGTGAGAGAGGCTAAAAGTGAAGGGAGAGAGATCCTGGCTGAGTGAGCGAAAAGGAAGAGAGTGAGCATAAGAAAAGGGAAGAGAGAGAAGAAGGGTAGGAAGAGAGAGAGGCAAAAGAAGAGAGGGAGATTGCAAGAAGAAGGAGAGAGGAGAAAGGGAGAGAAAAGGGACGGAGAGAGAGAGAAAGATAGGCGCAGTGTAGAGTGCGATATAAGGAGATAAATAAAGTGGAAAGGAGAGGAAGAAAGAGACATATATAAAGAGAAGAGGGAGAAGGACGAAGAAAGAATTATAAAGGCAAGAGATGAGTGTGGATAAAGAAATAAAAGGTATAAGAGAAGGAGAGAAAGAAGGGTGAGGAACGAGAGAGAAAGAAGAGGGAGAGAGAGTTTGAGGTAGGGAGAAAAAGTGAGTGAAATTTGAAAGAGAGAAAGGGAGAGAGAATGTTTTTTTGTTTGTAAGTGGTGAGAGATGGATAGATAGTGAAGGAAATTTGAAAGAAAGTGAGAGATGGCGAGAAAAGTGGGTGAGAGAGAGAGCTAAATAATGGGAGCAAAGGATAGAGATAGACCAAATAAAAAATAAGAGAAGCGGGATAATGTAGGAGAAGTGGGAGAAAAAGACATAGTACGAGAGAGAGGGACGAAAAAAGAGAGCGAGAGGGAGAGAGTTAAAAGGAGATTGGGATAGAAAGAGAGATAATTAGAGCAAGAGCGAGAAATGAAAGTGGGAGTAGATAAAAGATGATTGAGAGAGAGATGGGAAGATAGAGAGGCGTAAAGAGAGAGTGAGATAGGGCGAAAGAAGAGAAAGAAAGAGACTGGGGAGAGGGAGAGGGAGAAAGGCAGAGTGAGAAGAGAGAGAATAAGAATTTAGTGAGGAGGGACAAAACGAAGAGATAAGTGAAGAGGGGGATTTGAGGTAACGATAAAAAGGTGCAAGGCGAGACAAAAGGACGAGTTAGAGTGAGAGAAGTGAAGAGTGAGAGAGTGTGGAAGAAAGAGAGACGTAGAGAATGAGGTGCTAAAGTGGGGCGGAGAAAGATCACAAGCGAGGGTGAGCAAAAAGGGAGAGCGAAGAGAGTGAGAGCATAAGAGAAAGTTGAAGAGGAGAAGAAGGGGAAGTGAGAGAGAGAGGAAGAAGGAGAGAGGGGGAGGATCGAGGTTTAACGAAGAGAGAGAGAGACAGGAAGAGAAGGATGAGGAGAGAGAAAGATAGAGAGAGAGCGATGATAAAAGGAGAGAGAGAGGAAAGAAATAGGAAAAGATAGACAAAGGGAGACAGAGATAGAGATAGATTTATAGAGAGAGTAAAAAAAGTTGAGATAGAGTTTAGAAAAGAGAGTAGAAGACGGGGAAAATAGAGAGAGCAGAGACGAGAGGGAGAAAGAGGAACAAGAGAGAGAGATAGAGCTCTCTCTCGTTCCCTTTCCCTCTCTCTCTCCTTCTCTCTCAATCTCACTCTCTTCTCTCTATTATCTATTTATCTTTCCATCTCAGTCTCTCTCTTGTACTTCTCTATTTATCTCTTGTTATTCTCCTCTTACTCTCTCATTCTTTCTCTCTCTCTTCTCACACTTATTATCTCTCGTACTCTACATCTTCTCTCTTCCAAGCTCTTTATTCTTTTATCACTCACTCTTCCTCTCTTATTCTTTCCTTGCTCTCTCCTATCTCACCTCTTCTCTTAGTTTCCATTTCTTCTTCTCTGTTCTTATCTCTTTATAATTCTCTGTCTTCTTTGAACTTTATCTCTCACCTCCCTTCTCTCGCTCCTTTATCTCCCTTGCTCTTATCTCTCGCTCAGTTAATTTTTCTCTCCATCACTTTTTATTTCTCTCTCTCTCGCTCACTCTTTTTCCCTCTCCCTTTCTCCTACAGCTCTCACTCTTTCTCCCTCCCTCTCCCTCTTTTACACACTCTCTTTCCCTCACTCTTCAACACCCTCTGACTCATCTCTCGTTCTGAAAACTCTCACGCTCTCGCTTCTATATTCCTCCTTTTATCACATTATCTTTCTCACTCACAAATTATCTCTCTCCCTTTCCTATCTCTTCCACTCTCTCTAGCACTCTTTTTCTTATCTCACTTGCACCCACTCTCTTGCCTCTATCTCACTCTCACTATAACTCATCCACTCTCTTTCCCTCACCCTCTCTCACTATCTATCGCCATGTCTCTCTCTTTCTTCCTCTTTTTTATCTTTTTGCCTCCCTCCCTCCTTTTCTCTCCTACTTATCCTATTTCTTATTGTCTCTCCCTCTTTATCTATATCACTCTCTTACTTTTTCCCCTGTCTCTCCATCACTTCCATTATCTCTCTCCCTCTCACTCTCCCCTTCCTCTCTCTCTCTGCCCCTCTCTTACTCTATCACTTTCTTCCTCACTTTTTTTCGCCCTCTCTCTTATTGTATCTCTCTCACAAAAACTCTCTCGTCTCTCCCTATCGCATAATTACTACCTTTAAATTCTCCCTCCTTCTTACTCCCTTTAATTCTTTTCCACTCACTTAATTCCTCACACTCTCTCTCCCTCTCTTTCCCTCTCTTGTTTCTCGCACTTTCCTCTTTATTTTTCTCTCTGTGCTTTGCTCATCTCTTTTTCTTCTCTTTTTTTTTTCTTCTTTCACACTTTATCTCTCTTACACACTTTTCACTATCTCATTGACCTTCTCGATCACTATCTTGCTCTCGCTCTTAGAACTCTCTTGCACTCTCTTTCATTCTCATTTTTACACTCTCCCTTTCCATCTCCATCTCTCTTTCCCCATCTTCTTACTTTTCTCTTTCACTGCAATCTCATTTCTCTCGCTTCTCCTCCTACTCTTGTTATATATCTTATTTTTGTTCAGATTATCTAGTTCGTCTTACCCTCTCTCTCGTATCCTTTATCTCACTTGTCTCTTTTACCCTCCTAACTTTCTCTCTCGCTCTAACTTTTTCTCTATATATCTCTCTCACACACATGCACACTCTATCTTACTCTTAGTTGTTTCTTATTCACTCTCTCAGTCTCTCTCTCTATCACCGTCTTAGTCACTCTCTCTCACTTTCTAGTTCTCTCTCTTTCTCTCTCTCCTCCCTCTCTCTCCCACCCTCCCTTTTAGTATCTCACTCGCTCCCACAGTACCTTCCTTTCCTCTCTCTCTCTCATTCTCTCCTGCTCCTTACTTCCCTATTCTACGTCCCATATTTTCTCTTCATCTCTTTTCTTGCCTCCTTTCCCCTACGTCTTCTCTATCCTCTTTTTCCCTCTATTTCTCTCATTTCCTCTCTCCCCTCTTTTGCTCCCACTCACTCTCCCTCCCTCTCTTGCTTTATAAGCTCTCTCCTAGCTCTTTCTTATTCACCCTTTCTCCCCCTCTCCTGCTCCCTCTATCATAATCTCCATACATCTCTCTATCACTCACTCTAACTTCCTCTCTCTCTCTCTCTCAAATTCTCTTTATCACTTTATTGCACTCTTCTTGCCTTTCCCTCCCATTCTCCCTCCCTCTCTCTCTTGCTCTCTCTTTTTCACTCTCTTTACATCTCTCTTACTCTTACTCTCGCCCTCTCTACCTCTCTCCCACTCTCTATCATGCTCTCTCTCCCTTTCTCTCTAAAAATTTATCTCTCTACCTCCCTTTATCTAACACCATCGCAATCTCCCTCTCTCGCACTCTCTCTTTTCTGTCTCTCTTTCTCTCTCCTTCTTTCTCACTGTCGCACATCTGTCTTGCTTGCTCTCACTTTTTTAATTGTTCTTTATCCTTCTCTCTCTATCTCTCTCTATCATACTCTTTATCCTCTTTCTCCCATCTTATCTCTCTCTCGTTCTCTCTACCACTATCTACCTCCTGTTACTCTTTCATGATATCTACGTATCTTTATCTTTCCTATAAATACTCTCTACCCTCGCCCTCTCTTCATAACCTCTCTCTCCCCCACTATCTGCCCTCTTTACCCTTGTGCTTCTTTCTATCTCTCGCTTACTCTAACTCCTACCACTTTCCTCTTGCTATATTTTCTCTCCTTCCCACCCTTTCTTTCTTTCTTGATATATGTTTCACTCTCCTTTTCTCTCTATCTCTCCCACACAAATGCTCAATTCTCTCTTTCTCTCTCCCTTTCTAGCCTCCCTCCTTCCAAATTTCTCTTTCACTCCCACTTCTATCTTCCCTCTCTATTTATCTCTCACTGTTACTTTCTTGCTCTTTCTTCCATCCTACTTCCTTGCCTCAATCTCTCTCTCTCTTTCTCTCTATCACTTCCCTCCCTCGCTCCATCTCTCATCTCTCTGTCTCTCTCACCCTTCTTCTCTCCCTCTCTTACTCTCATACTCACTATTTCTCCTTCACCCATCTTGCTTTCTCTTCTCTCGATCTCTCTCCTCTCTCTTCCCACCATTACTCTCTCTCTTAATCTCACCACAAATCTTTATCTCTTACTCTCTGCATTCTCTCTTTCATCACTCTATTTCACACTCTCACTCTCGCATTCTCTATATTTTTTATTTTCTCTTCTCACTATGTCCCTCCCTCTCTCCC
The DNA here is from genome assembly GCA_022702705.1 of Papilionanthe hookeriana x Papilionanthe teres. NCBI lineage: Eukaryota > Viridiplantae > Streptophyta > Magnoliopsida > Asparagales > Orchidaceae > Papilionanthe > Papilionanthe hookeriana x Papilionanthe teres. The sequence continues at coordinate 73,974,972 of CM040435.1, read as the reverse complement.
TCTTTCCTCTCTTTCTCCATCTCTCTCTACATCTTCTTACTCTCTCTCCCTTACTATTTCTCTCTCTCCCTCCATTCTTCTCTCTTTGTCCCTCTCCTAATTTTTATCTCCCTTCCTTCCTCTCCCTTCCTCCCTCTCGGCCCATCACCCTCCCCACATTCCCACTTCCAACCCATCCCTCCATCTCTCTCCAACTGTCACTTGCCTCTCTCGCTCTCATCTCTCTTTTTGTCTCTCTCCATTACTCTATCTCTCCTCTCCCTCTTGCTCTCTCTCACACTCTCTCCTGTTATTTATCTCTTCCTCTCTCTCTCCTCATCTCTCTATCAAAATCTCTATCCTCTTAGAAATGTCTAACTCTCTCTATATCTCTTTCTCCCTCTCGTCTCCACGTCCTTAGCTTTATTTCTTTCTCTTTCCATCTCTTCCCTCCCTCTCTAAATATATTTTTTCTCTCCCTCTCTCCATCTCTCTCAATCTCACCTTCTCCCCATATCTCTCTTTATCGCTCTCTCGCTCTCTCACCATCCCTTACTCTCACTTTTCTCTCTCTCGCTCTCCCGCCCTCGTCTCTTTCTTTCTCTCATGCCTTTTACTTTGTCTCTATCCCTCTTGCTCTCTTTTCTTTCATTCCCTTCCTCCCTCCTTCTATTTTTGTCTCTCCTTTTTTTGACTTCTATCTCTCTCTTTCTCTATTTCTCTTCCTCTCTTGCTCTATGTTTCACTTCATTTCTCCTATCACTGCCTGTGAGCTTTGTGTTACATAACTCTCCTCTCTCCACTTCTTTGTATCTTACTCTGTCTTCTTTCTCATCTCATTCACTCTATAACCTCACACATTTTTCTCTCTTTTCTCCCTCCCTCCCTCACTCTCTCTCTTTATCACTCCATCATTTTCTCTCCCTCTCTCTAACTTTTCTTTCTTTAACTATCTTACTCAATCTAGCACTCTCTCTCTTTCTCCACTCTCACACACTCGTTCTCTCTCTTTCTCCCCTTTTGCACACTTGCTCTCTCTCTCTCTCTCCCCCTCCATCACTCATTCAATCTCTCTCCCTCACTCAATCTCTCTCGCCCTCTCACCTATCCACTCACTCTGTCTATATCTCTTAATCTCGACTCCTTCCTTCTCTTCTTTCTCTCTCTCCCCCTTCATCCCTCCATTCCTCTCTTCATATCTTTCTCTTTCCCTTTCTTCCCTCTCCCTTTCTCTATCCCTTTCATTCTCTCCTTCCATCTTTCTCTTTAGTATATATATTTTACCATTTCTATCATTCTCCCACTATCTTTTCATTCACTTAATTTACCTTATTTGTGTATTCTCTATCTTCTCGCTTTCTCTTCTCTTGTTGTGTCTCTCATCTCTCTCTCTTTTGTCTCACTCTCTCATGCTCCCATTCCCCTCGAGCACTTTTGATCACTCTCCCTCTCTCCCTCTCTCCTCTCACTCTCTTCTTTATCTTACTCTTTTCTCTAACTCTCTGTTTCTATACCTCTCTGTTCTCCCACACTCCTCCCAAACCTATTTTTTGTAATCTCTCTTGTCTCGAGTGTGTTCCTCCTTCATTTTGCCCTCCCTGTATCCTTATCTCTCTTTCCTTTTTTTTCTCTTCTTCACACTCGCTCTTACTCTGTATATTACCTTGCTCTTAATTCTCTCTCTTCCTTTAGCACTTATCTCTTTATCGACATCATGATCTCTTTCATTCTCTAAATACCTTCCTCTTCCTGTCCTTCTCTGTCTTATTCTCTCTGTCTTTGTGTCTTTCTCTCCCTCCCTCCCTCTCTCTATCAATCTTTCTTTGTCCCCTCACTCTTGCTCCCTCACTCACTCTCACTCCTCCTCCCTCCCTTTATTTCTTTTGATACATATTTTTTCCTCGATCTCTAATTTTTCTCTCACACTCTCTGACCTTCCAACTCTTTCTCACACTCTTTTAATCATGTTCGCTCACTCTCTCTCCCTCTATATATTTTTCCCTAGCAATCTCAATGTCACTCTCCGTCTCTCTTCACTCTTCCTATCTCTCGCTCTCTCCGTCTTTCACTTATTCTCTCTATTTCATCTCTCTCCTTTCTCTCTCACACCTTTTTCCCGATATTTCACTCTTTCGCACTTCCTTCTCTAACCCCTCCCTCTCACTCTTGTTACCTCTATGTTGCTCTGAAACTCTCTCTCCCTCTCTTTATCTCATCTTTCTCTCTTGCTCTCTCCCTTGCTCTTTTCCCTCTCCCCCTCTCTCCCACCTCTCCATTTTAATCTCCCACCTTCTCTTGTCCCTCTCATTGTGAGTCTCTCTATGAAACACTAACACTCTTATTTTCTATCTCTCACTCATGTTATCTATCTCTTGCTCTATCCCACGTCTTTCTCTCTCACATTCCCTATTTATCTCTTGCTACTTGACTATATCATTCCCCTCTCTATCATGCAATCACCTCACTCACCCTCACTTTATAGCTCACTCTCCCTCTTTTTCTCACTCTCTTGTCTCTCTCTTACCTCCTTCTCTATCATCTCCACTCCCTCTCCTGGTCTTCTCTATCTCTCTGCCTCTCTTGTGCTTTCTCACTCTCGCTCCCAAGATCTCTTATAATTAATCTTTTCACCACATCTTCTCTTGTTATCTCTCTCTAACTCTTATTTCTCTATATATCTCGATCTCTTTTTTACTAGTTTATCTCCTTCCTCTCCCACTCTCCTCTCCCTTTCCCTCTCCCTCTTTGGGATTACACTCTCTGTCTCTCTTTTTGTATCTATCTCTCATTTTTCTCCATCTCCTTTATCTATTTTATCTCTTTTTGCTCCATTTTTCTCTCATTATTTTTCTTTTATTCTTTCTTTCATTCTCTCTCTCTCTTTGCAATATCTCTTACTTAATTGTTCTCTCTCACTCACACACAGCGCTTTCTCAACATTACCCTCATCACTCTCCATCTCTAGCTTACTCTCTCTCCTTTCCATGTCTCTCTCATAATCTACCCATCTCACTACATCTCCCTCTCTCATTCTACTTTTCTCGTAGCTCACTCCTCGATTTCTCTTGCTCTTATTCCTTCTCTCCCTTTATCTCTATCTCTCTCGTCATTCTCTATCTCACTCTCCCCCTCCATCTCTACATCTCTACCTCTCTCTTTCCTGCTCTCAATCTCTCACATTATTCATCATCGTTCCCAACTGCTCTTTTTATCCCACAACCATCTCTATAGTCCCCTCTTTTCATGTCTCTCGTCTCTCTTTATGTTGCTCTCCCTCGCTCCCTCTCTCTCCCCCTCTCCCCCTCTCCCCCTTCCTCTCGTTTCTCTCTTTCTCCCTCTTTCCCTCCCGCTCTCTCTTGCTTTCCTTCTCTCGCGTTTTCTCTCCTCTTCTCTCTCACCACAGTATCTCCCACTCTCTTGTTCTCATTCCCTCCCTCTCTTCCTTTTCTTACTTTCACTCTTCTTTATTTCTCTCTATCCTCTTAATTTTTGTATGTCTCACATGCACACACACTCTCTATTTCTCCCTCCCTACATTTCCTTCCTCCATCTCTGTTTCTACCTCCCTCCCTCGTTTTATGCCTACTTCCCCTTTATCTCTCCTACGCGATCTTTATCTCACTATATATATCTCTCTCTCTCATTCTACTTTTCTCTGTAGCTCGCTCTTCTTAAAATTCTCTTGCTATTTTGATTTTTCTCCCAATCCCACTTTTGTCTCTCTCTACTCTCTTGCTCTTAATCTCTCCCACAATTTCTCTCTCGCCCCCTCATTCGCTCTACCTCACTATTCTCCTCTATCTTTCTCCCTCTCCCATCTCAATCGCCCTCTCTCTAAACATCTTCCTATATTTCTCTTTCCCTTTTTTTCTCTTCTCTCATTCTCTTCTCTCTCTTGCATCCATTCCACCTTTCTCAATCTCTCTTTACTTGCTCCTTCATCTCTCTCTCCACCTGTATATATGTCTCATTCTTGTCGCCTGTATACGCTACATGTCCTTTATCTCACTCCTCCCTCACTCTTTCTATTCTCCCACTTTTTGTTCTCTCTATTGATATTTACCCACATCGCTCTTTCTCTTGCCCTCTCTCACTACTATTATCTCTCTCTCTCATTTCTTTCACTTTTCTCTCTTTTTCCCATTTTTATCTTGATTTCTGACAACCTCTCTATTTGTCCCCCTTGTGTTCCTTCTCACTGTCTCCCATCTTCTCCCTTCTCTCCTCTCCCCTCTCTCTTCCCCTAGCTCTCTTTATTTCCCCCTCCCCACTCATCCTTATTCATCCATTCTCCTCCCTCTCTCTTTCTATCCTCTCTATCCTTTATATCTCCTTCGTCTTTCCTTCTCTCTCCCTCTCTCTCACTCTCTCTTCCTCTCCATCATGCATACACACACTCTTTACGTACCATCTCTCTCACATACTCTATCCCTCGCACACTCTCTTCTCTCATTTCCTCTCTCTAACTTTTATCGCCACCTCCTTTCTCCCTCTCTCTTTGTCTTATTCTCTCTCTCTCGCTTCTCACTCCTTTATCCCTTTATCCTTAACACATCTCTCTCTCTCCCTCTTCCCTCTCTCCTGCTCTCTTACTCCTCTTTCTCTCCACTACCTCCCCTCTCTTTTCTCCCACTTTATCTCTTCTCATGTCCCTATGTGTCATTCGCTCTATCTTCTTCTACTCCTCGCTGTCACCCTCTCTTTATCTTTCTCCCAATTTCGTCCTCCCCTCCTCTTCCTCCCTCTCATCCCCTTTACCTCACCTAAATCTCTCCCTCTCTCTTATGATCTCTCTCTACCTTGTATCCTCACACTTCTCTTAGACCTCTATATTTTATCTCCCTCTCTTCTCTATCTCACTCTCCCACACTTATTTCTCTCTTTCTCTTTCAACTGTTCTCTCACTCTCACAGCTCTCTTTCCCACCCTCTGCCTCCTTTCTTCTATCCCTGCTATCTTAATCTCTCCTTATAACCCATCTCTCCCTCATTTACCCTCTCTCCCTCTCTTGCTCATTCCCTCCGTCTCTATCCCTCTCTTTCTCACACTCTTTTCTCGCTCTCACATTCCCTCTCTCTCTCTCTCTCTATCGACTTCCTCGAATTAATCTCTTATCTTAATCTTTCGCTCTGTCTTCTTTTGATCCTTCATCTCTTTCATCTCGATTTATTTCTAGCTCTTTATTATGCTTGAGTGGGAGAGAGAGTGAGAGAAAGAGAGAGAGAGAGTGTAAGAAATTGAGAGAGTGAGAGAGGTGAGAGAAAGGATAGAAGAACCAACGAGTACGTGAGCCGCGAGAAGAAAGAGGGAGAGAGAGATGCGAGATAGACGGAAAAATGCAAGAGAGAGAGGGAGAAAGATAGAATTAGAGATATTATAGAGCATAAAAATTTAGCAAGAAGGGAAAAAGGGAGGAAGAGTGAGAGTGATAGTAGAACATTATGAGAGAGAGAGAGTGCTAGAAAAGTGAGTGAGAGAGAGAGAGGCTATAATGAGAAGAGAGAGTAATGAAAGTGACTGCGAGAGCTTGAAAGATAGAGAGACAAATAACATGAAACATATAATAAAGGAGGAGAGATCGAAAAGAAGGGAGACAAAAAATGAAGGGGATGAGGGAGAAAGAAACAGAGGAAGGATGGAGGGAGGGATTCTGAAAATAATAAAAGGAGAGATGGAAAGGGAGGATCGAAGCTCTTAATGGATTAGTGCAGGAGGCTTGGACTCGGCAAAATACATCAGAGTTTAGAAGAAAGCTATGAACATTTGTCAACTTAATCAAAGCCCAAGGATAAATGAGTCATTTATTATAGCTGCATCTTTTTATTGCAGTTTAATAATACCTTGCGTAAACACTGATGTGGTTCTTATTTATTCTAGAAGATATTTTATCTTCTCTTTCTTGCATATAGCTTTAGCACAAATATAGGTCTTACTTCAAATGAGAAAAAGACATTGGATTTTGGCGAAACTTCCTTTTGGGTTGTTTTCTGGTTTTCCTGAGGATTCGGTTGAACTCTTGGCCATCGCTTAAGGAGTACTTTCACGACTTATTAGCGGATTTCCACCCCATTTGTGGCATCTACTATTGTACCAGGTTCTTTCCTCGTATGGAAACGAATTGAATGTCTTATACCAAAGCTCTTTTTTGAGTTGAGCATTGATCGAGGTTTATCTGCTCCATCCGTTTGCTGGCCCAGGATTCTACCTTTATTTCATTTTGATCCGGCTTTGGGATAATTTTCTTGTGTTGTTTCATGCATCTAATATGAATTTCCATCAATTCCTTACGGTTTAGTTTAGCACATCCAGGTTTTCTAATTAGAGCAATGATCCCGAGTCCTATCTTGATTTTATGCACATTAAAGAGTATAAGAGATCGAGAGAAGGAGAGAGGCGAGAGGGAGGAGAAAGCGGAGAGTACTTGAGGGAGTTTATAAGGAGAAAGAGGGAGAGAGAGATTGAGAAAAGATGCAAGAGAGGAAAAGATAGAAGGAGAGATATAATAGAGCATGAGAAGATATTCTGATGAAGGAAAAGGGAGGAAGAGTGAGAGTGAGTGGGAAATGATGAGATAATATATTGCTCTATTCTCCCTTCCTTCCTTGTCTCTCTCACCCTTTTTTTTGTCTGTCTCACTTTCTACAATATCTCTCTTCCACTTTTGCTATTTGTCCCTCTATCCCTCAAGGTCATTGGGTCTCTTTTCTATTACTATCTTCTCTTTTTTCAGTAGTTGTCTCTCTCACTCATCATTTTGTACTCTCACTCTCACTCTTCCTCCCTTTTCTTTTCTTTGTATATCATCTCATGATCTATAATATCTCTCCCATTATCTTTCTCCCTCTCTCTCCCTCTTTCTCTCTGTCTCTCTCATGTACTATCTGCTTCTCTCTCTCATCTCTCTCCCTCTCTCCCTCTCTCTTGACCTCTTGCAACATCTACTCCCTCCAGCCAGCTCCCTCTCTTGTCTGTCCTGCCCTCTCATCTCTCCCTCTTACTCATCTCTCTGTCTCTCCCACGGTCCAGCCCTCTCTTCCCCTCTTGTCTCTCTCACCATCTTTCCACCCTGTCTCTCTCTTTCTCCTCTTTCTTCCTCTTTTGCTTTATATTTACGTCTTTTATTTGTCTCTGTCTCTCGAAACTCGATAGGTCTCTCTTCTATCACTCTCCTCTCTCTTTTTAGTAGTTATTTTTAACTCACTTTTCTATCATTCGCTCTCTCAACATTTCCTACTCTCGCTCTCACTCTTCCTCCATTTTTGTTTTTTGTTACTTCTTCTCGTGTTCTATAATATTTCTCCTGTATCTTTCTCTCCATCTCTTTTCTTCATCTTTCTTATTGCTTATCTTGCATCTCTCTCTCCCTCTTTCTCACTTACTTTCTGCTTCTCTTTCTCCTCTCTCTCTTACTATCTCCGTCTCTCTCTCTTGCTCTGTCACACTCTTCAATATCTACCTATCCTCTTGTTCTTTCTTTCTATTTTCTCTTTCACTCTCTCGTGCACCTTTCTTATCTCTTTCTTCATTTCCACTCCCTATATTTCACTCCCTCCATCTCCCTCTCCCTCCATCTCCTCCTTTTTTATCTATCTCTCTATCTCACACACCCTCTTACTTGCTCCTTCTCCTTCTCACTCCCTCTTTCTAGCATCCTCTCTGTCAAGCTCAATATCTCTCACTCTCTCTTTTCTTACCCTCTCTCAGTCTCTCTCTATTTTAATCACTTTTTTATAGCTCTCTTCTCTTGCTTACTCTTCTCTATTTTTCTCACCCCTTTTTTATCTCTCGTGCTCTTACACTCATTCTCTCTCTATGTCAATCATCGATACATCTCTCTATCTCTCCCTTTTTCTCTCTATCTCTCTCTCTCTTTCCATCCCTCTCACCCTCTCCATCTCTCTCATTTTCTCATTATCTACGTATCTATTTCCACTCTCATAGTCACGCTCTCTACCTATCTTGAACTCTCTCTTCTCGCACTCTTTTTTTTGTTATTTCTCTCGCTCTCTATTATGTTCTACCACAATCTATTCTTTCATTACCAAGTTCTCCTCATTGATTATGCTCTCTAACTCTCCCTCTTTCTTTTATATACATCTCACTCTCTTTCTCTCTTTATCTCTCTCTTATCTCTTTGTTCTCTCACTTGTTCTCTCTCACTCTCTCAAAAACATTCTCTCCCCCTCCCCGTCCCACTCCCCCTCCTCCCTCGTTCTCTTCCTTTATCCTCTCCCTCCCTCTTTTTTCTACTTCCTCGCAATCGCTCTTGCCCTTCTCTCTCACACCTTCACCATCTCTGTCTCGATTATCACTCAGCTATGTATATCTTTGTCTCCTTACCTCCCTCAAACTCCTTATTTCTCTTTCACTCTATCTCTTTAGCTCTCTATCTTTCAAACACACTCTCTAGCTCACTCTCCTCTCTTACCCTCTCTCTCTCTCCATATCTTATTCTATCTCTCTGACTCTCTCTTCTCCTTCTCTTTATCTTCCACCATATCTCGCTCTCACACACATTCTCTCTATCTCTCTCTTTTATTTTCTCTTTGCCTCCCTCTCTCTTCTTCCTCTCTTTCCACCATATCCCTCTAGCTCTCTCACTCTCTTCTCCTCTCTTTCTCTCTCATCATTCATGTCTCACTGATCCTTCACTTTTTATATCCCTCACAACTCGTCATTCTCGATCTCTCTTTCTCATTCCTTATCACTTTTCTCTTTCTCTTGCTCTCTCTTTCCCTTTGTCCTCCTTTAGTCCTCATCTTTCTCATCTCTTATCCGCTCGACTCATCTCTTTCTTTCTTACTTTCTATATATCTCTCATTTCTCTTTATCTCCCCTTTTTTAAGCTCTCTCTTTATCACTCTCCCTCTCTCTCTCTCTCGTTTTCTTTATTTTCGAACAATTTATTCTTTCTCATATTCATTGACATACACTCTTTCTCATTCTCTCTTTTCAGTCTTTCTAGCCGATATTTGCTCTCTATCATTTTCATATTCTCTTTTTGCTCTCTTCTCTCTCCACTATCACTCTCGTTTTCATTCTTCCATTCTATCTTGTTATCTCTCGAGCCACTCTATCTCACTCCTTTCTTTATCCTTCTCACTTACTCTCTATACGATGCTCTCTTTTTGCTCTCCCTCACTCTTCTCTCCTGCTCTTCTCTCTCTTATTCTCTCGATTTCCTCTACATCGTTATACGATGCTCTCCTTCCTTCTCTCACTTTATCTCTCTCTTACTCTGTCTCTCCTCGTCATCCTCTCTCTCTCACTCTCTCTTCCTCCCTTTCTTACACCCACTCTCTCTCCCCCTCTTTAGCTCGTACTTTCTAATCTTACTTTGTCTCTCTCCTTCTCTTTCTCTTAACCTTTACTTCTACATACTCTCTCTCCTTCTTTCTTCATTCTCTCTCTATCTTTATACCTTTCTCGAACTTTATCTCATTCTTTTCTCCATCTCTTTTTGCCTTTTTATGTGTCCTCCCTCCCTCCCTTCTTTATTTTTTCCCTCTCCCTGCTTTCACCTCTCTGCCTCTTTCTTTCTTTCCTCATTATCTCCCCTCCTCTTTCTCCCTCTTTTTATCACTCTCTCACAATTCTCTTTTCTCCACTCTCTCTTCTCCATGTCATTGTCTTTTCATCTCTCGCTTTCTTCTCTCTCTCTCGCTCTACTTCCATCTCTTTCATTTCTTAGCCCTTCTCTCACCCATTCTCTTGATCCCTCTCCCCCTCTTTCTTACTCCCTCCTCTCTTCACATCGTTCATTCTTCTCTTATTCTCTCTTCTCTATCTCTATCTACTCTATCTCGCTTCCCCCGCTCAATCTAACTATTTTTCTCACTACCTCCCTCACTTTGACTCTTTATATTACTCACTCTGCCTATCTTTTGCAACCCCTGCCTCCCTCTCTTTCCTCACCTCTCACAGTTCACATCTTCTCTTACACTTTCTTCGATCTCTCTCCTGTTTCCTCTTACTCTTTATTATTCTCTTCTCTCTCTCATTCCCTCTCTATCTCTTGCACTCTCTTACTTTCTCACCTCTCTGCCATGCCCACTCCTATATCTTACCCTCATCTCCCTCCCTCTATCTTACTCTCCTCTCTCCCTCCCTCTCTCCCTCCCTCTCTTCTCTTCCTCATTGTTCTCTCTCTTTCTCTAACCTTCTTGCACTCTCACTCTCTCTCTCTCTTCCTTTTCTATACCTCTATGCATTTCCTAGCTCTCTTTCAATCTCTCCCTCTTTTCCTCTTCTTTTGTTATCCACTTCTTTCTCCTATTCACTTGCCACCCTTCCTCCATCTCTACATCTTGCTTCCTCGTTATCTCCCTCCTCCCTTACCCTCTTTATCTCACCTTCTTATAGTTTCTTCCCTCTCTTCCTGCCTCTCCTTTACTCTGTCATTCCTCTCCCTCTCCTTTACTCCTTCTAGGTCTCTCTCTTTAGTGTGTATATATATTTCTCACCATATCTCCCTTTTGTCCTCTCCAATCCCTCTCTTGGCTGTTCTCTCTCCTCACTATTCCTTGTTGCCTTCTTAGTGTCATCTCCCTCTCTCTTATCCTCGCTATCCCCCTCTCTCTATAACTCTTTCTCCTGCTCCCCTGCTCTCACTCTTACACTCTCTTTTTTTTATGTAACTCTTTATGTCATCCACTCTATCGGTCTCTATTTCTTCTTATCTCTCTTATTCTACCTTTCTCTCTCTATCCTCCCTATTTGTAACTCTTTCTTTTTTGCTCCCTCTCTCTAAATCTACCTAACTCTCCCTACCACCTCTCTCTATTCTACCCTCCCACCTCTCCCTCTTTATCTCTCTCTCCCCCTCTCTTTTTCCATCTTATGCTCTCTCACCCTTTAAATTACTCCCTCTCTCTCCTCACCATATCTCGCTCACTCCCTTCCTCCTCTCTCGCTCTTCTTTCCTTTCTCTCTCTTTTTTATCTTTATGTTGCTTTTTCTAGCTTCCCAGGTTCTCTCCCTCTCTCCTCTTTGTTCTTTCTCACTTTCTCCCATTATCTCTCCCCTCTACCTCTATCTCTCTCTCGCTTCCTTGTTATCTTCCTCCCACTCTATTACCATCTCTATCTCACTTTCTTAGATATTACTCCCTCTTCCCGTCTATCCTTATCTCTACCTTCTTTTCTACTCACTCTCTACATGTCTTCTTTCTATCTCTCCCTCCATTCCCTCTCTTCATCACTTTTTATCACTTTCTCTTTCTCTCTCTCAGTCCCTCCGTCTCTCACCCTCTCCAACTCTTCTCTCGCTCTCTTTTGTCTCTTTGCTCTCCCTTGCTTCCTCACTTCTCTTTCTCTCTCACTCTCTCTCGCACTATCGCTTGTTGTCTCCCTCTCTTTATCTCTCTCTATCCCCTCCTCTTTAATTTTCTCTCTACCCTCTCTCGCCCTTTTCATCTCTCTCACACTACCAAACTTTCTCTTATTCTCTCTATCTCCCTCTATTATCTCTGTTCATCTGTCTCCCTCTCCCCCGTCTCCCTCTTTCCATCACTTGCTCCATCTTCCTTACTCTTCCCTCTTGCTTTCTCTTCTCTCTTTCTCTTCCAACCTCCTCTCTCAGCCTCCCTCTCCCATACTCTATTTTCTCTTCAACATGCTTTCCTCTCCCTTCTCTCCATCTCTTACCTCTCCCTCTCTTTCATATTCCATCATTATCTCTATCTTTCTCTCTTTTCCTCCTTACACTATATTGCACTCCCATTATCTCGCTATCTCTCACTGAAACTGCACTCTTATATCACTTTCTCTTCTCTTTTTCTCAGTCTCTCTTTCTCATACTTAATATTTTGTCACTCGCTCTCTCCACCCTTTCTCGCACTCACTCTTACTCTTCCTCTTCCATTTTCTTCTAATACTCTAATCTCTAATTAAATATCTCACTCTCCCTTCTCTTTTTCTCATCTTTCTCTTCTCTCACCCTCTCTACTCTTGCTCCTACTTTGCCCTCTCTCTTTCTTTCTTTCTCTCCCTCTCTCTCTCTCTGTCTGTCTGTCGCCATCTTTCCTTCCTTCCTCCCACTCTATCTCGATCTCCCTTCTCCCCATCACTCTTCCCCATCTCTTCACCTCCTCCTCATTCCTCTCTCCCACTCTCTCTATTGCATTTGTCTCCTCTTTGTGCCTATCAATCCGTCCCTCCCTCTCTCCTCTCTCTTCTTTATCATTTCTCTCACATACTCTCTCTATCACTTCTCTGTTTTTTTCTCTTTATCTCGTACTCTTTTGTCCTGAAACTCAGAACTACTCTCTTTAATACATGTATATTCACTCTCTTCTCTCTAAATTTCTTTATAGAGGCTCTCTCTCTTTTTTTCTCTTTGTTCCCCTCTCCATTCCACGCTCTCTCTCTTTTTTTCTCTTTGTTCCCCTCTCCATTCCACGCTCTCTCCATCTCTTTATCTCTCTTCTCTTTCTCCCACTCTTTCTCCCTCTCTCCATCTCTCTATCTATACCTCCCACTCTCTCTTCCTCTCTCCATCTCTCTATATCTCCCTCCTATGTACTCCTCTCTCTCTCTCATGTCCTCTCTATCTCACACTTTTTCTCTATTTCGCTCTCTTTCCCTGCCTTCCTATATCTTTCTCTCACTCTCACACTCTCCTTTGCTTCTTATTACTTATTCCTATCCCACTCTTTCTCTATCTATCTCTTTTTATCTTCACCTCCTTTCCTTTCTTCCGCTCTCCCTCCCTCCCTCTTTTCATCTATTTCCCTCTCTCCCTTCCTCTTTGCTCCTTCAATTGCTCATTTTTCTCCCTTTTCCTCTATCTTCTCTCGCATTACTCCACCTTCTCGTACTCTTCCCATGTCCTTGAGAAATAGAGTGTGTGCTGAAATGACAAATGAAGGTTTGGTAGTAGAGCGATAGAGCAAAGTGAAGTGTGAAAAAGTTAGAGCAAGAGCGATGAGTTTAGGCTGAACGGTGGTTGAGAGAGTTAGAGGCAGAGAGTGAAAGGGAGGGGAGAAAGGGACATAAGAGGGTGGGAGAGAGATTGATAGTGGGAATGAAAGAGATAATGAGAGAGAGAGAGAGATAGAAGAGGGTAAAAAATGCAAGAGAAAGGGAGAGAGTGTGAAGAGAGTAAAAGAGGAAGATACTGGGGAGAGAGTGAGAGATAGTAAGTGAGAGTAAAGTGAGAGAGGAGTGAAAAAGGGAAGGGAGATAGTACGAGAGGAAGAGAGGGGTGAAAAGTGGGAGTAAGAGTTTGGAAAAAAGAAAGCTTTTGTTGGGGTGAAAGACAAGGGACAAGGAGATAAGCGTAGGAGAGAACACGAGAGGGCGAGTGAGTAGAGATGGGACCGGAGGGAGTGAGTGTGCAAGAGAGGATGAGAGGGGCGAAAAGAAGGCGAAAATAAAGAGATTGATAGAAATAAAGATAGAGAGATAAATAATATGATCAACGATTAGAGAGAGTAAGAGTTAGAGCGAGTGAGAGAATTAACCGAGTGCGAGAGAGAAAAGGGATAGCAGAGAGATAGTGAGAGAGTGATAGAGATAGAGAAACAGAGAGAAAGAAAGGTGGGAGCGAGGAGCGAGATGAGAGAGTAAAGGGGGAAGACAGATAGAGAGGAAGTACAATATAAAAGAGAAGAGAGGGAGAGCGAGTGAAGAAAAAGAGTTGGAGCACAAGATGGAGGGAGGAAGAGAGAGCGAGCAGAATAGATAGAGTGAAGAGTAAGAGAGAGAAGAGAGAGTGTGAGAGAAGAGAGAGAATGTGAGAGAAGCATGGTGGGGAGAAAAGGAAAAGAGACACGAGAGAGAGAAACATAAAATGGCATTAGAAGATTGTGCAAAAGAAACAAATTATAGAGTGTGTGATAGAAGTGTGAGAGAGAGAAAGAGCTAGGAAAATGAGTGTTTGATATTGAGTTGGAAATGAAAATGAGGAGAGTGAAATATAGAATTGATAAATGAGAGATAGAATTGGAATGAAGGAGAAATGTAAGAGATGGAGAGAGGGAGCGGGAGAGGAGGGAATAGAGGTAGAGAGTGAGTGTAAGTGAGCGTGAGAGAGAAAGAAAGGCGGGTGTTGGAGGAGGGGTGGGAATGAGAAAGAGAAGGAGAAGATAAATGGAAGGGAGAGTGAGATAGTAAGAGTGAGAGAGCAAGAGTGAGGGAGGGGTGAGTGAGAAATAGGAAAAAAGAGGGAGGGAAATATGGAGGGGAGACTGATAGAAAGAGAATGAGAGAGAGAGAGAGGGGAAGAGAGAGAAGAGAAGAAATAGAAAGAGAGAGAAGGCGAGAATGAGAGAGAGGGAAGAAGGAAGAGAGAGATGGAAAGAGAAGAGAGAGAGAGTGCGAAAGAACCGAATCAGAAAGTGGGGCAACGAGTGGGAGAGAGATGGAGCAAGTGAAAGTAGAGAGAGTGGAAGAGTGGGTGGGAATGAGGATGAGAGTTGGAGAGATAGAGGAGGGCGGGGATTCAAGGAGGGGGAGAAAGTGAGAGCGTGAACGAGAGAGAGGGAGAAAGAGAGGGAGAGAGACAAGAAGAGAGACTATAGCGGGGAAAAAGGAGGGATAGAGTGTGGGAGAGAGAGGAGGAAAGAGTTACGGAGATAATGATAGAGAGAGATAAGAGGGAGAGCGAGAAAGAAAGAGGTGAGAGAGAGAGAGCGAGAGTAGAGATAGGCGTATGAAAATGTCTGAAAATAAAAGAGGGGCGAAGGAGGTGAGATGTGAGGAGAGGGGGAGAGGAGTGAGCCAGAATTATTTAAGGAGAACAAAGAGATAGAATTTGTGTGTGGAAGAGAGAAGAGAGAATACGGACATGCGATGTGTGAAAATTAGAGAGGGAGAGTGAGAGAGAATGTGGAAGAGAGGAAGCAGATGGTGAGAGACGAGCGAATGAGAAGGGGAGAAGAGAGAAAGGTAATATAGAGAGTAAGTGGTGGAGAAACGGAGAGAGGAACAGAAAGAGAGAATGAAGAGCTTGGAGAGGCGAGAGTGAAAAGTGAGAGAAATACATAGACGGTTGGAAAAGATAGAATGAGTGAAGGAGGGTAGGAGAGAGGGAGAGGGAGAAGGATCGAGAGAAAGTGGGGAGAATGAGTAGAGATAAAGGTAGAGAAGAATATCAGAGACGAAGAGAGAAAGGAGTGATGGAGAGAAGAGAAGAGTTCCGCGACGAGAGAGGTGGAGAGAGAGGAAGAGAATGAGATGAGGAGGAAGAAAAATTAAGTAAGAGAAAGTGTAGAAATGCAATTAATGAGAGAGAAGGTAAGAGACTAAGAAAGAGAAGGGAAGTGAGGAGGAAGAGGGAGGAAAGCATGGAAAAAGTTAGTAAGAGATATAGAGAGAGCGAAGAGAGAGAGGTAGATATGGAGAGAGGAAAGTGTGAAAAAGAGCTTGAAAGAAAGAGAGAGAGAAGAGTGTGATGAAGAGATAGAAATAAAATCTGTGAGCGAAGCTATTGATAGAGCGAGTGAAGCAAATAAAGAGAAAGGGAGGAGAGGAGAGAGGAAGAGAGGAGGGATTGATTGAAGATTAGAGGAGAGAAATGGGGAGTGAGTGAAAGAGAGAATCAAGTGAGAGTGGGAGAGATAACAAGTGTGGGAGAAAGAGAAATAATGCATAAGAGAGAGTAATAAGAAAGGCGAGAGTGAGGAAGGAGGAAGAAAGGGCAAATGAAATGGAGGAGGGAGAAAGAGAGAGAAGATAGAATGAGAGTAAGAGGGAGATGGAGAGAAAGAGAGAGAGAAATAGAAGAGATCCGTGAGAGAGAGATGGAGGGCACGAGAGAGAGAGAGAGAGAAGGAGAGAACATGAGAGAAACAAAGACTGAGAGGGAGAGGGAGAAAGAAAGAAAAATGAGGGAAGAGAAAGAATAATAGAGCGAGAGAGTTGTGGGATGAGAGATATAGGGTTATAAAGAGGAAAATAGAAGTAGAGAGATGGAGGTAGAGGAGAAAAGTGTATAACAAATAGCTTGAAAGAAAGAGAGAAATGAAGGCACTAGTAGGGAGTGCGCGAGAGAGATAGATAGAGAGAATGAGGTAGATAAAGTGAGAGGTAGGGAGGGTTGGTTAGGGGCAGCCCAGAGAAGGAGAAAGGGGGAGTGAGTGAGGAAGAGAGAGTGAAGAGCCAGAGAGAGAGAGAAAAACTTAGATAGAGAGAGAAAACAATAAGATAGTAAGGAAAGGAAGAAGGTGGGCAAAGACGAAGGGGAGAGATTTGTACGAAAGAGAGGATGGAGAGTGAATGTAGTGAGATATAGGTAAAGAGAGAAGGACGAGTGAGAGAAAGTAGGAGTGAGAGAAATGAGTATGTGTGATAGAGAGAGAAAAGAGATCCATAATAAAAGAGAGATGAAAAGTACAAGAGTGGTAGGAAGTAGAGAGAGACAGAGAAAGAAAGAGTGAGAGTGAAAGAGAGAGAGAGGAGCGAGAAGATATTGATGAGGAAGCGAAGAGAAAGGATTAAAGGAATTGCGGGGAGAGAAAAAGCAAGAGTGTAAGAGATCAAGACATGAGAGAGAGAGGAAGTAGAGGAGAAGAGTGAGGGATAAGGAGTATGAAGGAAGAGAGAAGAAAGGACGAATATGAAAGAATTGATAGTGAGTTTTTAGAGAGATTGATAGAGGGAGGGTGACATAGATAGAAGGGAGGTAGAGGGGAGGGATGCATGGATTATGTATAGGAGTGAGGGGGTCCGAGTGAGAAGAAAGAGAAGCGAAAGAGAAAAAGAGTGAGAGAGAGGGCATAAGTGAGACAAAGAGAGAGAGAGAGAGAGAGAGAAAACATAATAGACATAGGTAAGAAAGGAGTGGATGAGGGAAGGAGGGAGTGGGCAACAAAGAGGAAAGAGAAGGAGAGGGAAAATGAGAGTGAGATGGAGGTATAGAGGAGTTAGTGAGAGCAAGAGAGAAAAGAGTAACACGAAGAAAGAGAAGCCCTTAAAGAAATGAGAGAGAAAATTGGGAGACATTAAGAAGTTAGTAAAATGGTGTTAGTTGGAGAGAGAAGCTAAATACATTAGGGATAGAGATAGGGAAGGCAGAGAGAGTGAGAAAAGTGAAGATGAGGAGAGAGAGAGAAATGGAGAGATGGAGAAGATGTGTCACGAAGTACGAAGATGCGAGAAAAATAAAAAGGAGAGAAAGCAAGAGAGTGATTGCATAAGAGAAAGAGAAAAAATTAGAGTGAAAGAAATTGAGAAGTGAGTGCGAGAGGATTGAGGCCACAAGAGAGGGAGGGAGGGAGAGAGAATGAGATAAAGAAAGCGTGAGAGATAGGATCTAGAGAAGAGAGAGCCACGAAGTTGAAGTGTGAGAGAGATGGAAAGAAAGGAAGAGAGAGCGAGAGCGAGCGAGGGAGAGAGTGAGATAGAGATAGTAATGAAAAGGGAGAGTATGACATATAGAGAAAAATAAAAGTAGAAGAGAGATAGAGAGAGGGTGAATCGAGAGAGACGGTGAAGAAAGAGAAGATGAGTGTGAGAAAGAGCTGAACTAAAGAGGGAGAAGAGGGAGAGAGGGAGTGATGAAGGAAGATTGAGGTAAAGAGGATATAGATAGATAAAGATGTGAGATACATAGGTAGAGAGAAAGAGAGTATGGAAAGAGATAGTTTTAGATTAGAGTAAGAAAGGGGAGGCAAGCAGGAAAGTGCTGAAGAGAAAGTGTATGTGAGGGAGGGAAAATGGGAGAGAAATAGAGAGATAAATGTATCTTCATTCTATCTTCATCTCTATTTCATTCTCTACTGCCACTCTGTTCCTTATTCTCTCGGTCTTTCTCTCGGTCTCGCTCTCTCTCCTTCTCACACTTTGATTTGTAGCTCTCTTGGTCTCTCTCTCTTTTCCTCTCTCACCCTCTCCCTCTACTCTTTTTCTCCCCAGCTCCTAGTTCCCAAACTCTCTTTCTCTCATCATGTCTAGCTCTCTCTTCTTTCCCACATCTCTTTCTCTTATTATTCTACCTCTCTGCCACTCTCTCTCCACTCTCACTCTCCCTTTCCCTCTCCCTCTTCCTCCCTCTCTTTTCTCTTCCTTTTTCTCTCTCTACCCACTCATCTCTCTTTCTCTCTTTATCTCTTAGTCTCCCTCTCTCTTCTCTCACTCTCTCTCCTGGCTCTCTCACTTTATATCTTGTGCTCTCTCTTACTCTCTAATCCTTTCTACTCCTATCCCCCCTCACTCTTACTCTCTCTCATCCTTTCTACTCCTATCCCCCCTCACTCTCTCCAACTCTTTCTCTTTATCCATCACACTCTCTATTTCTCTCTTTTCTCTCTATCCCTCTTGCTCTTCTTTCTCTCTCACTCTCTCCCCATTTCCTCGATAACTCTCCTCACACTCTTCTCTCCTCTCCATCACCCTCCCCTTCCTTTTCTAGCTCTTTCCCTCTCTCTCTACCTCCCTTTCTTCTTTTTGTATCTATCAGAATCTCAATATCACTCTACTGCTTATTTTTTCTCGCATCACTCTTTCTTACCTGAAACTCTATGAAATTCTCTCTAAATCTCCCCATCTCCCCAACCCCCTCTTTTCTCTTTTTCTCGTACTCTTTTCTATCTCTATCCTCTTCTCTCCCATGTTCTCTCTATCTTGCTCTCAATCACTATCACAATCTATGTCTCGTTGTCTCCCTCTGTCTCTCACACACACTTCTCTCTTTCTATTTATATCTTTATCTCTCTTTCTTTATCCCTCTTTTTCTCTCTCTCTCTTTCTTGCTCTCTCTTCTCTCACTCTCCCCTTTGGCTAGCTCACTCCCTCCTCTATTCTCTCTTAATTTCTCTTTCAACCTCTCTCTAGTCCTCTCTCCCCTTGCTCTCTAACTCTTTATCTTTCGTCTCGTCTCTCTTGTTCTCTCACGGAAGTCTCATACACTCTCATCGCTCTCTCTTCTCTAACTCTCACTCTTCTCTCTTGTACTCTTCACTCTCTTTTCCCCTCCTCCATCTTGTGCTCTCCAACTCTTCTTCTCTCCCTCCCGCTTTCTCTCTCTTATCTTTTATACTGTAACTCATCCCTCTCTCCATTTATCTTCCCCCTTTCGCTCTCTCCTTCCCTCGCTCCCTCATTCTCCCTCCCTTTCTCTCTCTTGCTCTCTTATCTCTATCACTCATGCGCACACTCTCTCCTATCTCTCCCTCTCTCGCACTCTCTTAATCCCCCACCTCCCTCTATCTCTCACTCTCTTTTTGTTGATCGTTTATCTCTCTATCTTGATTTCTCTAACTCTTTCTTTTACTCTTCTTTGAGTCTCTTTCGTCCTCTCTTGCACTCTCACTCTCTGGTCCCATCTCTTACTCTCACTCTCTCCCTCGCTTTCTCACTCTTGCTCTCTTCCTCTTTCCTACTCTTTATCTCCTTGTCACATACCCTCTCTCTAGCCCCATCTCATGCTTTCTTTTTTTCAAACAATTACTCTCTCTTCTCTCACTCTCCCCTTGGCTAGATCATTCTCTCTCCATCTATCTTGTTATCTCTTTCTTTCACTCTCTTAGAGCAAGATTGGTCAAGAGGTTGGGTGGAACGAAAGTAGAGCGAGTTGGAGGAGAGAGTGAGAGGGAGAGGAGAGAGAGTGGAGGGATGGACACAAGAGAGTGGGAGAGATAGATAGTGGGAGAGATAGAGATAATGACGAAGAGAGAGTGAGGGTAAAAATTGCAAGAGAAACGGAGAGTGCTGATAAGATGGATTAAGAGAGGGAGAGGGCGAGAGAGAGAGAGAGAGAGAGAGAGAGAGAGAGATACAAGAGAGTGAGAGTAAAGTGAAAGAAGGAGTGAGAGGGAAGGAAGGGAGAGAGTGAAAAGAAGGAAGGGTGAAAGTAGGAGTAAGGGTTGAAAAAAGAAAGCATGAGATGGGGCTAGAAAGAGGGCAAGAGACATGGAGATATAGAGTAGGAGAGAGCTGGAGAGTGAGTGAGGAAGCGAGGGAGAGAATGAGAGTAAGAGATGGGACCAGGGAGTGAGAGTGTAAGAGAGGATGAGAGAGACTAAAAGATGAGAAAAACAAATAACTAGAGAGAAAGCAAGGTAGAGAGAGATAAATGATCAATAGAAGAGAGAGTGAGAGATAGAGGAAGGTACACTAAGAGAGTGCGAGGGAGGGAGAGATAGTAGAGAGAGTGTGCGAGTGAGTGATAGAGGTAAGAGAGCAAGAGAGAGAAATGTAGGGAGATCGAGGGAGCGAGAGAAGGAGGGACTGAAAGGGGGGAAGACTGTTGGAGAGAGGGAAGAGTTACAATATAAAGAGAAGTGAGAGAAAATAGAAGGGGGAGAAGAAGAGTTAGAGTGCACAAGATGGAGTGGGGAGGGAGAGAGAGAGTGAGAAAGAGTGAAGAGTAAGAGTGAGGAGAGAGTGAGAGATGAGAGAGTGTGAGAGAAGAGAGAGAGATGTGTAAGATAGAAGAGTGATAGGGAGAGAAGGAAAAGATACATGAGAGAGAGAAAGATAAAATGGGATTAGAAGATTGCGCAAGAGAAAAAAATGAAATACTACATCAAGTTGGCAAGCAAGCCAGTATTATAAAAGATGAAATATCCAGCCATAATAATATGACTCCTTTATCCTTAGGCTTGAATTAAGATGACAAATCGTTATGACTCTTTCTCCTTATACCCCATGAATTGGCTTGAATTCACGTGGAATTTGAATTAAATCTTCTCTTGAAGTCTTGTCATTGCCATCCATGTTTTTAATTTGCGTCAATAGAGTCTAAATGAAATAGATATGGAGAGAAAGAGAGGAAATAAGAGTGATTGTGAAAGAGTAGAGATGGGGAGAGTAAAAAGTAGAGTGAGAGAGAGGGATAGAGAGTGAGAGAGAGAAATAGAGATAAGATAGAGAAGAAGAGAGAAAGATAAAGAGAGATTGTGAGGGTAGAGATAACATGTGTGAGAGAGAAAGTAAGAAGAGCTAACATGTGTGAGAGAGAAAGTAAGAAGAGCGAGAAAGCAAGAGTAGAGAGAGTAGGAAATAGAGTGTAAGAGAGAGGAAGGCAGAGAAAGAAGATCGAGAGAGGCGAGAAAGGGAGGGAAAGAGGTGCATAAGTGAGAGATAATGACGGTGGGTGAGTTCGAGGAAGGGGGAGAGTGAGTGAGTGAACATCAAGGGGGATACAACGAGAGGGTGGAGCTGGAGAGAGCTGGAAGGAGAAAGAGAGGGAAAGAAAGAGTAAAGAGAGAGGTATGAAGGGTTGGAGAGAATGATAGAGAGAGAAAGGAGAGCGAGAGAATAGAGATGAGAGGGGGGAGGAAGGTAAAGATAGAGAGATATCAAGAAATATAGAAAGAAAGAGATACCGAGAGTGGATATGAGATAGAAAGGGAGAGAAGAGAGGGAGTGAACCAAAAAATAGAAAGAGAGCAAAGAGAGAGGATGTGTGTGAGAGAGTAAATGACAAGTGAGACAGTCAAGTAGAGAATAAAGAGCTTGAGAAGAATGATAGTGAGAATGGGAGAGTGAGAGAAAGTGAGTGAGGGAGAGAGAGTGGCAGTGAATGCAAGAGGATGACGAGAAGGAAGCGAGAAGTAAGATTGAGACTAAAAGGATGAAAGAGGGATCGAGAAGAGAGATGTGTGAGGACTAAGTTAGAGTGAAAGTGAGAAAGAGAGGGTAAAGGAGTAAGAGAGAGAGAAGACAGTAAGGGAAAATATACAAAATAAAAAGAGAGAGAGAGAGAGAGAGAGATCAAGAGAGGAAGGGAAAGAGAGAAGTGTGAGAGAAAGAAAGAGAGTGAAATGAAGAAAAGTAGTGTAGTGATTGAGAACATGATAGAGAGAAAAAGAGAGAGAAAGAGAAAAGTGTGTGGGAGAGAAGGGAGGAGAGAGAGATAAATAAGAGAGAGTGATCTAGCGAAAGGGGAGAAGGAGAGAAGAGAGGGCAAGAAAGAGAGAGAGAAAGAGGGATAAAGAGAGAGAGAGAGTGAGGGAAAACAATAAAGATATAAAAGAAAGAAAGAAGAATGAGAGAGGGAGAAAATGAAACATAAATTGTGATAGTGATTGAGAGTAAGATAGAGGAACGAATGGAAGATAAGAGGATACAGAGAGATGAAAGAGCGTGAGAAAGACGAAAGAGGAAAGGGAGATAAAAGAGAAATATAGAGTGTATGTGTGAGGGAAGTGAGTGAGAAAATTGTGAGAGTGATATTGACATTCGAGGGATACGAAGAGAGGGAGGATAGAGAGAGGACAAGGAAGGCCCCAGAAAAGAATGGGGTGGGAGAGTGTGAGGGAGAGTGGGAGAAGAATTATTGAAAAAGGGGAGGAGAGTAAGAGAGAAAGAAGAGCAAGAGAGAGAAGATACACATTAAAGAGAGAAATAGAGAGTGAGATAGAAAAACAGAAAGAGAGAGTTTAGAAGTAATAGTGACGAGATATTGGAGTAGAGAGTGTGAAAGAAGAAAGAGAGAGCACGATAGATTGAGAGAGCCGAAGAAAGTGAGACAATAGAACCGAGACGAAGAGATCGAGAGAAAGAGAGATGGAGAGGCAGAGAGAGACGAAAGAATGTGAGAGGAGAGGGAGAGAGAGAGAAAGAGTGAGATAGGGAGAAAGTAATTGGGGAGAGAGAAAACGAAGAGAAATAACATGAAAAGGTAGTATATATGAAAGTGAGAGAGGGAAGAGAGAGAAGAAAGAGAGTTAAGAACAAGAGAGAGGGGGAGAAAGGAGTAGAGGGAGAGGGTGAAAGAGATAAAGATAGAGAGAGCAAAGAGAGCCAGAAATGAGAGCGTGAGAAGAGAGAGAGCAAGACAGAGAAAGAGGCAAGGGATTAAGGAAATAGAGAGATAGAGGGAATGAAAGAGAGATGAAGATAGAATGAAGATATATATATATATATATATATATATATATATATATATATATATATATATATATATATATATATATATATATATATTATATTTATGTATGTATGTATGTTTGTATGTATATATATATATAGAAAAGGTAGAGAAAGAAAGCAATTAAAGAATAGAGAAAGTGAGGAAAGGTGAGGCAAAGAAAGGAAGGAGAGACAAGGGTGGAGAAAGGGAGGGAGGGGAGATAATGAGGGGGATGGAGAGAGGTACATAAAGTAAAAGAGATAGAGCGAGAGAGAGGGTTGAGAAGGTAATATAAGAGAAGAGAGAGATGGAATGAGAGAGAGTGAGAGAAAGAGAAAGAAAGGGAGAGAGATAATAAGAGAGAAGAGAGAGAAGAGAGAGCGAGAGAAGAATGAACATGCAAGTGAAAGAGAATAATAGACAGAGAGAGAGAATGTGAGAGAGAAGAGAGGGAGATATATATTTATAAACTAAAGAGAAAGAATGAGGGAGGGAGTAAGGGGGAGTGAGGGAAGGAGAGAGAAAGACATAGAGGGAGTGTGGGTGGAGAGAGTGTGAAGAATGGAAAGGAGGTAGAGAGAGAAAGAAGAAGCGAGGGAGAGGGGCATCCTAAGAGTGTGAAGGAACAAATGAGTGAGAGAGAAAGTGAGAGAGCAGAAGGAATGTACATACAGAGAAAGCACGATGTAGAAAGCAAATGAGAGAGAGGGAGAGGGAGAAGTATGAGTAAGATGACAGAGAGTAAGAGAGGGGGCGGAAAGACAAAGAGAAGGAGAAATAAGGGGCAGAGAAAGGGAGGGAGGGAGGGATTAGATACATAATGAGATAGAGATGAGAGTGAGAGGGAGGGGAGAGAGAGAGAGAGAGAGAGAGAGCACGTATGGTGGGGAGGGAGGATGAGTTAGAAAGAGAACAAGGAAGATAGTGACGGTGAGTGAGAAAGAGAGAGTAGGTGACGATAAGAGAGAAAAGAGTGAAAGAAAGAGAAGAGAGAGCATGCACGAGATGCAGATTAATAGAATTAGAGAGGAAATTTGAGATATCGGATGACATAGAGCGTAGGAGAGAGAAAGAGAGAGTGAGACGAATAAGGGAGGGAGAGTAAGAGAAAGAAAACAAGGGAGAGGGGGGACAAATAAAGCTTAGAGAGAGAGATAGAGGTAGAGAGCAAGGAGAGAGGGAGGGAGAGAGAGAAAGAGAAAGTGGAAGAGAGATGGAGAGTGAGAGAGAGAGAAAGGGAGTAAAGAGAGAGCGAGAGAGGAGTTAGAAGAAGAGAGAGTGAGATAGAATGAGGGAGGGAGAGTAGAGATAAAGCAAAAAAGGGGGTGGGGGGACGAAAAAAGCTAAAGAGAGGGATAGAGAGAGAGAGAGACGAAGGAGAGACCGAGGAGAGAAGTGGAGGAAGGGAAGAGAGAGGGAGGCAGGAGAGGGAGAAGAGCGAAGGGAAAGTGGGAAGAGCAAGAGAGAGGAGGATAGTTGGAGGGTAGAAGAGGAGTGAGGAAGATAGGGAGAAAGATAAAAATGAAAATTTGAAGACGAGTGAAGAGGAAATTGAGAGGAGAGAGAGTGAAGAGGGAGCGAGAGAGAAGAGTGTGAGAAAGAGAGAGCATGTGAGAGAAGAGATGGAGATGTGAAAGGGAGAGAGAGATTTAAGAGCATGAGTAAATAAAGTAAGAGAGAGAGAGAGGAATATTGAGAGTGAGGGTGAGAAAGGATGAGGGATAGTGAGAAATAGAAAAAAAATAAAGTGATAGAAGAGAGGGCTATTGAGTGCGAGAGATAGATGAAGTAGGCGAAACTTTGAGCAACAAATGAATGGAGATAAGAAAAAGAGATAGGGATGGTAAGATGGATAGAGAGATGGGATGGGGAGGAAGGGAGGCAATAAGATAAGTGGAGACCAAGTAAAAAGGAAGCGTGAGAGATGGAGAGAGTGTGTGTGGTAGAGAGAAAGCGGGGAGGGTGGGTAGAGAGAGAGAGAGGAGGGAGATGGTCGAAAGAGTGAGGGAGAGAGAAAGAGTGAGGTAGAAAAGGAGAGAAGAGAGCGATAGAGATGTTGATAGTGGTAGATAGAGAAAGAGAAAGATGAGGAAAGATAGGGTAGATTTGAAAGAGAGTGAGGAGGTGATAGATGTTTTGTGAGGAAGATAAAAAAACAAGAGAGGAAGTGAGAGAAAGAGAATGTAAGTAGGACGTTAAGAGAAGGGAAGAGTGAGAGGAGAGAGGAGAAGAGAAAATGGAGTAAGAGAGTGAGATAAAGAAGCTGACATGGACCAAGAGAGGAAGGAAAGAGATAGAAAATTGGAGAGATAGTGATGAGAGAAAGAGAGTGGGAGGGAGGTAGTGAACGCAGAGAGAGGGAGTAAAGAAGGTAAGTGAGAGATAAGAACGAATGTGGGGGTAGTTGAGAGAGATGGAAAATGGAGCAAAAGGTGAGAGATAGAGAAAGATGGCTTTGCGGTGTGTGTAAGATACCGAGAGAGAGGAAGAGAGAAATAAAAGAGGGTGCGGCGGAGATCGAAAGAATGTGAGATAGAGGAGAGAGAATGAGAGAAGAGAGAGCGAGAGAGAAAGTGGGATAGAGAAGATATAGACGGGCGAGAGAAGGATGGAGGGAGGGAGAGTAAGCGATTAGATAGAAAGAGAGAGAGGGAGATAAAGAAAGAGGGTGGGTAGGAGTGAGAGAGAAAGAAAGGGCATGGGAGAGGGAGGCAACAAGTGATAGAGATAGATAATAAGTGAGAGCAAGAGAGAAGGTGAGAGCGACAGAAAGGGGAACAAAGAGAGTATGTGTGTTTGTGTGTGTAAGCAGGAGAGATAGAGAGAAAGGAAGAGAAATCATGAGATAGAGGCTGAGTGCGAGAGAGAGAGAGAGAAGAAGAGCTACATAATATGAGCAAAGTTTAGAGAGATAGACCAAATTGATATTAGAAGAAGAGTAACAGAAGAGACAATGATTAGAGAGAGATATAAAAAGATAAAAAAGAAAAATGGAAAGGAATAGTGTCTAAAAATGAGAGAGATAACATGAGAAAGAGGGAGAATGAGAGTGATAGTGTGAGTGAGGCAATTGAGAGGGAGAGAGATAGAGAAAGAGTTAGAGGAGCGAGATAAAGTTAGAGAGAGGCGAAGGAATAGAAGAGAGAGTGAGTGAGAGAGAAAGATAGAAGATCAGAGAGTGCGTAAAATAATAGAAAGAGAGTGTAGGAAATAGTGTGTAAGAGAGATAGTGGGAGAAGATAAGAGTGAGAGAGAGAAAGAAGTGAGAAAGGGAGGGAATGGAGATTAGAGTTGGAGAGAAAGAGGGAGGGAAGAGAGTGAGTGAGTGAACGAGAGAGACGGATAAGGGGGAGAGAGGAAGATAGAAGGCTGGGAAAAGGTCGAAAGTGTGGAAGAGAGAGGGAGAGAGAGTTAGAGTGATAATGATAGAGAGAGATATGAAAAAATGAGAGAAGAGAGAATTGAGAGAGAAAGAGCAAGGTAGAGTAAAGATAAAGAGATATGAAAAGTATGACGAATAAAGAGGCTGAAATAGGAGAGTGAAATGGTAAGGGAGAGGGGAGATGAAAGGCTAGAAATATTGAAAGAGAACAAAGAGAGAATGTGTGTGAGAGAGAATATGAGAATAAAGAGCATGAGAAGTGTGAAAATGAGAGAGAGAGAGAGAGACGGCGCGATAGAGAGACGAGTGGCGAGAGAGGGAACGGAGAGGATGAGAGAGAGAGAGAGAGAGTAATATAAAGATAAGAGGGGAGAGAGGGGTCGAAGGAAGAGACGAAAGAAGAGTGTGTGATTAAGAGTGAAAGTGATAGAGAGGAGAGTAAGTGAGGAAAGGATAATAGAAGAGAGAGAGTGAAAAGAATGTGTTAAGATAGACGAAAAGAGAGAGGGAGAGATAGAAAGACTAAGAACAAGTGAGAGAAAGAGAGCGAAAGTAAGAGAGAGATAAAGAGAAAGAGAGATGAGTGAGATTGAGAGGAAGAAATTATGGTAATGGTTGAGATCAATATAAAAAAAAGGTATGAGGGAGGAGAAGAGAGAGAAAAGAGTTAAGAGAGATGGGAACGGGGATATAGAGAAGAGAAAGAAGATAAGAGAGAAGAGAGAGGGAGAGAGAGAGAGAGAGAGTAAGAGGATTTGAGTGAGAGAAAGAGTGTATGAGAGTGAGATGGATATTGTGAGGAGAAAGGAGAGAGTGATGGAGGGAGGGAGAGAGAGGAGAGCGAGAGCAAGAGAGGAGGTGCGGAGGGAGAGGGAGAGTGAGAGAGAGTGAGAGAGAGCCATTAAGACAGTGAGAGGAAATTCAGAGAAAAAAGGAAGAACAAGAAACATAAGATAGATAAGGAGATAGTGTCTAAAAGAGTGAGCGAGAGGGTCATAAAGAGAGAGAGTTGGGGAGCAAGAGAGAGGGTGATAGAGGAGTAGAGGGAGAGAGTGTGAGAGGTGAAAATAGTGAGAGAGAGAGATATAAAGAGGGAAAAAGAGAAGAGAGAATTTGTGTATCACTATACTTTTTGCTTACTCTCCATATCTTCCTCTCTCTCTCAATCTCTGCCACTTTTTCTCTGTCTTTATTTTCCTCTATTTTGTTTTACCACTAGCTTTTATCTCTCTCCCTCCATCTCTCTTGCTCTATCTTAAGGTCTCCTTTCCTCACACTTTATTAATCCCACTCTCTGTCTCTCTCTTTCCCTCCCTCTCTCTCTTCCATCCCATTCTTACTCTTATCTCGCTCATTGTTCTCTCTCCTCTCGCTCGCTCCCTTCTTCGCTTTCTTGCTTGGTCTATCCCTCTCTCTCACCCTTCTCTATACCTCAATTTTTTTTAGCTCTCACTCTCTCCTCTTTGCTCTTTCTCCGCCTCTCTTTGCTTTCATTATTTTCCCACTAGTTCTCTTTTTATCTTTGCCCCCGCAACCCTCTTTCTCCATCTCTCTTTACTCTCTCTAGCTGCTTCTCTCTCCCTCGGCTTCTTTCATCTTTCTCTCTATCCTTTTCTATCTCTCACTCCTTTCTCCCACTCTCTTTGCCTCTTCTTCTCTCTACTCTCTCTCCCTCCAATCTCTATCCCCTCTCTCTCCCTTATTTTGCCTCTCTAACTCTTTCACTCTCTTTAACCTCCCTCCCTCTTTCTTTCACTTTTCCCTCTCTTCTCTCCTACACTCTCTTCTCCATGTCTGTCTCTTTTGCTCTCTTGTTCTTCTATCTTGCTCTCACCCTCTTTATCTCTCTCTCTCTATCATCTCTTCCCCCTTTTTCTCACCCTCTTTGTCCATTCGTCTCTCCCATTGTCTTATTTCCTCCTCTCACACAACCTCTCTCTCATGCTTTATCTCTTTCACTCACTCTTCTCATGCTCCCTCTTCTTTATGCTTATTTCTCTCTTTTCTCTGTCTCATGCTCCCCCTCTCAATCCATCGGTTTCTCTCACTATCTCTCTCTCTTTGATTCTTTCTCTCAGTCTCTTTAACTCTCTTTTTCACCCTCTATCCTTAATTCTCTCTCTTCATTTCTTAATCTCTTCCTCTATCTCTCTTCAAAAGAAATGAGAGAGAGAGAAGAACAAGAGAAGGCAGAGTGAGAGATAGAGAGAGGTAGGGAGATTATGAGAGAATTTGGTGGAGGAGAAAGAGAGAGAGCAGGTGAGAAAGATAAAAGATACTAAGAGAGAGAGAGAGGGAGAGAGATGGAAACTAAAGAGAGAGAATGATGGGGAAAGGGGTGAGAGAAGAGGAGGAAGAGAGGGTCAGAAAGAGAGGTAAAGCTGAGAGAATGAATCGAACTGAGAAGATTGTGGGGAAAACATAAGGATAGAGAGGGGAAGAGTGGGTCGAAGGAGAAAGAGAGAGATAGAAAGAGATAAACATAAAGAAAGAGAGCATGAGGAGGAAGTGAGTTAAAGTCATAGACAGTGAGAGAGAGGTTGTGATAGAGGGAGGGAATAAGAAAGTAGAATAGAGGATAAAGAAAAGAGGTTGGGAAGAAATTAGAAAGAAATGAGAGTGAGAGAGAATTGAGGAAGCTAGATAAAAGGACGAAACCGAAGAGATGTGGAGAAGAGAATGCGGGAAATGAGAGAAAGCAGAAGAGTGAGAGAAAGGAGGGAGATTTAGAGAGAAAGAAGTAAAGAGGTATAATAAAGGAGACAGAAGGATAGAGATGGGAGGGAGAGAGAGTAGGAGAGACAAAGAGACTAAGAAAGAGGGAGGAGTGAGAGATAAAGCTAAGAGACAAAGATAGAGAGAATGATGAAGAAGGGAAGGGAGAGAGATGTAGCTAGAGAGAGAGTAAAGAGTGATGGAGAGAGGGTGTGGGGAGATAAAGCGAGAGAGAGAGGAGAGATGTAAAGAGATTGAGAGATAGAGAAGGAGAGAGAGATAAGCGAAGAGAGATTGAGAGAGATGGAACATTAGTGAAAGCGATAAGGAAAGTAAGACGGAAAGAGAATAGATAGCTAGAGAAAGAGAAAGAATGAATGAAAGAGAGGGTGATAAACATAGAGAGGGAGTGGGAGACGAGAGCAAGTGAGAGAGAGAAATTATGGGAGAGATTAAGAGCGTGAGAGAAAGAGTGAGATAAAGGGGGAAAGTGAGATATAGGAGGGAGAGAGATAGAGGGAGAAGAGAAAGTAAGAGTAGTGAGAGGGAGAGAAAAGATATTAAGATAAATTAAGGAAAAAATGAGCTAGAGAGAAATGGAGAATGACAAAGAGAGAGACATAGTGAGATAAAGATTATGAGAGAGAGACATAGGAATGGAGAGATAGAGAGAGCTACAAATGATAGAGGGAAAGGAGAGAGGGAGTGTAAGAGAAAGTTGAAAATGTGTAGAAACTCGAGAGAAGAGCGAGAGAGAGAGAGAGAGAATGGGAGAGTTAAAGAGATCTTGAAAAGTACGAAAGAATTAGAGAATGAGAGAAATATTGAGAGAAAAAGAGCAGAAGAGGAGGAAGAGAGAGGTATGGGAGAGCGGGTAAGAGAGAGAGAGAGAGTACGAGAGATAAAATAAAGAAAAGAGTGAGAGGGAGACAATTGAGAGAGCAAGGGAAGGGAGAGATAAAGAGAGCTATAGAAAGAAGAGAGAGAATACAATTGGGGAGAGAGGAGAGATTAATTGTAAGAAAGATTTTGATAGTGAAAGCATGAGAGATGGAGATACATAGAGAAAAGCATGAGAGAGGGGAGAGGAGATAGAGAAGAGGGAGGGAAGGGAGAGAGAAAAAGAATGAGTAAGAGGGGGCAAGTGAGGGATAAAGAAGAGTGATGGATGGGGAAGGGTGATGTAGAGAGTAAAGCGAGAGATAGAGGGAAAAGTGACAAAGAAAGATAGAGAGAGTGAGAGAGAGAGATGGAGAGAGAAAACAAGAACGATAACAAGGCAGAGAGAGAGAGAGAGAGCCCAAAAAAATAGTTTAGGGGACAAATTCATGGTGAGACAAAGAGAGAGACACATAAGAGAGGGGGAGATAATGATGAAGAATAGTGAGAGCAAGTGAGATGAGATAGAGGGAGATAAAAAAGTGGGAAAGAGAGAGTGAGTGAGCAATATAGATGCAGCAAGAGTAAGAGGGATGGAGCTTGAGAGGGAAGAGTGAGAGAGAAATAGAGTGAGAGAAAGTGAGAGACGAAAGATAAATACAGAAAGAGTGTGTGTGTCCAAGAGAGAGGGAGAGTGAACAAGTGAGAGTGTGTAAATGATAGAGGAAGGGAGAAAAAAGAGGGAGAGAGAAAAAGGAGGAGAAAAAGAAACGGGGAGAATTGGACATAAAAGACAAGAAAGGTTTGAGAGAGAGAGAGAAAAGGAGAGAGAGAAGGGGTGAGTGGCATTGGAAGATAAAGAGAGATAGATAAGAGAAAGATAGAGGGATAGGAGTGAGAGGAGGTGAGAAAATGGAGTGACGGTGGCAGTGAGCAAAAAAGAGAGAAAAAGAAGAAGGGAGAGGGAGAGAGGTAAGAGAAGTAAGAAGAAAGAGAGGGAGGAGTGAGGGAGGAATACATAAAGAGAGAGACAGACGATTAGGGGAGAGAGGGAGGAAAATATGAAAAGAAAAAGTAGCAGATGGAGAGAGATAGAGATAGATAAAAAGAGGGAGAGAGCGAGAGGGAGAAGAACAAGAGAAAGAAAGAAAGACCATGAAAAACAGAGAAGAGTGACAAAGAGAATGTGAGAAAAGAAGGGGAAGAGAGGAGTGAGTGAGAGAGTTTTAAAAGTGAGAAGTTGTGGATTAGAGGGAGAGAGAGAGTGAGAAGAAGAGTACTGTGATAGGCAAAGGTAGAGATGGAGATAGAAAAATATCGAGATATAGGAGAGAGAGATCTTGAGAGAGGGGGTAATATAATATAAGAAGGGAGAGGTGGTGATTGAGAAAGATAGAAAAAGAACAAAAAAAGAGAATGTATGAGATAGAGTGAAGGTTGGGAGAGAATGAAAAAGCAAATAAAGAACTTGAAAAGAGTGAAAATGAGAGAGGGAGATTGAGAGAAAGAGCATGAGAAGGGCAGTGTAATGTTAACGAAGAGAGAGATTGAGAGAGATATAGAGAGGGATATAGTAAAAGGAGGGAGAGTTGAGAGAGAAGAGGGTGAGGGTGATAAAGAACTGAGAGGGATATGGTGATTGAGAAGAGAGATAGGAGTTTAGAATTTGAGAGAGAGAAAACGAGCGGGGAGTGTGTGAGTTAGAGAGAGTGAAGTTTAGAAGAAATTGAAAGAAATGGGAGGAGGTAGGGAGGAGAGAAGGAAAGAGGAAGAGAGGGAGAATGGGAAGAAGAGGAAGGGAAAGATATCAAGAAAGGGCTAGAGAGAGAAAAGATAAAGAGAGAATATGAGGGAGAAGAGAGAAATGGTGAGTGATAGAGAGAAAGAGAAAAAATGAGAGGGTTAGAGAGCAAGATAAAAGAGGATAAGAGGAATAGAGAGAGGTGAGAACGAACGAGAGAGCACAAATGAGAGTTAAACAAAGCCGACTGGGAGAGCAAGGCAAACGGCGCGGAGGAGATAGTGAGGCAAAGAGAATGAGAAAATTATGTAATAAAAAGAAGTGTAAGAAAGAAATATATCCAAAGGTTAAGATAAACAAAGTGAGTAAGTGTGAAAGAGATTTAGAGTGAGAGAAGAGCTAAAAAGAGGGGGAGAGAGAGAGAAAGAGAAGAAGGAAACAAGAATTGTGAGAGAGAGATGGAGAGTGAATGTTGGAAAGAGAGCAAGGGAGGGAAGAGAGAAGAAGAGAGTGAAAGAGCGAGAAAGACATAGAGGAAAGAGAGGGAGATAGAAAGAGGGGGAGGAAAAAAATAAAAGAGAGATAGTTAGAGAGAGAATATGTGAGAGAGCAAGATAGAGAAAGAGAGCAAGAGATTAGACAGACCTACACAGATAGATTAAGAGAGAGAGCATGAGAGAGGGAGAGTGGGCGTGGAGAGAGGAGGGTGACGGAGTGTGTGTTTGAAAGATAAAGTGAGAGTTTAGAGAGGAGGGGAAATGAAATAAGGAGATAGATGCAGGGAAAGGGAGAGAGTGATAAATTGACACAGAGATAATGAGGGTGTGAGAAAGGGTGATAGTACAATCGTGAGGGAGAAATAAAAGAGAGGGATGTAGAGAGATCAGGGCATGAAAGATAGAGTGTCCTTTAATACACATGAGAGGGTATTAAATATCTTTCACCATTAGATTAAATCATACACTTAAAAAAAAAGTTCCATGGTATTCTAACGGACATCAGAGCACTCCACGACATAAAAATTTGATGCCAACAAAGAACCCCCACGATAAGTGCGGCGCCGCTAAGCCACATAGCACTTATTGGAAGCAGCTCGTTTTTATCAAAATAAGGTTGTGGCAATAACGTAACTTGATGAGCAGAACGGAGCTTAATGCGAAGGAAAGGCATCTGTGAGAGTCGTAACGATCTTAGAGTGTGAGAAGGAATGTATACGGGCATATATCCAACTTGATAGGTGGACCCGGTGGCTACAAAGCGTGGCCTCTGAGGGTGGGTTGGGTTGCTATGAATCATGACCCAGAGGCCTCGGAAGTACCTGCTACGATTGGAGAAATGCTGAGAGACTTACATTCAGCATATTAAGGGGTATGCACGGTAATAAGGCTAGATTATCTCATGTAACACAGTGATTTGATATGCTTCCTCATAAGAACCGACCAAGTGCTAACTTTGTGATTCTCGTTGAGTGAAGCAACCATAGTTGATTAGAAGGCTAAGGAGTTTGATGGATCGATTAGAACCATGATTAATAAAGTGACCGAGAAGAGTGAATAGTCGAAGACGAGAGTTATCTCATGTAAGAAATCAAGTCATCTATTAAACGCATCAATAAGGATTGTCGTGGTTCATACATCGACTTGAATGGGGCAAAAAGTGATAATATGGAAAGAAACATTGTGAGATTTATATCCAGTCATGAGATTAGATCGGCGTGAAATCTCGAATACCTGTATAATAAGGGGAAATGTCGAAGGGGCTTACATTCCACATTAAAGGGCATGCGAAGCTAGCGGGATGGATTATCTCAAGTAATCTAAGTCATTTGTTTTTTCTTCCTTGTAAGGAACAAACCAAGAGTAACTATCATTCCCGGTAAGTGAAGCACTTGCTTAGCTCGATCGGGAAAATGTAGTACGAAGTATTTTAGATAGACAACGACGATTAAAGACTAGATAGTATGATTAGTTGAGAAGTTAAATCATCTTCGCTGATTTGAGTCATCTATTATGCATGTTGGTAAGGAATGTAAGGAATGTTGGTAAGGAATGTCATCTATTATGCACTCTCTTATATCACTCGCTCTTCTCTTTTTTCTCAATCTCTCTCTCACACACACATACTCAATCTTTTATAACTCGGCTCTCATCCTTTCTCACTCCCTCTCTCTCTCTCTCTCTCATTTGTCTCTTCTTCCTGTCTTTCAATCTGTCCCTCCCTCACTCCTCTTCACTCTCTCCTTTATCTTTCCTCTCACACACTCTCTCTATCACTTCTCTCCCCTTTTTTTTTCTCTTTATCTCACACTGCGTGTCTCTCCAAAAACTCCATTTTTCTCTGTATCTATATCTTCTCTCTCTTCTCTCTAACTCCTTTTACTCTCTCTTCTACTGTGTCTATCTCTCTCTCTATTTTCTTCCTCACTACCTCCCTCACACTCTACATAAATATCACTCTCTTTCCCAGTTTACCTCTCTTGCTCTTTTAGCTCTCTCTCTCTCTCTCTCTCCTTTGTGCTCTTTGTTCCCCTCTCCCTTTCACGCTCTCTTTCTCTCTATCTCTCCCTCTCTCTCTCCCTCTGTCCATCTCTCTATCTCTCACAATCTCACTCCCTCTCTCCGTCTCTCTATATCTCGCTCCTTTGCTCTCCCTCTCTTTCTGCGTTATCCTCTCTATCTCACACTTTTCTACTTTATTCCCCTCTCTTTCCCTCCCATCTTATATATGTCTCACTCTCACACTCTCTTTTGCATCTTATTACTCAATCGCCATCCCTCACTATATCTCTCTATCTCTTTTATCTCCACCTCCTTTCCTTTCTTTCGCTCTCCCTCCCTCCCTTTTTTGTTAATTGTTCTCTCTCCCTGCCTTCCTCTCTCCCTTTCTCTCTGCTCTATAATCAGTCCCTTTTTCTCCATTTATCCCTATATCTTCTCTCACTTTCACTCTCTTCTCATGCTCTATAATCAGTCCCTCTCTCTCTTCCCCATCAATCCCTCCCTCTCTTATCTTTTTCTCATGTATCTCTTTTATCATCCTCTCCCTTCGCCCACTCCAGAGTTCACTTTGCTTTATTTCACTAACTGTCCCTCTCCCTCCATGCATCTTGTGCCCCTCACCCACTCTCTTACTCTCGAATCTCTCTCGCCCCCCTCGCTCACTCTCTCCCTCTCTTTCTATCTCTTTCTCTTTGTCTATCTTTTCTTCGATCTCTCTTGTGTTCTCCCTCTGCATCCTCTCTCTTTCTCGATCTCTCTCCCTCTCTCTCCATCTTCTATCCTTCTCTCTCTCGCACACCCGTTCCCCCATCTACATCTCCACATCTCCCTCTCTACGGCACACTTTATGTTTACGTTATCTCTCCACTTTTCTCGCTTCCTGTCCCAACTCCTCATCGGAATTCATATATTTTTATTTAACTCTACCAACTTGTTCGGAGTTTAATAAATATGGTTTGGAGTTATTACGCTCTTTGGTGTTTGTGGGGTAGTTTTAGGGGTGTGAGTCAAGTCGATCGATAAGTGTCTTATGAACTGAGTTTGATGAGCTAACAAATCAAGAGTTCTCTTTATACCTCTCTCATTTTTGCCCTCTCTATCGCTCTCTCGCTTTCTCTCCACCTCCCTCTCTCTGTCTTCCACTCTGCCTCCCTCGCTTTCCCCCTTCTCATTACGTTCTACCCCTCGAAGCTCCATCACTTTATCTCCCTTTTTCTTCCTCCCTCTCCCTCTCTCCCACTCTGATCTCTATACGAATTAAGGCTCTTTTACTCTTTAGGTATCATTCAATCCTCATCTCTTCCTCATTTTTCTCTCGCTCTCTTCTCTGTTCACGCTTCTTTGTCTCTCCCTCTCCCTGGCCCTTCTCTCTTTTCCTCTCTCTCTTGTATGAGTTTCTCCAACAATAGTTCACCTTTTATCTATTCTTTTTTATTTATATATCTCTTTTTTTTTCAATCTCCATCTCTATCTTGCTCTTTCTGCCTCTCCTCAATTAGTCACTCTATTTCTCTATCTTGAAGTCTCTCTTCTAGCCTTCTTTCTCGCTCTCTGTAATGCTCTCTCTTCTCTCTTTATTCTCTATCTCCTTATCCTCTTCTTCGACCATTTTAGTCTTTTTTCCTCCTCCTTTCTACTACTTTCTTTTTCTATTGACCTCAATCGCTATCACAATTTCTCTCTCTTAATCTTCTTTAATTCTCTCCCTCTTTTTCTCTCTTGCTATCCCTCTCTCTTTATTTATCTCTCTTCTGCTCTTCCTCGCTTTCTCTCTTT
Source organism: Papilionanthe hookeriana x Papilionanthe teres (assembly GCA_022702705.1). Classification (NCBI taxonomy): domain Eukaryota; kingdom Viridiplantae; phylum Streptophyta; class Magnoliopsida; order Asparagales; family Orchidaceae; genus Papilionanthe; species Papilionanthe hookeriana x Papilionanthe teres. The sequence goes on along the minus strand of CM040435.1, from coordinate 73,939,205 downwards.
ATGTCTCTCTTCTTGCTCTCACTTCTCTCTTATATTCACCTCTCTCTCTCACCCTCTCCAACTCTTTCTACTTCACTGTCCTTAATCTTACTCAATTTTCTCTCTATCTCTACCTTTATCTTCTCTTTTCTCTCTCCTCATTCTCATGCACTTTGTCCTGCCTCACTCTCCTCTCTCCATGCACTCTCTCTCTCCTCCCTTCTCACTTTCACTTTTCATCTTGTTTATTCTTCTTTATCTCTCATTCTTTCACATTTACTCTCTCACACACATTTTGTCTCTTAAATTATTCCCTATCTTTCTTTCTTGTTCTCTCTCACACATTCTCTCACTTTATTATCTCTATATCTTTTGTCACACTTTCTATCTTATATCTCTTGTTATCTTACCCCCTCTTTCAATCTCTCATTCTCCTTATCTCTCTTAATATCATTGTATCTAACTCTTTCATGCTCTTATTCACTCACACTCACAGCTCGTCTCTCACTATCTCTTCTCTCTCTCTCTTGTTTTTTATATTTCTCTGTATCATTACTTAGCTCTTTTTTCCATTTCTCTTGCAATCTCTCCTTCCATTCCTCTCTTCTTTTCGCTCTCTCTATCTCGGCCACTCTCTTCTCCCCCCAGTCTCTCTCTCTCTTCCTTACTCACTCTCTCTCTAGACTCTACTCACCCTCTCTCTCTCTCCCTTCTCTCACTGCGATAACTCTCTCACTCTCACCTTTCTTTCCTTCCTTTCTCTCACTTTCTCTCTCTCCTCTTATCTCTCCCTTCTCCTCCCTCACACTCTCTCTTTTGCTCTCTCCTCTCTCTCCGCTCTCTCTTACTCTTCCCTCTCATTGTCTGCCCACAATCACTTTATATATCTATCTATCTCTCCCTCCCTTTTTCTCTCTATCACTCTCACTCTGTCATCTCTCCCTCTCTCTTCATCCACTCATTTTCTCATTATCTTTCTCTTTCTCTCTCCTTCTCTCAGTCTGTTGCCGTCTTTTATTTTCTCTTTCATGTTTTTCTCTTTCTCCTTTCTTACTTATCTCCTTCACATTCTCCTTCTCTTCTTCTTTTGTTTCCCCCTTTCTTCTCTCGCTATTTCTTCTTTATCTACTCTCTCCCTGTCACTTCCACTATCTCACTCCATCTCTCTCTTACTCTTTCTGTCCGTCTGTTTTACTCACCCACTCCGTTGCTCTCTCAAATCTCTCTCTCACCTCCTCACTCACTCTCTCTTTCTGCGCCCAATCTTTGTATTTTATCTCTGTGTGTTCTTACTCTCGCTCTCCCTCTCTCGTCTCTCCCTCTCTCTCCATCTTCTCTATCCTTCTACATCTCCTCACCTTCCTATCTCTATATCCATTCTCCCTCCTTGGCACACTTTATGTTTCTACTTATATCTCACGCACTTTCTCACTTCCCTATCTTACTCTCATCATCTATATCTCTCTTTTTGTTTATTCTCTCTCATTTTTTCTCTCTCTACTTCTCTCTCTTCTTCTCTCTCTTAGTTTCTCTCTGCCTCCCTCTCTATGTCTTCCACTCTGCCTCCCTCTCTTTCCCTCAGGTCTTTCTCTCTCCCCTACTCAAGCTCCATCACTATCCCCTTTTTCTTTCTCCCTCTCCCTCTCCCTCTCCCTCTCTCCCTCTCCAATCTCTATCACATTCTCTATTCCTTTTACTCTCACTCCTCATCTCATTCTCACTCCCTTCTCTATTTCAAGCTTCTTTATCTCTCTCCCTCTCTCTAGCCCATCTTTCTTTTCCCCACTCTGCCTTGCTTTGAGTTTCTCCAACAATAGCTCACTTTCTACTGTCAGTCTGACCTTATAACTCTTTTTCTTTCAGTCTCCATTTCTATCTTGCTACTTTACCTTTCTATTTCCCTCACTCAATTAGACACCCTCTCTCTCAATCTTGAACTCTCTCTCTCTTGCTCTTTGTAATGCTCTCTCTTCTCTCTTCTCTCTTTCTTCTACATCTCCTTACCCCCTTCTTCGGCTATTTCATTCTCTTCTCCACTCCTCTTTCTCGGCTTCCTTTTTTCTCTTGATCTCGATCACTATCACAATTCCTCTCTCTCTCGATCTTTTATACGCCTCTTTAACTCTCTCCCTCTTTTTGTATGTGCAATGGACCTGATGGCTTCTCCTATACTTTTTATGTGCATTGCTGGAACATTATTAAGAAGGAAGTTACATTGGGCTATCTGATGTTATTTTCTTAGGGTGAATCGCAGGGTAAGTACTTCATACGCATTAATTGCGCTTATATTTGGGGTAGTGATAGGCTCGGTTGGGACAATTCATGTCCTATCTCTCTCACTTCTGTTATATCTAAAGTTTTGAGCAAGTTGATAATACAACCCCATCTTCGCTTAAGATCATTTCTCTGTCCAATCTTTCATCCGAAGAAGAGAGATCTACGATAATATCTTAACACAGCAGATAATTGATAATAATATATGCAAGCAATGGTTCAAATTTAGATCCGGTGACTCATTATGGAGGCCATTATGAGATCATATATACTGTAGGCATATACATCCCTCTATTGTTAATTGGAAGGTAGGTGACTCCAAAATACGGAAGAAATTTATTATACAAGCTAAGACCATTGCCTCGATTTATCTTACGGGATGTGGGGAAGGTAACATCTACTTTTGGAATGATAACTGGGGGGCGCCTAGCTGTTCACCTACTTCTAACTCCTTAAATGTGGGTGATCTACTTATCAAGGAATGTTGGAGTAGTGGTAATTGGAATATGAATCATTTGGTTTCATTGGTTGTGATGCTACTGCCCTATTTATTTGCTAGAATCCACATTAATACTGAAAAAATGGATACTCCCATTGGAAGTTTCATAATCTAACCTCTGTTACTAAGCTACTTTATTCTCATATGCATAACTTCCCTTCCATGAGGTGGAGTTCCACTATACGTCATAGGATTTCTTCCTCCTTGTTTCTTTCTTTCTTTGGGATATTTTCATATCTTGCTACCTATTGATGATATGCATAGCTTAAATGGTTGAAACTTGCTTCGTGCTGTAATTTCTGTAAAAGGGAAGCCGAGTCTATTAACCATTTATTCTATCTATGGTTGCTCATTTACACCGAAGGTTTGGGAGATCTTTGGGTCATGCTTTGACATCTCATGTTTTCCTTCTTTAACTTTGAGCAGCATCTTACTTATTTGGAAAGATAAAAGCTCCCACACATATTAATTTACATTATTTTCCACTTATGGTTTTGTGGTTTATCTGAAGAATTCTACCTATACTCCTACGTACTTGTCTCTCTTATTGTAATTTTATAAAGGTAACATAGTAGGTGGTGCCTCGTGTTTGGACGAGAAGACCTACCTTAGTGGCATCCTCCTTCTACTGGATGGATTAAATTAAATGTTTGTGAAGTTACTCTCCCAATCTTTGCTGAGCTGGCGAAGTCTTCAGGGACCCTTCTGGCAACTATCTTGTTTATCTACCACAGTGCTTTGTCCCCTACAACGCTCGAACTGGGCGGTGTTGTGCATGATCAATTTCGATTACTTTTAATTATAAGTTTGTTGGTGGAGTTGGATTCCAAAATTTTCGCAATATTCTTACTAGTATTATGAAACCAGTTTGGAACATCATTAACTTGTTGAAGCGCATACATCATCTCATCATCACATATTCTGCGAATATCGAGTATAATTTTATACACGGGGAAATGTGCTCCCGCGGTTGAGTTTTCTAAAATTGGTCACTTTGAAATCTCTGGGCACTACTTACCCCCTCCTTACCTCCTTACTACGCTAAATGAGGACTTCTTGGACATACCCTTTATTCGAAAGCTAATACTTTTGCTTTGGGTTACTGTTGAATACATAAGGAAATTGGGTATTGTTTTGGTTTAAAGTTTTTCCACATTGCATTTACTATTGTGACTCTTTGTTTTATGCTGATTCATCTGAAGAGGAGGTGTCACTATATGCTTGCAAGCTGCAATGTTTTCCACCGCATGGTGGTAGTTGTGAGTGGGATTATTTCATTTGCTCTTTTATCTTTTTGTTATTTATATTTCAAGCGTTATTTTTTTTTTTTATGTTGTGGATTGTACGGATGGTTTTGTTCAACTTTGGAAGGCTTTTGGGCCTGGGAAACTGTTTTTTTCTCCTTTGCCATTCTGTTAGGAACATGTTGATCTCGAATGTTCTTCCCATTATTTGTTGAAGTAGACCTTTCCTTTTCTTCCAGCTTGATGAGAGTTTTTGTTTGGATGCTTCTTATTGCTTTCTTGTCATTTGGGTTTTCTCCTTATTTTCATTCACTATTGTTTGACAAGGGGATAAATATAGATGGTCACCTTCTTTATCTGGAATGACTTCATGGGCCTTTACTACACTGCTCTTCTTGCGAGATTGATGGAGCTTACTTTTTAGGTCTTCTCTATACATGCTAAAGTTTGGTATACTTTTTTATTAGTATATAGGGTTACTTGTATGTATTTTTGGGTTTCATAGTCTCTTTTGTGTTTCTTCTTATTGTTTTTGGTGTGGAGTTATATTTTGGGAAAAGGAACCCTATAGGACTTCATGCTAGTGGAGAGAGGATAGATAAAGAGAATGAGTGAACTATAGAGAGAGCACGAGAGAGGGAGAAATAACAAAATAAATGTCGGAGAGAGTAGAGAAATAGAGAAAGAGAGAGTGAGAGAACGAGTTGGGGAAAGAGCTAAGAGAGGATTTGGGTTAGGGAAAATAATAATCTCGCTTCTTTTTCCCACTCCCTTACAGCTTTCCTTTATTTGTTTTTCTCCTTCCTTATCTCTCTCTCTTCCTCTCTTTATCTCTTCACCTCTCTTGCTCACTTGCTCCCTGCAACCCATCGTACCTCCTTCCCTTCATCTCTTCTTATTTCATTCCTTTATCTCTCACTTTTTGTGTCTCTCATCTTCTCTTGATATAAGTTTCACTTAGTTTATTTCTCATCTCTCGAAACTAAATTGGTATGTCTACTTTATCACTCTTTATTCTCTTTTTTTCCCTAGCACTCTCTCTCTCCCTCTCTCCCTCCGCACTCTTATATCACTCGCTCCCTCGCTCATTTCCTACTCTCACTCTCGCTCTTCCTCCTTTATTCTCTCTTACTCTATCCTTTCATGATCTTTAATCTTTCTCTCTCCTCTCTATCTTGCATTTATCTTGCCATCTTTCCTTCTCTTCTCAGTCTCCCTCTGACATCTCTTTACTCATCTCTCTTATCTCATTATTTCTTTTCTCGCTCCCTCTCCACTCTCTCACTCTTTCTTTCTATCGTGCTCTTTCCCTCCCTCCCTCCTATTTTCTCTTCTGACCTCTCTCTCTCACCTACTATCTCTCACTTTTCTCTCTCCGCATGTCTCTCACTCCCCCTCGCTCACTTCTTTCACTCCTATCTCAGTCTATATCTCCTTCCCTCTCTCTTTTTGTACTCCTCTGTTTTTCCTCTCTCTCTCACACATTCTTTCTCTTTTCTCAATGGACCATCACTTTATTTAAAACTTTCTCTAGCTCCCTTTATTTTCAATTTATCTCTCTTCTCTCTTTCTCTCTCTTTTACTCTCTCTCTCTCATATTCTCTATCTCCCTCCCTCCCTCACTCTCTCTCCCTCTCACTCCTGCTTTCTGTCTTTCTCGCGTGTCGTTCTCTCTTCCTCCTTGCCTCCCTCTCAACCTCTTCCAGTAACCTCTTCTCTCCCTCCCTCTCTCTCTACCCTTATCTTTCCTTCCCTCTCCTTTACTCTCTTATTATCTTGCTCTCACTCTCTCTCTCCCCCTCTCACTACTCTTTCTCTATGTACATCACATGCTCTTATCTAAGCTCTCTTTATTCCCTCCTTTCTCTCTCGACATTATTCCTTCTTCCTCTCTTCGGCTCCCTCTCTCCCTCCCTTCAACACTCATTCTCAATCTCTCTCCACACTTTCACCCTTACTCCCCTCACCCTCTCTACCTCTCCCATCTCTCGATCTTCATCTTTCTTTGTCTCGATTCATCATCTCCCCTCCCTTCTGACTTTCTCTCTCACTTTACCACCCTCCAACTCTCTCACTCTCTCTTCTAATTTTGTATCCTCACTCTCTGCCCTCTACATGTCTCTCCCTCACAATCGTAATCTCACTCTCCATCTCTCTCCTCTCTCTCCATTGTTCATTTTCTCTTTATTTATCTTTCACCTCTCACTTTCTCTCACTCTTTTTCTCTCTCTCTTCCTACTGAGCTCCATCCTCTTACTCTTGTTGCATCCCAGATAGCTCACTCACTCTCTCTTTCCCACTTTTTCTCTCTCCCCTCTATCTCCTTGCTCTCCCTCTTCTTCATCATTATCTCCCCTCTCTGTTACGTCTCTCTCTTTGTCTCACCATGAATTTCTCCACAAAGCTTCTCTTTTAGGCTCTGCCTTGTTATCGTTCTTGTTTTCTCTCTCTCTCACTCTCTCTTATCTTTCTTTCTCACTTTTCCTCCATCTCTCGCTTTACCTCTACATCACCCTTCCCATCCATCACTCTTCTTTTATCCCTCCTGCTTCCCCTCTTACTCATTCTTTCATACTCTCTCCCTCACCTCCCTCTTCTCTATCTCCCCCTCCCCCTCTCATGCTCCTGTATGACTCCTCATCTCTCATGATTTCACTATTAAAATCTTTCTTGCAATTAATCTCTCCTCTCTCCCCACTCGTATTCCCTCTCTCTTTCTCTTCTTTCTATAGCTCTCTTTATCTCTCCCTTTCTACCACTTTCTGGCCCTCTCTATAACTCTATATATGTCTTTCCCTTCCCTTGCTCTCTCAATTGTCTCCCTTTTACTCTTTTCTTTATTTTATCTCTCATACTCTCTCTCTCCTACCCCCTCTACCTTACCTCTCTCTTCCTCCTCTTTCTTTCCCTTTTTTCTCTTAATATTTCTTTCTCATTCTCTCATTCTCTCGCTCTTTTCTAGATCTCTTTAACTCTCTCCCTCTCTCTTTCTCTCCGTTCTTCTCTCGAGTTTCTCACACAATTTCTCAACACTCTCTTACACTCCCTCTTTCCTTCTCTATCATTTATAGCTCTCTCTATCATGATTCCTATGTCTCTCCTTCATAATCTTTATCTCACTATGGCTCTCTCTTTCTCATTCTCACTTTCTCGCTAGTGCATTTTTCATAATTTCTATTATTATCTTTCTTTCTCCCTCTTTCTCTCTTTCTCTTCTCCCTCTATCTCTCTCCACTATTTATATCTCACTTTCCTTTATCTCACTCTTTCTCTCACGCTCTTAATCACTCCCACAATTTCTCTCTCTGAACTTGTCTCTCTCCACTCCCTCTCTGTATTCATCACCCTCTCTTTCATTCATTCTTTTTAATTTTCTCTAGCTATCTCTCTTTAAAAATACACTTTCCCCCATCGCTTTTACTAATGCTCCATCTCTCTCTCGATCTCTCTTCGCATATCTCTTCTCTCTTTCCTCCTCTATTACTCAATCTCCTTACATCTTTCCTCTCTCTCTCTTACTTTCTTTATTCTTCCCACACACTCTTTCTCCATCACTCTTTACTCTCTCTAGCTACATCTCTCTCCCTTCCCTTCTTCATCATTCTCTCTGTCTTGCATCTTTCTTTATAGCTTTATCTCACTCCTCCTCTTTCCTGGCCTCTTTGTCCTCCTACTCTCTCTCCCTCCGTCTCTATCATCTGTCTCCTTTATTCCACCTCTCTGCTTCTTTCTCTCTAAATCTCCTCACTTTCTCTACTCTTTCGCTCTCTCCTCTCCCTTGTCTCTTCTCCACATCTCTTCTTTTTTGCTCTCTTGTTATTTTATCTAGCTCTCACCCTCTCTATCTCTCTCTCACTCTCATTTCTTCTACCCTTCTTTAACCTCTTTCTCCAGCCCTCTATTATATTTTCTTATTCCTCCCTCTCTATCACAACCTCTCTCTCACTTGCTCTGTCTTTAACTCACTCCCCTCAAGCTCTCTCTTCTTTTTGTTTATCTCTCTCTCTCTCTTCTCTGACTCACTCTTCCCCTCTCTATCCTTATCTTTCTCTCTCACTTTGCCTCTTTCTCTCAGTCTCTTTAACTCTCTTTCTGACCCTCTCCCTTCTCTTCTCTCACATCTCTCCCCATCATTCTCTCTCTATAGCTCTTAATCTCTCCCTCTCTCGCTCTCTTAGTCTCTTTTATCTTTCTCACCCTTGCTCCCTCTTTCTCCTCCACCAAATTTTCTCATAATCTCCCTACCTCTCTCTCACTCTTCTTTCTTTTTTTATATCTCTATTGCTTTCCCTCTCAATTTCTCAATCTCTCTCTCTCTCTCAATCTCTCAATCTCTCTCTCTCTCTATCCCTCTTTCTCTCTCTCTTTCTTGCTCTCTCTTCTCTCATTCTCGCCTTTCGCTAGATCACTCTCTCTTATGTGTATAGCTCTCTCACCTTCTACTCCACACACTTTTCTCTTTCTCTCTTTTTCTCTCTTACTTTCTCTTTATCTTGTTCTCAATCACTTACACGACTTTTCTCTTGCTTTCTATACTTCTCTCTCTCTCACACACACTCTTCTCTCTTTCTCTTTCTCTCTTTTGCTTTCCTTTTCTTTCTCTCTCTCTCTCCCTCTCTTTTCATTTTGTATATATTCCAACACTGTCTTCTCTCTCTCTTACTCCCTTACCTTCTCTCACTTTCACTCTAACTTAGTCTCACACACCTCTCGCTCTTCTCGATCCCTCTTTTGTCCTTTTAGTCTCTCCCTTACTCACTTTCTCTCACTCTCCTAATCTCACTTTCATACTTCTCAAGCTCTTTATTCTCTATTTAACTGTCTCACTCGCCCTTTACTCTGTCACATATATCCTCTCTCTTTGCTCTTTCTTCCCCATCTTATTGGTTCACTAAAGTGTTTCTCTCATTGTCTCCATTACCCTTTATCGGTATCTCTTTCTCCTACATTTCTTTGATATCTCTCTGTCCTCCCTTTCCTCCCCCTCTCTCATCTCTATTCTCTCGCACTCCTTTCTCTCTATCATTCTCTCCAACCCTTCCTCCCTCTCTCTGTCTTTCTTTCCCTCTCTTTCTCCCTCCGTCTCTCGCTCCACCCTCTTGCTTCTCCCCTTTAATATTCTTGACTCCTCTCCCCTTTCCTCGAACTCACCCCTTCTGATCTCTCTCACTCATTACCTCTTCCCCCTTTCTCTCGGTTCCTCTCTCTCAATCTTTTATCTACCATCCTCTCTCTTGCACTATTTCTCTCTCTCTGCTCTTGCTCTCGCTCTTCTTGCTTCTCTCTCTGAACATGTTATCTCTGCCCTCGCAGTCTCTCTTTATCTTTCTCTCTTGTTCCTTGCTCTTATCTCTATCTTTCTCTCTCTCACTCTCTAAATTTTATTCTCTCTTACTGTCTATCCCTCTCTCTCATCTACTTCTTAACTCTCTCCCTTCCTCTTTCCTGATAAATATGTTCCCTCTCTCTCCCTTATCTCTTTCATTTAGACTTTATTGATGTTGATGCAAATGATAGCATGGATGACAATGACACGACTTTAAGAGAAGCATTAATTCAATTTTCACATGGACTCAGAAACGGAGATTCTTGGAATTAAGAAAAGAGTAATCAAGGTATTCTAATCTTATTCAAGCATAAGGATAAAGGAGTCATATTATTATGGTTGGATACTTCGTCTTTTATAATAATGGCTTGCCTGCCAACTTGATGTAGTTTTTCATTTCTTTCCCTTATGCAATCTTCTAATGCCATTTTATCTTTCTTTCTCTAACGTCTCTTTTCCTTCTCTCCCTATCACTCTTTTCTCACTCTCTCAGCTCTACTCTCACACTATCTTCTCTCTCTACTTTTCACACTCTCTCTTTTTCTCACTCTCTCTCCCTCCCTACTCCCTCTTGTGCACTCTAACCCTTCTTCTTCTCCTTCCAATTTCTCTCTCTTTTCTTTTATATTGTAACTCTTCCCTCTCATCTATCTTCCCCATTTTCATTCTCTCCCTCTCGCTCCCTCGCTCTCTCTTTCTTTCTCTTGCTCACATTATCTACATCACTAAGTCGCACACTCTCTCCAATATCTCCCTCCCTTACACTTCTTAATCTCCCTACCTCCATCTATCTCTCACTCTCTCTTCTATTGATCATTTATCTCTCTCTACTTTGCTTTCTCTCTAGCTCTTTGTTTTTGCTTATCCTTTAGTCTCTCTCATCCTCTCTTGCACTCTCACTCCCTAGTCCCATCTCTTACTTTCACTCTCTCCCTCGCTTCCTCGGAAGTAGATACGGCCAGATCTACTACCTCCTCGGATACAACTCTAAAAACAGGGAAATGGAGAGATTTGGCACAAACAAGCAAGCCCAATTCCCGCACATAGAGGGATAGCAATTTATAGACTCGAAACTATGTGAAGTTTTTCTCAACAAGTTTAGTTTTCTCGCGAGTTCTCTTGTTGTCGCGCTTCGTCGGGATGGTTCGCGGGTTGGCCTTGGCGGCAATTAGTGCCCGTGCCCGGGCGCTATTTTTGCGCCCGTATTAGAAGCGTTGTTACCACCCCACACATTGAACGGCTGGTGCCCTCGTCAGAAATTTGCACTTAATGCTTGGAATAGGAGATGCGTGGAGAGGAAGTAGGGTTGGCAGCTAGGAGCAAGTTGAAGGAAGGAAGGGAGAGGATTGATGGCTGGTTGCTGGAAGGGACAAAACAGGTTGGGGGGGTGGAGTGTGTGGGGGAGTGGCATTTGGAAATTTGAAGGGGGTCAGCAGACGGCGGTTGAGCGATTATTAGCCGGTAGTTATAGGTGAAAGTGGGGAAGCAGGAAAGGGGAATCAAGGCGATAGTCATCATCTCGGAGCAGGATACGATTAGAGCAACACTTAGTCTTTGGATACAACCCTGGCATGGGAAGAAGCCTCCCAAACCATTTGGCAAAACATGGTGGAGTGTTGGAGGGGAGGGTGGGAATGAGAAAGAGAGAAGGGAGAAAGATAAATGGAAGGAGAGTGAGATAGTAAGAGTGAGAGAGCAAGAGTGAGGGAGGGATGAGAGTGAGAAATAGGAAAAAAGAGGGAGGGAAATATAGGAAGGCTGATAGAAAGAGAATGAGAGAGAGAGAGGGGAAAGAGAGAGAAAGAGAAAGAAATAGAAAGAGAGAGAGAGAGAGCGAGAATGAGAGAGAGGGGAAGGAAGGAGAGATGGAAGAGAAGAGAGAGTGAACAGATCAAGAAAGTGGGGCAGCGAGTGGGAGAGGATGGGTAGTGAGAGGGATGAGAGAGTGGAAGAGTGGAGTGGGAATGAGGATGAGAGTTGGAGAGATAGAGGTTGAGTTAAAGGGAGGGGAGAAGTGAGAGCGTGAACAGAGAGGGAGAAAGAGAGGGAGAGGCAAAGAGACATAAAGGAAAGGAGATAGAGTGTGGGAGAGAGAGGGAGGAAAAATTACGGAGATAATGATAGAGAGAGATAAGGAAATGAAAGAGAGTGAGAGAGAGAAAGAGCGAAATGAGATAGGCGTATGGAAGTAGTACGAAAGGTAAAGAAGTGAAGAGGGTGAGATGTGAAGGAGAGAAAGTGAGCCAGAATTATTTAAAGGAGAACAAAGAGATAGAATTTGTGTGTGTGGAAGAGAGAAGAGAGAGAATCAGGCATCAGGAGATGATCTTGAAAGTCAGAGAGGGAGAGTGAAGAAGAATGTGGAAGAGAGGAAGGCGAGTGGTGAGAGGAACAATAATCAAGAGAAGAGAAGGTAATATAGAGACTGAGTGGTGGAGAAACGGAGAAAGACAAGAAAGAGAGAGAATGAAAGAAAAGGAAACTTGGAAGTGAAAGTGAAAAGTGAGAGAAATACATAAGACGAAGGGAAGGGATTTGGAAAAGATAGAATGAGTAGAAGGAGGGTAGGGAGAGAGAGAGAGATGAATGAATCCGAAGAAAGTGGGGAGAATGAGAGTGAGATAAAGGTAGAGAGAAGAGTGTCGAGACGAAGAGAGAGAAAGGAGTGATGGAGAAAGAGAAGAGTTCCTTGTGAGGGGGAATTATGGAGAAGAAGAGAGAATGAAGAGACGAGGAGGGAGAGGAAAATTCGAAGTAAGAGAGAGAGATGGCAAGAGAGATGCGAGTGTGAGAGAAGGTAAAGGGCTAAGAAGAGAGTGAGGAGGAGAGAGGGAGGAAAGCATGGAAAAAGTTAGTAAGAGATAGAGAGAGCGAGAGAGAAGAGGGTAGATATGGAGAGAGAAGAGTGTGAAAAACTGAAAGAGAGAGAAGAGAGAGTGTGATGAAGAGATAGAAATAAAGTACGTGGCCAATGACTATCAGTAAAATGAGTGAAATGATAAAAGAGAAAGGGAGGAGAGGAGAGAGGAAGAGAAGGGGGAGGGATTGATTGAATTAGAGAGGAGAGAAATGAGGAGTGAGTGAAAGAGAGAATCAAGTGAGAGTGGGAGAGAGAACAAGAGTGAGGAGAAAGAGAATGTCATCAAGAGAGTAATAAAAAAGGCGAGTGAGGAAAGGAGGAAGAAAGAAAAGAGCAAATGAAATGGAGGAGGGAGAAAGAGAGAGAGATAGAATGAGAGTAAGAGGGAGATGGAGAAGAAAGAGAGAGAAATAGAAAAGAGATCCGTGAGAGAGAGATGGAGGGCACGAGAGAGAGAGAGAAAGGAGAGAGCATGAAGAAACAAAGGCGGGGAGAGGGAGGAGAAGAAGAAGAATGAGGGAAGAGAAAGAATAATAAGCCAAAGAGAGTTGTGGGATGAGAGATATAGGGTTATGAAGAGGGAAAAATAGAAGTAGAGAGATGGAGGTAGAGGGAGAGAATTGTATAACAAATAGCTTGAAAGAAAGAGAGAGAAAGTGAAAGACACTAGTAGAGAGTGCGCGAGAGAGATGAATGAAAGAAATTGAGGTAGATAAAAGTGAGAGGTAGGGAGGTTGGATTTAGGACGAAGGAGAAAGGGAGTGAGTGAAAGAGAGAGTGAAGAGAGAATGAGAGAGAAGAGGAAAGATTTAGATAAAGAGAGAAAAATAAGATAGTAAGGAAAGGAAGAAGGTGGGCAAAAACGAGGGGAGGGTGTACGAGAAGAGGGATGGAGAGTGAATGTGAGTGAGATATAGAGTAGAGAAGGACGAGTGAGAGAGAGAGGGAGTGAGAGAAATAATATGTGTGATAGAGAGAGAAAAAGAGATCCATAATAAAGAGAGATGAAAGTACAAGAGTGGTAGGGAGTAGAGAGAATAAGAGAAAGAAAGAGTGAGTGAAAGAGAGAGAGAGGAACGAATATCGATGAGAGCAAAGAGAAAGGATTAAGGGAATTGCGGGGAGAAAAACAAGAGTGTAAGAGATCGAGACCGAGAGAGGAAGTAAGGGAGAGAAGGAGTGAGATAAGTATGAAGGAAAGAGAGAGAAGAAGGACAGAGATATGAAGAGATTGATAGTGAGTTTTTTAGAGAGATTGATAGAGGGAGGGTGACATAGATAAAAAGGGAGGTAGAGGGGGAGGGAGGGATGCATGGATTATGTATAGGAGTGAGGGGGTCCGAGTGAGAAGAAAGAGAAGCGAAAGAGAAAAAGAGTGAGAGAGAGGGCATAAGTGAGACAAAAAAAAGAGAGAGAGAGAGAGAGAGAGAAAACATAATGAACATAGGTAAGAAAGGAGTGGATGAGGGGAAGGAGGAGTGAGCAACAAAAGAGGAAAGAGAAGGAGAGGGAAAGTAGGGAAGTGAGATGGAGGTATAGAGGAGTTAGTGAGAGACGAAGAAAAGAGTAACACGGAAGAAGAAAGGCGCATAAAGAGAGCGAGAGAAAATTTGGAGACATTAAAGTTAGTAAAGTAAGTGTTAGTTGGAGAGAGCTAAAACAGTGGGGATAGAGAGATAGAGAGCCGACAGAGAGAGTGAGAAAGAGTGAAAGAGATGAGAGAGAGGGAGGGAGAAATGGAGAGGAGAAGATGTGTCACGAAAAGTACGAAAGATACGAGAAAAAATAAAAGAGAGAAAGCAGTGATTGCATAGAGAAAGAGAAGCAATTAGGTGAAAGAGTTAAGTGAGTGCAGAGAGAGGATTGAGGCCACAAGAGGGAGAGGGAGGGAGAAGAAGAATGAAGATAAAGAAAGCGTGAGAGATGAGATCTAGAAGAGAAGGCCACGAAGTTGAAGTGTGAGAGAGATGGAAAGAAAGGAAGAGAGAGAGACGGAAGCGAGCGAGGAGAGAGTGAGATAGTAATGAAAAGGGAGAGTATGACATATAGAGAGAGAAAAATAAAAGTAGAGAAGGAGATAGAGAGAGGGTGAATCAAGAGAGACGGTGAAGAAAGAGAAAGATGAGTGTGAGAAAGAGCTGAACTAAAGAGGAGAAGAGGGAGAGAGGGAGTGATGAAGGCAGATTGAGAGTAAGAGAGATATAGATAGATAAAGATGTGAGATACATAGGTAGAGAGAAAGAGAGTATAGAGGAATGGTTTTAGATTAGAGTAGAGAAAGGGGAGCAAGCCGGAAGTGCGGGAAGAAAGTGTATGTGAGGAGGAAAATGGGAGAAATAGAGAGATAAAATGTATCTTCATTACATCTTCATCTCTATTTCATTCTCTCTACCACTCTATTTCCTTATTCTCTCGGTCTTTCTCTCGATCTCGCTCTCTCTCTTCCTTTGATTTGTAGCTCTCTTGGTCTCTTTCTCTTTCTCTCTACTTCTCTCTCTCTTTCTTTTCTCCCTCACTGATTCCCCAACTCTCTTTCTCTCCATCTATGTCTCGCTCTCTCTTCTTTCCCACTCTCTTTCTCTTGCTATTCTCTCTGCTTACTTTCTCTCCACTCTCACTCTCCTTTCCCTCTCCTCTTCCTCCTCTCTTTTCTCCTTCCTTTTTTCTCTCGATACCTCTCATCTCTCTTTCTCTCTTTATCTCTTAGTCTCACCCTCTCTCTTCTCTCACTCTCTCCTGGCTCTCTCATTATATCTTGTGCTCTCTCTTACTCTCCAATCCTTTCTACTCCTTATCCCCTCATCTCTCTCTCTCTCTCATCCTTTCTACTCACCATCCCCTCGCTCTCTCCCGACTCTTTCTTTATCCATCGCACTCTCTCTTCTCTCTTTTCTCTCTATCCCTCTTGCTCTTCTTTCTCTCTCACTCTCTCCCCATTTCTCGATAACTCTCCTCCCGCCACACTCTCCCTCTCCATCACCCTCCCTTCCTTTTCTAGCTCTTTCCCTCTCTCTCTGCCTCCCACTTTCTTCTACGTGTCTATCGGAATCTCGATATCACTCTACTATTTTCTCACTCACTCTTTCTTACACAAACTCTCTATCAAATTCTCTCTCTCATCTCTATCTCTGACCCTCTTTCTCTTTCTCATACTCTTTTCTATCTCTCTGTCCTCTTCTCTCCCATGTTCTCTCTATCTTGCTCTCGATCAGCATGCGATCTATGTCTCGTTGTCTCTCTGTCTCTCACACACTTCTCTCTTTCTATTTATATCTTTATCTCTTTCTTTATCCCTCTTTCTCTCTCTCTCTTTCTTGCTCTCTCTTCTCTCACTCTCCCCTTTGGCTAGCTCACTCCCTCCTGTATTCTCTCTTTATTTCTCTTTCAACCTCTCTCTAGTCCTCTCTCCCCTTGCTCTCTAACTCTTTATCTCTCAGTCTCGGTCTCCTACACGTTCTCTCAGGTCTCTTACTCTCTCCTCTCTCTCTTCTCTAACTCTCACTCTTCTCTCTTGTACTCTTCCTCTCTTTTCCCCTCATCCATCTTGTATCCAACTCTTCTTCTCTCCCTCCCGCTTTCTCTCTCTTATCTTTTATACTGTAACTCATCCCTCTCTCCATTTATCTTCCCCCTTTCGCTCTCTCCTTCCCTCGCTCCCTCATTCTCCCTCCCTTTCTCTCTCTTGCTCTGCCAACATCTCTATCACTCATGCGCACACTCTCTCCTATCTCTCCCTCTCTCGCACTCTCTTAATCCCCCATCTCCCTCTATCTCTCACTCTCTTTTTGTTGATCGTTTATCTCTACATCTTGATTTCTCTATCTCTTCCTCCTTCTTTGAGTCTCTTTTGTCTCTCACTCTCACTCTCTAGTCTCTCTTACTCTCACTCTCTCTCGCTTTCTCACTCTTTCATGCATTCTTTCTTTCTTTCTCTCTTCCTTCTCTCTCCCTTCTCTCATGCTTTCTTTTCATGATTACTCTCTTCTCTCTCTCCCTTGACTGAATCATTCTCTCTCCATCTATCTTTATTTATCTTTCTTCCCTCTTGAGCAAGAATGGTGGGGGTTCGGTGGAGTAAGTAGAGCGAGTTGGAGGAGAGAGTGAGAGGGAGAGGAGAGAGTGAGAGGGAGTGGAGGATGGACACAAGAGAGTGGGAGAGAGATAGATAGTGGGAGAGATAGAGATAATGACGAAGAGAGAGTGAGGGTAAAAATTGCAAGAGAAATGGAGAGTGCTGATAAGATGGATTAAGAGAGGGAGAGGGCGAGAGAGAGAGAGAGAGAGATACGAGTGAGTAAAGTGAGAGGAGTGAGAGGAAGGAAGGGAGAGTGAAGAGGAAGAGGGTGAAAAGTAGGAGTAAGGGTTGAAAAAAGAAAGCATGAGGATGGGGGTAGAAAGAGAGGCGAGAATTTAATAGATATAGAGTAGGGAGAGAGGCCAGAGGAGAGTGTCAGTGAGGAAGCGAGGGAGAATGAAAGATAGAGATGGGACCAGGGAGTGAGGTGTGAAGGATGAGAGAGACTAAAAGATGAGAAAAATAAATAACTAGAGAAACGAGGTAGAGAGAGATAAATGATCGATAGAAGAGAGAGTGAGAGATGAAAAAGGAAAGATACAGAGAGTGCGAGGGAGGGAGAGATAGTAGAGAGAGTGTGCGAGTGAGTGATAGAGGTAAGAGAGCAAGAGAGAGAAATGTAGGGAGATCGAGGGAGCGAGAGGAGGGACTGAAAGGGGGGAAGACTGTTGGAGAGAGGGAAGAGTTACAATATAAAGAGAAGTGAGAGAAAATGAAGGGAGAAGAAGAGTTGATGCGCAGATGGAGTGGGGAGGGAGAGAGGGAGACGAGAAAGAGTGAAGAGTAGTGAGGAGAGAGTGAGAGATGAGAGAGTGTGAGAGAAGAGAGAGAGATGTGTAAGATAGAAGAGTGATAGGGAGAGAAGGAAAAGATACATGAGAGAGAGAAAGATAAAATGGGATTAGAAGATTGTGCAAGAGAAAAAAATGAAATACTACATCAAGTTGGCAAGCAAGCCAGTATTATAAAAGATGAAATATCCAGCCATAATAATATGACTCCTTTATCCTTAGGCTTGAATTAAGATGACAAATCTTTATGACTCTTTCTCCTTAGACCCCATGAATTGGCTTGGTCGTACAGACAGATTAAATCTTCTCTTGAAGTCTTGTCATTGCCATCCATGCTTTTAATTTGCATCAATAGAGTCTAAATGAAATAGATATGGAGAGAAAGAGAGGAAATGAGAGTGATTGTGAAAGAGTAGAGATGGGGAGAGTAAAAAGTAGAGTGAGAGAGAGGGATAGAGAGTGAGAGAGAGAATGAAATTAAGAGAGTGAGAGAGAGAAATAGAGATAAGATAGAGAAGAAGAGAGAAAGATAAAGAAAGATTGTGAGGGTAGAGATAACATGTGTGAGAGGAAAGTAAGAAGAGCTAACATGTGTGAGAAAGAAAGTAAGAAGAGCGAGAAAGCAGGCAAAGTAGAAATAGAGTGTAAGAAGAGGAAGAGCGGAAAAAGATCGAGAGAGGAAGGCGAGAAGGGAGGGAAAAGAGGTGCCCTCAGTGAGAGATGACGGTGGGAGTTCGAGGAAGGGAAGTGAGTGAGTGAACATCAAAGGGCATACAACGAGAGGGTACGTGCGGAGAGAGCTGGAGAGGAAAGAGAGAAGAAAGAGTAAAGAGAGAGGTATGAAGGGTTGGAGAGAATGATAGAGAGAGAAAGGAGAGACGGAAAGAGATAGAGATGAGAGGGAGGAAGGTAAAGATAGAGAGATATCAAGAAATATAGAAAGAAAGAGAGAGATGAGAGTGGATATGAGATAAGAAGGGAGAGGGAGAGAGGGAGTGAACCAAAAAATAGAAAGAGAGCAAAGAGAGAGGATGTGTGTGAGAGAGTAAATGACAAGTGAGACAGTCAAGTAGAGAATAAAGAGCTTGAGAAGAATGATAGTGAGAATGGGAGAGTGAGAGAAAGTGAGTGAGGGAGAGAGAGTGGCAGTGAATGCAAGAGGATGACGAGAAAGATGCGAGAAGTAAGATTGAGACTAAAAGGATAAAAGAGGGATCGAGAAGAGATGTGTGTGAGGCCAAAGTTAAGTGAAAGTGAAAGAGAGAGGGTAAAGGTAAGAGAGAGAAGACAGTAAGGGAAATATACAAAATAGAAAGAGAGAGAGAGAGAGAGAGATCAAGAGAGGAAGGGAAAGAGAGAAGTGTGAGAGAAAGAGAGAGAGGTAGAGAGCAAGAGAAAAGTTGTGTAGTGATTGAGAACATGATAGAGAGAAAAAGAGAGAGAAAGAGAAAAGTGTGTGGGAGAGAAGGGGAGAGAGAGATAAATAAGAGAGAGTGATCTAGCGAAAGGGGAGAAGGAGAGAAGAGAGGGACGAAAAGAGAGAGAAAGAGGATAAAGAGAGAGAGAGAGTGAGGGAAAACAATAAAGATATAAAAGAAAGAAAGAAGAATGAGAGAGGGAGAAAATGAAACATAAATTGTGATAGTGATTGAGAGTAAGATAGAGACAAGATGGGAGATAAGAGGATAGAGAGATAGAAAAGAGCGTGAGAAAGAGAAAGAGGGGGAAAGGGAGATAAAAAAGAGAAATATAGAGAGTGTATGTGTGAGGGAGAGTGAGTGAGAAAAGAGTGTGAGAGTGATATTGAGATTCTGAGGGATACAGAAAAGAGAGGGAGGATAAGAGAGAGAGGACAAGAGCTAGAAAAGCATGGGGTGGGAGAGTGTGAGGGAGAGTGGGAGAAGGAGAATTATTGAGAAAAGGGGAGAGAGTAAGAGAGAAAGAAGAGCAAGAGAGAGAAGATACACATTAAAGAGAGAAATAGAGAGTGAGATAGAAAAAGAGAAAGAGAGAGTTTAAGAGTAAGAGTGACGAGATATAGGAGTAGAGAGTGTGAAAGAAGAAAGAGAGAGCATAAGATAGATTGAGAGAGCCAGAAGAGAGAGTGAGACAATAGAGAGACCGAGACAGAGAGATCAAGAGAGAAAGAGAGATGGAGAGCTAGAGAGAGACGAAAAGAATGTGAGAGGAGAGGGAGAGAGAGAAGAAGAGTGAGATAGGGAGAGAAAGTAATTGGGGGAGAGAGAAAGCGAGAGAGAGAATAACAACAGAAAAAGAGTGATATATATAAGAGAGTGAGAGAGGGAAGGAGAGAAAGAGAGTTTGGGAACAAGAGAGAGGGGGAGAAAGGAGTAGAGGGAGAGGGTGAAAGAGATAAAGATAGAGAGAGCAAAGAGAGCCAGAAATGAGAGCGTGAGAAGAGAGAGCAAGACAGAGAAAGAGAGCGAGGACAAATGAGAGATAGAGGGAATGAAAGAGAGATGAAGATAGAATGAAGATATATATATATATATATATATATATATATATATATTATTTATGTATGTATGTATGTTTGTATGTATATATATATATAGAAAGGGTGAGAGAAGAAAGCGATTAAGATAGAGTGAGAAGGTGAGACGAAAGGAAGGAGAGACGAGGGTGGAGAAAGGGAGGGAGGGAGATAATGAGGGGGGATGGAGAGAGGTACATAAAGTAAAAGAGATAGAGCGAGAGAGGGATTGAGAAGGTAATATAGAGAAAGAGAGATGGGGAGTGGGGGGGGGAAGTGAGAGAGAGAGAGAGAGAAAGAAAGGGAGAGAGATAATAAGAGAGAAGAGAGAGAAGAGAGAGAGAGAGAAGAATGAACATGCAAGTGAAAGAGATTAATAGACAGAGAGAGAGAATGTGAGAGAGAGGGAGAGAGAAGAGAGGGAGATATATATTTATAAACTAAAGAGAAAGAATGAGGGAGGGAGTAAGGGGGAGTGAGGGAAGGAGAGAGAGCGGTGTGGGTGGAGAGAGTGTGAAGAATGGAAAGGAGGTAGAGAGAGAAAGAAGAAGCGAGGGAGAGGGGCATCCTAAGAGTGTGAAGGAACAAATGAGTGAGAGAGAAAGTGAGAGAGCAAAAGGAATGTACATACAGAGAAAGCACGATGTAGAAAGCAATTGAGAGAGAGGGAGAGGGAGAAGTATGAGTAAGATGACAGAGAGTAAGAGAGGGGGCGGAAAGACAAAGAGAAGGAGAAATAAGGGCAGAGAAAGGGAGGGAGGGAGGATTAGAAACATAATAATGAGATAGAGATGAGAGTGAGAGGGAGGGGAGAGAGAGAAGAGAGAGAGCAAGTGGGGTTGGGGGAGGGAGGATGGATGAAAGAAACAGAGAGAATGGTATGGTGATGAGAAGAAAGTGGTGACAATAGAGAGAAAGAGTGAAAGAAAGAGAAGAGAGAGCATGCGCGAGATGCGATTAATAGAATTAGAGAGGAAATTTGAGATATCGAGATGACATAGAGCAGCTTGGAGAGAGAAAGAGAGAGTGAGACGAGTGAGGAGGAGAGTAAGAGAGAAAACAAAGAGAGGGGGGACAAAATAAAGCTTAAGAGAGAGATAGAGGTAGAGAGCGAAGGAGAGAGGGAGGAGAGAAGAGAAAGTGGAAGAGAGATGGAGAGTGAGGGAGAGGAGAAGAGAGAAAAAGGGAGTAAAGAGGCGAGAGAGGGAGTTAGAGAAGAGAGAGTGAGATAGAATGAGGGAGGGAGAGTAAGAGATAAAGCAAGAAAGGGGGTGGGGGACAAAAAAAGGCTAAAGAGAGGGATAGAGAGAGAGAGAGAGCAAAGGAGAGACCGAGGAGAGAAGTGGAGAAGGAAGAGAGAGGGAGACCGAGAGGAGAGGAGAAGAGCAAGAGGAAAGTGGGAAGAGCAAGAGAGAGGAGGGGATAGTTGGAGGGTAGAAGAGGGAGTGAGGAAGATAGGGAGAAAGATGCAAATGAAAATTTGAGAGACGGTGAAGAGGAAGCGAGAGGAGAGAGTGAAGGAGAGCGAGAGAGAAGAGTGTGAAAGAGAGAGCATGTGAGAGAAAGAGATGGAGATGTAAAAGGGAGAGATTTAAGAGCATGAGTAAATAAAGTAAGAGAGAGAGAGAGAGATAATTGAGAGTGAGGTGAGAAAGGATGAGGGATAGCGAGAAATAGAAAAAAAATAAAGTGATAGAAGAGAGGGGCATTTATTGAGTGCGAGAGATAGATGAAGTAGTAGAACTTTGAGCAACAAATGAATGGAGATAAGAAAAAGAGAGATAGGGATGGTAAGATGGATAGAGAGAGATGGGATGGGGGAGGGAAGGGAGGAGGCAATAAGATAAGTGGAGACCCAGTAAAAAGGAAGCGTAAGAGATGGAGAGAGTGTGTGTGGTAGAGAGAAAGCGGGGGAGGGTGGGTAGAGAGAGAGGAGATGGTCGAAAGAGTGAGGGAGAGAGAAGAGTGAGGTAGAAAAGGAGAGAAGAGAGCGATAGAGATGTTGATAGTGGTAGATAAGAAAAGAAAGATGAGGGAGAAAGATAGGGTAGATTTTGAAAGAGAGTGAGAGTGATAGATACGTGAGGAAGATAAAAAAACAAGAGAGGGAGTGAGAGAAAGAGAGTAAACTAAGTGGGACGTTAAGAGAAGGAGAAGAAGAGTGAGAGAGAGGAAGAGGGGAAATGGAGTAAGAGAGTGAGATAAAAAGGGGGCTGACATGGACTGTGAGAGATGAAGGAAAAGAGATAGAAAATTGGAGAGATAAGTGAGAGTGAGAGAAAGAGAGTGGGAGAGAGAGAGTGAGAGAACGCAAGAGAGAGGAGTAAAGAAGGTAGAGAGAGTGAGAGATAAGAACGAATGTGGGGGAGTGATTAAGAGAGATGGAGAGAAATGGAGCAAAAGATTGAGAATGAGAAAGATGAAGAAAACTGACGGAGGGAGAGTTATTGTGTAAGATACCGAGAGAGAGGAAGAGAGAGGCAAAGAGATTACAGCATATCATGAGAATGTGAGATAGAGGGAGAGAGAATATGAGAGAAGAGAGCGAGAGAGAAAGTGGGACGGACGAGATATAGAGCGAGCCGGGAGAAGGATGGAGGGAGGGAGGTAAGCGGTTAGATAGAAAGAGAGAGAGGGAGATAAAGAAAGAGGGTGGAGGTAGGAGTGAGAGAGAAAGAAGGGCATGGGAGAGGGAGCGAAGCAAGTGATAGAGATAGATAATAAGTGAGAGCAAGAGAGAAGGTGAGAGCGACGAGAGAGAGACGAAAGAGAGTATGTGTGTTTGTGTGTGTAAGCGAGAGAGATAGAGAGAAAGGAGAAATCATGAGATAGAGGTAGAAAGGTGCGAGAGAGAGAGAGAAGAGAAGAGCTGCATAATATGAGCAAAGCTTAGAGAGATAGACCAGATTGATATTAGAAAGAAGAGTAACGGAAGAGGCAAATGATAAGAGAGAGAGATATAGATAGATAAAAAGAAAAATGGAAAGGAATAGTGTCGAAATGAGAGAGATAACATGAGAAAGAGGGAGAATGAGTGATAGTGTGAGTGAGACAGGTGAGGGAGAGATGAAGGAGTTAGAGGAGGCAGATAAAGAGTTAGAGAGAGATATTGAGCGAGAATAGAGAAGAGAGAGTGAGTGAGAGAGAAAGATAGAGAAGATCAAGAGAGTGCGTAAAATAATAGAAGAGTGTGTGGGAAATAGTGTGTAAGAGAGATAGTGGGAAGAGATAAGAGCGAGAGAGAGAAGAAAGTGAGAAAGGGAGGGAATGGAGATTAGAGTTGGAGAGAAAGAGGGAGGGGGGAGAGAGTGAGTGAGTGAACAAGAGAGGGATAAAGAGAGGAGAGGAAGATAGAGAGAGAGCTAGAGAGGGAAAAAGGTCGAAAAGAGAGTGTGGAAGAGGGAGAGAGAGTTAGAGTGACAATGATAGAGAGAGATATGAAAAAATGAGAGAGAGAGAGAGGTGAGAGAAGAGCAAGGTAGAGGTAAAGATAAAGAGATATCAAGAAGTATGACGAATAAAGAGGCTGAAATAGGAGGTGAAATGGTAAGGGAGAGGGGAGATAGAAGCTAGAAATATTGAAAGAGAACAAAGAGAGAGAATGTGTGTGAGAGAGAATATGAGAATAAAGAGCATGAGAAGTGTGAAAATGAGAGAGAGAGAGAGAGACGGTGCGATAGAGAGGGAGACGAGTGGCGAGAGAGAGACGAGAGGATGAGAGAGAGAAGAGAGAAAGTAATATAAAGATAAGAGGTGGAGAGGAAGGGTCGGAGAAGAGACGAGAAAGAAGAGTGTGTGAGATTAAGAGTGAAAGTGATAAAGAGGAGAGTAAGTGAGGGAAAGGATAATAGAAGAGAGGAAGTGAAAAGAATGTGTTAGATAGACAAAAAGAGAGAGAGGGAGAGATAGAAGTCTCCCTTCACTTCTCACCTCTCTGCCACTCTGTCTCCCTCTCTTTTGCATTCTCTCTCACTCCCCCTCTCAAAATTTCACACTTCGCATGCTTCGTATTCTCTCTTCTCTCTTCCACACACAAATTCTATCCCTTTATTCTCCTTCAATAATTCTGGCTCACTACCTCTCCCCTCTCCCTTCACTTCTCACTTCTCACCTCCTCTTACAGATGTACCGAGACTGAGAGATAAAGAGAGTTAGAGAACAAGGGGGGAGAGAGGACTAGAGAGAGGTTGAGAGAGAAAAAAAGAGAGAATACAAGAGAGAGTGAGCTAGCCAAAGGGGAGAGTTAGAGAAGAGAGAGCAAGAAAGAGAGAGAGAGAGAGAGAAATAGGGATAGAGAAAGAGAGAGGGGAAAGGAAGAAAGATATAAATAGAAATAGAGAAGTGTGTGTGAGAGACAGAGGGAGACAACGAGACATAGATTGTGATAGTGATTGAGAGCAAGATAGAGAGAACATGGGAGAGAAGAGGACAAAGAGATAGAAAAGTGTGTGAGAAAGAGAATGAGGGGGTAGGGGAGATAGAGATGAGCGAGAATTTGAGAGAGAGTTTGTGTAAGAGAGCGTGAGTGAGAAAAAGAGTGTAGAGAGATATTGAGATTCCGAGAGATACAAAAAAAGAGGGAGGTAGAGAGAGGGAAAGAGCTAGAAAAGGAAGGGGAGGGTGATGGAGAGGGAGAGGAAGAGTGGGAGAAAGATAATGGGAGAGATATTATAGATCATGAGATGATATACCAAGAAAAGAAAAGGGAGGAAGAGTGAGAGCAAGAATAGAATATGATGAGTGAGTAAAAGTGAGTGAGAGAGACAGCTACTGAAAAGAGAGAAGATAGTAATAGAAGAGAGACCTAATGACCTTGAGAGATAGAGGGACAAGTAGCAAAAGTGGAAGAGAGATAGATAAAGTGAGACAAACAGAAAAAGGGTGAGAGAGACAAGAAAGGAAAAGAGGGAAGGAATAGAGCAATATATTATCTCAACATTTCCCACTCTCACTCTCACTCTTCCTCCCTTTTCCTTTATTTTAATATCTTCTCATGCTCTATTATATCTCTCCTTCTATCTTTCTCCCTCTCTCTCTTGCATCTTTCTCGCTAACTTGAATCTCTCTCTCCCTCTTTCTGTTTATAGCTCACGTACTCTCTGCTTCTCTCTCTCTCTTCCCTCTCACCTCTCTCTCCCTCTCTCTTGATCTCTTACACTCTTTAATGTGCATAAAATCAAGATAGGACTGTGGGGATTGCTGTTCTAATTAGAAAACCTGTGTGTTAAACTAAAACTGGAAGGAATTGATGGAAATTCATATGAGATGCATGAAAAAACACAAGAAAATCATCCCAAAGCTGGATCAAACCGAACTAAAGGTAGAACCTGGCGGTAAAATGGATGGATGGAGATAAACCTTGACCCAATGCTCAACGCAAAAAAGAACTTTGGTATAAGACCTTCACCCTAAGCTTGACGTGAGAAAAGAACCTTGGTACAATAGTAGACGCCACAAATGGGGTGGAAATCCGCTTGATAAGTCAGGAAAGAACTCCTTGAGCGATGGCCAAGAGTTCAGCTGAATCCTCAGGAAACCGTGGGAAACAACCCAAAAGCAAGTTTTTGCCAAAATCCAATGTCTTTTTTCTCATTTGAAGTAAGGCCTATATTTAGGCTAAAGCTTACAAGTAAGAAAGAGAAGATAAAATATCTTCTAGAACAAATAAGAAACTACATCAAGTTGGCATGCAAGGTATTATTAAACTGCAATAAAAAGATGAAATATCCAGCTATAATAATATGACTCATTTATCCTTGGGCTTTGATTAAGTTGACAAATGTTCATGGCTCTTTCTTCTTAAACCCCCATGTATGGCTTGAGTCCAAGCCTCCTAGACTAATCCATTGAGAGCTTCTTTCATCCTCCCTCTATCCATCTCTCCTTTTTATTATTTTCTGTGTCTCTCCCTCCATCCTTCCGTCTGTTGCTCTCTTGTCTCCCTCATCCTCTCTTCATTCTGTCTCCCTCTTTCTCGATCTCTCTTCCTCTTTTGATTTATGTTTCATGCTATTTGTCTCTCTATCTTTCAAGCTCAGTAGGTCACTTCTATTACTCTCTTCTCTCATTATAGTAGCTGTCTCTCTCACTCACTTTTCTAGCACTCTCTCTCTCATAATTTTCTACTATCACTCTCACTCTTCCTCCCTTTTTCCCTTCTTGCTAAATTTTTTTATGCTCTATAATATATCAAATTCTAACTTTCTCCCTCTCTCTCTTGCATTTTTCCTTCTATCTTGCATCTCTCTCTCCCTCTTTCTCTCTGTCGTTCACGTACTCGTTGGTTCTCTCTATACTTTCTCTCACCTCTCTCCATCTCTCAATCTCTTACACTCTCTGTCTCTCTTGCACCTCACTCTCTCTCTCCCACTCAAGCATAATGAAGAGCTAGAGATAAATTGAGATAGAGAGAGATGAAAGATAAAAAAAAAGACAGTGAAAGATTAAGAGTGGAAGAGATTAATTGAGGAAGTTGGAGAGAGAGAGGGAAAGTGAGAGCGAGAAAGGAGTGTGAGAAAGAGAGGGATAGAGAGGGAGGGAATGAGCAAGAGAGGGAGAGAGGGTAAATGAGGGAGAGATAGATATAAGGAGAGATTAAGATAGGGTGATAGAAGAAAGGGAGGTAGAGGGTGAGAAAGAGAGCTAGAGAGTGAGAGAAAGAGTCAAAGAGAAAGAAATAGTGAGAGAAAGAGAGAAATAAGTGTGGGAGAGTGAGATAGAGAAGAGAGGGAGATATAAAATATAGAGGGTAAGAGAAGTGTGAGTGATACAGAGAGAGAGATTGTAAGAGAGAGGGAGAGATTTAGGTAGAGGGAGAGTGGGATGGAGAGGGAGGAAGAGGAGGGGAGGACGAAATGGGAGAAAGATAGAGAGGGTGAGAGCTAGAGGAGTAGAAGAAGATAGAGTGAATGAAGCATATACATGGAGAAGAGATAGTGGGAGAGAAGAGAGAGGAGATAGTGAGAGAAAGAGGGAGAAAGAGAGCAGGAGAGAGGGAAGAGGGAGAGATAGATGCGTTAGAAGGATAAAGGGATAAAGAAGGAGGGAGAAGTGTGGGAGAGAGAATAAGCCAAAGAGAGAGGGAGAAAGGAGGTAGCGATAAAGTTAGAGAGAGGAAATGAGAGAAGAGAGTGTGAGGGATAGAGTATGTGAGAGAGATGGTACAAAAAGAGTGTGTGTATGCATGATGGAGAGGAAGAGAGAGTGAGAGAGGGAGAGAGAGGGAAAGACGAAGGAGATATAATGAGAGAGAGTGATAGAAAGAGAGAGGGAGGGGAATGGATGAATAAGGATAGAGTGAGAGGGGAAATAAAGAGAGCTAGGGGAAGTAGAGAGGGAGAGGAGAGAAGAGAGAAGAGAGAGTGAGTGAGGGAACACAAGGGGGACAGATAGAGAGGTTGTTAGATATCAAGATAAAAATGGGGAGAAAGAGAGAGTGAGAGAGAGTAACAGAGAGTAACAGAGAGGGAACAAAAAAAGAGAAAAGTGAAAGAAATGAGAGAGAGATAATAGTAGTGAGAGAGGGCAAGAGAAAGAGCGAGAGAGAGAATGTGGGTAAATATCAATAGAGAAACAAAAAGTGGGAGAATAGAAAGTGAGTGAGGGAGGAGTGAGATAAAGGGATAAAGAGCTAGAGAAGAAGTGACAAGAAAGAGAGATATATAGAGGAGGAGAGAGAGATGAAGGAGCAAGTAAAGAGAGATTGAGAAAGGTGGAATGGAAGCGAGAGAGAGAAGAGAACGAGAGAAGAGAAAAAATGGAAAGAGAAATATAGGAAGATGTTTAGAGAGAGGGCGATCGAGATGGAGAGGGAGAAAGATAGAGGAGAAGAGTGAGGTAGAGAGCCAATGAGGGGGCGAGAGAGAAATTATGAGAGAGATTGAGAGCAAGAGAGTGGGAGAGAGGGACAAAGAGAGGGATTTGAGGTAAAGGAGAGAGGGAGAAAAATCAAAATAGCAAGAGAATTTTAGGAAGAGTGAGCCATGGAGAAAAGTTGAATGAGAGAGAGAGATATAGTGAGATAAAGATTGTGAGGGAGAGATAAGTAAGAGTGTGTGTGAGGCATAAAAAGAGGGAGTGGGAGGGAGAAACGAGATGGAGGAAGGAAAATGTAGGGAGGGAGAAATAGAGAGTGTGTGCGTGTGAGAGACAGAAAGTAAGAGGAAAGAGAGAAATAAAGAGGAATGAAAGTAAGGAAGCAAGAGAGGGAGGGAATGAGAGAACACGAGAGTGGGAGATACGGGGTAAGAGAGAAGAGGAGAGAAAACGTGAGAGTAGTTGAGCAAGAGAGAGAGGGAGGAGAAGAAGGAGAAAGAGAGAAACGAGAGGAAGGGGGAGAGGGGGAGAGAGAGGGAGCGAGGGAGAGAAACATAAAGAGAGACGAGCGACGTGAAAAGAGAGAGGGGACTATAGAGATGGAGTGGGGGATAGAATGAGCAAGTGGGGAGCGATAGATGAATAATGTGAGAGATTGAGAGCTGGAGAGAGAGAGAGGCAGAGATGGAGAGATGGAGGGGGAGAGTGAGATAAATGATGAAGAGAGAGATTGAGATAAAGGGAGAGAAGGAATAAGAGCAAGAGAAATTGAGGAGTGAGCTAGGAGAAATGTAGAATGAGAGAGAGGGAGATGTAGTGAGATAGAGATTATGAGGGAGAGACATGGAAAGGAGAGAGAGTGAGCTAGAGATGGAGGAGTGAGGAGGGGATGCCGAGAAAGTATTTGTGTGTGTGAGAGAGAGGCGAGTGAGAGAGAACAATAGTCAGAGATATTGCAAAGAGAGAGAGAATGAAAGAAAGAATAAAAAAGAAATAATGAGAGAAAATGGGAGTAAAAAGAGATAAAATAGATAAAGGAGAGGGAGAAAAATGAGAGATAGATACAAAAAGAGAGACAGAGATTGCAATCCCAAAGAGGGAGAGGGAGAGAGAAAGGGAGAGGGAGAGGAAGAAGGAGATAAACTGGTAAAAAAAGTGAGATTGAGATATATAGAGAAATAAGAGTTAGAGAGAAATAACAAGAGAAGATAGAGAAAATATTAATTATAAGAGATTTTGGGAGGGAGAGTGAGAAAGCAAAAGAGAGGTAGAGAGATAGAGAAGACGAGAAGAGGGAGTGGAGATAGAGAAGGAGGGGAGAGAGAGATAAGAGAGTGAGAAAAAGAGGGAGAGTGAGCTATAAAGTGAGGGTGAGTGAGGGGATGTGTGATAGAGAGGGGAATGATATAGTGGGCGAGCAAGAGATAGAGGAAATGTGAGAGAGAAAGATGTGGGATAGAGCAAGAGATAGATAACATGAGTCAGAGATAGAAAATGAGAGTGTTAGTGTTTGTGAGAGAGACTCACAATGAGAGAGACAGAGAAAGTGTGAGATTAAAATGAAGAGGTGGGAGAGAGGGGGAGAGGGAAAAGAACAAGGGAGAGAGCAAGAGAGATAGAAGAGATAAAGAGAGGGAGAGAGAGTTTGTGAGCAACATAGAGGTAACAAGAGTGAGAGGGAGGGGTTAGAGAAGGAAGTGCGAAAGAGTGTGAAAGATAGGGAAAGAAGTGTGAGAGAGAAAGGGAGAGAGATGAAATAGAGAGAATAAGTGAAAGATGGAGAGAGTGAGAGATAGGAAGAGTGAAGAGAGAGGGAGAGTGACATTGAGATTGCTAGGGAAAAACATATAGAGGGAGAGAGAGTGAGCGCATGATTAAAAGAGTGTGAGAAAGAGTTGGAGGGTTGTAGAGTGTGAGAGAAAATTAGAGAGTGGAGGGAAAATATAGACTAAAATAAATAGAAAGGGAGGGAGTGAGAGAGTGAGAGTGAGAGTGAGTGAGGGAGCAAGAGTGAGGGACAGAGAAAGATTGATAGAGAGAGGGAGGGAGGGAGAGAAAGACATAGAGTAGGAGAGAGAATAAGATAGAGAAGGAGAGAAAGAGGAAGGTATATAGAGAATGAAAGATACCATGATGTTGATAAAGTGATAGATGTTAAAGGAAGAGAGAGAATTAAGAGCAAGGTAATATAGAGTGAGAGCGAGTGTGAAGAAGAGAAAAAAGGAAAGAGAGATAAGGATACAGGGAGGGCAAAATGAAGGGTGGAACACACTAAGACAAGAGAGATTAAGAAAAGAGTTTGAGGGAGTGGGGGAAGAGAGAGGTATAGAAACAGAGAGTGAGAAAAGAGTAATATAAAAAATAGAGTGAGAGGAGAGAAGAGAGAGGGAGAGTGATCAAAAGTGCTCGAGGGGGATGGGAGCATGAGAGAGTGAGACAGAAGAGAAAGAGATGGAGAGACATAACAAGAGAGAAGAGAAAGCTAGAGAAGACAAAGAATACACAAATAAGGTAAATTAAGTGAATAAAAAGATAGTGGAAGAATGATAAAAAGGGTGAAATATATATACTAAAGAGAAAGATGGAAGGAGAGAATGAAAGGGATAGAGAAAGAGAGAGGAAGAAAGGGAAAGAGAAAAATATGAAGAGAGGAATAGAGGGATAGGTGAGAGGGCGAAAGAGATTGAGTGAGGGAGAGAGATTTAATGAGCGATGGAGGAGAGAGGAGAGAGAGAGAGAGAGAGAGAGCAAGTATGCGAAAGGGGAGAAAGAGAGGGAGCGAGTGTGTGAGAGTGGAGAAAGAGAGAGAGCTAGATTGAGTAAGATAATTAAAGAAAGAAGCGCTAGAGAGACGGAGAGAAAATGGAGTGATAAAATGAGAGAGTGAGGGACGGAGGGAGAAAAAGAGAGAAAAATGTGTGAGGGATATAGAGTGAATGAGAGGAGAAAAAAGATAGAGTAAGAGAAAGAAGAGAGACATAGAGAGATAAAGGGAGGCGATGAGTGAGAAAATGAGAAGGGAGAGCAAGAGAAGAGAGAGAAAGAGATAGTGTGTGTGAGAGATAGTAGACCTAGAGAGGAGAGAGAGAAGAGAGAGTGTAAGATAGGGAAGGATAGACATAGAGACAAGAGAGAGCAATAGAAGAGAGCTAGAGAGTTGAAGAGAGAAGCGAGAGAAATTGAAGAGCGTGCTAGGGAGTGGAAAAGGCATAGATACAATAATAATGTAACATTGAGAGAGAGAGTGACGTAGAGAAGAGAAGATAAAGTTGGAGAAAAGGAGAGAAAGAAGAGGAGATAGAAAGGAATGGATGGTGGGAGCAAAATACAGAGATGATGAGAGATTCGTGATAAAGAGAGTGAGAGAGAGTTAAACATGGTGAAATAGCAAGTAAGAAAGAGGAAGAGAGCAAAAAAAGAGAGCGAGAGAAGATATAAAGAGAGAGGGAGAGAGAGAGACAATGACAGAGGGAGATAGAGATGCAAGGTGAGCAAGCTAGAGAAAGAAATATAAAGAATAGCTAGAGAGAGATAATAATAGGGGAGAGAGTAAGAAAGTTTTTGTGAGCATGATTTAAAGTGAAAGAGAGCTGGAGAGTGAGTGGAGTAAGAGAGAAAAACATAGAAAAATAGAGCCAGAGGGAGAGAGAAAAAGAGAGAAGAGATGGTGAGAGATTGAGAGAGGGAGAGAGGAAATGAGAGAAATAGAGAGAGAAAATAAAATAGAAATTGTAAGAGAGAGAGGGAGAAAAGTGGTGAAGGGGTAAGTGAGATGGAAGGAGAAGAGGGAGAGAGAAATGAGAGAAAAATAATGCGGGAAAGAAAGAGGGATAAGGGAGAGAGATTGCAAGAGAGAGGCGAGAGAGCGAGGGAGGGGGATTGGGAGAGGGCGAGAGATGGAGGGATGGAAAAAGCAAGACAGGTGGAGAGACAACAAGTGAGACGGAGAGAGATTGAATGTTTATGTTTAAGAGAGTGAGAGATATAGAGAGAAAGAGATAGAATGACGATTAAGATAGTGAGATAAAGAGAGAGAAGTGTGAGTGAGATTTAGCAAGAGTGAGAAAGCTGAGAGGGAGATAATAGAGAGCAAGAGAGAGGCAAGGGTAACGAGAGAAAATAGAGTGGGAAGTGGAGGGATAGAAAAGATGGAGAGGAGGTAAAGAGGCGAAAGTGAGGAGAGAGAGCAAAAGAGTAAGGGAAGAGAGAGGCAAGAGAAAAGGGAGAAGAGAAAATTAAAGAAGAGAGATTGAGAAAGAAAGAGAGTGAAATAGAGAGAGAGAGAGAGAGAGAGAGAAGAGAGCGAGCATGAGAGAGATAGTGAAAGAGAGAGAGAGGGAGAGAGTGAGATTGGAAGAGAGAATGATAGGGATAGAGAATAGGAAGAGTGGTGGAGAAAGAGAGAATAGAAAGAGTGAGACAGAAGAGAGAGATAAGAGAGGAAGAAGAAAAAGATATAGAGAGTGAGATAAGTGAGAAAAAGAAAGAGACTAAGAGAGGGTGTGAGGGGAAGAGAGAGGGTGAGAGATAGCAAGGAGGTAAGAGTAGGGAAAGAGAAGAGAAAGAAATAATAAAAAGAGGAGAAAGATAAGAAAGAGAGAGGAGAGTGATGAAGGGAGTTATGAGAGAAAGCAAGTGAGACCAAGTTAGATGAAAGAGGGAAGAAAATGAGAGATACGAGAGAGAGTAAGGAGAAGGTAAGAGTAAGTAAATAAGACATAATAAGAAAGAAAGAGGTAAGAAGGGAGTGATGGAGGTGAGGGAGAGGGAGAAAGGGTGGGAGTTTGAGAGGGATAGAGCGATAGAGAGAGTAGATGGAGGTGGAGAGAGTGAGAGAGTGAAAAGCATGAGAAAGACGAGAGAGAAGGAAAAGAATGAGAAATAGAGAGAAGAGATCCATGAGAGAGCTAAAGAAAAAGAGTGAAATGGAGGGAGAGAGGGAAATATGATGCAACT
This sequence comes from Papilionanthe hookeriana x Papilionanthe teres, assembly GCA_022702705.1. Taxonomy (NCBI): domain Eukaryota; kingdom Viridiplantae; phylum Streptophyta; class Magnoliopsida; order Asparagales; family Orchidaceae; genus Papilionanthe; species Papilionanthe hookeriana x Papilionanthe teres. The sequence continues at coordinate 73,906,892 of CM040435.1, read as the reverse complement.
GAGAGAGAGAGAGAGGGATGAAACCATGTCTGAGAGTTAGGGAGAGGGAAAGCGAGGGGGAAAGTATGAGAAAGAGACGGAGGGAGGGTTTCAGAGAGAGAAAGGGAAGGACTAAGGGAGGGTAAGAGAGATGTTGTGACGGAAAGAGGCCAAGAAAGAGAAGTGTGAGAGAGAGAAGAGAATGGAGAGATTGAGGAAGAAGAAGATAGAATGAGTGAGAGAGTAGGTTAGAGATAGAGTGAATGAGTTTGAGAAAGGGAGAGAGTGAGAGAGAGAGTTTGAGGGTGGGAGAGGGAGAGAGAAACAAGAGAAGAGAGGGATGGAGTGGGAGGCAAAGAGTGGGAGTGAGGGAGATAAATAGAGTGAAGGAGAGACAAATAGAAAAAGAAGGGAGAGTGAGTGAGCGGCGAAAATAGAAAGAGTGAGGGATAAAGTTAGAGAATGAGATAAAGATTATGATGGAGAGAGAGGGAGAATTTGAGGTCACTAGAACAAGGAAAAAATGGAGGGGAAGAAGAAGAGAATGTGGAGTGTGATAGAAAGTGAGAGAGAAAAACAAAACAATACAGATATTGCAAGGAAGATAGAGATGGTCAGGAAGACATAAAGAGGGAGAGCGAGTGTAGCAGGGGTTGGGGGAAATGGATCAAGATGGAGGAATGGAGGAAAAAAAGGAAATGTGATAATTTCTCTCTCACACATTATCTCTCTCCCTTTCCTAACTCTTCCACTCTCTCTCGCACTCTTTTTCTTCTCTCACTTGCACCCACTCTCTTGCCTCTATCTCACTCTCATTATAACTCATCCTCTCTCTTGCCCTCACCCGCTCTCACTATTTATCGCCATGTTTCTCTTTTTCTCCCTCTCTTTTTATGTTTATGGCTCTCTCCCTCCTTTTCTCTCCCACTTTTCCTATTTTTTATTGTCTCTATCTCTTTATATCTATCACTCTCTTACTTTCTCCCCTCTCTCTCCATCACTTCTATTATCTCTCTCCCTCACACTCTCCCCTTCCTCTCGCTCCCCTTCTCTTACTCATCACCTTCTTCCTCACTTTTTTTCTCCCTCTCTCTTTGTGTCTCTCTCTCACACAAACTCTCTCGTCTCTCCTTATCGCATAATTTCTACCTTTATTTCAAATTCTCTCTCTATCTTACTCCCTCCCTCATTCTCTTTCCCTCCCATAATTCCTCACACACTCTCTCTTTCCCTTTCTTTGCTGTCTTTTTCTCTCACTTACCTCTTTCTTTTTCTCTCTTTTGGCTTTATCACTCTCACTTTTTCTTCTCTCTTTCATTCTTCTTTCACACTTTATCTATCTTACTCACTTTTCTCTATCTCACTGCCCTTCTCGATCACTCTCTTGCTCTCGCTTTTAGTATCTCTCTTGCTATCTCCCACTCCATCTCCATCTCTCTTTCTATCTCCCACTCCATCTCCATCTCTCTTTCTATCTCCTTATTTTTCACTCTCACTCTATGTCTCATCTTCTCTCCCTTCTCTCGTTCTCTTAGCTTATATCTCTTATTTTGTTCACATTATCTAGTTCATCTTACCCTCTCTCTCTCTCCCTATCATTATCTAACTCTCTCTTTTACCCTTCTAACTCTCTCACTCTAACCTTTTCTCTATATCTCTTACTCACACACATGCACACTCTATCTTACTCTTAGTTGTCTCTTATTCACTCTCTCAGCCTCTCTCTCACCCTCTTAGTCACTCTCTCTCAGTCTCTCCTTCCTCTCTCTCCCACCCTCCCTTTTAGTATCTCGCTCGCTCCCACAATACGTTCCCTTCCTCTCTCTCTCACTCTCTCTTGCTCCTTACTTCCCTATTCTACCTCCCACATTTTCACTTCATCTCTTTTCTTGCCTCCTTTCCTTCCTCTGCTCTCTCTATTTCTCTCTCTTCCCCTATTTTGCTCCCACTCACCCTCCCTCTCTCTCTTGCTTTCTTAACTCTCTCTAGCTCTTTCACCCTCACTCTCTCTCCCCCTCCACCGCTCCCTCTATCTTAATCTCCACACATCTCTTTATCAGTCACTCTACCTTCCTCTGTCTCTCACTCTTATTCTCTTTAACACTTTATTGCACTCTTCTTGCCTCTTAATCCCACTCTCCCTCCCTCTCTCTTGCTCTCTCTTTTTCTTTATCTCTCTTTATTTCTCTCTTACTCTTACTCTCTACCTCCATTACTCTCTCTAACTCTCCCACTGTCTATCTCCCTCTCTCCCTTTCTCTCTAACACTCTATCTCTCCACCTCCCTTTATCTAACACCATCACAACCTCCCTCTCTTCCCCTTCCTCCCTCTCTCGCACTCTCTCAGTCTTCCCTCACTCTCTCTTCTCTGTCTCTCCTTATTTTTCTCTCCTTCTATCTCACTATTGCACTTCGCTCTTGCTTGCTCTTATTCTTTCGATTGTTCTTCATCCTCCTCTCTCTATCTCTCTATCATACTCTCTATCCTCTTTCGCCCATCTTATCTCTCTCTCGCTCCCTCTACCACTATCTACCTCCTTTTACTCTCTCTCTCACCCTTTATCTACATATCTTTATCTCTCTCTCATACTTTCTACCCTCGCTCTCTCTTCATAACTCGCCCTCTCTCCCCCACTATCTACCCTCTATCAGTCTCACTTCACCCTTGTGCTTCTCTCTATCTCTCACTTGCATAACTCCCTCACGCTTTCCTCTTGCTATTTTTTTTCTCTCCCACCTCTCCCACTCTCCCTTTCTTTCCCCTCTAACACTCTATCTCTCCACCTCCCTTTATCTAACACCATCGCAACCTCCCTTTCTTCTCCTTCCTCCCTCTCTCGCACTCTCTCAGTCTTCCCTTGCTCTCTCTTCTCTGTCTCTGTCTCTCTCTCTTTTTCTCTCCTTCTATCTCACTGCCACACTTCTCTTTTGCTTGCTCTCATTCTTTCGATTGTTTTTCATCCTCCTCTCTCTATCCTATTTCTCCCATCTTATCTCTCTCGCTCCCTCTACCACTATCTACCTTCTTTTACTCTCTCTCTCACCCTTTATCTACATATCATTTTCTCTCTCTCATACTTTCTACCCTCTATCTCTCTTCATAACTCGCCCTCTCTCCCCCCTTATCTATCATCTCTCAGTTCCTCTTCACTCTTGTGCTTGTCTCTATCTCTCACTTGCCTAACTCCCTCACGCTTTCTTCTTATTATTTTTTTCTCTCCCACCCTCCCTTTCTTTCTTGCTCACACATATCTTTATCTCTCATACTATATTTTTTACCTTCCTCTCTCATACTCTACACCTCACTCCATGCCCTTAGCTTTATTTCTTTCTCTTTCCATCTCTTCCCTCCCTCTCTATATATATTTCTCTCTCCCTCTCTCCATCTCTCTCTATCTCACCATCTTCCCAATCTCTCTTTATCTCTCTCTTGCTCTCTCACACATTCTCTTACTCTCACTTTTCTCTCACACCTCCCACCCTCCATCTCTTTCTTGCTCTCATGCACTCTGTTTCTATCCCTCATGCTCTCTTTTTTTCATTCCCACCTTGCCTCCCTCTATTTTGTCTCTCTCCTTCTTTTGACTTCTATCTCTCTCTTTCTTTATCTCCCTTCCTCTCTTGCTCTATGTTTCACTTCATTTTCTCTCTATCTCTCACAAACAACAGCTTTATGTTCTATCACTCCCTCTCTCCCACTTCCTTCCACTGTCTCTTCTCTTGCTCTCTTCACATGTTCTTTCTACATGTGCACTCTGATCTCTGTCTCTTGCACCTCTTGCTCTTCCTTCTCTTTCTCATCTCTCTCATCGTTTACTCCTTCATCACTCTATCATTTCTTCTTTTAGTTTCTCTCTCTCTCCCTTCCATCCTCTCATGCCCTCCATCTCTCTCTCTCCACTCTCTTACCACTTCTTTCTCTGTTTCTCTTCTCTATCTGCTCTCCTTTATGCCTCTCTCTCCCCCTCTCCTCCTCCCCCTTTACACACTCTGACACTCTCCCATAATGTTTCCTCTTTATGTTATCTCTCTATCCCTCCCTCTATTTCTCTCTCTCTCTCTCTTCTCTAGTTATTTCTCTCCCTCTTTCTCACTTTCTCTCCCACACTCCCTCTTCTCTTTTATTCTCTTTCCTCCTTATCATTTTATGTTCTCGATCTCTCAAATTAGTTATTTCACTCTCTCTAACATAATTCGTATCTCTATCTCCACTTCTACCTCCCTCTATCCCTAATTTTCTTCCCTATCCCTAACAGACAATCTATATATCTTTCTCCCTTTCTCGCTATATGTCCCCTCCCTCCCTTTCTCCCTTTTTCTTTTTCCGCTATATTCATCTTCTCTCTCTGTCTCTCTCCTTTTTCTCTCTCTTCCTCTCTTTCTCTGTCACTCACTCTCCCTCCTTCACTCTCTCTCTCACTCTCTCTCCTCTCTCTACTTCTCATTTTATCTCTCTGAATATCCCCTCCCACTATCTCCCACTCTTTCATTTCTCACATTTTCTCTCTCTTTCACTCCCACATTTTCTCTAGCTCTTTATTTTTCTATTCTCCCTCTCCCTCCCCTCTATCTTTCCTCTTTTTTCTCTCTCTACATCTTTCTCGCTATCTTTATCTCTTAGTATTACTCCCTCCCTCCTTTCCTCTCTCTCTATAACTCTCAATCTCTATCTGGCTCCCTCTATCCTCCACTCTCTCCCTCCCTCACTCTCTCTCTCTCCCTTTTCTTCCTCTCTCTCCATCTCTCATGCTCCTCTCTTGCTCTCATCTCTCTCTTCTCTACTCTTCCCTTCTCTTTCTTTCTCTCTCTCGCTCTCTCCCTCTCTATCTTTATTACTTCTCTCTCTCCCTTTCTCTCATACACTCTAACATCTTTATCTTTTGTCCCTCCTTAGCTCTATTTCTCACTATCTACCTCTCTCCCACTCCCTCACCTCTTGCTCTCTCTTTTCTCTCTCACACATCCAACCTTCCTCTCTTTCTTGCTCTCACATACACTCTCTATCTTTATCTCTAGTACTCCATATTTTATCTCTCCCTTCTTCTCTTTTCTCTCTCTCCCTCTTGCCACACTTATCTATTCATTTTCTATCTCTCTTCTTCTCTTACTCTATGTTTTGATCTCCTTATCTCTCCATCTCTCCCAGTCAAAAGCTCTCTCTTTTATCACTCCCCTTCTTGCTCCCACACTTCCTTTCACTCTCTTCGATCTCTCTCTCTTGCATCACTTGCTCTCTCTTCTCATTTTCTCATCTCTTACTTCTCTCACTCCCTCTGTTCTCTTACTCCCTCGTCACTATCATTTTTTCTTTATCTTCATCCCTCTCTCCCTCCATCCATCGCTCTCTTCCTACTTTCTCTCCTTCTCTCGCTTTATCTTCTTTTTCTCTCTCCCCATCTCTCATTCTCTCACTACCTCTTTCCCCCTCAAACTTTTCACTCCTTTCGCCTTGTCTATCCTTCCCTCTCTCACACCCTCTCCCTCTTCTCTCTTACATTCTCTCTTACATCATATCTTACCATCACTTATCTTTCTCTCCATTCTATTTGTCTACGCTCACTCTTCCAACCTCTTTTCTATCCTTCTCTCTGTATTACTATGCTCTCTCTCTCCATCCCTCTTCTCTCTCCATCCCTCTATCTCACTCTCTCTTCTATCTCTCACTTCCCCCCTCTTCTTCTCTCTTATATATCTCTCTCTATCTATCTTCATATAACACTCTCTTACACTATCCTTAGCTATATCTCCATTTCTCTCTCCCTCTATTGCCCTCCCCATCCCTCTTTCTCTCTTTCTTCCTCAATCTCATACACACTCTCTCTTCCTTTCTCTCTCACTTTCTCTCTCACTTTCTCTCTATCTCTCTCGCTTGCCCTATCTCTCTGATTTTCTCTTCTCTCTCAATTTATCTCTCTCTCCATACCTTTCCCTTCCATCTCTTACGCTCTACATAGCTTTCTATCTTTTTCCCTCTCTCACTCACTCTTTCCACTATAGCATCTTCTCTCCCTCTCTTTTCTAACACACCCTCTCTCCCTCCTCATATTTTTCTCATTTTCTCTCCCTCTCTTTTCCTCTCTATATCACTTACTCTCCATCTTTTAATATCTATTATCTTTTGTCACTCTCTCTTCTTTATCTTACTTTTAATTATCTCTTTTCCCATCTCTCTAGCTCTTCTCCCTCGTTCCCTCTCTTTTATGTTTTGAATTTGATTCTCTCTATCTCTCTTTTAATATTTGTCTCTCTCACTATTCTTTCTACCTTAGTCTTAGGGTCTGTTTGGGCCAGCTGTAGCTTATTCAATTTATTCAGATATGCAGCTTATTCTGATAAACTGCTGATCAGCAGCTTATCGGATATGTTGGCTGACTGTTTGGTTTGTGCGTTTAGAAAACAGCTGATTTGCAGTTGTTTCTAGATAAATGACTATTCTACCCCTGGTCTGGATAAACTGTAAAAAAAAACTGATTTAGAACTGTTAACATACATACCACACAATTCCTTGGTATTTACATATTTAAAACATAGAATTTACTTTTACATTTACACCACATAAACCTTTCATATAATATCAAAATTACAACTTTTTTCATGCATAGTTTAGGTGTTGGATATGTAAATATATAAGAATAGAGTGGTATTTATGTATATCTTCCAAAAAATATTAGGATAAGCTTGGATTTTCCTCGACTGAAAACCTTCGCTAGGCTGAAAGAGTTTGAATATATCATTGCAGGTATCACAATTCAGTGAAAGCCTGTTCTATCGTGAGAAGCATATGTGCTATTTTATGTCAGGGATAGAATCATGGCAGACATTAGAAAGTATTACCCATTTTCTTAAACTATTGCAAAAATTAGGGCAATTCAATTTCACACCAGAAACGTAAAAAAATTTGATTTGATCAACTATGCATATATGGAAGAGTTCTTCCTACTACCCATCTGCAATAAGGCCTGAAAATCATAAAGAATCCTTACAGGCTTTATTTCAGTACTGATCCTCGAAGCCAATATATTCGAGACAGATTCCCGAATATATGGCAGAGGAGCGAAGGGGAGCGATGGTTCGCCTAGCTTTCGGCAGAGGAGCGACGGAGGTAGGGTAGAGGAGCGACGGCTGGCTTTTGGAAGAGTAGGGAGGGCAGACGAGCAACGGGCTTTCGACAGAGGAGCAACGGAGGTAATACAGATAAGCGACGGCTAGTTTTCGGTAAAGCGGGGAGGGCAGACGAGCGACGGGCTTTCAGCAGAGGAGCGGGGTAGCGAGGGCACGGTGGTAAATCAGATGGAAAATGCGGATCTCAAACACTGAACACGGGGATAACCCCACGACCGGCTTGTTAGGAAAATAAAAAACGCCTTTTTAAGAAACACAATCTAAAAGTGCAAAAGAAACAGTGAGGCGGCGTTTTTAAAAATGCCGCTGCACTTATAAGCTCTCCCAAATAGGCCCTTAATCTCACACTCACCGTCTCTGCAACTCTATCTATCTTTGTCTTCTCTTGATCTCTATTTGTCTCACTTTCTCTATTCTCTTAGCTTCACTTAAGGTTCTCTCACAAACTCTCTTTTGCTTGTGCCCTCTATCTTTATCTCTCCACCGTCTCTTACTTATCTCACCCCTCTCACTTGCCCTCTAACACTCTTTTTCTTTTTATATCTCCCTCTTGCACTCTCTTCTCTCTCTTGCACGTCTTTCTCACTCTCTACCTCTTTCTCTCCATGTCTAAATCACACACTCTCTCTCCCTTCCTCTCTAGCTCTTACCCATCACTCAACTACCTATCTTATTTTTCTTTCTTACATTCTTTTTTTTTTCTCTGACTCTGACCTATCTCTCTTGCACTTTTCTATCACTCTCCATCTCTATAACTCTCGCTTTCTTAATCTTAGAGAAGCGAGAAAGTGGGTGAGATAGAAGTAGAATCATAAAGAGTGCTAGAGAGAGAGAAATGGAGATAGAGATAGGGAAGGTATTTGTGCGAGAGAGATATAAAAGAGAGAGGCAGAGAGTGAGACCACAAAAGAGAAAGAAGGAAAGATAGACAAACAGAAAAGAGAGAGAGAGAGGGCGAGTGAGAGAAAGGGTGAGAGAGATTTGAGTGAACAAGAGACTGTGTAAGAGAGAAATCGAGAGGGAGAATAAGGGAGAGAGGTGAAGTGAAGTAGTGGATGTGAGAGGAAGAGAGAGATTGAGAGATGTAGAGGAAGTAAGAGAGAAAGGAGGTGAATAAGAGATAGGGAGAAGAGAGAGGGAAACAGAGGAAGAAGGTGATCAGATAAGTAAATACTGTGAGAGAGAACGATAGGGGGGAGAAAAAAAGAGAGAAATAGAGAGAGAGGGAATGTGAGAAGAAGGGAGAGGTAATGAGACAATGAGAGAGACGAAGAGGGTGGGAGGGATGGAAAGAGAGGGAGAGAGATTGAGAAAAAGATAGAGATTAAAAGAGATAGATGGATTGATATAGAGTGATAGTGAGGGAAAGAGAGAGAGAAGAGTAAGAGGGAGAGAGAGCTGCATAATAGGAGCATAAGTATGGAGAGATAGACCAAAAAGAAAAGGGGAGAAGAGGTATAGAAAATAGACATAATGCGAGAGAAAAAGAAAAGGGGAGAAAGAAATAAAGAGCGAGGAGTTCAACAAAGAGATTGGGAGAGACAGAGAGAATGAGAGTAAGGGAGAGATAGATAGAAAGAGGGGAGAAGAGTGAGAGAGAGTGAGATAGAAAAAAATAGAGATGAAAATAGATAGAGACTACGAGGGGATAAAAGAAGAGAGAGTAGGAGATATTGAGCTAGGCAGAGAGAGTGTTAGGGGGAGGGAGTGTGGTGAAGATTGACCAAGTGAGAGGGTGTGTGAGATAGGGGAGAGCAAGGGAGAGAAAGAGTTGCAGGGAGGGAATTATTGGGAGGGGAAATGAAGATTGAGATATGGAATGTGCGCGGGTGAGAGAGAGTGAGAGAGCTAGAGCGAGATGGAGAGAGTTTAAGTGATCAAGAGACACACAGAGAGAGAAGCAGAGAGTACGTGAACGATAGAGAGAAAGAGGGAGAAAGTGATAAAGATAAATTTTTCAGAGAGAGCATGAGAAGAGTGGGGATAGGGCAAGAAAGAGAGCACAAGAAAAATGGATAGAGAACAAGAGAGAGTGTGTGAAAAATGGAGACAATAAGGGAGAAAGAGGGAGAGAGGAAGAGAGAAAGAGGGGGGATTAGAATTGGAGATATAGATAAGAAAGGTGTGAGTAAGAGAATGTGTGTGAGAAAGAGAAGGAGAGAAGAGTGAGAAGTGTGAGAAGATTAAAAGTGATAGAGAGACATAGATAAGAGAGAATGATAGTGGGAGGAAAGAGGATAAGAATAAAAGAGTGGACAAGATAGTGATAGAGAAAAAGAGAGGGCGAGAGGGAGAGAGAAGAAGGGAGAGCGAGAGAAAGAAGGAGATAGAGATAAGTATAAGAAGTGAGGAAGAGTGAGGAGAGAGGAAGAGAAAGGGAAAGGAGAGAGAGAAAGAATAGAAAGGGGGAAATAAAGAAATAAATAAAAATGAAAATGAGAGAGACTGAGAGAGGGGGAGGGTTGCAGGGAGAGAGATACACAAGTATAGAGAAAGAGAAAGAAAGATCAAAAGAAATAGATAGAGAGAGGTATGGTGAGGGAGCGATCAAGAGAGTACGTGAGAGAGAGGTAGGGAGAGGAGAGAGAATTTGAGAAAAGGAAGAAAAGAGAATCAAGGTAGCAAGAGAGCGAGAGAGCGAGTGAGCAAGATAGAGGAGAGAGATAGAGTTATGCAGAGAGAGGGAAGGAGAGGGAAGGGATGGACAGAGTGAGGGAGAGAGGGGATGAGAGGGAAGAGAAGAGTGAAGAGGAAGAGGAAAGGGAGAGAAAGAAAGGGAAGGAGGCTGAGGATTTATCCAAGTTTTTCTTCATCCTCAACATTTTCTCGCTTTCTCTATAGCTCTTTCTCCCTCTACCCCAATCTCACTCTTCTTCTCTCTCTCTCTTTAATTTTATCTACCTCATTCTCTCATTCCCTTCCACAGTCTATCTCTCCTTATCTCTCCATATCTACCTTTCTCTCTCTCTCTCTCTCCGTTCTATCTCTATCACTCTCTCTCTTTGTAACTCTTCCTTTTCTCTTCCACTCTCTTTAAATATATCCACCTCTTCCTCTAGCTCTCTCAATGTCTGCCCCCCTCTCCCTCTATCTCCCTCTCCCTCTATCATGCTCACTCACTAACAATCTTTTTCTCATTCTCTCTCAATCTTTCTCTCTCCCTTACTATCCCTAACACTTTTGCTTTTTGTCTTGTTACTATCTTTACTCTCTCTGTATCTCATTTATCTAAATTTCTCTCTCTTCTTTACCTCCCCTCATTTTCTAGTCTCTCATAGCCTCCCTCCCTAACTTTCTCTCTCTCTCCCTCCCTTTCTCACTCTTTCTCTCTTTCTCTCTTTCTCTCACACATTTTATCTCTCTCCCTCTATCTTGTTACCTCTCCCTCTCTTTTGTTTAGTCCATTCCTCCATCTTGATCCATTTCCTCCAACCCCTGCTACACTCCCTCTCCCTCTTTGTCTCCCTGACTCTCTCTATCTTCCTTGCAATATCTGTCTTGTTTTGTTTTTCTCTCACTTTCTATCTCACTCCACGTTTTCTCCTTCTCCCCTCCATTCTTTCCTTGTTCCTGTGACCTCACATTCTCCCTCTCTCTCCATCATAATCTTTATCTCATTCACTAACTCTATCCCTCACTCTTTCTATTTTAGCCGCTCACTCACTCTCCCTTCTTTCTCTATTTGTCTCTCCTTCACTCTATTTATCTCCCTCACTCCCACTCTTTGCCTCCCGCTCCATCCCACTCTTATCTAGTTTCTCTCTCCCTCTCTCACCCTCAAACTCTCTATCTCTCACTCTCTCCCTTTCTCCACCTCATTCACTCTATCTCTAACCTACCCTCTCACTCATTCTATCTTCTTCCTCCTCAATCTCTCCATTCTCTTCTCTCTCTCACACTTCTCTCTCTTGGCCTCTTTCTTACCATCCCTTAGTCCTTCCCTTTCTCTCTCTGAAACCCTCCCTCCGTCTCTTTCTCATACTTTCTCCCTCGCTCTCCCTCTCCCTAACTCTCAGACATGCTTTCATCCCTCTCTCTCTCAGTCGCATCATCTTTCACTCTCTCCCTCCATCTCACGCTTTTTCTTTAGCTCTCTCATGGATCTCTTCTCTCTATTTCTCATTCTTTTCTTTCTCTCTGTCTTTCTCATGCTTTTCACTCTCTCACTCTCTCCACCTCCATCTACTCTCTATCGCTCTATCCCTCTCAAACTCCCACCCTTCCTCCCTCTCCCTCACCCCTCCATCCCTCCCTTCTTACCTATTTCATTCTTATTATGTGTTATTGATTTACTCTTACCTTCTCCTTACTCTCTTATCTCTCATTTTCTTGCCTCTTTCATCTAACTTGGTCTCACTTGCTTTCTCTCATAACTCCCTTCATCTCTCTCCTCTCTCTCTTTCTTTATCCCTCCCTCTTTCTTATCTTTCTCTTCTTTTTATTATTTCTTTCTCTTCTCTTTCCCTACTCTTACCTCCTTAATATCTCTCACCCTCTCTCTTCCCCTCACACCCTCTCTTAGTCTCTTTCTTTTTCTCACTTATCTCACTCTCTATATCTTTTTCTTCTTCCTCTCTTATCTCGCTCTTCTGTCTCACTCTTTCTATTCTCTCTCTCCCTCACTCTTCCTATTCTCTATCCCTATCATTCTCTCTCCCAATCTCACTCTCTCCCTCTCCCTCTCCCTCTCTCTTTCACTATCTCTCTCATGCTCTCTCTCCTTCATTTTCTCCCTCCTCTCTCTCTCTCTCTCACTCTCTCTCTTTCTCAATCTCTCTTCTTCAATTTTCTCTTCTCCCTTTTCTCTCTTGCCTCTCTCTCTTCCCTACTCTTCTGCTCACTCTCCTCTCTTTCGCCTCTTTACCTCCTCTCCGTCTTTTCTATCCCTCCACTTCCCACTCTATTTTCTCTCGTTACCCCTCCCTCTCTCTTGCTCTCTATTATCTCCCTCTCAGCTTTCTCACTCTTGCTAAATCTCACTCACACTTCTCTCTCTTTATCTCACTATCTTAATCTTCATTCTATCTCTTTCTCTCTATATTTCTCACTCTTTTAAACACACACATTCAATCTCTCTCCCTTAAACTTGTCTTGCTTTCTCCATCCCTCCATCTCTCGCCCTCTTCCAATCCCCCTCCCTCACTCTCTCCCTGCCTCTCTCTCTTGCAATCTCTCTCCCTTTATCCCTCTTTCTTTCCCACATTCTTTTTTCTCTCATTTTCTCTCTCCCTCTTCTCCCGCCATCTCACTTACCCCTTCACCACTTCTCTCCCTCTCTCCCTTACAATTTCTATTTTATTTTCTCTCTCCATATTTCTCTCACTGTTCCTCTCTCCCTCTCTCAATCTCTCACCATCTCTTCTCTCTCTTTTTCTCTCTCATTATGGCTCTATTTTTCTATGTTTTTCTCTCTTACTCCACTCACTCTCTAGCTCTCTTTCACTTTAAATCGTGCTCACAATAACTTTCTTACTCTCTCCCCAATTATTATGTCTCTCTAGCAATTCTTTATATTTCTTTCTCTAGCTTGCTAACTTTACATCTCTATCTCCCTTTGTCACTGTCTCTCTCTCCCTCTTTATATCTTCTCTCGCTCTCTTTTTTTGCTCTCTCCATCTCTCTTCCTCTTTCATACTTGCTCTTTCACCAGGTTTAACTCTCTCTCACTCTCTTTATCACGAATCTCTCATCATCTCTGTATTTTGCTCCCAGCATCCATTCCTTTCTATCTCCTCTTCTTTCTATCTTTCTCTCCAACTTTATCTTCTCTTCTCTATATCACTCTCTCTCAATGTTTCATTATTATTGTATCTATGCCTCTTCCACTCCCTAGCCCGCTCTTCAATTACTTTTGCTTCTCTCTTCTATTGATCTCTCTTGTATCTATGTCTATCCTTCCCTATCTTACACACTCTCTCTTCTCTCTCTCCTCTCTAGGTCTACTATCTCTCACACAAACTATCTCTTTCTCTCTCTTCTCTTGCTCTCCCTTCTTATTTTCTTACTCATTGCCTCCCTTTATCTCTCTCTGTCTCTCTTCTTTCTCTTACTCTGTCTTTTTTCTCCTCTCATTCACTCTATAACCCTCACACATTTTTCTCTCTTTTTCTCCCTCCCTCCCTCACTCTCTCTCTTCATCACTCCATCATTTTCTCTCCCTCTCTCTAGCGTTTCTTTCTTTAACTATCTTACTCAATCTAGCACTCTCTCTCTTTCTCCGCTCTCGCACACTCGTTCTCTCTCTTTCTCCCCTTTCGCACACTTGCTCTCTCTCTCTCTCCCCCTCCATCGCTCATTCAATCTCTCTCCCTCACTCAATCTCTCTCGCCCTCTCACCTATCCCTCCACTCTATCTATATCTCTTACTCTCTGACTCCTTCTCTTTCTTTCTCTCTCTCTCTCCCCTTCATCCCTCCATTCCTCTCTTCATATCTTTCTCTTTCCCTTTCTTCCCTCTCTTTCTCTATCCCTTTCATTCTCTCCTTCCATCTTTCTCTTTAGTATATATATTTCACCATTTCTATCATTCTCCCACTATCTTTTCATTCACTTAATTTACCTTATTTGTGTATTCTCTGTCTTCTCTAGCTTTCTCTTCTCTCTTGTTGTGTCTCTCCATCTCTCTCTCTTTTGTCTCACTCTCTCTCTTTTGTCTCACTCTCTCATGCTCCCATTCCCCTCGAGCACTTTTGATCACTCTCCCTCTCTCCTCTCTCCTCTCACTCTCTTCTTTATCTTACTCTTTTCTCACTCTCTGTTTCTATACCTCTCTCTTCTCCCCCACTCCCTCCAACTCTTTTCTTAATCTCTCTTGTCTCAGTGTGTTCCTCCCTTCATTTTGCCCTCCCTGTATCCTTATCTCTCTTTCCTTTTTTTCTCTTCTTCATTCTCGCTCTTACTCTATATAACCTTGCTCTTAATTCTCTCTCTTCCTTTAGCACTATCTCTTTATCAACATCATGATCTCTTTCATTCTCTAAATACCTTCCTCTTTCTCTCCTTCTCTATCTTATTCTCTCTAATACTGTGTCTTTCTCCCTTCCTCCCTCTCTCTATCAATCTTTCTCTGTCCCTCACTCTTGCTCCCTCACTCACTCTCACTCACTCACTCCCTCCCTTTCTATTTCTTTTAGTCTATATTTTCCCTCCAATCTCTAATTTTCTCTCACACTCTACAACCTTCCAACTCTTTCTCACACTTTTAATCATGTTCGCTCACTCTCTCTCCCTTTATATGTTTTTCCCTAGCAATCTCAATGTCGCTCTCCATCTCTCTTCACTCTTCCTATCTCTCACTCTCTCCATCTTTCACTTATTCTCTCTATTTCATCTCTCTCCCTTTCTCTCTCACACCTCTTTACCGATATTTCACACTCTTTCTCACTTCCTTCTCTAACCCCTACCTCTCACTCTTGTTACCTCTATGTTGCTCACAAACACTCTCTCCCTCTCTTTATCTCCTCTTTCTCTCTTGCTCTCTCCCTTGTTCTTTTCCCTCTCCCCCTCTCTCCCACCTCTCCATTTTAATCTCACACCTTCTCTGTGAGTCTCTCTCACAAAAACTAACACTCTCATTTTCTATCTCTCACTCATGTTATCTATCTCTTGCTCTATCCCACGTCTTTCTCTCTCACATTCCCTCTATCTCTTGCTCGCCAACTATATCATTCCCCTCTCTATCACACGTCCCCTCACTCACCCTCACTTTATAGCTCCCTCTCCCTCTTTTTCTCACTCTCTTGTCTCTCTCTCACCTCCTTCTCTATCTATCTCCACTCCCTCTCCAGGTCTTCTCTATCTCTCTGCCTCTCTTTTGCTTTCTCACTCTCGCTCCCAAGATCTCTTATAATTAATCTTTTCTCTATCTTCTCTTGTTATCTCTCTCTAACTCTTATTTCTCTATATATCTCAATCTCACTTTTTTTACTAGTTCATCTCCTTCCTCTCCCTCTCCCTTTCCCTCTCCCTCTCCCTCTTTGTGATTGTACTATATGTCTCTCTTTTTGTATATATCTCTCACTTTTCTCCATCTCCTTTATCTATTTTATCTCTTTTTGCTCCATTTTTCTCTCATTATTTTTCTTTTATTCTTTCTTTCATTCTCTCTCTCTTTGCAATATCTCTTACTCTATTGTTCTCTCTCACTCACACACAACTGCTTTCTTACCGTTCCCTCATCACTCTCCATCTCTAGCCTACTCTCTCTCTCCTTTCCATGTCTCTCTCTCATAATCTCTATCTTACTACATCTCCCTCTCTGTCATTCTACTTTTCTCCTAGCTCACTCCTCAATTTCTCTTGCTCATATTCCTTCTCTCCCTTTATCTCTATCTCTCTCATCATCCTCTATCTCACTCTCCCCCTCCATATCTCCATCTCTGCCTCTCTCTCTCCCGCTCTCAAACTCTCACATTATTCATCTATTGTTCCCCACTTGCTTTTTTTATCCCCCCACTCCATCTCTATAGTCCCCTCTTTTCATGTCTCTCGTCTCTCTTTATGTTTCTCTCCCTCGCTCCCTCTCTCTCCCCCTCTCCCCCTTCCTCTCGTTTCTCTCTTTCTCCCTCTTTCCCTCCCGCTCTCTCTTGCTCAACTACTCTCACGTTTTCTCTCCTCTTCTCACTCACCCTGTATATCCCACTCTCTTGTTCTCGCATTCCCTCCCTCTCTTCCTTTCTTATTTTCACTCCTCTTTATTTCTCTCTATCCTCTTACTTTTTGTATCTCTCACATGCACACACACTCTCTATTTCTCCCTCCCTACATTTTCCTTCCTCCATCTCTGTTTCTACCTCCCACTCCCTTGTTTTATGCCTCACACACACTCTTATCGCTCCCTCACAATCTTTATCTCACTATATATCTCTCTCTCTCTCTCATTCTACTTTTCTCCATGGCTCACTCTTCTTAAAATTCTCTTGCTATTTTGATTTTTCTCCCAATCCCACTTTTTGTCCCTCTCTCTCACTCTCTTGCTCTTAATCTCTCCCACAATTTCTCTCTCGCCCCCTCATTAGCTCTCTACCTCACTATTCTCCTCTATCTTTTTCCCTCTCCATCTCGATCGCCCTCTCTCTAAACATCATTCCCCCCCCTCTCTCCCTTCTATTTTGCTTTTCTCACACTCTCTCTCGCTCTCTTTCTCCCTATACTAAATTTATTTATTCCTCTCTCTCCAACTAACACTATTTTACTAACTCTCTCAATCTCTCTCAATTTTTCTCTCTGCTCTCTTTTGTGGTGCTCTTCTATTTCTCTGTGTTACTCTTTTCTCTCTTACTATCACTTACTCATCTATACCTCCATCTCACTCTCATTTTCCCTCTCCCTCTCTTTCCTCTTTGTTGCCCACTCTCTCCTTCCCTCACCCTCTCCTTTCCTACCTGTCTATTGTATTATCTCTCTCTCTCTTTATCTCACTCTTGCCATCTCTCTCACTCTCTCTTCTCTTTCTTTTCTCTTTTTGCTCACTCGCACCCCCTCTCTCCTTCTCTCCATAATCCATGCATCCCTCCCTCCCTCTCGTCTACCTCCCTTTCTATCCACCTCACCCTATCTCTTTCGATATCTCTCTCAAACACTCGCTATCTATCTCTGCATATCCCTCTCTCTCTTATCTCTCTTTCCTTCAAGCTCCTTCTCTCCCTCTACCTCCTCTCTCTCAACCTCTTTTTCTTTCTCATATCTATTTCTATCTCTTTCCATTCTTAACTCCCTCCCTCCCTCCCTCTCTCTCACTCATTATCTCTTACATCTTGTCTTTTCTCTCTTGCCCTCCAATTCTCTTGATCCTCTCTCTGTTCTCTTTTATCATTTTCTTCTCTTGCTCCTCTCTCTCTCTCTCTTCAACTCTCACTCTTTCTTTCTCTTATTCTCCCTCCTCCCTACCACTCTTGTACTCTTCATCTCTCTCTCTCTTTATTATGAAGATCTTCTTTCTCTTTATCACACATACTCATTTCTTTCACTCCTTTCTCTCACTCTATCCTTCTCTTTACCTATATCTCACTCACATTCACCCTCCCTCTCTCTAAGAAAATCTCTCCCCCTTGATTTCGCCCACCTTCCCTCTCTCTAAGAAAGTCTTGTCCTCTCTCTCATTCTCTCTTCACTCTCTCTTCACACTCACTCCTCTCTCCTTCAGTCCTGAATCCAACCCTCCCTCTCTCTCACTTTTATGTGCCTCAATTTCTCTCTATCCATCTCACTCGCACGTTCTCCACCAATATCTTCATCTTTCTCTCTCTTTTTTTCAAGCTCTTTGTCATACACTTCTCTCTCCCTGTATCTCCATCTCTGTCTACTTCTATTTTGCTCATCCCACAACTCCCTTGCTCTATTTTTCTTTCTCTTCCCTCGTTTCTTCTTCTCCTCCTTCTCCCTCTTACTCTTTATATCTCTCATTCTCTCTCCTCTACCTCTCTCATGCCCTCCATCTCTCTCCCTGATGGATCTCTTCTATTTCTCTCTCTCACTTGTTTATCTCTCTCTTTCTCTCCGTCTCCCTCTTATTCTCATTCTCTGTACTCTCTCTTTTCTCCCTACTCCATTTCATTTGCTCTTTCTTCCTCCTTTCCTCACTCTCACCTTTCTTCCTCCTTTCTCCCTACTCCATCACATTCTCTTTGCATTATCTCTCTTTCTCTCACTCTTGCCCTCTCCCACACCCTCTCTTGTTTCTCTCTTCTCACTCACTCCCCCTCCCTCTCACTTTTATCTGCCTTAATTTCTCTCTATCTATCTCTCACACATTCTCTACCAATGTCTTCATTATTCTCTCTCTTTCTTTCAAGCTCTTTGTCATACGCTTCTCTCTCCCTCTACCTCCATCTCTCTCTACTTTTATTTTGCTCTCTTTATAACCGTATAATCTCATCCCATAACTCTCTTGCTTTATTTTTCTTTCTCTTCCCTCGTTTCTTCTTCTTCGTCTCCCTCTCACTTTTTGTTTCTTTCATTCTCTCTCCTTCTCTTCCTCTCTCGTGCCCTCCATCTCTCTCTCTCATGGATCTCTTCTATTTCTCTCTCATTTGTTTGTCTCTCTTTTTCTCTATCTCCCTCCTCCTCTCTCCTCTCTTTCTCCCTCAATTTCATTTACTCTTTCTTTCTCCTTTTCCTCACTCTCATCTTTCTTATTACTCACTCTTATGTATTATCCCTCTTTCTCTCATGCTTGCCCTCTCTCCCACTCTCTTGTTTCTCTCTTCTCACTCACTCATCTCTCCTCTAATCTTGAATCAATCCCTCCCCCTCTTCCTCTCTCCTCTCCTCCCCTTTCTCTTTTTATGTGTTGAAACTCACTCTATCAATATCTCGTTCTCTTACACAGACTTTTTTCTATCTATTGATCACACTCTCTCTTCTCTCTCTTTCTTTCATTCTCTTTCTCACACTCTTCTCTCTCCATCTCTACCCTCTTCTCTCTCTTTCTCTCTACTTCTCTTTTACTCTCTCTATATCTCTTACTACCTCTTTCCATGCTTTCCTCCCTCTCTCCTCTTCACTCTCTCACACCTTGAAACTCTCTTACCCTCTCTCCTCTCTTATTCAAATTTCTATCTTCTCCTCATCTCTTTCATTCTCTTCTCTCTCTCCATACTTCCCTCTCTCTTGCTTGTGGAACTCTTCTCTTTCTCTCTCTCCATCACCCATTTCTCTTTCTTTTATGTTCTCTCCCACTCACTTTTCTCTACTTTTATCTCGCTCTTATTCTCCCCACTTTCTCTCTGTCATTCTCACTCTCCCCTCTCTCTTACCCTCCTTCCCTATTTCACTCATTCTATCTTTTCCTACCTCTTTCACTTTCTTTCACTCTCGCCCCCTCCAAGCTCTCTCTTCATTATCTCTTCTTTTCGTCTCTTCTCTGGCCCTTTCTCCACCTCTTAGTCTTTATATTACCATCTCTCTTCTCCCTTCTCATCCTCTTGTTCCCTCTCTGCCACTCTGTCTCCCTCTCTCCCACCTTCTCTCTCACTCCCCCTCTCTAATTTTCACACTTTTCATGCTCTTTATTCTCTCATTTTCTCTTCCACACACAAATTCTATCTCTTTGTTCTCCTTCAACAATTCTGGCTCACTCCTTCTCCCCTCTCCCTTAACATCTCATCTCCTCTTCCAGTCTCTTTTTTTCGTACTTCTTGATATGCTTCTATGTCTGTCTCTACCTAGCTCTTTCTCTCTCACACCTCTCTTCTCTTGCTATTCCTTCTCTCTCTATCATTATCTCTCTAACTCTTCCTCCCTCTATCTTCCACACTCTATTTCCCTCCTTTTTTCCCTCTATCTCTCTCTTTCATCCACTCTCTCCCTCTTTCTTTCTCCCTCTCTCTTGTTCACTCTCACTCTTTCCCCCTCCCTTTGACTCAACCTCCCTCAATCTCTCCAACTCTCATCCTCATTCCCACCCTCTCTTCCACACTCTCAACCTCTCCAACTCGCTCCATATCTCTCCCGGTCATTACTCCCACTCTCTTTGTCTCGGTCTTTCCACACACACACTCTCTCTTTCTCTTCCATCCCTCCTCTCTTCCCCTCTCTCTCATTCTCCCTTCTCTATCTTTCTATTTCATCTATTCTCTCTCTTCCCCTCCTCTCTCATTCTCCTCCCTCTTCATCCCTTTCTATCTCTCTCCCCTACTTTTCTCTCCCTCTTTTTTCTTATTTCTCACTCTCACTCCCTCTCTCACTCTTGCTCTCTCTCTCACTATCTCACTCTCCTTCTCTCTCCCTCACTCTCCCTCTTCCTCTCGCCGTCTCTTTCTCTCTCATGCTCACAATTACACTCACTCTCTACCTCTCTCTATTCCCTCTCTCTCCCTACTTCTCTCACTCTCCCTCTCTCCATCTCTTATATTTTCCGCCATCATTCCAACCCTATCTTTATTTGTATCAATCTCTCTACATTTTGCTCTCCTTATCTATCTATTTCTCCCACTCAATATCACACTCTCTCCCATTTCCCTAGCTCTTTCTCTCTCACTCTTCTATCACACGCTTTCATCATTTCTTTCTTTTGCACAATCTTCTAATGCCATTTTATCTTTCTCTTTCTCGTCTCTTTTCCTTCTCTCTATCACTCTTCTACCTTACACCACTCTCTCTTCTCTCACTCTCTCTCTCTTCACTCTCTTACTCTTCACTCTATCTATTTTTCTCGCACTCTCTTCCTCCCTCCATCTCGTGCTCTCCAACTCTTCTTCTTCTCCTCACGCTTTCCCTCTCTTATCTTTTATATTGTACCTCTTCCCTCTCTCCATCTATTTTTCCCCTTTCACTTCTCCTTCTCTCTCTCCCTCGCTCTTCCTCCCTTTCTTTCTCTTGCTCTCTATCTCTATACTCACTCTCACACTCTCTCTGCTATCTCTTCCACTCTCGCACATACTTAATCTCCCTACCTCCCTCTATCTCTCACTATCTCTTATGTTGATCGTTTATCTCTCTATCTTGCTTTCTATCTAGCACTTTATTTTGCTCTACTTTCAGTCTCTCACATCCTCTCTTACACTCTCACTCCCTGGTCCCATCTCTTACTCTTCACTCTCTCCCTCTTTTCCTCACTCTTGCTCTTTCCCGCACTCTCCTACTGTATATCTCCTTGTCTCTTGCCATGTATCTAGCCTCATCAAAAGCTTTCTTTTTTTTTCAGACCCTTACTCCCACTTTTCACCCCTCTTTCTCTCCCACTCTCTCCCTTCCCTCCCTCTCACTCCCTCTCTCACTTTACTCTCACTCTCTTCTATCTCTCTTTCTCCCTCGACCCATTCCTCTCTTACTCTCTCTTGTCAGCTCTCTCCCTTTCTCTTGCAATCTTTACCCTCTCTCTCTCTTTCTCATTATCTCTTTCTCTCCCACTATTCATCTCTCTACCACTCTCTTATATCCATCACTCTTTCACTCTCTGCCTCCAACTCTCTCAACCTCTGTTCCGCCCAACTCTTTATCACTCTTGCTCTAACTTTATCACCCTTCACTTTGCTCTCTCGCTCTCCCACCAAACCTTCATTTGTCTTCTCAACACAAACTCTATTTCTCACTAATTACAGAGCATGAGAAGAGAGTGAATGTGAGAGATGATAGAGGGACAAAGGGAGAAAAAGTGCAATGGAAGGAGCAGAGAGGAAGGGACAGAGGGAAATAGGCAAAAAGAGATAGGGTAGGGAGAGTGGAAGAAAGGAAAGGAGGTGAAGATAAAAAGAGATAGGAGAAATTGAGAGGGATAAGCTTGAGTAATAAGAAACAAAGGTAAGTGTGAGAGTGAGAGAGAGAGAGAGATATAGGAAGGGAGGGAAAGAGAGGGGAATAGAGAAAAAGTGTGAGATAGAGAGGACATGAGAGAGACAGAGGGAGTATAAAGGAGCGAGATATATAAGATGGAGAGAGGGAGAGAGAATGGGAGGGATAGATAGAGAGATGGAGATAGACTATCTATATATCTCTCTCTTTCACGCTATATCGTCCCCTCCCTCCTTTTATCCCTCTTTCTTTTTTGCTATATTCATCTTCTCTCTTTGTCTCTCTCATTCTATTTATCTCTCTTCCTCTCTTGCTCTCTCACTCACTCTCCCTCCTTCACTCTCTCTCACTCTCTCTCCTCTCTCTACTTCTCATACTCCCTCTCCGAATATCCCCACCCCTCTATCTTCCACTCTCTCTTCTCTTGCTCTTTCATTTTTCTCATTTTCTCTCTCTTTAACTCTCACATTTTCCCTAGTGCTTTATTTTACTATTCACCATCTCCCACACCTCTCTTTTTCCTCTCTTTGTTTCTCTCTCTCTACATCTTTCTTGCTCTCTTTGTCTCTTATTATTACTCCCTCCCTCCTTTCCTCTCTCTCTATAACTCTCAATCTCTATCTGCCTCCTCTCTCCTTCACTCTCTCCCTCCCTACTCTCTCTCTCCATCTCTCATGCTCCTCTCTCGCTCTCATCTCTCTCTTCTCTCGCTCTTCCCTTCTTTCCCTTTCTCTCTCTCACTCTCTCCCTCTTTGTCTTTAATACTTCTCTCTCTCCCTTTATCTCAAACACTCTAACATCTCTCTTTATATCTAGGGCTCTATATTTTATCTCTCCCTTCCTCTCTTTTCTCTCTCTCTCCCTCTTGTCACACTTATCTATTCTTTTTCTATCTCTCTTACTCTATGTTGTGCTCTACTTATCTCTCCATCTCTCCCAGTCAAAAGCTCTCTCTTTTATCACTCCAATTCTTTGTCCTACACTTCCTTTCACTCTCTCTGATCTCTCTCTCTTGTACCTCTTGCACTCTCTTCACATTTTCTCATCTCTTATTTCTCTCACTCTCTCTCTTCCCTTACTCCCTCGTCACTGTCATTTTTTCTTTATCTTCATCCATCTCTCCCTTTCTTCCTCCCTCGTGGCCTCTCTCTCCCTCCATCCATCACTCTCTTCCCTCTTTCTCTCCTTCTCTCACTTTCTCTTCTTTTTCTCTCTCCCCATCTCTCCTTCTCTCTCACTGCCTCCCTCCCTCTCAAACTTCTCACTCCTTTCTCCTTGTCTATCCTTCCCGCTCTCACGCTCTCTCCCACTTCTCTCTTACATTCTCTCTTACCATCACTTATCTTTCTCTCACTTTTATTTGTCAACACTCACTCTTCCACCCTCTTTTCTATATCTCTCTTTATTACAATGCTCTTTCTTTCCACTAGGAGTTCAAAAAGGAGGTCTGGAGAGATAGAGAATAAGAGTATGAGCAAGAGAGAGATAGAAAGGGGTGAGAAAGAGAGAGAAGAGTGAGTGAGAGAAAGAGAGGTATAAAAAAAGAGATGAAAATAGAGAGAGACTGAGAGAGGGTAAGAAAAGAGGAGTGAGAGATATCGAGCTTGACATAGAGGCCGCTAGGGAGAGCGAGTGGGAAGGATAAAGAGCAATTGAGAGGGTGTGTAAGATAGAGATATGGATAAAAAAGGAGGGAGATAGGGGGAGAGGGAGATGGAGGGACGGAAATATAGGGAGTGGAAATGAAGAATGAGATAAGGATGGTGTGCCTTTGAGAGAGAGTGAAAGAGAAAATAGAAAGAAAGAACAAGAGGATAGGGAGATATAGGAGAGAGTGACAATGCAAGAGAGAGACAGAGAGAGTGAGAGAGAGGAGAGAGAGAAGCTATTTTTCTATTCTCCCTCTCCCTCCCCTCTCTCTTTCCTCTCTTTTTTCTCTCTCTACAACTTTCTCTCTATCTTTCTCTCTTATTATTACTCCCTCTCTCCTTTCCTCTCTCTCTATAACTCTCAATCTCTATCTGCCTCCCTCTCTCCTCCATTCTCTCCCTCCCTCACTCTCTCCCCTCTCTCTCTTTACATCTAACTGCTTACCTCCTCACTCCAATCCTTCTCCCAGCTCGCTCCCCAATATCTTCTCTCTCCCACTCTCTCTCGCTCTCTCTTCTCTCATTCTCTCTCCCTCATCTCGAATTCTCTTTCTCTTCCACCCTCTTTTATTTCTCTCTTCCTCTCTCTCGGTATTTTACACGATAACTCTCCTCGTTGCTCTTTCATCTTTCTACATCTCTCGATCTTTTGCTCCATTTCTATCCATCTCTCTCTTAATCACTCCCCGCATTCGTTCTTATCTCTCGCTCCCTCTACCTTTCTCTTACTCCCTCTCTCTTGCGTTCACTCACTTCTCTCTCCGCTCTCTTCTGTCACTCTCACTATCTCTCCAATTTTCTATCTCACTTTCCTTCCTCTCTCTTGGTCCATCTGTGCCCTTTTTATCTCGCTCTCTTACTCATTTCCCTCTTCCTCTCTCTCGCACTTCCTCTTCTCTTAACGTCCCCTTAGTTTACTCTCTCTCTCGCTCCTCTCTTGTTTTATACCACCATGATGTCTATCGGCTCCTGCATCTCTTTCAAAATCTGCTATCTTTCTCCCTCGTATTTCTCTTTCTCTACATACGCTATCGACATCTCCCCCATCGCTCTCTTCTCTCCTTTTCTTCCTCTCGCTTTCTCTCTCCCTCACTCTCGACCATCTCGTTTCTCTCTCTCTCTCCCTCCCTCTCTCTCTTCCCCCTCCCCGCCCCTCCCTTTCTCTCACCACACACACTCTCTCTCTCCATCTCTCGCTTCCTTTTTACTTAGTCTCCGCTTATCTTATTACTCCCTCCCTTCCTCCCTATCCCATCTCTCTCCATCCATCTTACCATCCCTGTCTCTCTTTTTCTTATCTCCATTCATTTGTTGCTAAATGTTTGATCCCTTTATCTATCTCTCGCACTTTCAATAGCCCTCTCTTACATCACTTTATTTTTTTCTTCTATTGCTTGCTATCCTAAATCCCTTTCTCACCCTCGCTCTCAGTATTCCTCACTCTCTCTCTCTTACTTTATCTACTCATGCTCTTAAATCTTTCTCTCCCTTTTATCTCCCGTCTCTTCTCATATTGCTCTCTCTTTCTACTTGCTCTTCTCTCTCGCTCCTCTTCACTCTCCTCTCGCTTTCCTCTTGGCTGTCTCTCGAAATTTTCATTTTTATCTTTCTCCCGAAGTCTTCACCTCTCTTGCCCTCGGCTTATCCCTCCTCTCTCTTGCTCTTCCCTTTCCCTCTTGCTCTTCTCCCTCTCGTCTTGGTCTCCCTCTCTCTTGCTCCTCCACTTCTCTCTACGGTCTCTCCTTTGCTCTCTCTCCCTCTATCCCTCTCTTTAGCTTTTTTTGTCCCCCACCCCCTTTTATGCTTTATCTCTTAGTCTCCCTCCCTCATTCTATCTCATCTCTCTTCTCTAACTCCCTCTCTCACTCTCTCTTTACCCCCTTTTTCTCTTCTCCCTCTCCCTCACTCCCCATCTCTTTTCCTCCTCTTCTCTCCTCCCCTCTCTCCTTTGCTCTCTACCTACATCTCTCTCTTAAGCTTTATTTTGTCCCACCTCTCTTTTGTTTTCTCTCTTACTCTCCCTCCCCTTATTCTGTCTCACTCTCTCTTTCTCTCTCCAATCGCTCTATGTCATATGATCTCTCAAATTTCCTCTCTAATTCTATTAATCTGCATCTCGTGCATGCTCTCTCTTCTCTTTCTTTCACTCTTTTCTCTCTTATTGTCACCTACTCTCTCTTTCTCTCTCACCGTCACTATCTTCCTCTTGTTCTCTTTCTAACTCATCCTCCCTCCCCCACCCCACGTGCTCTCTCTTCTCTCTCTCCCCTCCCTCTCACTCTCATCTCTATCTCATTATTATGTATCTAATCCTCCCTCCCTCCCTTTCTCTGCCCTTATTTCTCCTTCTCTTTGTCTTTCCGCCCCCCTCTCTTACTCTTTGTTATCTTACTCATACTTCTCCCTCTCCCTCTCTCTCAATTGCTTTCTACATCGTGCTTTCTCTGTATGTACATTCCTTCTGCTCTCTCACTTTCTCTCTCACTCATTTGTTCCTTCACACTCTTAGCACGCCCCTCTCCCTCGCTTCTTCTTTCTCTCTCTACCTCCTTTCCATTCTTCACACTCTCTCCACCCACACTCCCTCTGTCTTTCTCTCTCCTTCCCTCACTCCCCCTTACTCCCTCCCTCATTCTTTCTCTTTAGTTTATAAATATATATCTCCCTCTCTTCTCTCTCCCTCTCTTTCACATTCTCTCTCTGTCTATAATCTCTTTCACTTGCATGTTCATTCTTCTCTTGCTCTCTCTTCTCTCTCTTCTCTCTTATTATCTCTCTCCCTTTCTTTCTCTTCTCTCTCACTCTCTCTCTCATTCCATCTCTCTCTTTCTCTATATTACCTTCTCAACCCTCTCTCGCTCTATCTCTTTTACTTTATGTACCTCTCTCCATCCCCCTCATTATCTCCCTCCCTCCCTTTCTCCACCCTTGTCTCTCCTTCCTTTTGTCTCACCTTCTCTCTTTCTCTATCTTAATTGCTTTCTTCTCTCACCCTTTCTATATATATATATATATACATACAAACATACATACATATAATATATATATATATATATATATATATATATATATATCTTCATTCTATCTTCGTCTCTCTTTCATTCTCTATCTTTATTTTCCTTAATCCTTGCCTCTTTCTACATCTTGCTCTCTCTCTTCTCGCGCTCTCATTTCTGGCTCTCTTTGCTCTCTCTATCTTTATCTCTTTCACCCTCTCCCTCTACTCCTTTCTCCCCTACTTGTTCCACGAACTCTCTTTCTCTCCTTCCTCTCATCTCTTATATATATCGCTCTTTTCACATTTGTTATTCTCTCTCTCTCTCGCTTTCTCTCTCCCCCGAATTACTTTCTCTCTTTTATCTCACTCTTCTTCTCTCTCTCCCCCTCTCTCGCATTCTTTCGTCTCTCTCTAGCTCTCATCTCTCTTTCTCTCTTGATCTCTACTGTCTCGGTCTCTCTGTTATCACTCTCTCTTCGCTCTCTCGATGCATCTTGTCTCTCTCTTTCTTCTTTCACACTCTCTACTTCTATATCTCGTCACTCTCGCTTCTCGCTCTCTCTTTCTCTTTTATCTCACTCTCTATTTCTCTCTCTAATGTGTATCTTCTCTCTCTTGCTCTTCTTTCTCTCTTACTCTCTCCCCTTTTCTCAATAATTCTCCTTCTCCCACTCTCCCTCACACTCTCCCACCCCATGCTTTTCTAGCTCTTGTCCTCTCTCTCCCATCCTCCCTCTCTTTTCTGTATCCCTCAGAATCTCAATATCACTCTCACACTCTTTTCTCACTCACTCTCCCTCACACATACACTCTCTATATTTCTCTTTTTTATCTCCCTTTCCCCCTCTTTCTCTTTCTGACGCTCTTTTCCCCATCTCTCTATCCTCTTATCTCCCATCTTGTCTCTATCTTACTCTCAATCACTATCACAATTTATGTTTCATTTTCTCCCTCTCTCTCATTCTTCTTTCTTTCTTTTTATATCTTTATTGTTTTCCCTCACTCTCTCTCTCTCTCTTTATCCCTCTTTCTCTCTCTCTTTCTTGCCCTCTCTTCTCTCCTTCCCCCTTTCGCTGAATCCTCTCTCTCCATGTCTCTCTCTCCCTTCTCTCACACACTTTTCTCTCTCTCTCTTTCTCTCTCCATCATGTTCTCAATCACTACACAACTTTTCTCTTGCTCTACCTCTCTCTCTTTCTCTCACACTTCTCTCTTTCCCTTCCTCTCTTGATCTCTCTCTCTCTCTTTTTATTTTGTGTATTTTCCCTTACTGTCTTCTCTCTCTCTTACTCCTTTACCCTCTCTTTCTCACTTTCACTAACGTAGTCTCACACACCTCTCTCTTCTCGATCCCTCTTTCATCCTTTTAGTCTCAATCTTACTTCTCGCTTCTTTCTCGTCATCCTTATGCATTCACTGCCACTTTCTCTCCCTCACTCACTTTCTCTCATTCTCCCATTCTCACTATCATTCTTCTCAAGCTCTTTATTCTCTACTTGACTATCTCACTTGTCATTTACTCTCTCACACGCATCCTCTCTCTTTGCTCTCTTTATTTTTTTAGTTCCTCTCTCCCCTCTCCACCTCCCTCTCGCCTCACTCTCTGACCATCTCTTTCTTTCTATATTTCTTGATATCTCTCTATCTTTCACCTTCCTCCCCCTCTCATCTCTATTCTCTCGCTCTCCTTTCTCTCTACATCATTTCTCTCCAGCCCTTCGCTACCTCTCTTCTCTTTCTTTCCCTCTCTTTCTCCTTCGGCTCTCTCCATTCAACCCTCGTTATCCCCCTTGATGTTCACTCACTCGCTCTCCCCCTTCCTCGAACTCACCCACCGTCATATCTCTCACTTATGCACCTCTTTCCCTCCCTTTCTCAGTTTCCCTCTCTCGATCTTCTTTCTCGCCTTCTACTCTTTCTCATTTCACACTCTCTCTACTCTTGCTTTCTCGCTCTTCTTACTTTCTCTCTCACACATGTTAGCTCTTCTTACTTTCTCTCTCACACATGTTATCTCTACCCTCACAATCTCTCTTTATCTTTCTCTCTTCTTCTCTATCTTATCTATATTCTCTCTCTTTCCTCTCTTAATTTCATTCTCTCTCTCACTCTACATCCTCTCTCTCGCTCTACTTTTTACTCTCAATCTCTGCTCTTTCCTGATCACTCTCATTTCCTCTCTTTCTCTCCCTTCTCTTATTTCATTTAGACTCTTTATTGATGCAAATTAAAAGCATGGATGGCAATGACAAGACTTCAAGAGAAGATTTAATTCAAGTTCCACATGGATTCGAACGATTCATGAGATGCAGGGAGAAGAAGTCATAAAGATTGTCATCTTAATTGAAACTGAGATAAAGGAGTCATATTATTATGGCTGGATATTTCATCTTTTATAATACCAGCTTGCTGCTTGGAAAGCTTGATGTAGTATTTCATTTTTTTCTTGCGCAATCTTAATCCGTTTTACTCTTTCTCTCTCTCATGTATCTTTCCTTCCTGCCACTATCCTCTTACATCTTCACATGCTCTCTCTCTTCTATCACACTCTCTCATCTCTCACTCTCTCCTCACTCTAACTCTTCACTCTTTCTCTCTTTCCTCTCTCTCCCTCCCCACTCCATCTTGTGCACTCTAACTCTTCAACCTCCCCCCATCTTATTTTCTCTCGCTTCTCTTTATATTATACAACTCTTCCTCTCTCCAGCTGTCTTCCCCGCACCGATCCTGTCTCTCGCTCCCTCGATCTCCCTACATTTCTCTCTCTTGCTCTCTTACCTCTATCACTCACTCGCACACTCTCTCTACTATCTCTCCCTCCCTCGCACTCTCTTAGTGTCCCTACCTTCCTCTATCTCTCACTCTCTCTTCTATTGATCATTTATCTCTCTCTACCTTGCTTTCTCTCTAGTTCTTTATTTTTCTCATCTTTTAGTCTCTCTCATCCTCTCTTACACTCTCACTCCCTGGTCCCATCTCTTACTCTCATTCTCTCCCTCGCTTCCTCACTCTCACTCTCTCCAGCTCCTATACTGCCTACATTCTCATGTCTCTTGCCCTCTTTCTAGACCCATCTCATGCTTTCTTTTTTTTCAACCCTTACTCCTACTTTTCACCCCTCTTCCTCTTTCACTCTCTCCCTTCCCTCCCTCTCACTCCTTCTCTCACTTTACTCTCACTCTCTTGTATCTCTCTCTCTCTCTCTCTCTCGCCTCTCCCTCTCTTACTCCATCTTATCAGCACTCTCCGTTTCTCTTGCAATTTTTACCCTCTCTCTCTCTCTTCGTCATTATCTCTATCTCTCCCACTATACATCTCTCTCACTCTCTTGTGTCCTCTCTCCTCCCTCTCCTCTCTCCTCTCCTCACTCTCACAGAAGCTACATACACTGTTCAACTTTGACCCTCTCTTACGACCACTCTCTTGTTACAGGGGTAGAAAGAAAGAGATAACAAGATAGATGGAGAGAGAGAATGAATCTGGCAAAGGGAGAGTGAGAGAAGAGAGTAATTGTTTGAAAAAAAAAGAAAGCATGAGATGAGGCTAGAAGAAACATGTATTGAAAGGAGATAAAGTAGGAAAGAGCCGAAGAGAGCGAGAGTGAAGTGAGTGTGTGAAGTGGGACCGAAGGTGCGAAAGGGCCGAAGGACCGAAGCAAAAAGAAAGAGTTAGAGAAATCGAATAGAGAGATAAGCGATATGAGAGTGAGAGATAGAGAAGTGAGAGTGTAATAGAGTGCGAGAGAGGAGGGTAGGAGAGAGTAGCATGAAATGACAGAGATAAGAGAAGAGGAGAATGAGGAGCGGCGGAAGGAGCAAGGGGGAGAGATAAATGGAGATAGGGATGCGTTACAGTATAAAAGATAAGAGGGGCGGGAGGGAGAGAGAAGAGTTGGAGAAGCACGAAGGTTGAAAGGAGGGGAAAGAGTGAAGTCTGAGAAGAGTGAGGATTAGAAGAGAGAGTGAGAGAGCGAGAAAGAGAGCGTGAGAGAACGGAGAGACCGGGGCGGGGTAGAGTTAGAGCAGGGGAGAGGGCTGAGGGGAGAGTGAGAGAGAGCGAGAGAGAGAGAGAGAGAGGATAAAGAGAGATAGGAAGTATAAATAGAGAGAGAGGTGTGAGAGACGGAGGGAGACAGCGAGACATACATTTGTGATAGTGATTGAGGCAAGTAGAGAGAACATGGGAGAAGAGGACAGAGAGATAGAAAAAGAGCATGAGAGAGAGAAAGAGAAGAGGGAGTAAGGGAGATAGAGATGAGAGAGAATTTGATAGAGAGTTGTGTAAGAAAGAGTGAGTGAGAAAAAGAGTGTAGAGTGATATTGAGATTGGAGTAGATACAAAAAGAGAGGGAGGTAGAGAGAGAGAGGCAAGTATTTAGAAAGGAAGGGGGAGGGAGGTGATGGAGAGGAGAGGGAGAGTGGGAGGAGAGTTATTGAGAAATGGGAGAGAGTGAGAGAAAGAAAGAGCAAGAGGAATGAGAGAGATAAGAGAGAAAGCCAAGTGTGATGGATAAGAGAAAGAGTTGGGAGGGGAGAGTGAGTAGGGTAGAGGATGAGAGAGAGAGTAAGAGTGAGGGGGATAGGAGTAGAAAGGATTAGAGTAAGAGAGAGCACAAGATATAGTGAGAGAGCCGGGAGAGAGAGTGAGAGAGAGAGGAGATTGAGCTTAAGATACTAAAAGAGAGAAAGAGATGAGAGCTATAGAGAGAAAAAAGGAAGGAGAAAGAGAGGGAGAAAGAGGGAGAGGGAAGGGAGAGTGAGTGGGAGAGAAAGTAAGTGAGAGGGTAGAATAGCAAGAGAAAGAGAGTGGGAAAGAAGAGAGCGAGACATAGATGGAGAGAAGAGAGTTGGGAACTAGGGAGTGGGGAGAAAAGAGTAGAGGGAAAGGGTGAGAGAGGAAAGACGGAGAGACCGAAACTACAAATCGAAAGTGTGAGAGAAGCGGGCGAAAGAGCGAGAGGAATAAGGTAATAGAGTGAGTAGAGAGAGAATGAAATAGAGATGAAGATAGAATGAAGATACATTTTATCTCTCTATTTCTCTCCCATTTTCCCTCCCTCACATACACTTTCTCTTCCCGCACTTCTGGCTTGCTCCCCTTTCTCTACTCTAATCTAAAACCATTCGTTCCTCATGCTCTCTTTCTCTCTGCCTATGTATCTCCATCTTTATCTATCTATATCTCTCTTTCTTACTCTCAATCTACCTTCATCCCTCCCTCTCTCCCTCTTACTCCTCTTGGATTCAGCTCTTTCTCGCACTAAATCTTTCTCTTTCTTCACCGTCTCTCTTGATTCACCCCTCTCTCTATCTCCTTCTACTTTTATTTTCTCTCTCTATATGTCGCTCTCTCCGCTTTCCTTCTTTTATCTCATCTCACTCTCTCCCTCTCCTCACTCTGTCTCTTCCTTTCTTTCCATCTCTCTCGCATAACCGTGGCTCTCTCTTCTCTCCCTCTAATCTTTCTCTTCCTACTCAGATCCTTATCTCTCCGCTTTCTTTATCTCATTCTCTCTCCCTCCCTCCCTGCTCTTGTATTTTCAATCCCTCTCTCGCACTCTTCTCGATTTCTTTCGCTCTAATTTTTCTCTTCTTTCTCTTACGCAATCACTCTCTTTCTTTCTCTCCTCTTTTTATTTTTTTCTTGTATCTTTCGTACTTTTCCTGACACTATTTCTCCCTCTCTCCATTTCTCCCTCCCTCTCTCTCATCTCTTTCACTTTTGTCACTCTCTCTCTGTCGCTCTCTATCTCTCTCCACACTAATGTATTTAGCTTCTCTATACGACTAACACCATTTTACTAACTCTCTTAATGTCTCCCTTTCTCTGCTCTCTTTTATGGCAGTCTTCTCTTTCTCTTGTGTTACTCTTTTCTCTCTTGCTCTCATAACTCCTTTATACCTCATCTCTCTCATTTTCCCTCTCTTCTCCTCCCTCCCTCTTTGTTGCCCTCCCTCCTTCCCTCATCCTCTCCTTTCTTACTATATCACAGTATGTTTTCTCTCTCTCTCTCTCTCTCTCTCTCTCTCTCTCTCACTTATGCCTCTCTCTCCTCTTTCTCTTTCGCTTCTCTTTCTTGCTCGGGCCCCCTGTCCCCCATCCATAATCCGCCCATCCCTCCCTCCCCCTCCCTCCCTTTACATCTCGTCGCACCACTCCCCATCGATCTCTCACAAAAACTCATCGATCTCTTCGTATCTCTGTCCTCTTCTCTCTCTTTCCTTCATACTCCTTATCTCACTCTTCTCTCTCCCTCTACTTCCTCTCTCTCGGTCTTGATCTCTTACACTCTTGTTTATTCTCCTACTTGATTCCTTAGTCCTTTCTCTTCGCTCTCATCGATTTCTTCTCTTACTCCTCTCTCTCTCTTTCACTCTCACTCTTTCTTTCTCTTATTCTCTACTCCTTTACCGCTCTTGTGCTTTTCATCTCTCTCTTTTTATTATGGATCTCTTTCTCTCTCATCACACCGCCTCATTTCTCCTCGCTCTGTTTTCTCATTTCTGTCCTTCTCTTTTTATATCTCACTCGCATTCACTCTCCCTCCCCCTCTCAGACGATCTCTCTCCCCGCTTGCTGCCCTTCTTCCTTTCCTTACTCTCTTATTGTTTCTCTCTCTTTATCTAGTCTTTCCTCTCTCTCTCATTCTCTCTTCACTCTCTCTTCTCACTCGCTCCCTTTCTCATACGTACGAATCGACCACTCCCTGCCTCTCACTTTTATCTACCTCAATTTCTCTTTATACATCTCTCTCGCGCACTCTCTCTTAGTGTCTTATCTTTCTCTCTCTTTCTTTCAAGCTATTTGTTATACACTTCTCTCTCCCTCTACCTCAATCTCTGCTTCTATTTTGCCCTCTTTATATCCACATATCTCTCATCCCGCGACTCTCTTGCTCACAGTATTCTTTCTCTTCCCTCGTTTCTTCTTCTCTCTCACTCTCAGTCTTTGTTTCTCTCATTGTCTCTCATACTCTCTCTCTCTCTCTCATGCCCTCCATCTCTCTCTCTTTGAATCTCTTATTTCTCTCTCTCTTTCTCTCGCGTCTCCCTCTTACTCTCATTCTATCTTCTCTCTCTTTCTCCTCCTCCATTCATTTCCTTTCTTCCCTCCTTTCCTCGCTCTCGCCTTTCTTATTACTCTTTCCGCCATTTTCTCTCTTTCTCTCACTCTTGTTCTCTCTCCCTCAGCCAATTCTCTCTTTTCACTCGGTCATTTCTCTGCACTAATCTTGAATCGATCCCTCCTCTTCCTCTCTCCTCTCCTCCCCTTTCTCTTTTTATTTGCTTCACTCGCTCTTATCGATAGTTCGCTCGCACAGACTTTATTTCTATCTCTTCATCATACTCTCTCTTCTCTCTCTTTCTTTCAGCTCTTTCTACACTCTTCTCTCTCAATCTCTACCCTCTTCTCTCTCTTTAGCTCTCTCTATATCTCTTCGCAGCACCCGTACTTTCCTCCCTCTCTCTCCTCTCATCTCTCTTTCCTCTTTCTTAGTCTCTTACCTTCTCTCTCACACTTGCATCTCTCTTGCCATCTCTCTTCTCTCTTACTCCGAATTTTTCTCTCCTCATTTCTTTCATTCTCTTCTTTTCTCTCCATAATTCCCTCTCTCTTGCTAATTGGAACTCTTCTCTTTGTCTCTCCATCCACCCTTTCTCTCTTTCTTAGTCTCTTGTCACTCTTCTCTCTACCTTTATCTCACTCTCATTCTCCCCACTTTCTCCTCGTCATTCTCACTCTCTCCCTCTCTCCTACCTCCTTCTTTCATTCTTAAAAAAAAAAAAAAAAAAAAAAAAAAAAAAAAAAAAAAAAATTTCCAACCTCTCTTGTCTTATGTATTTCTCTCACTTTCTTTCACTCTCGCCCCTCGGCCTCTCTTCATTCTCTCTTCTTTATGTCTCTTCTCCGTTTCTCCGCCCCGCCGTCTCTATATTACCTTCTCTCTTCTCCCTTCTCATCTGCCCATTCCCTCTGAAAACCTTTCTGTCTTCCTCTCTTCCTTTCTCTCTCGCACTCCCTCTACAATTTTCACACTTCGCATGCTCCGTATTCTCTCTTCTCTCTTCCACAAATTACATCTCTTTATTTCTCCTTAAATAATTCTGGCTCCTCCCTCTCCCCTCTCCCTTCATCACCTCCTCTTTCAGTCTCTCTTTATTGTCGTACTACTTCATAAATACTCCCATCTCTACCTTGCTCTTTCTCTCTCTCACCTCTCTTCTCTTGCTCTCCTTATCTCTCTACATCATTATCTGTAACTCTTCCTCACTCTCTCTCCCACACTCCCCATCCCTCCTTTTTCCCCTTCTGTCTCTCTTTCTTCGTCTCTCTCCCTCTCTTTCTCCCTCTCTCTTGTTCACGCTCTCACTTTCTCCCCCTCCCTTTAACTCAACCTCCCTCTATCTCTCCAACTCTCATCCTCTCTCACTTGCTCCATCTCTCTCCCATTTGTTGCCCCACTTTCTTTATCTCGGTCTTCGCACTCTCTCTCTCTCTTTCTCTTCCATCTCTCCTCGCCCCCTCTCTCTCATTCCGCCTTCTCTCTCTTACTATTTCTTCTCTTCTCTCTCTTCCCATCTCTCTCTCATTCTCTTTCTATCAGTCTCCCCTCCATATTTCCCTCCCTCTTTTTTCCTATTTCTCATACTCCCTCCTCACTCTTGCTCTCTACCATCTTACTATCTCATTCTCCCCGCCCATTTATCTTTCTCCCTTCTCTCTTTCTTAATTCCCACCCTCCCTCAACCTCCCGGTCTTCTCTTTCTCTCTCGCGCTCCTCACTTCGCTCCTCTATCTCTCTCTATTCTCTCTCTCCCTACTTCTCTCCGCTCCCTCTCTCAATCTCTTATATTTCCTCTGCTTCATTCCAATCTTTATCTCTCTGTTATCGAAATCTCTCTACATTTTAAATTTCCTTGCCTCTCTATTTCTCCAACTCAATATCAAACACTCTCTCATTTCCACAGCTCTTTCTCTCTCACTTCTATCTCTCTCATCATTTATTTCTTTTGCCTGATCTTAATATAATTTTATGTTTTCTCTCTCTCGTGTCTCTTTTCCTTTTCTCCTACCACGCTTCTCTCACATTCTCTCTCTCTTCTCTCACACTCTCTCTTCTCTCTCTTACTCTTCCTCTATGTTGCTCGCTCTCTCTTCCTCCCTCCTCCCGTCTTCCCATGCTCAAACTCTTTTCTTCACCTCCCGCTTTCTCTCTTCTCTTTTATATTGTAACTTCCCTCTCTCATCATCTTCCCCCTTTTACTCTCTCCTCTCGCTCCCTCGCTCTCCCACCTTTTCTTTTCTCTTGTTCTCTTATCTACATCACTCTCTCTCAACATCTCTCTCTTTATCCTTTTCTCTCGCACCGCTTAATCTCCTACCGTCTCTAACTCTCACTCTCTCTACTGTTGATCATTATACATCTCAACTTATCAATCTCTTTATTTTTGCTCTTCTTCCAGTCTCTCTCATCCTCTCTTGCACTCTCGCTCTCTGGTCCCATCTCTTACTCCCTCACTCTCGCTCTCTCGTGCTCTCTCTACCTTTATATCTCCTTGTCCCTTATCTTCTATCTTCTTTCTAGCTGACAAAAAGCTTTCTTTTTCCAAACTCTTACTCCCTTTTCACCCCTCTCTTCCTCTCCTTACTTTATCTCCCTTCCCTTTCTTTCCTCCCTCTCTCCTTTACTCTCCGCTCTCTTACTATCTCTCGCTCTCTCCTCGGCATCTTCCTCTCTTACTCTCTTGTCGGCTCTCTCCCTTTCTCATACAATCTTTACCCTCTTTCTCTCTCTCTTTCTCGTATCTCTTTCATTCGCATTATCCATCTGTCTCTCCTTCTCTTATGTCCTTTCTCTCCTCCCTTTCACTCTCTTGCCTCTAACTCTCTCGACCGTTCAGCCTAAACTCTTATCGCTCTTTCTTTCTAACTTTCCTACTTCACTTTTGCTTTCTATCGCTCGCAACGAGCACTTGCATTTGTCTTTTGGCCACACACACTCACACTTCTCGTAGATTACGAACGCAGAGAGTGAATATGAAGGGAGATAGAGGGACGAAAGGAAAATGAGCAATTGAAGGAGCTTGAGAGGAAGGGAGAGGGAAATAGACGAAAAGAGGGAGGGAGGGAGAGCGGGGGAAAAGGAAAGGAGGTGAAGATAAAAAGAGATAGATAGAGAAAATTAAGGATAGGAATGGTAATAAGAAGCGAGGAGAGTGTGAGAGTGAAGAAAGATATAGGAAGGCAGGGAAAGAGCGGAATAGAGAAAAAGTGTGAGATAGAGAGGACATGAGAGAGAGAAGTACATAGGAGGGAGATATAGAGAGATGGAGAGAGGAAAGAGAGAGTGGGAAGTATAGATAGAGAGATGGAAAGAGGGAGAAAGAGTGGGAGAAGAGAGAGAGATAAAGAGATGGAGAGAGCGTGAAATGGAGGGGAACAAATAGAAAAAAAGAGAGAGAGCCTCTATGCTTAGAGAGAGAGAGTGAATATATAGACGAGAGAGAAATGGAGTGTTGGAGGGATAGAGCGTGAGATAAAGAAAAAAGAGAAGTGATAGAGAGAGTATGTGAGAGAAATGATAAGAAAGAGAGAAAGAGAGAGAGAGAGAGAGCGGATGATAGGCACAAGAGAGAAAAATGCAATAGAGAGAGTGGGAGA
Source organism: Papilionanthe hookeriana x Papilionanthe teres (assembly GCA_022702705.1). NCBI lineage: Eukaryota > Viridiplantae > Streptophyta > Magnoliopsida > Asparagales > Orchidaceae > Papilionanthe > Papilionanthe hookeriana x Papilionanthe teres. The sequence goes on along the minus strand of CM040435.1, from coordinate 73,870,249 downwards.
GAGAGGGATGAGGAGAGGAAGAAATAGAAGAGTGATGAAGGAGATCGAGATAGAGTGGGAGGGAAGGAAAGAAAGATAGAGAGCCATGAGAAAGGGAGCGAGAGAGGAGAGAGAGGGAGAGGAAAGAAGAGAGAGGGAAAAGTAGGAAACGAAGTAGAGAGGGTGAGGAAGAGAAAGATGAGAAAAGAGAAGAGAGTGAAAATATGGTGAGAAGTTAGAGAGTATTAGAAGAAAATGGAAGAGGAAGAGTAAGAGTGAGTGTGAAAGGAGTGAGAGCGAGTGACAAAATATTAAGTATGAAAGGGCTGAAAGAGAAGAAAGTGATATAGAGAATGCGGTGGGGAAGTGAGAGAGATAGCGAGATAATGGGTACGTATAGTACGGAAAGAGAAGATAGAAGACAATGATGGAATATGAAAGAGAGAGAGGGAGAGTAAGGAATGGAGAGAAGGGAGGAAGCATGGTGAAGAGAAATAGAGTATGAGGGAGGGAGGTTGAGAGAGGAGGGAGGTTGGAAGAGAAGGAAGAAGAGCGAAGAGGAAGAGTGAGGGAGATGGAAGCGAGTGATGGAGCGAGAGGGAGATTTGGAAAGGAGATAGATGAACAGAGATAATAGAGGGAGATATGGAGAGAGAATAGGAGAAAGTTTGATAGTGTGAGAGAGATGAAAGGGCGAGAGAGGGTAGAGAAAATAAAGAGGAGGGGATAGAGAGAGATAAAGAGAGGGAGACGGCAAGCAATGAGTGCGAGAGAGAGTGAGAGAAGAGAGAGAGAGACGAGAGCAAAGAGACAAAGAGAGCGAGAAAGAGTTGGAGGGCGTGAGAGACGGAGGGACTGAGAGAGAAGAGAAAGTGATAAAAAGTGATGAAGAGAGGGAATGGAGGGAGAGATGAAAGACACGTGAGAGTGAGTAGGAAAGACAGAGAGATATGATAGGATGGGAAAGAGGAGTAATGTCTAAGTGAGATAGATATGGTAATAGAGTAGGAGGGAAGATAACAAGGAAGCGAGAGAGAGATGAAGCAGAGAGAGATAATGGGAAGAAAGTGAGAAAGAGCGAAGGAAAGAGGGAGAGAGCTAGGAAGCTGAAAAACGACATAGGTATAAAAAGAGAAAGGGAAAGAGTGAGAGAGTGTGAGAGTAAGTGGGAGCGAGATAGGGGGTGGCGGTGAGAGAGAGAGGAGTAATGGGGCAAAGGGTGAGAGAGCATGGGTGGAAAAGGGGAGAGAGAGATAGAGGGAGAGGGAGGGGTAGATAGTGGTAGAGGGAGAGTTAGGTAGATTTAGAGAGAGTGGAAGCGAAAAAAAGGAAGAGTTACAAATAGAGAGTATTAGAGAGAAAATAGGAAAAGAGAGATAAGAGAAGAAATAGAAAGGGAGGCGAGTAAGTGGACGGCATAAGAAGTTACACCAAAAAAGAGAATTGTAAGAGTGAGAGCTTGAGCGAGAGAAAGAGTTATAGAAGAGAGGGGATAGAGGATGAGAGAGGGATGACACGAAAGAGGCGACGAGGGAATGGTGAGTGGAGATAGAGAACAACCAAGAGAGGAGTTAAAGAGTGACAAAAAGGGAGATATGGAGAAGAAATATATATACACACTAAAGAGAGAGAGACCGGTAGGAGGGAAGGAGAGGAGAGAGAGACATTAGAGTAGGGAGGCAGGAAGGGAAGAAACTCGCAGAAAGGTGAGATAAAGAGGGTAAGGGAGTGGGAGGGAGATAGCGAAGAGCGGAACGGAGATAGGAGGGTGGCGAGTGAATAGGAGAAAGAAGGGGATAACGAAAGGAAAAGAGGAGAGATTAGGGGAGAGCTAGAAAATGCAAGAGAGGTATGAAAAAGGAAGAGAGAGAGTAGTGCGAAGGTTGAGAGAGAGACAGTGAGCGAGAGAGAGAGGGAGGGAGAGAGGGAGAGGAGAGTAAGATAGAGGAGGGAGAGAGGAGAGTAAGATAGAGGAGGGAGAGATGAGGAGTAGATATAGGGAGTAAGTGTAGAGAGGTGAGAAAGTAAGAGAGTGCGAGATAGAGAGGGAATGAAAGAAGAGAATAATAAAGTTAAAGAGCAGGAGATAGAGATCGAAGAAAGTGTAAGAGAAGATGTGAACTAGAGAGGTGTGAGGAAGGGAGGGAGGTAGGGGTTGCGAAAGATGAGTAGAGGTAATATAAAGAGTCGAAGTAGAGGTAGTGAGAAAATGATTAGATTGACGGGGGAAGTGAGATAGAGTAGATAGAGATAGAGAAGAGAGAATAAAGAAGAATGAGCGATAATGGCAGAGAGGAGGAGTAAGAAAGAGGGAGAGAGGATGAAAGAATGGAGTGAGAGAATGGGGTAGAAAGAAATGGAAAGGGATAGAAGGGTGAGAGAGAGAGAGAGAGAAAAGGAGAGATGAAGGAAACGATGACATGGAGAAGAGAGTGGGGAGAAAGAGAATTGTCGAGAGAGTGATAAAAAGAGGAGAAAGAGGAGGGAGATAGTTGGAGAAAGAGAGAAAGAGGTAGAGAGGTGAAAGAAAGGGAGAGGGAAGGATAAAGAAGGGAGGGAGGGAGGACACATAAAAAGGCAAGAGATGGAAAAGAGATGAGATAAAGTTCGAGAGAGGTTTAATGATAGAGAGAATGGAAGAAAAAGGAGAGAGAGTATGTAAGTGAGGGTTGAGAAAGACGAAGGAGAGAGACAAAGTAAGATTAGAAAGTACGAGCTAAAGAGGGGGAGAGAGAGTGGGTGTAAGAAAGGAGGAAGAGAGAGTGAGAGAGAGGATGACGAGGAGAGACAGAGTAAGAGAGAGATAAAGTGAGAGAAGGAAGGAGAGCATCAGGGATAACGATAGAGAGGGAAATTGAGAGAATAAGAGAGAGAGCAGGAGAGAAGAGTGAGGAGAAAGCAAGAGATAGCATCGGATAGAGAGTAAGTGAGAAGGATAGCGAAGAAGGGAGTGAGAGAGAGGCAAGAGATATATGAATAGATTGGAAGAATGAAAAAATGAGAGTGATAGGGAGAGAGTAAGGAAACGAAAAAAGAGAATATGAAAATGATGAGAGCGAAATATCGGTAGAAAGACTGAAAAGAGAGAATGAGGAAGAGTGTATGTCGATGAATGAGAAAGAATAAATGGTTGGAAAATAAAGAAAACGAGAGAGAGGGAGAGTGATAAAGAGAGAACTTAAAAAAGGGGAGAGAAAGAGAAATGAGAGATATATAGAGGTGAAGAAAGAAAGAGATAGAGTTGAGCGGATAAGAGATGGAGAAAGATGGATGACTAGTGAGACAAAGGGAAAGAGAGAGAAAGAGAAAGAGAAAAGTGATAAGGAATGAGTGAAAGAGATTGAGAATGACGTATTTAGAGAGCGATAGAGATGTAGAGGGAGAGAGATAGAAAAGAGTGAGGTAGAGAGAGTAAGCGAAGGCGAGAGTGAAATTATGAGAGATATTGAGAGTGAGATAGAGCGAAGAGAGGGGAGAAGGAAGGGGAGAGGTAATGATGGAAAGGAAGAGAGAGGGATATAAAAAGTGAAGGATTGAAAGAGAGCAAGGAATGATGAGAGAGAAAGAGAGGAAAGAGAGTGAGAGAGGCTGAGAGGATATGGTGGAAAGAGAGGAAGAAGAGAGAGAGAGCGAAAGAGAAAATAAAAGAGAGAGATAGAGAGAATGTGTGAGAGAGCGAGATATGGTGGAAGATAAAGAGAAGGAGAAGAGAGAGTCAGAGAGATAGAATAAGATATGGAGAAAGAGAGGGTAAGAGAGGAGAGTGAGCTAGAGAGTGTGTTTGAAAGATAGAGAGCTAAAGAGCTAGAGTGAAAGAGAAATAAGGAGTTTGAGGGAGGGAAGGAGACAGAGATATACATAGCTGAGTGATAATTGAGACAGAGATGGTGAAGGTGTGAGAGAGAATGCAGAGTGGTTGTGAGGAAGTAGAAAAAGAGAGGGAGGGAGAGTGATAGGGGCATGAAAGAGAACGAGGGAGGAGGGGGAGGGGGATTGGGAGGGGGAGAGAATGTTTTCGAGAGAGTGAGAGAGAACAAGTAAGAGAACAAAGAGATAAGAGAGAGATAAAGAGATAAAGTGAGAATGAGATAGATATAAAGAAAGAGGGAGAGTTAGAGAGCATAATAAATGAGGAGAAATTGGTAATGAAATAGAGTGTGGGAGAACATAATAGAGAGCGATAACAAAAAAAGAGTGCGAAGAGAGTTCAAGATAGGTAAAGACGTGACTAAGAGAGTGTGGGAAATAGATAGAGAGATAATGAGAAAATGAGAGAGATAAAGAGGGTGAGAGGGATGGAAAGAGAGGGAGAGAGATAGAGAGAAAAAGGGAGAGATAGAGAGATAGAATGATGATTGATATAGTGTAAGAGAGAATGAGTGTAAGAGCACGAGAGATAAAAAAGGGGTGAAGGAAAATAGAGAAGAGTAAGTGAGAGAAGAGAGGTATAAAAAAGTGATTAAAATAGAGAGAGAGACTGAGAGGAGGTGAGAAAAGAGAGAGTGAGAGATATTGAGCTTGACGGAGAGGACGGTAGGGAGAGAGTGAAGGAGAAGGAGCGAAGTAAGAGGGTGTGTGAATAGAGAGCTAAATAAAAAAAGAGGGAGGTCGGGAGAGGGAGATGGAGGGAGTGAAATATGAGGAGTGGAAATGAAGAAAGAGATAAGAAAGGTGTGCACATGAGAGAGAGTGAAGAGAGAATAGAAAGAAAGAACAAGAGGATAGGTAGATATTGAAGAGAGTGTGAGCGAGCGAGAGAGACGGAGATAGTAAGAGAGAGGAGAAAGAGAAGTAGAGAGTAAGTGAGAAAGAGGGAGAGAGATGCGGAGTAAGCGAAAGACGGAAAGAGTGAGAAAAGATGAGGGAGAGATATTATAGAATGCGAGAAAAAGTAACAAGAAACGAAATGGAGGAAGAGTGAGAGCGAGAGTAGGAAATGATGAGAGAAGCGAGGAATGATAGAAAAGTGAGTTAAAAATAACTGCTAAAAAGAGAGGAGAGTGATAGAGATACATTGAGCTTGAGAGATAGAGAGACAAATAGCATACAAACATAAAGCGAAAGAGGAAGAAAGATGGAGAAAGAGAGACGGGGTGGAAAGATAGGTAGAGAGAGACAAAGAGGGGAAGAGAGGGCTGGACCGTGGGAGAGACAGAGAGATGAGTAAGAGGGAGAGATGGAAAGAGGGTGACAGAGACAAGAGAGGGATGGATGGAGGGAGAGATAGTGTAAGAGGTCAAGAGAGAGGGAGAGAGGTGAGAGAGATGAGAGAGAGAAGCAGATAGTACATGAGCGACAGAGAGAAAGAGGGAGAGAGAGGGAGAAAGATAATGGGAGAGATATTATAGATCATGAGATGATATACAAAGAAAAGAAAAGGGAGGAAGAGTGAGAGTGAGAGTACAAAATGATGAGTGAGCGAATGATAAAAAAGTGAGTGAGAGAGACAGCTACTGAAAAGAGAGAAGATAGTAATAGAAAAGAGACCCAATGACCTTGAGAGATAGAGGGACAAATAGCAAAAGTGGAAGAGAGATAGAGAAAGTGAGACAGACAAAAAAAGGGTGAGAGAGACAAGGAATAGAGGGAGGGAATAGAGCAATATATTATCTCATCATTTCCCACTCTCACTCTCACTCTTCCTCCCTTTTCCTTCATTGCAATATCTTCTCATGCTCTATTATATCTCTCCTTCTATCTTTCTCCCTCTCTCTCTTGCATCTTTCTCGCTAACTTGAATCTCTCTCTCCCTCTTTCTCTTTATAGCTCAAGTACTCTCCGCTTCTCTCTCCTCCCTCTCACCTCTCTCTCCTTCTCTCTTGATCTCTTATACTCTTTAATGTGCATAAAATCAAGATAGGACCTTGGGGATTGCTGTTCTAATTAGAAAACCTGATGTGCTAAACTAAAACTGAAAGGAATTGATGGAAATTCATATTAGATGCATGAAACAACACAAGAAAATTATCCCAAAGCTGGATCAAACCGAAATAAAGGTAGAACCTAGCGGTAAAACGGATGGATGGAGATAAACCTTGAGCAATGCTCAACTCAAAAAAGAGCTTTGGTATAAGACATTCACCCTAAGCTTGACGTGAGGAAAGAACCTTGGTACAATAGTAGACGCCACAAATGGGGTGGAAATCCGCTTAATAAGTCAGGAAAGTACTCCTTAAGCGATGGCCAAGAGTTCAACTGAATCCTCAGGAAACCATGGGAAACAACCCAAAAGTAAGTTTCTGCCAAAATCCAATGTCTTTTTTCTCATTTGAAGTAAGACCTATATTTAGGCTAAAGCTTACAAGCAAGAAAGAGAAGATAAAATATCTTCTAGAATAAATAAGAAACTACATCATGTTGGCATGCAAGGTATTATTAAACTGCAATAAAAAGATGAAATATCCAGCTATAATAAATGACTCATTTATCCTTGGGCTTTGATTAAGTTGACAAATGTTCATAGCTTTCTTCTTAAACCCCCATGTATGGCTTGAGTCCAAGCCTCCTAGACTAATCCATTAAGAGCTTCTTTCATCCTCCCTCTTTCCATCTCTCCTTTTTATTATTTTCTGTGTCCCTCCCTCCATCCTTCCCTCTGTTGCTCTCTTTTCTCCCTCATCCTCTCTTCATTCTGTCTCCCTCTTTCTCGATCTCTCTTCCTCTTTTGCTATATGTTTCATGCTATTTGTCTCTCTATCTTTCAAGCTCAGTAGGTCACTTCTATTACTCTCTTCTCTCATTATAGTAGCTCTCTCTCTCACTCACTTTTCTAGCACTCTCTCTCTCTCTCATAATTTTCTACTATCACTCTCACTCTTCCTCCCTTTTTCCCTTCTTGCTAAATTTTTTATGCTCTATAATATCTCTAATTCTATCTTTCTCCCTCTCTCTCTTGCATTTTTCCTTCTATCTTGCATCTCTCTCTCCCTCTTTCTCTCCGTTGCTCACGTACTCGTTGGTTCTCTCTATCCTTTCTCTCACCTCTCTCACTCTCTCAATTTCTTACACTCTCTCTCTTTGTCTCTCTCTTTCTCCTCACTCTCTCTCCCACTCAAGCATAATAAAGAGCTAGAAATAAATTGAGATAGAGAGAGATGAAGGATCAAAAGAAGACAGAGTGAAAGATTAAGAGTGGAAGAGATTAATTGAGGAAGTTGGAGAGAGAGAGAGGGAAAGTGAGAGCGAGAAAAGAGTGTGAGAAAGAGAGGGATAGAGACGGAGGGAATGAGCAAGAGAGGGAGAGAGGGTAAATGAGGGAGAGATAGATATAAGGAGAGATTAAGATAGGGGGATAGAAGAAAGGGAGGTAGAGGGTGGGAAAGAGAGCTAGAGAGTGAGAGAAAGAGTCAAAGAGAAAGAGAGAAATAAGTGTGGGAGAGTGAGATAGAGAAGAGAGGGAGATATAAAATATAGAGGGTAAGAGAAGTGTGAGTGATACAGAGAGAGAGAGATTGTAAGAGAGAGGGAGAGATTTAGGTAGAGGGAAAGTGGGATGGAGAGGGAGGAAGAGGAGGGGAGGACGAAATGGGAGAAAGATAGAGAGGGTGACAGCTAGAGGAGTAGAAGAAGATAGAGCGAATGACACATAGACATGGAGAAGAGATAGTGGGAGAAAAGAGAGGGGAGGTAGTGAGAGAAAGAGGGAGTAAGAGAGCAGGAGAGAGGGAAGAGGGAGAGAGAGAGATGCGTTAGAAGGATAAAGGGATAAAGGAGGGAGAAGTGAGAGAGAGAGAATAAGACAAAGAGAGAGGGAGAAAGGAGGTAGCGATAAAGTTAGAGAGAGGAAATGAGAGAAGAGAGTGTGAGGGATAGAGTATGTGAGAGAGATGGTACAGAAAGAGTGTGTGTATGCATGATGGAGAGGAAGAGAGAGTGAGAGAGGGAGAGAGAAGGAAAGACGAAGGAGATATAGTGATAGAGAGTGATAGAAAGAGAGAGGGAGGAGAATGGATGAATAAGGATAGAGTGAGGGGGAAATAAAGAGAGCTAGGGGAAGTAGAGAGGGAGAGGAGAGAAGAGAGAAGGGAGAGTGAGTGAGAAGGAACACAAGGGGGACAGATAGAGAGGTTGTCAGAAATCAAGATAAAAATGGGAGAAAGAGAGAAAAGTGAAAGAAATGAGAGAGAGAGATAATAGTAGTGAGAGAGGGCAAGAGAAAGAGCGATGTGGGTAAATATCAATAGAGAGAACAAAAAGTGGGAGAATAGAAAGAGTGAGGGAGGAGTGAGATAAAGGGATAGAGAGCTAGATAAGAAGTGACAAGAATGAGACATATATAGAGGTGGAGAGAGAGATGAAGGAGCAAGTAAAGAGAGATTGAGAAAGGTGGAATGGATGCAAGAGAGAGAAGAGAATGAGAGAAGAGAAAAAAGGGAAAGAGAAATATAGGAAGATGTTTAGAGAGAGGGCGATCGAGATGGAGAGGGAGAAAGATAGAGGAGAATAGTGAGGTAGAGAGCTAATGAGGGGGCGAGAGAGAAATTGTGGGAGAGATTAAGAGCAAGAGAGTGAGAGAGAGGGACAAAAAGTGGGATTGGGAGAAAAATCAAAATAGCAAGAGAATTTTAAGAAGAGTGAGCCATGGAGAAAAGTAGAATGAGAGAGAGAGATATATATAGTGAGATAAAGATTGTGAGGGAGAGATAAGAGTGTGTGTGAGGCATAAAACGAGGGAGTGGGAGGTAGAAACAGAGATGGAGGAAGGAAAATGTAGGGAGGGAGAAATAGAGAGTGTGTGTGCATGTGAGACATACAAAAAGTAAGAGGATAGAGAGAAATAAAGAGGAGTGAAAGTAAGAAAGGAAGAGAGGGAGGGAATGAGAGAACAAGAGAGTGGGAGATACAGGGTGAGAGAGAAGAGGAGAGAAAACGTGAGAGTAGTTGAGCAAGAGAGAGCGGGAGGGAAAGAGGGAGAAAGAGAGAAACGAGAGGAAGGGGGAGAGGGGGAGAGAGAGGGAGCGAGGGAGAGAAACATAAAGAGAGACGAGAGACATGAAAAGAGGGGACTATAGAGATGGAGTGGGGGATAGAAAGAGCAAGTGGGGAACGATAGATGAATAATGTGAGAGATTGAGAGCGGGAGAGAGAGAGGCAGAGATGGAGAGATGGAGGGGGAGAGTGAGATAGAGGATGAAGAGAGAGATAGAGATAAAGGGAGAGAAGGAATAAGAGCAAGAGAAATTGAGGAGGAGTGAGCTAGGAGAAAAGTAGAATGAGAGAGAGGGAGATGTAGTGAGATAGAGATTATGAGAGAGAGACATGGAAAGGAGAGAGAGTAAGCTAGAGATGGAGAGTGATGAGGGGACGGTGAGAAAGCAGTTGTGTGTGAGTGAGAGAGAACAATAGAGTAAGAGATATTGCAAAGAGAGAGAGAATGAAAGAAAGAATAAAAGAAAAATAATGAGAGAAAAATGGAGCAAAAAGAGATAAAATAGATAAAGGAGATGGAGAAAAATGAGAGATAGATACAAAAAGAGAGACAGAGAGTGCAATCCCAAAGAGGGAGAGGGAGAGGGAAAGGGAGAGGGAGAGGAAGGAGATAAACTAGTAAAAAAAGTGAGATTGAGATATATAGAGAAATAAGAGTTAGAGAGAGATAACAAGAGAAGATAGAGAAAAGATTAATTATAAGAGATCTTGGGAGCGAGAGTGAGAAAGCAAAAGAGAGGCAGAGAGATAGAGAAGACCAGGAGAGGGAGTGGAGATAGATAGAGAAGGAGGTGAGAGAGAGACAAGAGAGTGAGAAAAAGAGGGAGAGTGAGCTATAAAGTGAGGGTGAGTGAGGGGACGTGTGATAGAGAGGGGAATGATATAGTTGGCGAGCAAGAGATAGAGGGAATGTGAGAGAGAAAGACGTGGGATAGAGCAAGAGATAGATAACATGAGTGAGAGATAGAAAATGAGAGTGTTAGTGTTTGTGAGAGAGACTCACAATGAGAGGGACAGAGAAGGTGTGAGATTAAAATGGAGAGGTGGGAGAGAGGGGGAGAGGGAAAAGAACAAGGGAGAGAGCAAGAGAGAAAGAGGAGATAAAGAGAGGGAGAGAGAGTTTGTGAGCAACATAGAGGTAACAAGAGTGAGAGGGAGGGGTTAGAGAAGGAAGTGCGAAAGAGTGTGAAATATCGGGAAAGAGGTGTGAGAGAGAAAGGGAGAGAGATGAAATAGAGAGAATAAGTGAAAGATGGAGAGAGTGAGAGATAGGAAGAGTGAAGAGAGACGGAGAGCGACATTGAGATTGCTAGGGAAAAACATATAGAGGGAGAGAGAGTGAGCGAACATGATTAAAAGAGTGTGAGAAAGAGTTGGAAGGTTGTAGAGTGTGAGAGAAAATTAGAGATTGGAGGGAAAATATAGACTAAAAGAAATAGAAAGGGAGGGAGTGAGTGAGTGAGAGTGAGTGAGGGAGCAAGAGTGAGGGACAGAGAAAGATTGATAGAGAGAGGGAGGGAGGGAGAGAAAGACACAGTATTAGAGAGAATAAGATAGAGAAGGAGAGAAAGAGGAAGGTATTTAGAGAATGAAAGAGATCATGATGTTGATAAAGAGATAGTGCTAAAGGAAGAGAGAGAATTAAGAGCAAGGTAATATAGAGTAAGAGCGAGTGTGAAGAAGAGAAAAAAAGGAAAGAGAGATAAGGATACAGGGAGGGCAAAATGAAGGGAGGAACACACTGAGACAAGAGAGATTAAGAAAAGAGTTGGAGGGAGTGGGGGAGAAGAGAGAGGTATAGAAACAGAGAGTGAGAAAAGAGTAAGATAAAGAAGAGAGTGAGAGGAGAGAGGAGAGAGGGAGAGTGATCAAAAGTGCTCGAGGGGAATGGGAGCATGAGAGAGTGAGACAAAAGAGAGAGAGATGGAGAGACACAACAAGAGAGAAGAGAAAGCTAGAGAAGACAGAGAATACACAAATAAGGTAAATTAAGTGAATGAAAAGATAGTGGGAGAATGATAGAAATGGTGAAATATATATACTAAAGAGAAAGATGGAAGGAGAGAATGAAAGGGATAGAGAAAGAGAGAGGAAGAAAGGGAAAGAGAAAGATATGAAGAGAGGAATGGAGGGATGAAGGGGAGAGAGAGAGAAAGAAAGAGAAGGAGTCAGAGAGTAAGAGATATAGATAGAGTGGAGGGATAGGTGAGAGGGCGAGAGAGATTGAGTGAGGGAGAGAGATTGAATGAGCGATGGAGGGGGAGAGAGAGAGAGAGAGAGCAAGTGTGCGAAAGGGGAGAAAGAGAGAGAACGAGTGTGCGAGAGCGGAGAAAGAGAGAGAGTGCTAGATTGAGTAAGATAGTTAAAGAAAGAAACGCTAGAGAGAGGGAGAGAAAATGATGGAGTGATAAAGAGAGAGAGTGAGGGAGGGAGGGAGAAAAAGAGAGAAAAATGTGTGAGGGTTATAGAGTGAATGAGAGGAGAAAGAAGACAGAGTAAGAGAAAGAAGAGAGACATAGAGAGATAAAGGGAGGCAATGAGTAAGAAAATGAGAAGGGAGAGCAAGAGAAGAGAGAGAAAGAGATAGTTTGTGTGAGAGATAGTAGACCTAGAGAGGAGAGAGAGAAGAGAGAGTGTGTAAGATAGGGAAGGATAGACATAGATACAAGAGAGATCAATAGAAGAGAGCTAGAGAGTGGAAGAGAGAAGCAAAAGAAATTGAAGAGCGGGCTAGGGAGTGGAAGAGGCATAGATACAATAATAATGAAACATTGAGAGAGAGTGATATAGAGAAGAGAAGATAAAGTTGGAGAGAAAGATAGAAAGAAGAGGAGATAGAAAGGAATGGATGGTGGGAGCAAAATACAGAGATGATGAGAGATTCGTGATAAAGAGAGTGAGAGAGAGTTAAACATGGTGAAAGAGCAAGTAAGAAAGAGGAAGAGAGATGGAGAGAGCAAAAAAAGAGAGCGAGAGAAGATATAAAGAGGGAGAGAGAGACAGTGACAAAGGGAGATAGAGATGCAAAGTGAGCAAGCTAGAGAAAGAAATATAAAGAATAGCTAGAGAGACATAATAATTGGGGAGAGAGTAAGAAAGTTATTGTGAGCATGATTTAAAGTGAAAGAGAGCTAGAGAGTGAGTGGAGTAAGAGAGAAAAACATAGAAAAATAGAGCCATAATGAGAGAGAAAAAGAGAGAGAAGAGATGGTGAGAGATTGAGAGAGGGAGAGAGGAACAGTGAGAGAAATATGGAGAGAGAAAATAAAATAGAAATTGTAAGGGAGAGAGGGAGAAAAGTGGTGAAGGGGTAAGTGAGATGGAGGGAGAAGAGGGAGAGAGAAAATGAGAGAAAAAAGAATGTGGGAAAGAAAGAGGGATAAAGGGAGAGAGATTGCAAGAGAGAGAGGCAGGGAGAGAGTGAGGGAGGGGGATTGGAAGAGGGCGAGAGATGGAGGGATGGAGAAAGCAAGACAAGTTTAAGGGAGAGAGATTGAATGTGTGTGTTTAAAAGAGTGAGAAATATAGAGAGAAAGAGATAGAATGAAGATTAAGATAGTGAGATAAAGAGAGAGAAGTGTGAGTGAGATTTAGCAAGAGTGAGAAAGCTGAGAGGGAGATAATAGAGAGCAAGAGAGAGGGAGGGGTAACGAGAGAAAATAGAGTGGGAAGTGGAGGGATAGAAAAGACGGAGAGGAGGTAAAGAGGCGAAAGAGAGGAGAGAGAGCAGAAGAGTAGGGAAGAGAGAGAGGCAAGAGAGAAAAGGGAGAAGAGAAAATTGAAGAAGAGAGATTGAGAAAGAGAGAGAGTGAGAGAGAGAGAGAGAGGAGGGAGAAAATGAAGGAGAGAGAGCATGAGAGAGATAGTGAAAGAGAGAGGGAGAGGGAGAGAGTGAGATTGGGAGAGAGAATGATAGGGATAGAGAATAGGAAGAGTGAGGGAGAAAGAGAGAATAGAAAGAGTGAGACAGAAGAGAGAGATAAGAGAGGAAGAAGAAAAAGATATAGAGAGTGAGATAAGTGAGAAAAAGAAAGAGACTAAGAGAGGGTGTGAGGGGAAGAGAGAGGGTGAGAGATATTAAGGAGGTAAGAGTAGGGAAAGAGAAGAGAAAGAAATAATAAAAAGAAGAGAAAGATAAGAAAGAGGGAGGGATAAAGAAAGAGAGAGAGGAGAGAGATGAAGGGAGTTATGAGAGAAAGCAAGTGAGACCAAGTTAGATGAAAGAGGCAAGAAAATGAGAGATAAGAGAGAGAGTAAGGAGAAGGTAAGAGTAAGTAAATAAGACATAATAAGAAAGAAAGAGGTAAGAAGGGAGGGATGGAGGGGTGAGGGAGAGGGAGGAAGGGTGGGAGTTTGAGAGGGATAGAGCGATAGAGAGAGTAGATGGAGGTGGAGAGAGTGAGAGAGTGAAAAGCATGAGAAAGACAGAGAGAAAGAAAGAATGAGAAATAGAGAGAAGAGATCCATGAGAGAGCTAAAGAAAAAGAGTGAGATGGAGGGAGAGAGTGAAAGATGATGCGACTGAGAGAGAGAGAGGGATGAAAGCATGTCTGAGAGTTAGGGAGAGGGAGAGCGAGGGAGAAAGTATGAGAAAGAGATGGAGGGAGGGTTTCAGAGAGAGAAAGGGAAGGACTAAGGGAGGGTAAGAGAGATGTTGGGACGGAAAGAGGCCAAGAGAGAGAAGTGTGAGAGAGAGAAGAGAATGGAGAGATTGAGGAGGAAGAAGATAGAATGAGTGAGAGGGTAGGTTAGAGATAGAGTGAATGAGGTGGAGAAAGGGAGAGAGTGAGAGATAGAGAGTTTGAGGGTGAGAGAGGGAGAGAGAAACGAGATAAGAGAGGGATGGAGCGGGAGGCAAAGAGTGGGAGTGAGGGAGATAAATAGAGTGAAGGACAGACAAATAGAGAAAGAAGGGAGAGTGAGTGAGCGGCGAAAATAGAAAGAGTGAGGGATAGAGTTAGTGAATGAGATAAAGATTATGATGGAGAGAGAGGGAGAATGTGAGGTCACAGGAACAAGGAAAGAATGGAGGGGGAGAAGGAGAAAACGTGGAGTGAGATAGAAAGTGAGAGAAAAACAAAACAAGACAGATATTGCAAGGAAGATAGAGAGAGTCAGGGAGACAAAGAGGGAGAGGGAGTGTAGCAGGGGTTGGAGGAAATGGATCAAGATGGAGGAATGGACTAAACAAAAGAGAGGGAGAGGTAACAAGATAGAGGGAGAGAGATAAAATGTGTGAGAGAAAGAGAGAAAGAGAGAAAGAATGAGAAAGGGAGGGAGAGAGAGAGAGAAAGTTAGGGAGGGAGGCTATGAGAGACTAGAAAATGAGGGGAGGTAAAGAAGAGAGAGAAATTTAGATAAATGAGAGACAGAGAGAGTAAAGATAGTAACAAGACAAAAAGCAAAAGTGTTAGGGATAGTAAGGGAGAGAGAAAGATTGAGAGAGAATGAGAAAAAGATTGTTAGTGAGTGAGCATGAGAGAGGGAGATAGAGGGAGAGGGGGCAGACATTGAGAGAGCTAGAGAAAGAGGTGGATATATTTAAAGAGAGTGTAAGAGAAAAGGAAGAGTTACAAAGAGAGAGTGATAGAGATAGAACGGAGAGAGAGAGAGAAAGGTAGATATGGAGAGATAAGGAGAAATAGACTGTGGAAGGGAATGAGAGAATGAGGTAGATAAAATTAAAGAGAGAGAGAAGAAGAGTGAGATTGGGGTAGAGGGAGAAAGAGCTATAGAGAGAGCGAGAAAATGTTGAGGATGAAGAAAAACTTGGATAAATCCTCAGCCTCCTTCCCTTTCTTTCTCTCCCTTTCCTCTTCCTCTTCACTCTTCTCTTCCCTCTCATCCCCTCTCTCCCTCACTCTGTCCATCCCTTCCCTCTCCTTCCCTCTCTCAGCATAACTCTATCTCTCTCCTCTATCTTGCTCACTCGCTCTCTCGCTCTCTTGCTACCTTGATTCTCTTTTCTTCCTTTTCTCAAATTCTCTCTCCTCTCCCTACCTCTCTCTCACGCACTCTCTTGCTCGCTCCCTCACCATACCTCTCTCTATCTATTTCTTTTGATCTTTCTTTCTCTTTCTCTATACTTCTGTCTCTCTCTCCCTGCAACCCTCCCCCTCTCTCAGTCTCTCTCATTTTCATTTTTATTTATTTCTTTATTTCCCCCTTTCTGTTCCTTCTCTCTCTCCTTTCCCTTTCTCTTCCTCTCTCCTCACTCTTCCTCACTTTTTATACTTATCTCTATCTCCTTCTTTCTCTCGCTCTCCGTTCTTCTCTCTCCCTCTCGCCCTCTCTTTTTCTCTATCACTATCTTGTCCACTCTTTTATTCTTATCCTCTTTCCTCCCACTATCATTCTCTCTTATCTATGTCTCTCTATCACTTTTAATCTTCTCACACTTCTCACTCTTCTCTCCTTCTCTTTCTCACACACATTCTCTTACTCACACCTTTCTTATCTATATCTCCAATTCTAATCCCCCCTCTTTCTCTCTTCCTCTCTCCCTCTTTCTCCCTTATTGTCTCCATTTTTCACACACTCTCTCTTGTTCTCTATCCATTTTTCTTGTGCTCTCTTTCTTGCTCTATCCCCACTCTTCTCATGCTCTCTCTGAAAAATTTATCTCTATCACTTTCTCCCTCTTTCTCTCTATCGTTCACGTACTCTCTGCTTCTCTCTCTCTGTGTGTCTCTTGATCACTTAAACTCTCTCTCCATCTCGCTCTAGCTCTCTCACTCTCTCTCACCCGCGCACATTCCATATCTCAATCTTCATTTCCCCTCCCAATATTTCCCTCCCTGCATCTCTATCTCTCCCTTGCTCTCCCCTATCTCACACACCCTCTCACTTGGTCTATCTTCACCACACTCCCTCCCCCTAACACTCTCTCTGCCTAGCTCAATATCTCCTACTCTCTCTTCTTTTACCCCCTCTCAGTCTCTATCTATTTTCATCTCTATTTTTTTCTATCTCACTCTCTCTCACTCTTCTCCCCTCTTTCTATCTATCTCTCCCTTACTCTCATTCTCTCTGTCTCTCCCAATCTCTTTGTTGAACTCCTCGCTCTTCATTTCTTTCTCCCCTTCTCTTTTTCTCTCGCATTATGTCTATTTTCTATACCTCTTCTCCCCTTTTCTTTTTGGTCTATCTCTCCATACTTATGCTCCTATTATGCAGCTCTCTCTCCCTCTTACTCTTCTCTCTCTTTCCCTCACTATCACTCTATATCAATCCATCTATCTCTCTTAATCTCTATCTTTTTCTCAATCTCTCTCCCTCTCTTTCCATCCCTCCCACCCTCTTCCTCTCTCTCATTTTCTCATTACCTCTCCCTTCTTCTCACATTCCCTCTCTCTCTATTTCTCTCTTTTTTTCTCCCACCTATCGTTCTCTCTCACAGTATTTACTTATCCGATCACCTTCTTCCTCTGTTTCCCTCTCTCTTCTCTCTATCTCTTATTCACCTCCTTTCTCTCTTACTTCCTCTACATCTCTCAATCTCTCTCTTCCTCTCACATCCACTACTTCACTTCACCTCTCTCCCTTATTCTCCCTCTCGATTTCTCTCTTACACAGTCTCTTGTTCACTCAAATCTCTCTCACCCTTTCTCTCACTCGCCCTCTCTCTCTCTCTTTTTCTGTTTGTCTATCTTTCCTTCTTTCTCTTTTGTGGTCTCACTCTCTGCCTCTCTCTTTTTATATCTCTCTCGCACAAATACCTTCCCTATCTCTATCTCCATTTCTCTCTCTCTAGCACTCTTTATGATTCTACTTCTATCTCACCCACTTTCTCGCTTCTCTAAGATTAAGAAAGCGAGAGTTAGAGAGATGGAGAGTGATAGAAAAGTGCAAGAGAGAGAGGTCAGAGTCAGAGAAAAGAAAAAAAGAATGTAAGAAAGAAAAATAAGACAGGTAGTTGAGAGATGGGTAAGAGCTAGAGAGGAAGGGAGAGAGAGTGTGTGATTTAGACATGGAGAGAAAGAGGTAGAGAGTGAGAAAGATGTGCAAGAGAGAGAAGAGAGTGCAAGAGGGAGATATAAAAAGAAAAAGAGAGTTAGAGGGCAAGTGAGAGGGGTGAGATAAGTAAGAGACGGTGGAGAGATAAAGATAGAGGGCGCAAGCAAAAGAGAGTTTGTGAGAGAACCTTAAGTGAAGCTAAGAGAATAGAGAAAGTGAGACAAATAGAGATCAAGAGAAGACAAAGATAGATAGAGTTGCAGAGACGGTGAGTGTGAGATTAAGGGCCTATTTGGGAGAGCTTATAAGTGCGGCGGCGTTTTCAAAAACGCCGCCTCACTGTTTCTTTTGCACTTTTAGACTGTGTTTCTTAAAAAGGCATTTTTTATTTTCCTAACAAGCCGGTCGTGGGGTTATCCCCGCGTTCAGTGTTTGAGATCCGCATTTTCCATCTGATTTACCACCGTGCCCTCGCTACCCCGCTCCTCTGCTGAAAGCCCGTCGCTCGTCTGCCCTCCCCGCTTTGCCGAAAACTAGCCGTCGCTTATCTGTCCTACCTCCGTTGCTCCTCTGCCGAAAGCCCGTCGCTCGTCTGCCCTCCCTGCTCTGCCAAAAGCCAGCCGTCGCTCCTCTACCCTACCTCCGTCGCTCCTCTGCCGAAAGCTAGGCGAACCATCGCTCCCCTTCGCTCCTCTGCCATATATTCGGGAATCTGTCTCGAATATATTGGCTTCGAGGATCAGTACTGAAATAAAGCCTGTAAGGATTCTTTATGATTTTCAGGCCTTATTGCAGATGGGTAGTAGGAAGAACTCTTCCATATATGCATAGTTGATCAAATCAAATTTTTTTACGTTTCTGGTGTGAAATTGAATTGCCCTAATTTTTGCAATAGTTATGAAATTGAATTGCCCTAATTTTTGCAATAGTTTAAGAAAATGGGTAATACTTTCTAATGTCTGCCATGATTCTATCCCTGACATAAAATAGCACATATGCTTCTCACGATAGAACAGGCTTTCAGTGAATTGTGATACTGCAATGATATATTCAAACTCTTTCAGCCTAGCGAAGGTTTTCAGTCGAGGAAAATCCAAGCTTATCCTAATATTTTTTGGAAGATATACATAAATACCACTCTATTCTTATATATTTACATATCCAACACCTAAACTATGCATGAAAAAGGTTGTAATTTTGATATTATATGAAAGGTTTATGTGGTGTAAATGTAAAAGTAAATTCTATATTTTAAATATGTAAATACCAAGGAATTGTGTGGTATGTATGTAAACAGTTCTAAATCAGTTTTTTTCACAGTTTATCCAGACCAGGGGCAGAATAGTCATTTATCTAGAAACAACTGCAAATCAGCTGTTTTCTAAACGCACAAACCAAACAGTCAGCCAGCATATCCGATAAGCTGCTGATCAGCAGCTTATCAGAATAAGCTGCTTATCTGAATAAATTGGATAAGCTACAGCTGGCCCAAACAGACCCTAAGACGAAGGTAGAAAGAATAGTGAGAGAGACAAATATTAAAAGAGAGATAGAGAGAATCAAATTCAAAGCATAAAAGAGAGGGAACGAGGGAGAAGAGCTAGAGAGATGGGAAAAGAGATAATTAAAAGTAAGATAAAGAAGAGAGAGTGACAGAAGATAATAGATATTAAAAGATGGAGAGTAAGTGATATAGAGAGGAAGAGAGAGGGAGAGAAAATGAGAAAAAGATGAGGAGGGAGAGAGGGAGTGTTAGAAAAGAGAGGGAGAGAAGATGCTATAGTGGAAAGAGCGAGTGAGAGAGGGAAAAAGATAGAAAGCTATGTAGAGCGTAAGAGATGGAAGGGAAAGGTATGGAGAGAGAGATAAATTGAGAGAGAAGAGAAAATCAGAGAGATAGGGCAAGCGAGAGAGATAGAGAGAAAGTGAGAGAGAAAGTGAGAGAGAAAGGAAGAGAGAGTGTGTATGAGATTGAGGAAGAAAGAGAGAAAGAGGGATGGGGAGGGCAATAGAGGGAGAGAGAAATGGAGATATAGCTAAGGATAGTGTAAGAGAGTGTTATATGAAGATAGATAGAGAGAGATATATAAGAGAGAAGAAGAGGGGGGAAGTGAGAGACAGAAGAGAGAGTGAGATAGAGGGATGGAGAGAGAAGAGGGATGGAGAGAGAGAGCATAGTAATAGAGAGAGAAAGATAGAAAAGAGGTTGGAAGAGTGAGCGTTGACAAATAGAATAGAGAGAAAGATAAGTGATGGTAAGATATGATGTAAGA
This sequence comes from Papilionanthe hookeriana x Papilionanthe teres, assembly GCA_022702705.1. NCBI lineage: Eukaryota > Viridiplantae > Streptophyta > Magnoliopsida > Asparagales > Orchidaceae > Papilionanthe > Papilionanthe hookeriana x Papilionanthe teres. The sequence continues at coordinate 73,851,113 of CM040435.1, read as the reverse complement.
GAGAATGTAAGAGAGAAGAGGGAGAGGGTGTGAGAGAGGGAAGGATAGACAAGGCGAAAGGAGTGAAAAGTTTGAGAGGGAAAGAGGCAGTGAGAGAATGAGAGATGGGGAGAGAGAAAAAGAAGATAAAGTGAGAGAAGGAGAGAAAGTAGGAAGAGAGCGATGGATGGAGGGAGAGAGGGATGAAGATAAAGAAAAAATGACAGTGACGAGGGAGTAAGAGAACAGAGGGAGTGAGAGAAGTAAGAGATGAGAAAGTGAGAAGAGAGAGCAAGTGATGCAAGAGAGAGAGATCGAAGAGAGTGAAAGGAAGTGTGGGAGCAAGAAGGGGAGTGATAAAAGAGAGAGCTTTTGACTGGGAGAGATGGAGAGATAAGGAGATCAAAACATAGAGTAAGAGAAGAAGAGAGATAGAAAAGGAATAGATAAGTGTGGCAAGAGGGAGAGAGAGAAAAGAGAAGAAGGGAGAGATAAAATATGGAGTACTAGAGATAAAGATAGAGAGTGTATGTGAGAGCAAGAAAGAGAGGAAGGTTGGATGTGTGAGAGAGAAAAGAGAGAGCAAGAGGTGAGGGAGTGGGAGAGAGGTAGATAGTGAGAAATAGAGCTAAGGAGGGACAAAAGATAAAGATGTTAGAGTGTATGAGAGAAAGGGAGAGAGAGAAGTAATAAAGATAGAGAGGGAGAGAGCGAGAGAGAGAAAGAAAGAGAAGGGAAGAGTAGAGAAGAGAGAGATGAGAGCAAGAGAGGAGCATGAGAGATGGAGAGAGAGGAAGAAAAGGGAGAGAGAGAGAGTGAGGGAGGGAGAGAGTGGAGGAGAGAGGGAGCCAGATAGAGATTGAGAGTTATAGAGAGAGAGGAAAGGAGGGAGGGAGTAATACTAAGAGATAAAGATAGCGAGAAAGATGTAGAGAGAGAAAAAAGAGAGGAAAGAGAGAGGGGAGGGAGAGGGAGAATAGAAAAATAAAGAGCTAGAGAAAATGTGGGAGTGAAAGAGAGAGAAAATGTGAGAAATGAAAGAGTGGGAGATAGTGGGAGGGGATATTCGGAGAGATAAAATGAGAAGTAGAAAGAGGAGAGAGAGTGAAGGAGGGAGAGTGAGTGACAGAGCAAGAGAGGAAGAGAGAGAAAAAGGAGAGAGACAGAGAGAGAAGATGAATATAGCGGAAAAAGAAAAAGGGAGAAAGGGAGGGAGGGGACATATAGCGAGAAAGGGAGAGAGATATATAGATAGTCTGTTAGGGATAGGGAAGAAAAGGAGGGATAGAGGGAGGTAGAAGTGGAGATAGAGATACGAATTGTGTTAGAGAGAGTGAAATAACTAATTTGAGAGATCGAGAACATAAAATGATAAGGAGGAAAGAGAATAAAAGAGAAGAGGGAGTGTGGGAGAGAAAGTGAGAAAGAGGGAGAGAAATAACTAGAGAAGAGAGAGAGAGAGAGAGAAATAGAGGGAGGGATAGAGAGATGACATAAAGAGGAAACATTATGGGAGAGTGTTAGAGTGTGTAAAGGGGGAGGAGGAGAGGGGGGAGAGAGAGGCATAAAGGAGAGCAGATAGAGAAGAGAAACAGAGAAAGAAGTGGTAAGAGAGTGGGGAGAGAGAGATGGAGGGCATGAGAGGATGGAAGGGAGAGAGAGAGAAACTAAAACAAGAAATGATAGAGTGATGAAGGAGTGAACGATGAGAGAGATGAGAAAGAGAAGGAAGAGCAAGAGGTGCAAGAGACAGAGATCAGAGTGCACATGTAGAAAGAACATGTGAAGAGAGCAAGAGAAGAGAGAGTGGAAGGAAGTGGGAGAGAGGGAGTGATAGAACATAAAGCTGTTGTTTGTGAGAGATAGAGAGAAAATGAAGTGAAACATAGAGCAAGAGAGGAAGGGAGATAGAGAAAGAGAGAGATAGAAGTCAAAAGAAGGAGAGAGACAAAATAGAGGGAGGCAAGGTGGGAATGAAAAAAAGAGAGCATGAGGGATAGAGACAGAGTGCATGAGAGCAAGAAAGAGATGGAGGGTGGGAGGTGTGAGAGAAAAGTGAGAGTAAGAGAATGTGTGAGAGAGCAAGAGAGAGATAAAGAGAGATATGGGAAGAAGGTGAGATAGAGAGAGATGGAGAGAGGGAGAGAGAAATATATAGAGAGGGAGGGAAGAGATGGAAAGAGAAAGAAATAAAGCTAAGGGCATGGAGTGAGGTGTAGAGTATGAGAGAGGAAGGTAAAAAATATAGTATGAGAGATAAAGATATGTGTGAGCAAGAAAGAAAGGGAGGGTGGGAGAGGGTGGGAGAGAAAAAAATAATAAGAAGAAAGCGTGAGGGAGTTAGGCAAGTGAGAGATAGAGACAAGCACAAGAGTGAAGAGGAACTGAGAGATGATAGATAAGGGGGGAGAGAGGGCGAGTTATGAAGAGAGAGCGAGGGTAGAAAGTATGAGAGAGAGAAAATGATATGTAGATAAAGGGTGAGAGAGAGAGTAAAAGGAGGTAGATAGTGGTAGAGGGAGCGAGAGAGATAAGATGGGAGAAATAGGATAGAGAGAGGAGGATGAAAAACAATCGAAAGAATGAGAGCAAGCAAAAGAGAAGTGTGGCAGTGAGATAGAAGGAGAGAAAAAGAGAGAGAGAGAGAGAGAGAGAGAGAGAGTGAGGGAAGACTGAGAGAGTGCGAGAGAGGGAGGAAGGAGAAGAAAGGGAGGTTGCGATGGTGTTAGATAAAGGGAGGTGG